>CM061558.1:266440905-267170072 GCA_030864225.1 Capsicum baccatum var. pendulum | reverse complement strand
TTAAGATAAAAAAATCCATCGAATTAAGAATGATTGTATGTGTGATAGCATCTACTATACCAGGGATATCAATGAACCTGATTATTGCAATTGCTCAGGATAATCTTTTTTAGCTTCTAGGGTATATTTCTTAGTTCAAGATCCCTCTTACTAACTGGAATCAAAGAATTAGTAGATTTGTTCTGCCCAAAATGGGAATGGGATAAGGTTATGAACTTATAATCTGATGATCAAGTTGATTCCACGATTATAAGTTTATTTCATACCAGACTAGGCCGGAATAGGGTTATATACATTCTCATTATAAGAAGGGGTCATTCAGTCCTATCTAAATAGATACTAGGTTTACATATGGATCCCTACATTGTTATATTCTATTTAGGATTAGGAATACGCGTAATCAGACCTGCTTTTTACATATCTCTATTGGGACCCTATTCACCTCTTTGAGTGAATCAAGAGATAGGTTTGATTGTCTTTTTTTTTATATATATCAGGCAATGCATTCTATGGATAATTCAAATCGAAGCAATTGGATGTCCAACTCGGGCCTATATGACATGACCGATCAATAGATCTACCTTTGTCATATATTTCATACATCACACTAGATAGATATCATATTCATGGAATACGATTCACTTTTAAGATGCCTTGGTGGTGAAATGGTAGACACGCAAGACTTAAAATCTCATGCTAAAGAGTGTGGAGGTTCGAATCCTCTTCAAGGCATAATATTGAGAATGCTCATTGAATAAGCATTCTCAATTGGAATAAATTCGGCAGCGGATCACAAAATCTTAGTGATCTTTTCTATATAATGAATGGGGAGTCTTCTTTAAAATCGTCCTCCCTGTACCTACCCCCCGAGTATATGCTTTAGCAGGAATCACACAAGGGCAGATTAGAAACCTTTAGTAAAATGCCCGCCCATAACCCATCAGATAAAGTAAATTATATAGTCAAGGGATTGGTGACTTACCCATTCAGTGAATTTGGCACTGTACGTTCCCAAAATGGGGACTATCGAGTAAATTCAATATAATAGACAGTTCATACCATCATACATAGTGTTTTTATCTAAGATTTCAATTCTTCCGTGTTTCAGCAGTAATATATTGTTCCATAGAGCTAGGTGGATTTGGTCAGGGAGATGCAGAAATAGTACTTTAAGATCCATTATGTGTCCAAGGACTTTTGTTCTACTTGACATCTGTTATTTTGGCACAAATGTTTTTGGTTCAAGAAGAAACAGTTCGAGAAGGTTTAATTGGCCGAAATGAATTTCTAGATTCGCAGATTTCTTGATATCAAGTTCGTAAAAAGAACCAAATTCTTGTTGGCGATTATTTATGATAAAAAAAATTAAATTATGAAAACTCCTTTGTCTTAGTTATACTCTTCTTCAAAATCTACATACTATGTGGTACAAGGGATTCCCAGTATCTCGTAGAAAAAGAGTATGTAATGTAGAATTTAAAGAAGAGTATTGGACTTTCATTATTTTGATTTTGTTTTTTTATTGTAGTATTAGGACTATGTTACTATTGATAGATTTCACTGCCATAAGACATAAGACGTATCAATAGTTTTATATTCTAAATAGAAAGAAAGTAATATATATATATATATATAGAGAGAGAGAGAGATAGATAGATAGATAGATAGATAGATAGATAGATAGATATAGGGAATAAGACTTAGCATGAAGCAAACTTTATCTTGGACTATAGAGTTCAAATGTCATAATAGGCACCCACGAGCTATATAGGTTCAGCTCCGCCTACTGAAAGGGCTTCAGTGCGTGTTAGCCGCACAAATCGGAGGTATCAAGGAAAACCAGGGAATTTTTTGTCCCCATGTGAATCATGTACAAAGGTCATCAAGACAAAACCTCATGTTGGGAAACACGAGTTTCTAGTATAAGTCATCCAAGACCCACAACTTCATGGATAACCCCCATTAAGTCCAATTTAATACAACTTTCACATAACCCATTTATTAACCAATGAACCAACCATTAAGGCACACCATGAGTATCGTCATACCCTTACACTTGCAAGTTTATATCTATGCCATAACAATCATATTAACTTGGGCAAATGTCTCGAACCCCTTTAGTTTAGCAATTCAAATTGGGGGAATGCCTCAACCCCCTTAATTCAAGAGTTATAGAACATCTCATAAAATCAAGATATAATGTGTTAGTGTCAACTCTTACCCATGGAGCAAAACTTGTTGTTTGAAAGTCCTTGATTTATAAAATATGTCATAAATTAAGACATTATATGGTAATGTCAACTATTGCCCATGGGGAGTAAGTTGTGAGCTAAGTATTGCCTCTAAGGCAAGAGTTATAGAATATCTCAAAAATTAATACACAATGTGGTAGTGTCAATTTTTGTACATGGGGTGTAACTTGTTGTTTGAAAGTTATTGGACTATGTCGGGCCTCTAAGGCAAGAGGTATAGAATATCTCATAAATCAATACATAATGTGATAGTGTCAACTGTTACCGATGGGAAATAACTTGTTGTTTGAAAGTCTTTGATTTATAAAATATCTCATAAATCAAGACACAATATGACAGTGTCGACTCTTGACAATAGGGTGTACCTTGTTGTTTGAACGTCCTTGATTGAGTTTTTCCTCTAAGGAAGGAGTTATAGAACATCTCATAAATCAAAACATAATATGGAAATGTCAACTCTTGCCCAAAGGGGCACAACCTATTGCTTCAAATCTCTTAGTTGAAGTCTTGCCTCTAAGGGAAGAGGCATATCATAAATCAATGTACAATGTGGTAGTGTCAACTCTTGTCCATGGGACATAACTTGTTGTTTGATGTTCCTTGGACTAAGTCCTGCCTCTAAGGCAAAAGTTATAGAGCATTTTGTAAGTAAAAAACACATGTGGTACTGTTGACTCTTGCCTAAAGTACGTAATTTGTTGTTTAAAAATCCTTGGGGTAAGTCGTGCCTTTAAGACAAGAACCAAGAGATAGTACCTATTTGGCCATAAAAAAGAATTTTTCGAAAAATTATTTCATTTTAGTGAAAACTGAATTGTTTGGCCATGAGAATTCTAAATCCAGTTTCAAATTGTTTTTGAAAAAATGAATTCAGTTTTTTCCAAATTCAATTTCAATTTTATTTACTGTTACAAATGACCCCATTTTTTTTATTTTTACAAAAAAAACCCTATTAATTTCTGTAGAAAAATAAGTGGTTTATTTCAAAATAATTATTGTATGTTTGGAAAAGAGTGGTGGAAAACAAATATCAAATAAGAAGTCATATCTTGGCTACATATGTATTTGAAACATAGCAAAAGTTGCCTTCTCTTGCTGATAAAAAACAAGTGTTATAACACTTGTATAAACTTGAAAGGAGTATGGTTCTTTCTTGATGCATGGTATAACACTTGTATAAACTTGAAAGGAGTATAGTTCTTTCTTGACACATGATATAACACTTGTATAAACTTGAAAGGAATGACACTTCTCTATATTGTTAAATGACAAGTGTAGTAATACTGGTCATATTATGATAAGAAATAGTTTTATATCTTTCCTATAAATGGGACACATTATTGGCATATTGTAGTAATATATACAATCTTCCAAAGTTTTCATATAATTTTCTTACTCCATTTTCTCATTTCCTTCCTTCCTTCCTTTTATTGTTATATAAAAGAGTTCTATCAGTTATATTTTTTCTAATTTAACTGTTGAGGCTTGTATTAATAATTTTGTTGACTCTTGTATCCTGTAAATATTTAGGAAAGTGCTTGTTTAATCCTGGAGAAACATTTCACACTGCTGAAATAGTTTCTTAGAATAGTGTCTAGCACAATTCAAGTATAATAAATATATATACGCTATTATATTTTTGTACTGCTAATATTATCAAAACAATATTTTGTTAACAGGTATAGTAGTATTATTCCTCTTTATTCCAAACAATTTCAACCAACAATCGAAGTTAAACGCTTAAGTACCACGTTGTCACTTCTTTCTACTTCCATTGGTAAATAACCTCAAAATTGAAGACAACTTCAAGCTTTATCTTCTTCCTCAAAATCTCTTCATGATATAACGAAATTTTAATATGTCTATTCTTGCAACTCTTTATGCAACACCCAACAACAAAGACAACATTATCACCACCTATCATACTTGGTTGTATCTTGTAGGAAAAATTGGTTAAGTTTGGTGATTCTAATAATTTTTAAAAATTAGGGGTGTAAATTATATTTAAAAAAGTTTCTTCAAAGTCTAAAAAAAGTTTTAAAATACTTGTCCAAACAAAACTCCGACTCCAACTTCAACTCCAATTCCAACTCCAAAAAAATTTAGTAGTTTTCATGGTCAAATGCCTACTAACTATAGAGTTGTTTAGAAATATGTGAAATATAGAGGAGAAAATAGGTAACTGTTCTATATAAAAAAAATAGTTTTGTACGACCCTTTTAATGGGGAACAAAAACACAAAACCGCACATTATAAGGATCATTTATGTAGTTTATCGCTTATTTCCACCTAAACAACCGGCTTATTTTGACATTTCAAATTCAGTCCAACCTATCCATTTAACATGCGCAAATTCAGCCTGCTCATTTAAAATAAAGTATTCATGCCTACGTTTCATAAAACTTAAAATTAAGCATAAAGTCCTTCAGGGCATAAGATACGTTTTGGAAAGTACAAAACGATGATACAGATGAAAGTACTAGCTAATTATCACTGGCGTACATAATTCTTCACTGAGGAAGTTTATTAAGCTTGCAGTAGACATAATCCTTATACTTCTTGGTCTTGAATTTGGGTGGATTGACCTCATTAACTAGCTTAGAGATTGGTCCAACTTCATGCTCCGATGGGGGCTCCAAAAAAACAGGCCATGACATTCTTGTCTTGTCCTTATTCACTGTTGTCCGATGGTACACACTTTTGTATTTCCCATTGCTAAGAATCTGTTCAACCATTCACTAATTTTTAGAAATAGAAACATAAAAAGAGACGGAGAGAGAGAATTCTAGGGCAAGGGCAGAGCTAGAAGAAGGGATACATGTTCGGACGTACTTAACTGTTGCTTAAATGGTACATTTGTCTTAAAAATTCATTAAATATGTTTAGAACTCAATTATTAGTTTCCATTTAAAATCGTTGCTCTCAAATATAGACTTATAAATTGACAAATCTTAGTTTCACCTCTATACTAGGGCATTTTACCGGATACATATATGATAATAACTAGGGTAGTTTATAACAATCATACTATGCCTCAATCCCAAGCAAAATTGAAGTCAACTATATAAATTATTGTTGATTATGCCGCTCCAATTAAGTTTGAGTAGGGAAAAACCTAACTCTAGAAACAAGTAGTTCAATGTACACCAAAATGATAGAATGATCAATAAGAAGGGTATAGGTTGTAGGAGATATACCTCAACTTGGTCACCGATGTGGACAATTAGAGCATTTGGTATGTAGTTCACATCATACCAATGGCCATCCTTAAACACTTGGAGGCCTTGGACTTCATTTGGGACAAGAAGGGTGATGCAGGACATATCTGTATGGGCCACAACACCAAGGGCCAAATCGGGTCGTGGGCATGGTGGGTAATAATTGATCTTCAACAAGTAAACTATGTCTTCACCACCAGCTGCCTCCATCATTTCATGGGCTTCCAATCCAAGCCCAAGTGACAAGCTCTTAAACATCCTATCTACAACTTCTCGGAGCCTCTTTGCGTATTCCTCATTTGCTTCCCTACAAAAAAATATTCAAAGTAAATAAACAACAATATGTATTTAAAGACAATTCGAAATTTAAAATTTGATGATACTAAGTCCCGACACTTTGGACATTGTGACTAATGCAGGAATTTAAGTGTGATAGCACTTAAGTATACAAAACTTGTTTGAGAAAAATAAATTTAGTTACTCTAGTCATACTAATAAACTTGTAATATCATACTATTTATATTCAACCATAAACATCCTATTTAACATGGATTCGACTCCTCTTTATTTCTCTTATATTCATTTTTCTCAAGTTATCAAGTTCTTGTTTGAATTGAGGATAGGTGGTATAGGCTAAAATTATGGGTAGGATTTAATTGACTAAAGCAAGCCGACAACCATAATTTAGATCATTAATATTCCATATATATATATATATATATATATACACTTTTTACAGTTCAGTAATCCTACAATCGTTACATATTATCTTTCTCATAAAAATATTCTTAAAAAGTATATTTCTTCCTAATTTCTTTTTCATGTCGTATCTGTCTTTCTTTTTTTAAAAAAAATAAAATTATAACTTATTACGTAGTTTTTAATTTCTTTTTGAGTTATATTCTGAAATGGGAAAAGAATTGTTTAAACAAAAAAGGAAGCAAGGAATTACTTATCTAAAGCATGATTAGAGCCTTGCTTTAGATAGTGAAATTTTAATTATTTATTTGAAATTATGTCATGTCAAAGAGAAATCTAAGCAAATACTTTAGAATCATAGAGAGACGCCCCATTTATCAAACATCATCAAGAAAAAAGTAGGAGTAGTAAACTAGCTGAACTAGAAAACTTAAGAAAGAAACTATAATAAAGGTACTATATAAGTTCTTTTAATTGAAGGATGTCTTATGATTGATAACATCTTGTTATTCTCTAAAACCCATCTAATTTACACCAGTTTTTTTATCATTCTTCAAACTATTATCACGTCTTCCTTGTGAATACAAAGTAACAACTCCAAATGGCGTAGAAAGCAATCAATTTTGGCTTGCAAGTGGCAAACAAAAAGATTATAGGCCTTAGTAGCTAGAATGGCTTATTGTCTACGGTACTATGTTTAGATTTAGTTGGCATCTTGAGGAAAGGCCAGGGCGCTCAAGTAAGATGCTACTTTATCCCCTATCTATCCCATTCTCGATGGTGGTATAGTTTTAGGTTTGTTATGAAATAATAAAGAATAAAAAAGAAGAGTCGAGAAAATAAAGAGAGTAATTGTTATTTTTTTGAGGGATCTCTTGGATTCTTGGGATGATTTATAATGAAGGGAGTCATTCTATTTATAGGGGAAATTATTCCTAATTTATGACTAAAAGACAAATATATTGATAGATCTTATTAGATTTTGATAGATTTTATCTATAGACATTCACTATAATGCAAATACATTTATAACACTTCCCCTTGACTATCTAATTTATAGATAATAAGCCTCGTTAAAATCTTACTAGAAAAAACCCAGTGTAAAAAAATCCAGTGAAGAAAAAAGAGTACACATCTCTAATAATACGCATATAGGCTGCCTCATTAAAAAACTTATGAGAAAAACCCGGTGGGACAAAACCTTGAAAGGGAAAAAGAGTACAATGCGTATTTGCTCCCCTTAATGAGAACATCCTTGAACTTTTGCATCCCGATCTTGTGCACCATCTTCTTGAAAATTGTAATTGGAGGAGACTTGGTGAATAAATCATCCCCATTGTCACTTGAACGAATCTATTGAACGTTAATATCACCATTCTTTAAACCTTTGATGAAGTGTACTTTGTTCTATCTCCTTATATGAATCCTCCATTATGATGTGTTATGCATGCTGCATTATTTCTGTATAAAATTATGGGCACATTGTCACATTTCAAACCACATTTTTCTTAAATGAGATGTTTCATGGACCTCAACCACACACATTCTAGGTTTACTTCATGAATAGCTATCATCTCAACATGATTCGATGAAGTGGCTAGGATGGACTGTTTTGTATATCTCCAAGATATGGCAGTACCACCACATATGAACACATAGCCTATTTGAGATCGAACTTTATGTAGGTCAGATAAGTATCCAACATCAATATGACCAATAAGATCGGGACTGCTAACTTGCTAACAAATTAACTGTAAAAGGCTATATTAGGCCTTGAAGTATTTGCAAAATACATTAGTGCATCAATTGCACTGAGATATGATACTTCATAATCAAGGAGTTCCTCATTCTTTTTTTGAGGTCGGAATGAATACTTATTCAATTGTCCATGTTTCTCATTTAAGCAAATATTTTATTACTTTTGAAAACTCTCTATTAGTTTCAATGATACTCAAATCATCAAATTATCTTCTATGAAGATAATATAAAGTTTCTTGGTTTCCCAAAAACTTTATATGCTTCAGGCATTTTGAATCCTTTAAGGATTTTCATATGAATTTTTGTCAAGTGACAATATCTAACATGTCTATCATGACATCTTCAAGTGTCTAGACTGCAAATCAAATAAGTTTTATGATTACCAAAATGTATCCTTTCAGGTCACTTGATAAATTTTTCTACGTTAGCATGCTTAAATAAACGTATAATTCGAATCCTCATAATCTTTCACAATATTACTCCAATATTGTATCAAAGATATTGATTATACATCATTTCGTATCGGTTCACAGTGTGACATAACATTTTGAGATCTCATCACTTCATTATTTTCAGGTACCTGAACCTCTCATAAGGTTTCATGAAGTGTTAAGTCGTAGTCTTTTCAAGAGCACATTGCCTTTTTATTATGATTTTTGTTCCTTATCCTTTTCAAGGATTATTTTACTTGGGACCAATTGGTTTATGATGCTTCATGCATGCATAGACTTTGTCCTTCAAGGACATAAATAGGAGCACTTGCAGCTTAAATATGAGATGCTTTCGGCATTTGACTTGAATTATCTTATGAATGAGGATCTGATGATAATTCCTAACATATTTCATAACTTCTTATAATCTCCCGCGTATGTTATAAAAACTAACATACATCCTCTATCTTCTTTGAGGAATCCATCTTTGTGCATCATGATATATTCTTTAATCGTGTACCGCACATCAAAACTATTAGATGGAATAGTTGGTTTCTCACCTTGAACCAATTGAGAGAGAAGAAATAATCATAATTTATTGGTCTAATACATATAATTTCTATCGTATGCAACATATCATATTTCAGACCAACACATGAAGCTTTGTTATCATTAGCAATTGTTTAGCTATTTATCGAAGACATTCAATGTCAAACCATCATCATCAAGATGAATTGTCTTGATTACACAATCTAAAAATTATGTTCTTAACTCAATTTTATTGAGCAAGCAATGTTATAAATGTCAAACTGTATGTTGACAATAAATGTACAAGTGATCATCTTATATTGATGTATCTTAATAGATCACATGATAGGTGAACGGGCCCATATTCACCTATTATACTTTTCTAAATTTGAAGGGATCCAATCCCAATATTAGTTGGTCCAACCAACTTATCATGAGAACAAGCAACATAAATAATTCTTGAAGAATCTTTTATTTCTTCAACATATGTCTAATACTTAATATGCACATCTTCATGAAGATAAATCATTTATGTCAATAGATTAAATGATTTGTATTAGTAACTCCAAGTTACCATAACATGTGCAAAAAAATTTTAGTAAACATCAGGCTTACTATTGCATGAAATTTGTATCAATAAACAATAAACTCTTAGTTTATTATGACATGTGATTTCATCATACTTGGGTAACTTTTCACAATTGTGTTTCTTATCATAGTAACTTGGAGATATTCAATCTTCTAATTATTTCACCTTTTTTGAAAGTGGATTGTGATATCTTCACAATTAAGAATACGTTCGAGTGTATATACAATCACATTATATTCACCCCAGGGTATAGATCTGTATTTATAATAATCAAAATTCTCATTCCAGGAATGAAATATAATCATGCCTTAAGCATATCAAATTATGATAGCTACTACAAAATCAAATTGAGACATTCATATGATTTATTGCTACCACATTCAATTCAAGGAATGGAGCATATTTAATGAGACATGTTTCACCAATATCCATAATTTTGCCTTAGTCATCATAATATCATCAATATGGTGCATTGAGATTTAAACTCAACGTCTTATCCATATAAAAACCTCTTAGGTAAATCGATGGGACTTAAACCCAACATATTATCATCTCTTTTGATAAGATTGTTCTTAAGAAATAAATTTAAAACATAAATGGTTCCAAACCAAATATTTATCCTCAAATCCAATAAAAATTATATTATTAGTAGCAAAAGATAAATAATGTAAGGAATTACTAATCTTGAAATTACGTTTAGATTTATAATCTCACCTTATTTGGTAAAGTCTCGTGCAGATAACATGTTAAGAAACAATAAAGAAGAAGAGTAGAAAGAATAAAGAGAGTAATTGTTATTTCTCTTGAGGGATCTCCTGGATCCTTGGGATGATTTACAATGAAGAGAGTCATTCTATTTATAAAGGAAATTACTCCTAGTTTCTGACTAAAAGATAGATATTTCAAATCGTGATAGATATCAACTAGATATTGATAGATCTTATTAGATCTTAATAGATCTTATCTATATAGACATTCACTATAATGTAAATACATTTATTACAAGGTTTATATTTTAGATTTAACATTTTTTTCCTTTTTCTGCGTAAAGAAAAGCTTTAAAAAACTACAGTACAAAAAATTACCAACACAAATCATGAAAGCACTACCATACATAACTACCATGAAAGTGCTTGCGCGCATTCATTTTTATGTTAGGATTTACCTTATATGATCCAGTTCCTCTCCATTTTTTTCCTCTTCAATTTCACCAAGTTCTTGCTTGGATTGAAGACATATGGTCATCATTTAAAATTAATGATTGGAATTTAATTAGTTAAGTCAAAATTCTAATCATAGTTATCTACTTTCATATATTTATTCCTTAAATATTTTTAGCTATCCATTATATATCTTTCTTAAATATATTAAATTACTTTCTTTCTATGCTTGAACAATTTTCGGCTAGGTTTTTACTTTTTTGTTGGCTTATGTTTGCCATTTTTTTAAATTTCATTTTCTTTATGTGCCAAATAAATTCATTGTAGTGTCAAATGAAATATAAAAATTGTGCCAAATAAATCCAATATATATATATATATATATATATATATATATATTGCTAATGTTTGTCATTTTTCTTAAGTAATGTTTTTCAAATAAAATAATAAAGATTGTGGCTTGAAGTTTTTCTAATTTTATTTTTTTATGTACCATACGTATGCCAAATTAAATAAAAAGGTTGTACCAAATAAATTCATTATATTTTCTTTATGTATCTGTTTTGAATTCTCAACTAGAAAAAATAAAATTTTAACTATATTATGAATTCTAAAAAATTAAAAATCAAAGTATTTAGGAAAAGTTTTTAATATATATGTTGTGGCAGTAAAGATTTTTTTTAAAAATATTGGGTAAAAAATATAATGGATATTTAAAGAACAAATATAACTAAATAAGGAAGTAAATAACTATGGTTAGACTTTGATTTAACTAATTAAATCTCAACCATTAATTTTATACTATGACACGTGTCTTCAATTCAATCAAGAACTTGAAAAAATTGAAGAGAAGGAAAATGGAGAGGAGTCGGATCCTAACTTATATATGTACATCTCACTTCATAAATAAATTTTCGTTATTGTGGGATAAAATATAATTAAAATAAATTAAATAAAAAAATAATAACAAGAAAATTGGTGTTGCAACATGCCAAATATGGCGACATGAATTGGTGTTGCAACAGGATTAGCAAATTTAGTGTTGTGACATGGTGTTTGATTGTTTAGCTTGGACATTCATTTATAAATAGATGAATTCACCATCATTCCAACACACACCAAAATAGAGAGAAAAGAGAGTAATCCACAGATATTCTATAGTCTGTGAGAAAAATAGTGTGGAAGTAATATTATAGTGAGTTGTGTGAAATAAAAGAGTGTTATTTCTTTTGTAAGAGTATTAGTCTTTTGACACTACCAATTTGTAATCAGTATTATTGTATCACTCCATTGAATATTTTATTTACCCCATTATTATAATATTTGATGTCATTGTTACTCTCTTTTTATTGCTATTTTGTGTGGATGTTATCCTCAATGGGATTATTTGTTTTCCAACAAAGTGGTATCAAAGCGATGACAAATAATAGTCCACTGTCTTTTTAGTATCCCCGCCTTACAAAAGAAAATTATGAAAAATGGTGCCTACGAATGAAAGTCATTCTTGGTTCTCAAGATGTTTATGACATTGTAGACAAAGGGTATACAAAATCCATCAATGAAAAGACTCTGTCGTAAAATAAAAAGATGTTTTGATTAAGACAAGGAAGAAATATCAACATGCCCTCACTCTCATCTACCAATATTTAAGTGGTGGTATGTTTGAGAAGGTGGCTGATGCAACCACCTCGAAGGAAGCTTTGGAGATCATACAAAATTCTCTCCAAGAAGTTGATAAGGTGAAGAAGGTAAAACTTCAAACTCTAAGGGATGATTTTGAAGTTCTAAAAATAAAAGAATCTGATTCTATTTTGAATTTTTGTTCAAGAGTATATGGTTGTTGTGAATCAACTAAGAAGGTACGGGGAGGAAGTAGATGATGTGAGTGCGGTAGAAAGGATCCTTCGCTCTTTAACACCCAAATTTGATTATACGGTGTGTGCTATTGAGGAGTCCAAAGATTTAGACTCTATGGCAGTAGAGCAATTGGAAGGTTCTTTACAAGCCCATGAATAAAAAATGAAATGAAAAAAAAATGAGCCGTTGGAGTAACTTCTTAAAACTCAGGCATCCTTTAAAAATTTTGGAGGTGAAAAATGTTACAGAGAAAATGAACAATGGCGAGTCCGTGGATGCCGCAGAGGTCGTGGAAGAGGAAGAAGTTATATCAATAAATTCAACAATGAAGATAAAAAACACTAAATATTCAGAGGTCGTGATCATGGACAACGAGGAGGAAGAGGGCATGGAGCTTATCAAGGTACTAATAAAATGAGGTATGACAAATCTAAAATTGAGTGTTAAAATTGTCATAAATTTGGACATTACTCTTGGGAATGTCGTAGTAATGTTGAAGAAAAAGCTAACCTTGTTGATAACAACAAAGAATAAGATGAGTCAACATTATGAATGGCACTCATAGAAGATAATATAGATGATTACAGTTCATGATATCTTGATAATGGAGCAATCAATCATATGTGTGGATATGCGACGAGAGGTAATGTGCCTTTTGGAGATACCTCAAAGATTCAAATCGAAGAAATAGGTATAATTTTGATATCCTGTAAAAATGGTGATCACAAATTGATCAATGAGGTTTACTATGTGCTAAAACTAAAAATAATATTTTGAGTTTGGGCCAACTTCTTGAAAAAAGATACGATATTCATATACTAAATATGCATCTTTGTCTTATATATTCAAGTAATAATTTAATTGTCAAAGTGCATACGACAAAAAAAAAAGATTATTTCCTTTGAATCTTAAGACCATTAATTAGAAGTGTTTGAAGGCTAATGTGCAAGATGAATTGTGGTGTTGGCACATGCGATTTGGATATTTGAACTTTGAAGCTCTCAAATCAATGGGAGACAAGAACATGATTGATGGAATTCCATCAATCAATCATCTCAATCAGTTGTATGAAGCTTATCTTCTAGGAAAACAGGCAAGGAGAGTTTTTAATGTGTGAGCCTATGCTAACACATTTGAGGCATTTAACTCTAAATAATTGCAAGATCTTGAGCAACTTTAATTTTTTTTTGATTAGTTTACTTTGATTTTGCAGTAAATGTTAAGATGCAGGGAACCAAAAATAATGAAAGAAAAAAGGCTAAAATGTGAAGCAAATAAAAGACAAGTGTGAATGACGACATTCATGATAAGTCGTCAGCTTAGTGATAAGTTATCAAAGACAACATCATCCTTAAATAGGAGATGAGTTTCAGCTGAAAGAGCTGATTACATTTTGTCATAGGCCATCAGGATGGTGATAAGGCATCAAGGATACCGTCAGACGTAGACAGGACATGAGAATTAGAGAAGGAATATGACGATGTTCTTGATAAGCCGTCAAAATCCTGATAAACTATCGTCTTCAACGTCAGTCTTAGATAGCAAGAGCCAAAAGTGAAGAAGAGTTGACGACATCCGTGATAAGTTGTCATACTCCTGATAAGCTATCACGGATGTCGTCGTCTATTCTAAGGAAAAGTTGTAACCTTGATTTTGTTTTCATAATTAGGGCAAACTATTTAAAGATTTGTCTTAGGGTTTTCTAGGGGGATTCCAAACATTATTCGACACTTTGAGTTTTGACAACATACTCTGATATTTCTCTCTCTACTCCTAGATTTTAACAACACAACTATTTCAAGAGATTATTATCAGTATTTTTGGGATTTTTTTTGTGATCTAATCTACGATTAACTATTTATTATTCATCTCTGTAAGTTTATATTTCAAATCATGAATTCAATTAGGTGTTTCATTCATTGCATCATGAGTGGCTAAACTCCCTTAACCTGACTTATGAGATCTAGGGTTGGGTCTTGATGAGGTGCTAAGTATTCAAGATTCAATAGGTGGTAGGATCTCTTGATAATTCTGAAGTTTTAATTAACGTCTGTTGGTTGCAAATAGTAGACACACTTGATTTAATTTGCTTGAGAAAGAAATCAAATATAGTAGAAAGTGAATTATCAACAAGGACTCAAAAATAGTTCATTTAATAATCAGCGCTGTAACAAGGTTGGTTAACCTAAGGTAAAATATGGGCAGTAAATAGAAATTCCCTAAGTCCAAGAGGATTAGGGAATTAAACGCTTAAGTAGGTGAAGAGACATTTAAGTATAACATTGATAAAGATAGCTTGTTATCTTCCCCACCGTGAGAATATTGAATCACTTTTACCATCTGTCATGTACTGGAAGCGCTAGTGAACATAATTCTGGTTATTTCATGAACTCTTGATTTACAAAAACTGAAAGTAAAGTGACAAGCAACAACTTGTTAAACCTAAACCCCCATTTCAGGAAACATTAAACTATCAGTGGATTAAATCACAAGCAACTTGAGTTCACACCATATTCCCTATGGGATTCGACCTCAACCTAGTTGGGTTTTATATTGACAATGATCGCTTACACCCATTCAAGAGTGTAATTTGAGCGTTATCAAAAATGATGTTGTTGCCGGGGAATACGATTGTAAGTTGAAGTTTGTATGCGCTAACTGACTGTTAGTTAAGTTTCCTAGATTTACATTTATTTGTTGTTTTTCTTTATTTGCAAGATTTTATAGTGTATTCCAAGCACCAGATGTTTCGAATAAACATTATTACCACTAATTCCAGAACCTCAACGAATAGGAAAAATGGCAGAACAGCAAGAGGCTGACAGACTGCCAGCCTTAGCTAGAGCTCAGGTGAATGTACAAAATACCGGGCAACATGCATAACATTAAACCTTGAGGACGAATGTTGGGGGGACGAGGAGTTTTTGAATCTAGGGGACCCAAGGCGTGCAGAGTAAATAGTTGCACAAGTACCACATAATGTTAACCGGAACCGTCCGTTGCAAAGAAGACAAGAGTACGAGCCGGTCCAATATGATATAAATGATAATGATGATGGTATGGATGGGGCAAGTACAATGGGTGCAATCATTCCTCCACCGTTGGTACCTGGAGCCAAATTTAACATTACGAGCACTATGATCCAACTCTTTAATCTAAAGGGGTTGTTTGGAGGACTTCATGGAGATGACCCCAACGTGCATCTGGTGAATTTTATCACTATTTGCAAATCTTTTGATAACCTAGAAGTGGGCCAGAACACTATCTGGTTGAGGTTGTTCCCGTTGTTTGTATCTAGGAAGGCAACATTGTGGCTGAATGAGCTTACACCTGATTCTATCACCCACTAGAGGGAATTGAAAGAAGCGTTCCTAGAATAGTTTTTTCCACCTTCTAGGGGGTACAGTTGAGAGACGAGATTAGCAACTTTAGACAGCTCCCTATTGAAGCTTTGCATGAGACATGGGAGAGATTCAAGAAGAAGCTGCACGGTGTCTGAACCACAATATGACGGACCTACACATGATGGAGACTTTGTACAGATCTCTGAACTCTGTAACAAAGCCGATTGTAGATAATGTTGCTGGTGGTTAGTTTGTTGATCTATCTTTTTATGATACCTCAGATATGCTGAATAGGATAAATAAATAGAGTCGAGCTTGGTATACCAGGGAGTCTGTGGTAGCAAGCCCCACTCTTTCTGTTGGTATGTTGCTGAACAACACAGGAGAGATGAGGAGAGGGATCAAGACATGGCCCATCTAAATACTCAGATGGACTTGCTCACCAAGCACTTATTATTGGTGAAGACTAAGAAGTGAAGGTCGTAACGTATCAAGATCGAGTTGATGTGGATCCTGAAGAATAAGCGAATTATGTTAATAATAAGGGGTTTTTGAGGCAATAATGAAGGAAATCAAGGTCAGAACATTTATGACAAGCCTGGTTACAAATACAGGGAACAAGGAAACTGGAGAAGCAATAATGACAGGAGTGGTTTATATGTTCCTCCTAGAAATCGGGAAGCTGCTGCAACTGGCTCTGGAAAGATGTCCATGGAAGACATGATGGAGAAATTGTTGAAGAAAGTTGAGGGCACCAACTCTGGTGTAACCACGATGAAGATCGATCTGACATCCATCTGTCAGTTGGTGCACTCACACTCCACTGCCATCAAATAATTAGAGCAGCAGATAAGCCAACTTTTCACTGCATTTAACCAGCGAAAGAGCGGAACGTTACCAAGTGATATGGTTCAGAATCCAAGAAATAATGGAATGGTAAAATATTACCTGGCCCTTCTGTGGAAAAATCTGTAGATGATGAGGTAGTTGTTTATGAATTTGAAGAAAGTAATCCAGTGGAGTCTGAGAAGCTGGATAGTTCTGTTAATGCTTTGGAGAAGGAAAGAGGTAAAGAAAAGAAAGTGGTATTGAAAACTATACCAAGACCACCACCTCCCTTTCCTCAATGATTGAAAAAGAAGGATGATGATGCAAAATATAGAAAATTCATGGCAATGCTCAAGCAATTGACAATAAATGTGCCTTTGGTTGAGGCACTTGAGCAAATGCTAGGATATGCGAAATTCATGAAGTACCTTAGTGCAGAAGAAGCCAGACCCAGGTGCATTCACTATTCCCTGTACAATTGAGACTATGGAATTTTCCAAGGCTTTATGTGATCTAGGAGCAAGCATTAATTTGATGCCACTGACTATTTATAGAAAGTTGGGTCTGGGAAATCCTATACCCACCAACATGGGACTCGTTATGGCGGATAAGTCAGTAAAGCGACCTGTTAGCATTCTGTATGATGTGTTGGTGAAGGTGTCTAACTTTATATTCCCTACAAACTTCATTATTATAGATTGTGAGGTGGACTTTGAGGTGCCCATAATTTTGGGTCAATCTTTCCTCGCAACCGAAAGTGTGTTGATTGATTTGAGAGCGAATGAGCTCTTATTCAGGATGAATGATGAAGTGGTCCGGTTTGATATGGGTAAGTCAGTGAAGTAACATGAAGAAATAAGTGTGTTCTCAGTATTTGATGTGTATTATGAGGACGAACAGGAAGTGTCCATAGTTGAGCAACTTATTATCGAACCTTTGGCCGCAATTATAATGAATTATGACCGTGAAGGCATCGGGGAGTATGAAGAGACCGTTTGTGCTTTGAAAGGAATGAGTTCATATCCTTATGCTCCTGAAAACCTAGACCTTGACCTTGCTAATCAACCAATACCACCAGCCAAGCCATCTATTGAGGAGCCTCCGGTGATGGAACTGAAAGAACCACCTAGACACTTATGGTATATATTTCTGGTCAACGAAAACACGCTACCTATAATTATTGTAGTTGTTTTGGATAAGCAATAGGTAAACGCACTTATTTTAGTATTTTAAAGTCACAAGATAGCTATAGGATGGACCATCGCAGATATTATTGGCATTCCCCCGAGCATCTGCACGCATAAAATTTAACTTGAGGAAGATTGTATTCCAACCATAAAGCATCAGCGCCATCTTAACCCACCAATGTAAGAGGTGGTTAAGAAGGAGATTGTTAAGTGGTTGGATGCAGGAGTGGTTTACCCTATTTCTGACAGCAATTGGGTGAGCCTAGTTCAATGTGTGCCCAAAAAAGAGGGTATGATGGTGGTTGCTAATAAAAGGAATGAGTTGATTCCACTTAGACCTGTAATTGGGTGGAGAGTTTTCAAGGACTACCGCAAGATAAATTCTTGTACTCTAAAAGACCACTTCCCAATGTCCTTTATGGACCAAATGCTTAATCGATTGGCTAAAAGGGGGTGGTATTGCTTCTTGGATGGTTATTACGGATACAACCGAATCTACATTGCTCCTGAAGATCATGATAAGACGATATTCACATGCCCATATGGCACCTTTGCATTTAAGAGGATGCTATTTGGGCTATGCAATGCGCCTGCCACTTTTCAATGGTGTGTGATGTCTATCGCTTCAGACATGGTGGAGGACACCATAGAGCTATTTATGGATAATTTCTCTGTGGTGGGTGATTCATTTGAGATGTGTTTGGAAAATATGAATCTAGCCTTGCAGAGATGTGTTGAATTTAATTTGGTGCTTAACTGGGAAAAATGCCAGTTCATGGTTAAAAAGGGCATAGTTCTTGGCCACAAAATTTCCAAAAAAAGGGATAGAAGTTGATCGAGCAAAAGTGGAAGTTATTGAGAAACTACCACCTCCTATTTCGGTGAAGGGAGTGCGCAGTTTTCTTGGACATGCTGGCTTTTATCAGAGATTTATAAAAGACTTCTCGAAAGTTGCAAATCCACTTTGCAAACTTTTGGAGAAAGAAGTGAAGTTTTCCTTTGATGATGAATGCTTGAAGGCATTAGAATGCCCTAAAAAGAAACTGGTTGAGGCCCCTATTGTTGTTGCACCTGACTGGTCAAGATCATTTGAGATCATGTGTGATGCCAGTGGTATTGCCCTTAAAGCTGTATTAGGACAAAAAAGGGACAAACTATTTCATCCGATATATTACACCAGCAAAGCACTGAATGGAGTGCAAAAGAATTACACCATCACTGAACAGGAACTTCTGGCCGTAGTGTATGTTTTTGAGAAGTTCAGAGCTTATATGCTTGGGACCAAAGTGGTGTCCACAGCGACCATGCTGCCTTGAAGTATCTGATGGCTAAGAAGGATGCAAAATCAAGGCTGATTAGATGGGTATTGTTGCTGCAATAATTTGACATTAAGGTCAAAGATAGAAAAGGTTATGAAAATCAGGTTGTAGATCGTTTGTCTAGAATGGAAGGTGAACAGGAAATTAGTAATGAAATAAAGATCAATGATACATTCCCTGATGAGGATATCCTAGCTACCGCTGTGGAAAAATTGCATTGGTATGTGGATTATGCAAATTATGTTGTGAGTGAGGTCATTCTAGAAAACCTTTCTTTCCATCAAAGGAAGAAATTCAGGCATGATGCAACTCATTACTTCTGGGATGAATCGTATCTTTTTAGGCAATGTGTGGACAATATTATAAGGAGATGCATATTGAAAATGGATGTATTATGCATATTGGAAGCATGTCATGCTTCCCCAGTTGGGGGTCACCATGCAGGCGAATAAACGGCTAGGAAGGTGTTGTAGAGTAGCTATTATCGACCAACATTGTTCAAGGATACCCATGAGTTTGTGATGAAATTTGACCAATGTCATAGGTAAGGGTCAATCTCCAAAAGACATGAGATTCCCTTGACTAAGATGCTTGAAGTAGAATTGTTTGATGTTTGGGGCATTGATTTCATAGGTCCTTTTGTAAGCTCGTATGGGATGAAGTATATCTTAGTTGATGTTGACTACGTCTTGAAATGGGTCAAAGTTGTAGCATTGTCTGATAATGAAGGGAAGAGGGTTGTTGCTTTTCTCAAGAAGAACATCTTCTCTCGCTTTGGAGTACTACGTACTATTATAAGCGATGAAGGATCTCATTTTTGCAACAAACTATTTCGAACAGCTTTAGCAAAATATAGGGTGAAACAACACCGATTAGCTACTCCATACCACCCACAAACCAGTGGGCAAGTGGAGGTATAAAATCGAGATATTAAAGCCATCCTAGCCAAAACGGTGAACGCTTACTGAAAAGATTGGTCTTGAAAGCACGATGATTCCCTGTGGGCATATCAGACTGTGTTTAAGACACCCATTGGCATTCACCATTTTAGCTGGTCTATGGAAAAGCTTGCCACCTACCAATAGAGCTGGAGCACAAAGCCTTAAGGGCACTCAAAAAGCTAAATTTGAATTGGAACGAGGCAACAGAGCTAAGACTGGGGCAAATGAATGAGATGTATGAATTCTGTCTCAGGGCATATGAATGAGCAGATCTGTATAAACAAAAGATTAAAAAAAATAACACGATTAGAAGATAGAGAAATGAGACTTCCAAAAGGGTAACATGGTACTTCTGTTCAATTCTAGACTCAAACTGTTTCCTGGTAAGCTAAAATCTAAGTGGTCGGGCCCTGTTAAAGTTAGCTAGGTCTACTCATCTGGAGTAGTGGAACTTGAAAATGATGACAGTAGTACCTTCAAGGTAAATGGGCAACGTGTGAAGCTTTACATTGGTCTAAAAAATCAATGAAAAGTGTCACCATTATCTGTCTCAATGATGTCTAAAGTAATCGAGATACCTGAGTCATGTCGCAACCTTACATCAGGAGCTGCATGGGAGGCAACCCATGAACCCTGGGATTGATCCATTTCAGGTATACTCTAACCCTTAGTTTAGTTTTATTTTCAATTTTAAGTTGAGGGTGTAGGGTAGGATATTGTTATAACAATTTTTGGTTGATAATTAGGAGTAATACAGAAACTTGAGGTAGTTAGCTTGTTTTGTGACTTTTGAGCACCTTTTTATTAATCTGAGTTTATAACTGTGTGAATTACATTTATCTGTGATTGCGGTGCATCTTTTTGTGGCATTAGTCTGGAAACTTGATGATTATTGCTGAACAAACTGCATGAATTGGATAAGTAGTGACATGCGATGTACTTATGTGTCATGTGTGTGTGAGGTCTTACTCAGCTCCTACTGTGTGTTGAATCTAGAACTTGCCCTGTTAGTCATGCCTAGGTTGTAAGAAAGGGGTTAGAAAAGGATCATAGGCCATGTTTGATTGTAACCCACTTTCAGCCTAAATGACCTTCCCAATGTGAATAATATCCCTTGATCCCTAATTTGAGCCTATATGCCTATTTCTTTTTGTGAAACCTCTCATCTTCCCATTTACCTCACAATGAACCTGTTTTGGCCCTAGTCCTCCTTAGATACTGTGCACCTTGACTTAGGCAAACAGCCTAAGTTGAAGGTGGCTATTATAGGGGTACATGATGCAAAATGAGTATGAAGAAAGGTAGAATAAGAGAAAAGAATAAAAAGTTGGATGCGGTGAAAAAGGAATACGAAAAGATAAAGTTATGTTGAAGATGATAAAAAAGATAATATGATGATTGAAAAGACTGCATCCATCTTGAGCATGTGTGATTAATAAAGAAGAGGAAGAAAAGAAGGTTGATAAGTGAAACCCTAAGAGTTTAGTATAGTGTCAAGGAGGCATAGTCACTCTAAAATAGCCATGAATATCATACCAGCCCTGACCTACGTTACAAGCTTAAGAAAAGTCCTATAGTAATCCTAACTGGCCTGTCTAAAGACTTGGGTACTGACTACAAAGGCAAGCCTATGGCATTTGAAATGCAGTGTTTGTAACTTCATTCTGAGAGTGAGTCTTGTGATTGTCCTTATGTTTATGTATGTGAATTCTGATATGAGTGAAAAAAGGGATTTCTTTGTTGTGAGGGCACACTGGGTATGGTGCTAGTCACTGACTTGTTCAAATAGTGTGATCTTGGTATGGCATGGTTGTTATTGTTGAATTTTTGCCGCATCTTGATTCTTGCGGGTAGCATGTGTGTTCTTCAAAACATCAACAATGAGTTTTAAATTGACTGACCTTGGAGATGGTGAATGTATTCTGAACTAATATGAGTAGTTAGATGCCAAAGTGTACTTTGTATTCTCTTAGTTATGTCATGGTTGCTTGAGGACAAGCAATTGTTTAAGTTGGGGGTGTTGATGTGTGAGCCTATGCTAACATATTTGAGGTTTTTAACTATAAATAATTGCAAGATCTTGAGCAACTTTAGTTGTTTTTGATTAGTTTACTTTGATTTTGCAGTAAATGTTGAGATGCAGGGGAACCAAAAATAATGGAAGCAAAAAGGCTGAAATGTAAAGCAAATAAAAGACAAGTATGGCTAACGACATTTATGATAAGTCATCAGCCCAGTGATAAGCTATCAAATACAATGTCAGCCTTAAATAGGAGATGAGTTTCAGCTGGAAGAGTTGACGACATTTTTTTATGGGCCGTCAGGATGGTGATAAGGCATCAAAGATACCGCCATACGTAGACAGGACATGAGAATTGGATCAGGAATGTGATGATGTTCTTCATAAGCCATCAAAATCCTGATAAGACGTCGTCTTCATCGTCAGTCTTAGACAACAAGAGCCAAAAATGAAGAGGAGCTGACGACATTCGTGATAAGTCATCAGACTCTTGATAAGCTATCATGAATGTCGTCGTCTATTCCGAGGAAAAGATGTAACCTTGATTTTGTTTCCATAATTAGGGTAAACTATTTAAAGCTTTGTTTTAGGGTTATCTAGGGGGATTCCAGACATTATTCGACACTTTGAGTTTTGACAACATACTCTGATATTTTATCTCTCTACTCCTAGATTTTAATAACACGACTATTTCAAGAGATTATTATCAGTATTTTTGGGATTTTCCTTTGTGATTTAATCTACGATTCACTGGTTATTATTCATCTCTGTAAGTTTATATTTCAAATCATGAATTCAATTAGGTGTTTCGTTCATTGCATCATGAGTGGATAGACTCCCTTAACCTGAATTATGGGATATAGGGTTAGATCTTGATGAGGTGCTAAGTATTCAAGATTCAATAGGTGGTAGGATCTCTTGATAATTTTGAATTTTTAATTAATGTCTATTGGTTGCTAATAGTAGACACACCTGCTTTGATTTGCTTGAGAAAGAAATCAAATATAGTAGAAAGTGAATTATCAACAGGGACTTAGAAATACTTCGTTTAATAATCAGCGTTGTAACAAGGTTGGTTAACCTGCGGTAGAATTTGGGCAGTAAATAGAAATTCCCTAAGTCCGAGAGAATTAAGGAATTAAATGCTTTAGTAGGTCGAGAGACATTTAAGCATAACATCGATAAAGATAACTTGTTATCTTACCCACCGTGAGAATCTTGAATCACTTTTAGCATCTGTCATGTACCGGTAGCCCTAGTGAACATAATTCTGGTTATTTCATAAACTCTTGATTTACAAACATCGAAAGTAAAGTGACAAACAACAACTTGTTAAACCTAAACCCCCTATTTCAGGAAACATTAAACTATCAGTGGATTAAATTGCAAACAACTTGAGTTCACACCATATTCTTTGTGAGATTCGACCCCAACCTAGTTGGGTTTTATATTGACAATGATCGCTTACACCCATTCAAGAGTGTAATTTGAGCGTTATCAGTTTTCCGAAGGAAACCTTGTCAAAAGCAACTAATCCACCTCAGCTTGTTCATACTTGTAGTCTAATCGATCCACCTTCTTTTGATAGAAGTAAATACTTCTTACTCTTTATTGATGATTTTAGTAGAAAGACTTGAGTATATTTCTTGAAGAAAAAGTCAGAAACTTTTGTTACTTTTAAAAATTTCAAAGCACTTGTAGAAAAAGAGAGCGACTATGAAATAAAGGCCTTAAGGTCCGATAGAGGAGGCGAATTCACTTCAAAAGAATTTAATGACTTTTGTAAGTCTCATGGAATTCATTTCCCTCTAATGGCACCTTACTCACCCCAACAAAATAGAGTTACTGAACAAAAGAGTAGAACAATTCTTAATATGGCAAGATGTATGTTGAAAGCTTAAAATATGCCAAAAGAATTTTAAGACGAGGTTGTTTCTTATGCAGTTTATTTAAGCAAAAGGTCTCCAACAAGAAATATGAGAGATCAAACACCTCAAAAAGCATGGAGCGGAAGAAAGCCAAGTGTCAAGTACTTGAGAATTTTTGAAAGCATAGCCTATGCTCATGTTCCACGTCAAGAGAGAGTTAAACTTGATAATCGAAGTATCAAGTACGTGTTTATTGGCTATGACACTAATTCAAAAGGCTTCAAATTATAAAATCCAAGAAAAATAAAAGTGGAGGTTAGTTGTGATGATGAATTTGATAAATAAGCGTCATGGAATTGGGAGGTCCAGGAGGCTCCTGAAGAAAGAACATATGATTTTCTTCCATACTTTGAAGATGAAGAAGAGCAGGATAACATGGCACCTGCACAGGATGCAACCACACCAGCAAATGTTGCATCTCCGTTTTCTCAAGATCAAAGTTCAAGTGAAAGGCCACAAACAATGAGGAGCATTCAAGAACTCTACGATGACACGGAAGAAGTTACTAATTTGATTTTTTATATTATCTCTATGCTGACAGTGAATCAATGAATTTTGATGAAGCTGTTACAGACAGGAGGTGGAGACAAGCCATGGAGAAAGAAATTCAGTCGATAAAAAAAAACACTTGGGAGTTAATAACTCTTCCTAAAGATCATCAAGTAATTGCAGTCAAATGGGTATACAAGACAAAGAAGAATGCTCATGGAAAGGTAAGGAGATACAAGAAAAAACTTGTGGCTAAAGGATACAAGCAAAGACATGGAATTGACTATGAAGAAGTCTATGCACCTGTTGCCCGCATGGCGATGATACATCTGTTGGTCTTTTTGGCGGCACAAATAAAGTGAAAAATCTATCAACTAGATGTCACGTTGGAATTTTTGAATGGATATTTTTAAGAGAAATTCTATGATGAACAACCATTGGTCTTTGTGGTCAAGAATCACGAAGATAAAGTGTTGAAATTAAAAAAATCTTTATATGAATTGAAGCAAGCTCCACAAACGTGGAATAGTTTCATTGACAAGTATTTTCAAGAAAATAGATTTACTCATTGTCTTCATGAATATGCACTTTACATTAAAGTTCATACTAATAGAGATGTTTTGATTGTTTGTCTTTATGTTAATGATCTTATTCTAACTGGTAATAACCCATGTTTGTTTAATTAGATGCTCTCTAGAAAACTATGTCCCTTGAATTTAAGATGACAAACATAGGTCTCATGTCATATTACATGGGCCTAGAAGTTAAGCAAATGGAGGAAGGCATCTTAATATCTCAAGAAATCTATACAAAGGAGACTTTGAAGAAATTCAACATATTTGATTGCAATTCTATGAACACCCCAATGAAAAGTGGAATAAAATTATCAAAGTTTGATAATGGTGACAAAGTAGACTCCACTCTTTTCAAAAGTCTCGTAGGAAGTATGAGGTACTTGACCTGTACGAGACCAGATATACCTTTTGCAGTTAGAGTAGTAAGTCGATTCATGGAAGCTCCTACCTCCACTAACTTGAAAGTTTCTAGAAGAATTCTTCATTGTCTAAAAGGTATGATAGACCTTGGACTATTTTATTTTTCTTTTGATGATTTTAACCTTGTGGGATTTTGTGATAGCGGTTATGCGGGAGATGTGTGTAGACACATAATTTTGTCCTTTTTCGAAAATATTTTAATTATTTTTTTTTAATTTTTATTTTTATTTTATTCACCTTACCATACTTTTGTTTAATTGATAATTTCTTCCAAAAAAAAGGAATTGAAAATAATTAAATACATAGCATCTTTGTCACCTCACTATGCCACCTCAACACCTCACTTTCCATTTTTCATTTGATATATGCAAAAGGCACACACCCTGCTCATTTTTTCACACGCCACCCTCATCTTTCCACATGCCACACTAATTTTTCCACATTCCACACACTTATTCCTACAATCCACCAATTATATGTTTCCACATAGGATAATAAATAAAGAAAAAAAAACAAATAAAAAATATAAAAGAAAAATTCTAAAAGGGGAAAAGGGAGGCTCATTCTTTCATCATCATCTTCTCCACAATAACAATAATCACCAAATCATATTCCTCACAAGAAGAACAAAAAAAATGAGGGAGAGAAGAGAGAATCGCACGAAAGATAAAAAAAATCAAGAGAGAAACAGTATCATGAACAGTATAGTGAACATTGCCGTGAATAGTTCCGTGACAGTGTTGTGAACAGTACCGTGAACAGTACAGGAACAATGTTGTTTTTCGGGTTCGATTGGATTTACGGAGCTTAAGTTTTGGGTCTCAAATTTTTCAATACGGAGTTGGAGTTCGTCATTGTTGAGGTCCTATTAGGAATTCTATAGTTCGGTCTTTCTTGATTTTATTATCAACGAAATCAATTCTTCAAAGGTCCATCTCTCAACTCTACTTTTTTATTATATCGAAGTTGGTTAATATCGTAGTTTTGTGGTGCGGTTTGGAATATTTCGAGCAAAATGTTAATTGTTGTTGTGGATATGAATGATTGGTATGCTTAAATGTTTGAATCTTCGTTGGGGTATGTGTTGTTGGTTTTGAATTTTGAAAAGTGATTTGATAGTCGAACTGGTTTAATAATGTGGTTAAAAATGGATTTGGGGGATGAAATTGAGAAATTAATAAAAAAAAAGTTAAATTTAGATTAGCTTTGGTTTATCGTTGTTTTGTTTAATTGGTAATGAGCATGAATATTATTGGAATGTGATAAAATTATGATATATTGAAATGGATAGGCGAATGTTAGTTCGGGTAGGCAAAAATTTAGGAAAAAACTTTCTTGTTGAATGTTTGAATGTGGAATTTGAGTTGAACGGTTTGGTTTTAGTACTTGCATTTAGAAATGTATTCATTTAATCAGGGAATGCCCCACGATCACTTGTATTTATTCGCCGGGAAATGCCCCGAAGTATTTTGTATTTGGAGGACGTCCGTGATGAAGGCCCGAGGCATCGGGTAGCATGGGAGAGTAGTATAAAATTAGTGTAGAGTAGAATAGAATTTACATTTTCTCATTCTTTTTCTATTTTGGACTGTATAATTGGACTGAACATTATTTTTGGATTTGTTTGCTTGATTGATCGTTTTATTTATGTTTGGTGTGGTTTATACATTCATAGTTTACAAATTATATACTCCACCAAGAGACCGTGGTCGAACCACGGGATCAAGGGGTGCCTAATACCTTCCCCTCGGTCAACAGAATTCCTTAGCCGGAATCTCTATTCGCGGATCAGTTTTATATAGTCAAAACCATTTTGAAAAAGGTATCCACGGGTGACTTGGCACACCTAATTTATGCCAAGTGGCGACTCTGAGTTTTGAAACTAATGAATCCTTTTTTGAAATAATTTCCATCTTTTGTCACTTTAATAATAAAATCCTTTCGAAACTTAAAAAATTAATTCTTTTTGGGAGTGAAAAAAAAGGGGTGTGACAATGTGGATGATAGGAAAAGTATATCAGGTTTTGTGTTATTCTTGGGTGATTGTTTTGTTTCTTGGAGCTTAAAGAAACAAATCATTGTTACTCTCTCAACGTGCAAAACTGAATATGTGGCAGCAACGTCATGTACGTGCCATGCCATTTGGTTGAGAAGATTATTGAAGGAGCTTAACCTACCACAAGCTGCAGGCATGGTGATTTGTGTTGATAACAAGTCAGCACAGGCTCTTTCAAAGAACCCAGTATATCATGATCAAAGTAAGCACATAGATACAAGGTATCACTTCAGCAGAGAATGCATTGCCAAGAAAAATGTAGCTCTTATGTACGTGTAATCCCATGATCAAGTTACAGATATTTTCACAAAGCCTCTCAAGTTTGAAAACTTTCAAAGAGAGAACAAGTATTGAAATTAAGAAGAAAAATCAAAATTAAGGGAGAGAATTGTAGGATCAAATATAGTTAAAATAAATTAAATGAAAAAAATAATAACTAGAAAAATGGTGTTATTACGACATGCACAATGTGGTGACATGGATTAATGTTGCAACATGATTGACAAATTTGGTGTTGTGACATGGCGTTTGATTCTTTAATGCTTGGAAGTTCATTTATAAATAGATGAATTCACAATCATTCCAACACACACCAAAATAGAGAGAGCAATAGAGAGAAAAGAGAGTAATTCATAGATATTCTATAGTCTGTGAGAAAATAAAGAAAAATAGTGTGGGAGTAATATTATAATGAGTTGTGTGAAATAAAAGAGTGTTGTTTCTTTTGTAAGAGTAGTAGTCTTTTGACACTATCAATTTGTAATTAATATTATTGTATCACTCCATTGGATATTTTATTTACCCCATTATTATAATATTTGGTGTCGTAATTGCTCTCTTGTTATTGCTATTTTGGATGGATATTATCCTGAGTAAGATTATTTATTTTCCCAACAATTATTATAAGTAATTATTTTAAGCTGTTGTGATGGAATTTTCATCATAAAATGCACTCAGGGTATAAAAGTTCAACCTGCAAATAAACAAAAAATGAGAAATATAGATACAAAACCTGTTGGAAGGAGGGTTCTTAGTCCAATAACAATAATTGATTGCAGAAGGTGGCCAAATCTTGTGAAACAAATGATCAATCCAACCTTTTTACCCTTCTACTTTCTTTTGCAAAGAAGTCCCATACCCTTCTATACTCTGCGACCCTGGATTCTTCACAATCAATTCTTTTTGTGGCACTTCCTCAAAGAACTTCTTCCCAACTTTCTGCAAATTCGCAATCACTTCATCAAGAATCCCATGATTTATCACTTGAAAAATTACCCACTATTTGCTAGCCTTCGCAATCTCTTTCACTATTTTTTCCTCATTAGCATCGACATCACTTATGTCGATGACTGGCACCTGAAATACAACTCCATCCAGCGTTGTGGCTGTCGGCCGTTCACTCTTTGAACGAATATACTCTGATGGGATTGTGTTATACCTTTCGTTATTGACGCAACCGCTTGTACCCAGGGGCGGACCTACATTCATTTGTAGGGTTCTCCGGCACCCACTAAACTCATCTTGGAATAGGTAAATTACATAGAAAATATATGAAAATAGATATATAATATATAAAAGCACCCAATAAACAAAAAGTTGGTTGAGTGTATAGGTATTTAGGTTGACTTTAAGGTTCTCCACTACAAGGGATGCCCCGGGTTCAAACCTCATTGAGGTGAATTTATTTTTTTTAAAAAAAATTAAGCACACATTATTCTTAAATTCAGGGTCCGCTACTGCTTGTACCCTTGCCGCCACCATTGTCAGGGAAGCTGCATTGTGGCCTTGAATTGTTCTAGGTTTTTAAGTATTTTTTAATTTTATTAAAAACCTAAAAAAGTTAAAAAGAGAGATTGAAGGCTAGTTTGATCAGCTTTTAATCCCATTCAAACAGCCTCTGAGTTGGCGCCTTGGTGATAAGGAGGCACAAGTAACAAGGAAAAAGAGTGATGGAAATTATTGTCCTCCGTCCCAAATTACCCCCCGTTAATTTGAAGAAAAAGTAACTAATGCAAATGGTAAAACAGGAAAAAAGATTTTGTCTCTTCTTGATTAATGAAAAAAGATAAGTAAAATGGAAAATCAAATTAAAAAATTTAGGATGGATAATTTTGGACGGAGGGAGTATATTTTACTGAATTTGGCTCCTCTCCATTAAAATTTAAAATTTAATGATTTGGATTACTTAATTTACAAGTGTATTAATTAACCATATATAATTAAAGAATTAAGGTAGGAAAACAAATCACCAATTTTGATGAGAAAAATTTCAATCTTCCACAGGTATACTCCTCATTAATATCATTATTTTTATGATTTTTTTTACATCCCTATTACAGTATAACCTCGATAAATTAATACTGTTGGGACCGTCAAATTTTATTAATTTAGCGAGGTATTAATTAATCGTATAAATTAATAATTATTAATTTATAAATTATATACTTTTTGGGTCCATATTATGAATGTACCTAGGTGTACGTGAAAACTAATTTCTACATTGACTATTAATTATGTATACTTAACCAAATTCATGTATTTTTGCTGATACATTTTCAATATTCTATGTATATCTTAATAAAATATATAAATCTACTTAATTATTAATGTAGTTACATGCTACATTCATTAAAATGTATAAATCCACTCAATTATTAATGTAGTTACACGTACATACATTAACTAAGTTACTATATTAATAGATGTATTATGCAAGTCTTCAAATCGAAAAACAAAAAAAATGGCTTCTCATCTCAAAGGTGTTAAAAAATCAACCATGACTAATGGTATACGTAGAGAACTGTATGAGTATAAACAACAAAATCTAGCATGCACTCAAAAACAATTGCAACAATGGGTGTTAGAGAAGTTTAATTTGCAAGTGAGTCAAGCCACAATATCAAACACGATCAAGAGGTCAGCAGAGTATCTATCAGCAGCCGACATTCCAAAAGATGAGGCTAAAAGACATAAAGCTGCCAAATTTCCAGAATTAGAGAAGGCTCTGTTCGAGTGGTTTATTCATTACCAAGAGCGTGTTAATATGAATGGGGAACTAATTGTAACGAAGGGAAAAAAGCTTCTAAAAAAGATGTATCCCATCGATAAACCTGATTTTCATTTTTCTCAAGGCTGGCTAGAGCGTTTCAAATCAAGACACGGTATCAAGCAATATCGTCGTTTTGGAGAAAGTGGATCAGTTAATATGGAGGCCATGGAGAGCAATTTACAATCCATCAGAGAGAAACTTGATCAGTTTGCTAAGAAAGATGTTTTCAATATGGATGAAACTGGATTGTTCTTTAGGCTACAACCAGATCATTCTCTTGCAACGAAGCAACTTGAAGGTAAGAAACAAGATAAAGAAAGACTTACAGTTGTTATTTGCTGTAATGAGGATGGTTCTGAGAAAATTCCTTTATGGATCATTGGGAAGTATTTAAAACCACGTTGTTTCAAGAATGTGAATTTGGGAAGCATGGATTGTGAATATCGAGCCAATAAAAGAGCATGGATGACTGGGATTCTATTCCAAGAATATGTTCAACAACTTGATGCAAAAATGGACGGCAGGAAAATTCTTTTAATTGTTGATAATTGTCCTACTCATCCAAAAAATGTCGAAGGTTTGAGAAATGTTGAATTGTTTTTTTTACCACCTAACACAACATCAAAGATTCAGCCTTGTGATGCAGGGATCATAAGAGCTTTTAAGATGCATTATCTTAGGCGATTTTATCGAAATCTTTTGGAGGGTTATGAAATTGGGATCTCAAATCCAGAAAAGATTAATGTTTTAGATGCAATGAATCTTGCAATCTCGGCATGAAAAATGGATGTCAACTCAAGTACAATTGCAAATTGTTTTAAGCATTGTAAACTTAGGTTGTTAGATGATGAATCCTCGGAAAATCAAGAACAGTTGAATAATGATGGCTTACAACAATTGCAGAATCTAATCAATGGATTGAAGTATCGAAATGCAATGAATGCTGAAGATGTTTTGAATTATCCGGGAGAAAATGATACGAGTTTTGAGCTACCTACGGATGAACAAATAATTGAGAGTGTTATGGAAACACATAAAGAAGATGAAGTGGAAGATGATAGTGTGGAATTAGAACAAGTTTCGCGCAAAGATGCTCTGAAAGCAACAATCACCTTACATCACTTCCTTTTGCAATATGAGAAGACTACACTTGATATTCTTAATGCAGTAAGAAGGGTTAGAGATGAGATTCAAGGTGATATTGATTTCAAGAAGAAACAAACAACATTAGATTCATATTTTCAGAAACCTGTTTAGTTTACTTATGTATTATGTATGAAATATTTTGATACAGATGAATTATTAATTTATATATCAAATGGGACCTATATGAATTTTTTTTTTTGTATTATCTTATAAATTTAGCGAATTATTAATTTACCACGTTGATCCCGACTCGGGACCGAAGAAAATTATTATTTTAGCGAGGTTATTAATTTATCGAGTATTAATTTATCGAGGTTATACTGTAATTCATTTCCCTAATCTAAATTTAATTCTACTCTCCCTTTTCTAAATCATCTGATTAAATAAAACCAAAAGTAAAGGCGTAATGAGATCACACCTGGGGTAAAGAAACAGTAAAATAATTCACGAAAAAAAAAAAAAGACTAGCTTTGCATTTCAACCGAAAATATTCTAAAATATCTTGCAAATTAAACACCGTGCAATATCTCTTTTCCTCTTTATTTTTCTTACATTTCTAATGTAATTTTGTGAAATACTGATCCTTTTACTTAATGAAAGTTTGATTTGACCTTTCTTTTCCTGTCAAAGGTAGTTTACGAGATTTCAATGAAACAGAAATAAACATTATACATAACATTATACATTAAAATAATTTTAAAAGTATAATTATAGTAATGTTGTTAATGAGGAGTCAAAATTTGTAGAAGATTGAGATTTTCTTACCAAATTTGGTGAACTTATACATTAAAATAAATTTAAAAGTATAATTATAGTAATGCTGTTAATGAGGAGTCAAAATTTGCAGAAGATTGAGATTTTCTTACAAAATTTGGTGAACTTTAGTTTCTTTCCTAACTTATTTTTAATTATGTTTAAGAGACTTATTAAATTAATTTAATGTACACCTTAAAATTTTAAATGTTGACAAATTTGTCACTCATCTAAATGTACAATTAAGGATACAAAGAGAGAGTGTAATGGAGATGAGGAGCCAAATCCTGTTTTACCTAACATACTAGTATACTGATTTATCACTGATCTATCTCATTTGTCCATGGTGGTTTAATTTTGGGGGCTTTGGCCATAAAAAGTATTTACTATTTTTTTTCCTCAAGTAGAATTTTGAAAACGTATTCGGCGAAATGGATATTTCAAAATTCAAACAACTTCAATTTATATTTATAGTCAAATATAACTCCAACTCCAACTCCACCTCAACTCTAATTTGATTTTCATGCCTAGCACCTACTTAGTTGATTTTCATGCCTAGCACCTACTTAGTTTCATTCTTCATTTTTAATATGTCTATGATTTAAGATCAGCTTAACAAAATCTTCAAACAAAATTGCTAACACAAATGACAACACTGCCATATATAACAACCATGAAAATGGTTGTGTCCATGCATATTTCTTTTAGGATTTGCCTCATATACATCTCACATCATAAATAAATTTTCATTATTATTAACTATTTTAATCTGTCCGAATGTTAAATTTTCCTCATAAAATTTTAATTTCAACTTGCAAATAAACAAAAAAGTTAAGAGAGATATAGATGCAAAACCTGTAGGAAGGAGGGTTTTTAGGCCAACAACGATAGTTGATGGAAGAAGGAGGCCAAATCTTGTGAAACAAATGATCAACCCAACCTTTTTTTCCTTCGACTTCCTTTTGCAAAGAAGTACCATATCCTTCTATACTCTGCGATCCTGGATTCTTCGCAATCAACTCTTTCTCCTCTTGTGGTACTTGCTCAAAGAACTCCTTCCCAACTTTCTGCAAATTCGCAATCACCTCATGAGGAATTCCGTGATTTATCACTTGAAAAATCCCCCACTCTTTGCTAGCCTTCGCTATCTCTTTCACTATTTTTTCCTCATTAGCATCAATATCACTTATGTCGATGACCGGCACCTGAAGCACCACTCCGTGTAGCGTTGTGGCTGCCGGCTGTTCGTTCTTTGAACGAATGTACTCTGATGGAATTGTGTCCATGCAATTCGTTATTGACGCTACTGATTGTACCCTTGCCACCTCCATTGGCATGGTTTTTGCCGTGTTACATTCAACTGTTTTCATTCTTTAATTTTTTATTTTTATTTTTATTTTTTCTGTTCTCTTTTCTTGTTTTTTTCTTCTTTAATGTCCTCCCTAATACATGCAAATTTTGTTTGCGTTATATGGGGAAATGACGCCGTCTAATAATTATTACTACGAAGGAAAATACATTTCACCAAAAATAGGTGGGTCCTTTTCTTGTGGGCGAGTTATGTGCAGTGTTGTGGTTCATTCATACCACCTACTTCACTTTATTATTTTATTTTTTTTATATTTTCCCCCAGGAGGATCAATAGTGTTTCCACACTTCCCCTCCAGCGTGACTCGAACCCTCAACCTACCGGTTGAAGGTGGAGGTGCTCAACCACTTGAGCAAGCCTCACTTGTCACTTCACTTTATTATTTGTGTGCAATATTGTGATTCATACTATTTTTTTTTCTTTTAGTTTTCCAAGTTACTCCACAGTCGTCAGTCGTAAGACTAATTCTCCTTTCCTCTGTCCGCACATTAAGCAGTAGGAAATTGGCCACATAGTTTATTCCATTCGCCAGAGATGGAAATCGAATCTCAGACCTCATGATTAAGGAACATGGCTCTAAACCACCATGTCAACTCTAGTGGTTGTATTGTGGTTCATCATACCACCTACATCACTTTATTATTTGTGTAATGAATTTTTTTTGTACTAAAATCTGACATGAAAATTAATATTATCTCTATCTCATTTTATGTATTGTCATTTGATTGGACACAAAATTTAAAAAATTATCGCTTTTAAAGTTATTTTAATATTTATTTTTTTATTGTCTTTTCATAATAAGTGGGAATCACTAAGCATAAAATGGGTATAATCCTATTAAATAGCTACCAAATAAGGAAAGTTGATATTCTTTATGGGACAGACCAAAAAGAAAATAATGACACATAAAATAAGACGGAGGGGGTACTATTCTTCATTTCATTTTATCTACAATATTAGTAGTCATTTGGTCATGAAAATTATTTATATTTTTTTAAAAAATTATTTTAATTTAGTGAAAAAAGTGAAAATAAGTTGTGTTTGGCTATGAAAATACTAAATACAATTCCCAAGTTATATTTGAAAAAATTCACTTTTTTCACTCATATATATTCATGGTCAAACACAACTCCAACTCAAACTTCGATTTCAACTTCAATTCCAACTTCAGAGATTTGCTTAGCCAAACAAGGTGTCAATATGTGATTGGGCAAATATTCTGTAACTCGTCTTTTTTAAATTTACAATTTTAAATTAAGATGTTTTGATATAACATACTAATTTACTCCCTCTTTTTAAAAAAGAATTTCCAAATTTCCTTTTTAATTTGTTTCAAAAAGAGTGATTCGTTTCTTTTTTTGTAATACTTTAATTTCAACTTTTTACATGATATGTTTAGGACCACAAGATTAAAAGACATTTTGGTACATTTGACACAACTTTAATTGAAAAGTCATAAGATTCAAAAGTCTTTTTTATTTTCTTAAACTTTGTATCAAGTCAAAGTAGGTCATTCTTTTTTAAACGCAGGGAGTACTTTTTTCCAAAAAATTATTTCACTAATTAATCTGAATTAAGCGGAGTTCTAATGCACATACCAAACATCGAATGATAAATAAAAAAAAAAAAGTGACACTTGGCATTGTAATTGCCGCCCTTCAACCTAACTCCATTTAGCTTAGAAAACACAAGAGGGATGTTTTGTAGTTAAGGTTCCTCTGAAATTGATATTTTCTATGTATAAAATAGTTCAATTTTTTGTAAGAAAAAAGAGCTAAATATATTTTAAAATATTTTAAATGAGTTAATTTTATTCTTCGTTATATTTTTATTCAAAAGATCTTTGAGCTAGCAAAGTACCACAAAAGTACTTTTTTCTACTGTTGATTGTTCCAAACTTAAAAAAAAAAAAAAAAAATGCGACAATTTTCTTTTACTTTTTGAGGGAATGGGGTGGGGGGAAATTATATGTATGAGACATAAGGTAATATTACAAATATAAATAATTCAAACACTTTCCATTTTAATTAAAAAATAAAACGATGACATATAACTTCTTTCTTCCGATTTCTTATGCATAGGAATGAGTTTTTATATCTAAAACTGATATGGTCACTAACTTTCCTTACATAGATAACTAAAAATTTATTTTTATATTAATATTTAATAATAACTCAATTATTTTACTGATCCAATAATGATGCAATCAAAGGAAACCTTGAAGTAATTGGTAAAATTGTTGTTATGTAATCAGAAGGTCACGGGTTCAAGCATTGGAAACAACCTCTAACAGAAACATAAGGTAAGCCGCATACAATAGATTCTTGTAGTCGGACCTTTCACTAAATTCTATGCGAGCGAAAGCTTTGATCCACCTGTAGACACGCGATTTTTGATTCTCCTCAAATTTTAACTTAATTTTATATTAAATATTTATATTTGGCATAATATTATTTAATTTATTATTTTATTTTTATAAAATTTTGGTTAAAAATTAATAATTAAATAAATTTAATTTTTGAGATATTTTACTTTTTTATTTTTTATTTTTTATCTTAATTTTAAAAAATATAATATATATATATATATATATATATATTATTCATTCTAAATTTTAATAAATAAATTAGTAGTTTAATACTATTTTATTATATTTATTTTTTTCTATTTATAAATTCTTATTATGTCTTGTTAAATATAAAATTAACAATTATTTATTTATTATTATTAATATATTTATTTATTATTATTATTATTTTCTATATTAAAAAAATAAAAAAATAATTAATTAATTTATTTAAATTTTAAATATTCCCTGCCCCTTATCTGTTGATGAAGGAATCCCCCTAAAAAACAACTGTTCCCCCAAAATTTCCTCTACAATAGGGATTCTCTCACCCAAAACAACATATTTAAATTAACCATCAGACATTTTTCTTTACTTATTTTTACATTATTAGAAACCAGACAGTGAACATCAGAGAGCAAAATCCAAAGGGAGAAAAGCTAAAAATCAGTGAGAAAGAATATCAAAATATAGAGAAAAAAAAGTGAAAAATTAGAGAAGAGAGAAAAACATCAGACAAAAGAGAGAAAAGAAGGAAGTTGAAGGTTCCGTTGAAGGTTGTGGTGACAGATTTCTTTGTTCATTAGTCCATTCAATTTATTACAGGTTTTTTATTTAATCCTGTATCACTCACGTTATGAATTTACTTATAAATGCATGAATAAAGATGTTTAAGTTGCTTTATGTATTATTAAATATAGTTAATGATTATGTGAGTTTCTTATTATTGCATGTTATTCAATTAAGTTATAACATATTTATTTATATTTTTTTTTTAGTATTAAAAATCTGTGTGTTAATTCTGTTAAAGTTAAAAATTTGAAGCGAAAAGAGAAATAGATGAAAAGAAAATTGACAAGATTTTTAATGTACGCATGATCACACACACTATTTTTCAGCTTACATATACTACAGATTTTATACATCAACATTTGTATTCATTGAAAAATAGATGTACAATAATACACACAACGTATATAAAAATTGTGAGAAAATTCGGATGAAAGGAGAGAAAAATTAGTAAAATTTGGATGAATTAGATCGCAAAAGAAATATATAGATTGAAGGAGATGCTGGAAAGAAGATGTTTTCTGGTGAAATCTTCATTGGATTCGCTGCCGGAAAACACTTATATTCATTGTTTCGTCACGGTTAAGGCGATTAGTCGCCGGAAAAACCCAAACCAGTGATGTCGTCTCTCTTTATTCCTTTTCCGGCTACCACTAGTACCGCCGACGCTGCTTTTTTTTTTCCTCTCCTTGTCGAAAATTTCAAAAAGCACCGGTGAAGCCGCTAGCGCCGCCATCGACACCGTCAACGGCAAAAATGCCGACTAAATTGCCAGTCATCATCCTTACTCTCAGATCTGACCAATCCCTCACAAGATTTGCACCACTGGCCGACAAACCTACAGCCCGCATACATCGATCTATGTACAAATCCACCGAAAAATACACGCGCACCTTGCACGCACACCTGCCGGCAACGACCACGTCTTCGGAAAAATCCCCACTGTCGCCATACCATTTACAGGCCAGATCTGGTCAGAATTAAGAGTTTCAATGACTTTTTGAAGGATTGGGTTCCGTTATTTTTTCTATATCTATATGTGTTAATTTTTATACAAGTTTGTTTAGAATAATTTAATAGTTGATAATAGTTGACTATAAATATTTAAGAAATAATGGAGTATATTTGATTAAATAAAAATTACAATATGCATATTTAAAAGTGCATTTTAATTACTGTTTGAATTATTTTCTTGGATTTTATAAATTAAAATCTCAAAAAAAATAAATTATTTTAAGATCAAAAAGATAATATGTAATTCGGATGAGATTTTTATAATGTTTAATTAATTTTATTTAAATTATTTTAGAATATAAAGTATTTGATAGTTTTCTCCTTCATGACAATTCCGATTGTAAAACAATTTAACTATTTTATTTAATATATTCTCTTACCATAGTTTATTGTGTTGATTTATTATAAGAATTCAGATAATATATAATTATAAGTAAAAAATGGATAAATAAATTATTTGTGAATTTTTAAATGATAAATCAACGTCTTCAGTATTGAAAATATTTTAATCACTATTAAAAAATTCGTCTCATTTAAGAATGTGGAATACGCTTCTTTCTAAGACATTAAAATTCAAGGATGCAATAATGCACCTTAACAAATATTTTTCTAAAATTAATTTTTATTGATTTATTTAAATATAAGACAATAGACAAGTTTTTGGTATAATAAAAATGAGCGGTTTTTGGCCTTAACATAATTTATCAAAATAGTATAAGTTATTATAAGTCAATAAAGAGACTGTGATTGAACCACGGGACTCGAGGAGTGCCTCATACCTTCCCATCGGTCAACAAAATTTCTTATCCAGTCTTTTATTTTCGTAGACTAATAAAAAGAGTCATTTCCATTTGACTAGGGATTCAAAAAGGTGACTTGGAACACCAAAACTCAATTTCAAGTGGCGACTCAATAAACAAATAATCCCTATTCAAAATCGTCACTTTAATTGGAAAAATCCTTTGACTCGATCTCCTCGAGCGGAAAATGAGTGTGACATCTCTGCTTTAATTATTGTTGATATTGTATTTATTGGCCTTATGTGCTATTTGTCGCTTATTTACCACTTTGATATTATTTGAACTATATTATATATTGTTTTCTCTCGCGTACCCCCTCTGAGTCTCCGAAATAGGATAGAGGGAATGCAACATATGTATCCTACCTTATTTTTGAGATAGCCGAAGTGTAAGGCACTTGGTGAAGGATATAGTCACACATGTTAGGCGGGTTTTGGATCGACAACAAAAGCGGTGTTACCCTGCTACTGACCAAGTTGTCCCTCCCTGACTCGAGTGTCCGCTCGAGTAAGTCAGTCTAGACTTTTATCCCTATTAGGTTTAAATTTAGAAGAACTGAAAACTCACAATCAGGTTATCCTTATTAGGTACCTTTTTATTTGCATCATATGCATTTGACTTAGCAGGACTCGACACAGGGGCCGGATCTGTCTAGGACAGGTGACCTAATTTATGAAGACCAACACATTCATTCTAGGTGCTCTTTGACATTTTCTTGGAAGGTTGTTTATTTGTTGATCGGCTTTAGGCAATTTTACAATGCGAGAGATTAATTTATCCTCAAATTTAGTTAATTATTTTTTTGAAAGGAAATTTTTTTTTTTAAATGAAGAAAATTTTTAAATGTACAACAACATAGTTTTTACAATCTTTATGAACTATGATGATCTGATTCTCACATTTTAGTGGGATACGTAGGAAGTCGTTCCTAGGATACGACCCTATCTTTTAAAAAATTATTCATAGATTTATTGGGGAATATTTTGAAAATATGATTACTTTCATAATTATTTTTCTAATTCTCAAGTCCAATTTTTATATATATTTTAACAGCCGTGAATCTTTAGAGATCATGAGGCTAAGGTTTTACAAAATAATTATATATATATATATATATATATATATATATATATATATATATATATTTCAATAGCTCAGAATCTTTAGGGATAACGAGGCTAAGTTTTTACAAAATAAATAAAAATAAAATATATATTTTAACAGCCCGAAATCTTTAGGGATCATGAGGCTAAGTTTTTACAATATATATATATATATATATATATATATATATATATATATATATATATATCAATTTTAACAGTCCTGAACCTTTAGGGTCGTGAGACTAAAATTTTTATACAACTTCATACATAAAACGGTCATTCTATTTTTCTTTATTTCTGAGTCCTTTTATTTTATTTTTATACTTAGGGAATATTGTCTTCAAACATATAGATAAAATTGTCTAGAAATCTGTTATAACAAAGTTTTTGATAGAGTCAATTTAAATAAGTGTTTTTCTTAAAAAAATATTATCAATCTTGTTTCTCTCGCTTCGATTTTTGATAAAATTGTTCTTTACAACTAAGTCCAAATAATGGTCGCACTAGGTTTTACAAGTTAAGTTATAAATTCTTTTCAAAATTAATAAATTAAGTTTTGTCTAAGTCTAGATATTTATTAATCTTATGTACCTGTCAATAGGTATAAAATGTCCCCCCTGTTCGTGGAAAGCGTCCAAAGAGAAAGAGAGATGGGAGTGTACTACTTTAGGTTGTGGATTGTACCCCTTTGCAGCTTTGGTTGTGGTGGAACGAAATGGATACATTCGATTATGACGAGATACACGAGTATCATGAGAATCAAACCTAATAGGGAGGTGATTGTTGCATTACTGAATTTCTGGGACCCGAAGAATAATGTATTCCGATTTTCAGATTTTGAGTTGACACCTACTTTAGAAGAGATAGCGGGCTATGTTGGATATGGGGATATGCATCGGAAGAAACTTATAGCCCCAAGACTTATTTCAATAAAAAAATTTTGCAAGATCATTAACATACGGAATACGAAAGAAGAATCAATGAAAAAAGGTTGGGTTTCCTTGCAATTTTTGTATGACAGATACGGAAGGCAAGAGGTATTTGAAAAGTACGGTAAACAACTTTGTAATAAGGGGAGTTTTGAGGCTTGGAAAATTCACAAATGATTTGCATTCATGGTAGCCTTTTTAGGTACTATGGCCTTCCCGAGAAGAGAATAAAAAATTAATATTCGTTTGGAGGGAGTGGTACAGATACTGATTAAGAAAGATTACACTATGGTACCAATGATCCTAGCACTGTGCTCTGACTGTTTGTCAGAAGGGAAAGATTTTTTTCGAGGGATGTAATATCTTGTTACAGATGTGGATTGTGGAGTATCTTTATCAACATCCTACATTGACAAGGTTCGATCCTGAGCGATTTAATCGCATCAACCATTACGAGGAAAGGATGGAGAAATATAAATATCCAAAAGAAATTGGAGATTGGGTTAAGCTTTTGCGTTCTTTGACAACAGATAAAATCACTTGGAATCTCCATTGGTTCCCTTGGAGGCAAGTCATACATAGTTCTATTATTCGTCCGTTCTTGTTATTGATGGGTATTAGAGATATTCAACCGTATATTCCATTGAAGGTTCTACGTCAGCTAGGCAGGCGTCAAATAATTCTCATAACGGAAAACATGACCGAGTTTGTATTTGAGGTCAGACCAGAGATTTCACTTCCAGAAGATTTGGCCTAGCAGATTTGGGAGGGTTGTATTATTATGGGGATTGAAATGATAGTCATAGAGCATTAGAAAGGAGAAGTGCACCCAGATTACCGTGAATGGTTTGAAGAACAGTCGAGTCCGCCAGCCAGACCAGAAAGATCGGTTAGGGGACCTATAGATCAGGAAACTACTATCAGGATAGGGATTAAGAGAGCCATGCGAGAACATTAAATCAGCAGATATTGAGGTTTCACTTCGGGGACAAATCAAACTGTCTACCACTAGAGGGTCACACATTGCAGAACTTGTCATATCTCGTCAACAACAACTGTAAGAAGTTGAAAAGACCATGCAAGAAAAAATTGATCGAGAGAGATCTCATTAGATCCGTGAAAGAGGAATATTACGAGAACAGTTGGAGGTTGCTTCTGCTCTGAATAGCGTGTAAGAGAGATGGTTGATTTTTGAGATCGACAGGCCCAGGAATAGGATCAGGCCTTCAGTTTCCTTCGAGGGAATGTCTGCCATGTAGCACAAGATACTGCCAGAATGGGTTTGGATTATCATCAGTTGGATCGTGAGGACTTTTTGGCACAAGTACCAACTTTCGCACAACATCTCACTACTTCATTAGAGGACATATATTTGAGTTTGGGAGGACATATTAAGCAGAAGTCTTCTTGAATGGATAGTTGTTTTCTTTGTCATAGTTTTTCATTTTCAGTTTTAAAACTTCTTGTTTAGATATTATGTCTTTTAGTTTTCAGATGTCAGTTAGTAGGTTTTATTATAGGAGTTGGGTCAGTTATATTGTCGTATTTATATTATAGAATGTAATGAAGTTGACTGTCTATTTCTATATATATTACATATGTTTTACTTCACTTACTTTATTTATTTTCTTCAATAAAGAAAATAAAAAAAAGGACAACCATTTTTATTAAATTTCTCCCGAACTACGCAAGATTTGATTCATGCCCTGACATGATACGTAGGCAACCCTCGAAAGGGTTCAATCATAACTTTTAAAAAGATATGCCTAGAAAAGCCGGGATGAAACACAAAGCCTTCCATGATAGGTTGGAAAATACATATAGAAGCATGACATATAATTTGACATTATAATGTGTTAAAAATATAACACTCACCCGTTTACTCCTTGGTAACAGAAACATAAAGTAATTGTTGGTTGGTTTGTGGTTTAAACTGGCATCACATCCGTATAACACCAGATACAAGGGTAAAAAAAAATGACCCACAGAGAAGGTATAGGGTCTGACAGTGAAGAAGAGCAAAATCAGTTGATTTTGCAGAAAGTAGCATCAATGGAAGAAATAAAGTCATTAAAACAACAGATAGCAGAGATGTACCAATCTTGGTTGAATGGACAATCCCCGCCTTCTTCAATCCCTGGACTTTCGACTTCGAATGATCCAAATTCTGACCCATTTCAAACTGGTGATCCATTTTATGTACCAGGATTTGGCCCATTTGTTAATATGTCTGGAGTTGCTGGTACTTCTACCATGCACCCACCAAATCCGTCTGTCGCAAATAACCCACTTTTTACTTCTGTAGCACCAGCTACTATGGGTGTTCAACCAACAATACCGAAGAATATGGGGAAACCAAGTCATGATATATTGTATCCTCCTGAAATGACTTTTAAATCTCAAAATCCACATTATCATGTTCATCAACGCGATAATCCTATTATGATTGAGCAGATTTCCAAGAATGAGAAACAGGAGGAGATGGCTAGAAAAGTTAAAAGCCTAGAGCAGAGTATAAGAAATACACATGAGAAATATGCAAGGACTAGGTGGACCAAAGAGTGTTTCATACAAGGATTTATGTATGTTTTTGGACGTCCATTTGTCGTTAGGGTTCAAAATGCCAAAGTTTGACAAATATGAAGGTCACGACGATCTTGTAGCTTATTTGAAAAAGTTTAGTAATCAATTAAGGGGAGAAGGAGGAAAAGAAAAATTATTGATGGCTTACTTTGAAGAAAGCCTTACAGGGATAGCTTCTGAATGGTTCATTGACCAAGACATTTTCCGTTAGTACATATGGGATGACATGGCTGATGATAGGCGAATTTACACGCCTATATCAATATATTTTGCCCATATTTGTGCCATGTTTTGAGAACAAATTATATATTTCATGCACTTTTAGTCCTTTTTCCTGTAAGTGAGCTAAAGAACATGATTAGCAAAGTTTCAGGTATAAATGATGTAGAATTCAGCATTTTGTGGATAACTAGACGCCAAAGAAACCTCACGAAGGAAGGAAAGGGAGCTTGGACGTCTAAAGGACCAAAAGTGATGCATAGGAAATCTGTCCCGGGCTAAAACAACATTTCTGAAGACTTTGGGGACTTGCAGTAACTTATTTGGATTAGGATAATGATACATCAACCTAGTACAATTGGGTTAAGTATTTCATTAGTTTATTTGGATTTGGATAATGATACATTAACCTAGTACAATTGGGTTAAGTATTTCATTAGCTTAGTAGGATTTGGTTAGATATTTCATTAGCCTAGTAGGAGTAGGATATGGGTATTATAAATACCCTATCATGCTAGAGATTTTAATACACAATTCACTCATCCACCCATTCCATCAATTCCCATCCATCCACCATCCATCCATCTATCAAAACAATTTTCTTTATTAATTCATTGTTGACATTATTTTTCATCTATTCAATTCTTAATTTCCACAACAAGAGAAATGTTACTTTGCAAGGAATTCACGCCTAACACCTACCACACTTTGCTACACGAAATCTTTATTGTGGTATAATAACAATATCGATTGTGATTTCCTTCGCACTCATGGGTAACTAAACCTCTCTGTTGGGGTTATGGAAGCCATATGAGCTACTATCTATTGCTATGAGTTTGTGAATTCGTGACACGTGTGTTGCTTATATCATTATTCTCTTCATCTTAATGCAAATTCTTGTGGCTGCAAACGCATAGAATAACACCAGTATAACATTTAACTTGTTCGAAAGAAAAGTTATATGCCTGGAAAAGAGATAATGTCAAGGTAGTAGGGTCCCATCCCCTATTAAAAAGTTAGTGTCGTAACTGGATTAACCTCTTGGAGAATTTGTACCGTTAGACACGCTTTAAGCTCGAAAGAGTTAAAGTGAAATAATCCTCGAATAGGTCGAAAGACGCCTGGATTTACCATCGAATACAATTTTCTATAAGCACATACATGTCTGAATTCTACACACTCATAGCCAATAGAGACGTATAACTCATAAGGTGGACATACCCCCAACTCCTCAATTCTCATTGATTCACAACCTACGAAATATTCTTTCTTTTTACTTTGGTATTTTTAGTTTTTACTTTATTATTTCGGTTACACATTACAATCCCCCCTTTTTACGAGACTTGCACTAAAAGTCTAGTAATCGTTGCTTACTTGTTGGCCAAGCTATTCCCTGTGGGATCGACACCCAACCCAGGTTGGGTTCTATATTTGCTAATGACCGCTTTACACTCCCACGAGAGCTGTAGATTGAGCGTTATCAAAAATTGGCGCCGTTGCCGGGGAATACGAGTGTCAATTAAGTTTGTGATAATTACTAGACCCTTTGGTCAAAGATTCTCGTACTTTTACTTTTAGTTGTTGTTTTTGTTTTTTTTTTAGGTTTGTTCAGTGCATCAATGGATGTACAACGTGAAATTGAAAGGATGGATGCTCAAGCGCATCAACAGAATATTGATAACCCAGGGTGTGCAACAAATCCTGATGATGAGGATCTGGGCGATGAGGAGCTACTAAACCCACGGCATACTGCTGAGATGGCGGCACCCATGCAGAGGAGAGATCGTCAAGAGCGATTTAGGCCCGAACGCCGAGCTGTGCAAATATCGTTCGATGATGATGATGATGAGTTGGATGAAGCTGGTGCCACATGAGCTATTATTCTGCCACCCTTAGCACCTGGAGCAAAGTTCAATATCACTAGCACCATGATTCAGCTTTTGCAACTCAAGGGATTATTTGGTGGACTAGCAGGCGATGATCCGAATATGCATCTGATCAACTTTATTTCTACATGCAAGTCATTCGACAATCCTGGCGTTAGACAGATTGCAATTCGACTACGCTTATTTCCATTGTCTCTGTCTGGGCAGGCAACTCTATGGTTGAATGGGCTGACTCCTGATTCTATTACTAATTGGAGGCAACTGAAAGACGCTTTCCTAAAAAGATTCTTTCCGCCATCCAAGAAAGCACAGTTGAGAGATGAGATCAGCAATTTTTGACAGCTTCCAACTGAAGCCCTCCATGAAACATGGGAGAGGTTCAAGATGAAGCTTATGTGGTGCCCAAATCACCATATGACCAATATCCACTTGATGGAGATATTATACAGGGCTTTGAATTCGGTGACTAAGCCAGTGGTTGATAATGCTGCGGGTGGGTCATTCATGGACCTTACTTTTAATGAGGCAAGTGGTATGCTAGATCGTATGACAAAGCAGAGTAGATCTTGGCATACTAGGGATTATGAGGTAGCAAGCTCTACTATATCTATTGGCATGACTGCAGAACAAAGGCGAAGACAAGAGGAACGTGACCAAGATATGGCTCACATGAAGACGCAGATGGATCTTCTTACCAAGCACTTATTATCAGGGAAGACCGAAAAAGTTAAGTCCGTGGTAGCACATGGAAGAGACGAATCTGACTCTGAGGAAGAAGCTAACTACTTGAATAATCAGGGGGGTTTTCGAGGCAATGCCCAAGGAAACCAAGGTCGGAACTATTATGATAAATCTGGAAACAAGGACCAAGGTAGTTGGAAGAACAAGAATGATAATAGTAGTTTGTATGTTCCCCCAGGAAGACGTGACGCCACTGCATCTGGTTCTGGAAATATGGAAGATATGATGGATAAACTATTAAAAGGAGTGGAAGCAACCAGCGCTGGAGTAACGGAGGTAATAAATGACTTGTCATCAATGAAACAATTGGTTGACTCACATTCCACTTCAATCAAGCAAATAGAGCAGCAATTGAGCCAACTTTCAGCAGCACTCAATCAAAGACAGGCTGGCACTTTACCTAGCAACACTGTGCAAAACCCAAGGAATGACGGATCATGCATGGCTATTACTACTCGAAGTGGTAAGGTGCTGGAAACTTCAGCAAAAGGTAAGCAAGTGGTTGACAAAGTTGCGGACGTCAATGATAACGCAAAAGAAGAAGAATCCGCGGAAGCCACGCACGACGTCAAGGACGTCGCACCCAACAATTTGCAACCTGAAAAAGCTGAAAAACGGAAGCAATAGGAGAAGAAAGACATGGAGAGAACAAATCCATACCCACCACCACCTTTTCCCCAAAGATTGAAGAAGGTGGCGGATGACACAAAGTTCAGCAAATTCATGACTATGTTGAAACAACTGACTATTAATGTTCCATGGGTGGAGGCACTTGAACAAATGCCTGGGTATGCAAAATTTATGAAGGATCTTTTGACAAAGAAGCGGACAGCAAGTTATGAGTTGAAAGATGATGTTCATCACTGCAGCGCAATTGCTACAAGATCGCTAGTTCAGAAAAAGGCCGACCCCGGTGCTTTCACTATTCCTTGCACTGTTGGATCTATGAATTTTGCTAAGGCATTGTGTGATTTGGGAGCAAGCATCAATTCGATGCCACTATCTATCTACAGAAAGTTGGGGTTAGGAGATCCGACACCAACGAATATGAGGCTCGTGATGGCTGATAGGTCAGTAAAAAGACCCGTGGGTATCTTGAATGATGTGTTGGTGAAGGTTTCTTCATTCATCTTTCCTGCAGACTTCGTTATTCTGGATTGTGAGGTGGATTCTGAAGTTCCCATAATCTTGGGACGTCCCTTCCTTGCAACTGGAAGTGTGCTTATTGACATGAGAGCTAATGAGCTTTTGTTTCGGTTGAATGACGAAGTGGTCCGCTTTGATATATGCAAAGCAATGAAGCATCCCAGCGATATGAATGTGCTCTCTGTAGCTGATATTCATCATGAGGATAGAAAAGCATTATCTGTAGAGAAACAGCTTACTGTTGAGCCATTGACTGCTGCGCCACTAAATGTTGAGCATGAAGACGATGAAGATTATGAAGAACTTATGGGTGCTCTAACAGAAATAGAGTCTTATTCCCATACTCCTAAGCAACCGGACCATGATCTTAAGAATCAACCGTCACCAACTGTGAAGACTTCCCTTGAAGAGCCACCAATACTAGAATCGAAAGAGCTCCCCGATTATTTAAGGTATGTGTTCTTGGAAAGAGAAAATATACTTCCGATAAGTGTGGCGGATGAGTTAAGTGAACAGCACGTAGAGGCTTTCATCTCTGCTCTGAAGAGATACAAGAGAGCTATGGGTTGGACTATTGATGATATAATTGGTGACCCTCCGGGGAGATGCATGAGTCATCTTGAAGAAGATTGCATGCCTACGAGTAAGCCTCATTGTCGTCTGAATCCATTCAGAAAACAATCCACCATCTATCTCGATGAAGTCTAAGTACTCGAGGTAACTATGTCGTGCCACGACAATAAATAAGGCGCTAGATGGGAGGCAACCCATCGCTTATCATTTCTCGTTTTACATTTTTTGTCTTTCTTTCATTCTAGTACGTATTTTGCTTTTGATAAATGTAAAATCCAAAAATAAGAGTCGTGCCACGACCAAAACTAAGGCTCTTGATGGGAGGCAACCCATCGTTCTAATCGTTTTTGTTGTTTTGGAGCAAATGTAGGTGCAAGAGGTATTCAACGAGGAGATTGGTTTCCAACGACGATTTGGACGTATTGTATGGTAAAGGTGGTAAGTTAGGAATAGTGATACATAAGGCTATGGATTGAGCATTGCTCATGCCAAAATAGGCATCGAGGAAGGCTAGGCCTAAGTAAAACTAGGCCACGAACAATGCAAAACCTATCCTATAGCTCAAGGTCTCGGAATCTAGTGTGCAAAGACATAGGCGCCACCCATGCTTAAGTATGCTATAGCATAGGCGCCGCCTATACTATAGCATTTGGTCTCAGTATCTCATATGCTATACACTATGCACCGCATATGTCCCCTAAATGCATTACACCATGCGCCGCCTATGCTAGCTTATGCTTTGCATTAGGCGCCGCATATACCATGCTTATGCAAAGCACTATGCGCCGCATATGGACCCTTTTTGTCTCCAAAACCGTTTTTAAATGGGTCAAAACCCGACCCATTCTTTTCCTATATAAGGGGGACTTAGTCTTGAAACATAACCACATTGAAACTTGACCTAAAGGCGCCGCACATCAACCTAAATCATCTCAAAAATTTTCTTTTGCTCTTTTTCTTCACAAGAACATCATCCAAAGACATCAATCAATTAAGTACTACTCTGTTCATCTTCCGTAAGTACTACACTACTATGTCTATTATGAATTGACTACATCTTGAAGAAAGATTGGTGATGTTAATGTGTTTGGATTATTGAGACACAACCAAGTAAGTGAACACATACGTTAGGATTATCTTAACTTGTTTCCGACTTGAATTTGATTTTGGTGCATTGTCATACTACTTGCGGAATTGCTATAGTCATGAACATTGCATAATCTTGTCACTTGAATACTTACATGTTAGAATGTCCCGTTTAGCGGAATAAGACTTATAAGTGCCTACCGACATAGGAGGTTGAGATTATTGATAGAAACTATACCATGATGTAATCCCTATGTAGTAGTCTTGTTATACCTAACATGAAAGTATTGCAAAGGTTCCAAGAAGTGATACATCTCTGATTTTCTTGTCGGAATTTAGCTCCTAAAACGTATGTCGATGAAGTCTAAGTAATCGACCACTTTCACTTCACTAGTTTGTGCCAACAACCTAAGTGTGGGGTGGTACCTCTACTGCTTGTTTATAGATTGTATCCATTGAGATGATGCTAACATGACTCTATTGAGATCTCAGGTACAATGGCACCAAAAGACAAGGCAAAGATAAGGCTACCACGTCACAAAAAGGCAAGAAAAGAGGCCAAAAAGAGCAAGGAGAACCCTCCTCGCTGCAAACACCTCGACTCACTCTTGGAATTAAGTGGGACACTTATGAGAAACTTCTAAGGGTGACGACTCTGATGATAATTCCGACGCAAGGGGTATGACCCCAGACATAGAGGATGAGTCCGACTAACCAGGTTCTTCTTATTTATTTTCCACTGAGGACAGTGTGTCCCGTCTAAGTGTGGGGTGATGGTATTTGCATGCTATACTTCTCTATCCGCATTTGCATTTATTCATGTTTGTTTACTTAGTTTTCTCATTTTGTTTTCTTTAGTAGTAAATTTTTTTTTAACGTAGCTTCGCATGCAATTATTCTAATAGGCAGCATGACATTATAACAAGAGTATGTGCTACAATTATGACTATTGAGACGTTTTAGGCTCTAATTGTGACTCACTATGTGATATTGTGTGGTTCAATTCCTTCACTTGTTGGGTCAAGAGTCTATACTACTTCCAATTAAGTCGACCATGTGCCTTGTGTGTGAGAGATTAATAGTATATTATATGTTTGTGGCTGATGCTAGAACTTGCCTGGTACGTATGCAAAGCGAAAATAAAGAGTGTAAGTTTAGGAGATGATTAGGCATTTCTTTGGCAACCTATACATGTTTACCTTCGTTTTACCTACCCATGGACATAATCCTAGTTAAACCCTTTTGAGCCTTTAGCCTATTTCTTTGACAACCTCGTATGTAAGCCTAATTCATTTTTTCCAAGACCGTAATTTGATCCAAATTCCTAAGTGCTTTAAATTGAAAAAGTCATGTGACAAAATAAGAGGAAATTGGGAGATTATGAGACGTTAGAATGCATTGGTACTTGAATGTGTTATGAAAAAGAAAGTGCTATAATAAGAGGTATGTTATGAAAAGAAAAAGGAAAAGAAAGCTGAAAAGTGAGTTATGCTTAAAATCGAAAAACAAAAGAGGAGAAAAAGGGTGGTAGAATAAAAGAGAGAAAGGTTGTTTGAAAGAAAAAAGTGTTAATGATACAATGTGATGTATTAAAGTGCTTAGGAACATAGTCACTATTTCTGGCCAAAATAGTCCTACCCGTCCCTTAGCCTACATTACAACCATCAAAAGACCTATTTGATCCTAATCTTAGCATTCTGACATTTAGTGGAGTATTACACTAAGGGCAAGCCTATGGTCATCAGTTGCTGCATATAAATTCTTTGTGAGAGCGAGAGCAAGGATATTTTGATACCCATGTTTGAAAAATATGCTATACTTGTGAGTGATTATGGGTAATATATTCTGAGACACACATGGTTGATGAGTTTTGGGTAGTTGTGTATAATTCTTTGTGCCTTAACTTTTGAATATGAGTTGACCACCATCATGAGTCTATGCTAGAGGGTAAATGGTTTCTACTAATGATCGGAAAACTACTCTTTGTTGATAATTGTTGTGCTTGTCCTGACGAATGTTTTGTGTTGTTGCTGTGAAACCCTAAGTTGATGTTTAGAGGGACATGATATTTTGTTCGAGGATAAACAAAGCTTCAAGTGTGGGGTGTTGATGATAGGCGAATTTACACGCCTATATCTATATATATTTTGCCCATATTTGTGCCATATTTTGAGAACAAATTATATATTTCATGCACTTTTAGTCCTTTTTCCTGTAAGTGAGCTAAAGAACATGATTAGTAAAGTTTCAGGTATAAATAATGCAGAATTCAGCATTTTGTGGATAACTTGATGCCAAAGAAACCTCACGAAGGAAGGAAAGGGAGCTTGGACGCCTAAAGGACCAAAAGTGATGCATGGGAAATCTGTCCCGGGCTAAAACAACATTTCTGAAGACTTTGGGGACTTGCAGTAACTTATTTGGATTAGGATAATGATACATTAACCTAGTACAATTGGGTTAAGTATTTCATTAGCTTAGTAGGATTTGGTTAGATATTTCATTAGCCTAGTAGGAGTAGGATATGGGTATTATAAATACCCTATCATGCTAGAGATTTTAATACACAATTCACCCATCCACCCATTCCATCAATTCCCATCCATCCACCATCCATCCATCCATCAAAACAATTTTCTTTATTAATTCATTGTTGACATTATTTTTCATCTATTCAATTCTTAATTTCCACAACAAGAGAAACGTTACTTTGCAAGGAATTCACGCCTAACGCCTACCACACTTTACTACACGAAATCTTTATTGTGGTATAATAACAATGTCGATTGTGATTTCCTTCGCACTCATGGGTAACTAAACCTCTCTGTTGGGGTTATGGAAGCCATATGAGCTACTATCTATTGCTATGAGTTTGTGAATTCGTGACACGTGTGTTGCTTATATCATTATTCTCTTCATCTTAATGCAAATTCTTGTGGCTGCAAACGCATAGAATCACGCCAGTATAACATTTAACTTGTTCGAAAGAAAAGTTATATGCCTGGAAAAGAGATAATGTCAAGGTAGTAGGGTCCCATCCCCTATTAAAAAGTTAGTGCCGTAACTGGATTAACCTCTTGGAGAATTTGTACCGTTAGACATGCTTTAAGCTCGAAAGAGTTAAAGTGAAATAATCCTCGAATAGGTCGAAAGACGCCTGGATTTACCATCGAATACAATTCTCTATAAGCACATACATGTCTGAATTCTACACACTCATAGCCAATAGAGACATATAACTCATAAGGTGGACATACCCCCAACTCCTCAATTCTCATTGATTCACAACCTATGAAATATTCTTTCTTTTTACTTTTCTATTTTTAGTTTTTACTTTATTATTTCGGTTACACATTACAATCCCCCCTTTTTACGAGACTTGCACTAAAAGTCTAGTAATCGTTGCTTACTTGTTGGCCAAGCTATTCCCTGTGGGATCGACACCCAACCCAGGTTGGGTTCTATATTTGCTAACGACCGCTTTACACTCCCACGAGAGCTATAGATTGAGCGTTATCAATGGCTCGGGATTACGTTCAACAATTTTAATATAACATTGAGATAGTGCCAGATCGCACTACACTTGCTAACATGAGAAAAAAGATGACTTGAAGTTTTCGAGAATCTGCTATCAGATGGAGAGAGAAGGCTTCAAGAGTCAGACCATCAATAAAAGAATCTAAAATGATTGATATCTTTTTGCAAGCACAAGAACCTGATTATTTCCATCACTTATTTTCTACAATTGGAAGCACATTTGCTGAAGTTATTAAAGTTGGAGAAATGGTAGAAAATGGAATAAAATCAGGAAAGATCATCAGCCAGGCCGCTTTGAAAGCAACAACACAGGAAATTCAAAGTGGTACAGGATGTTTTAGGCGAAAGAAAAGAAAAAAAATGTAGCAACTGTCGTGACAGGTCCACGACAAAATTGGAGAGGTGTGTGTCAACCATACGCATAGAATCCATTATATTTCGTTCCATCCCCCCAATATCCTATTTATAATGCACAACCATATGATCGGGCTCCTTCTTACCTGCAGTGGCGTGCACCAACAATCTAAAATCATCCAATGGTCCCGTAAGTTCAAAGAGGCCCTCCTAGGTTTAATTTTTGGCCTAGAGTAGAATTCAAAAGGAATAACACCGTAAAAGATAATTTCACTCCTATTGGAATATCTTATACCAGTTTATTTCATAGGCTGAGAAAAATGAATGTTCAAGACCTAATTGAGAGAAGGATCCCGAATCATCCTCCAAAGAATTTGGACTATTCTAGAAGATGTAAATACTGTTCTGATGCCCCAGGGCGTGACACAGAAAAATGTTGGTATCTGAAAAGAGTCATTCAAGAGTTGATTAATACCTAACAGATTATGGTAGAAAGTGTAGGAGCTCTAAATTTCAATCAAAATCTGTTGCCAGATCATAATGAAACAAATATACTCGAAGTTATACCCAGTGGTGAAGATGCTATGATTTTCTTTAAGCCGATCATTAAAATTAAAACTAATTTGGAAAAATTAGCAAATACTGTGGATTTGATGAAAGAAAAGCCTTCAGAAGCGGAGGTGGTGGTAGAAAAACCCGAATCATCGAATGATCCCTTGGTGGTGGGGAAAGAGGTTTCAGAAAATATTGGGTCAAGTCAAATAAAACTGAAACTCATTATTCCCGGAAGATCCAATAAGCCTCTTTTAATCATAAAAGGAGCTAATCATAAAAGGAGCTCCCGTAGCTCCTATTATTATTAAACCAGTGTCACAGCTGCCTATGGTTGATACCAAGGCAGTCCCTTGGAGTTATGATTGCGTTGTGATGATGCACAAGGGGAAAGAAGTGACTGAAGATGTAGATAAAGTAGGAGGATTAACTCGATCTGGAAGATGTTATTCTCCCGTAGAGTTAAGAAAGAATAAACAAGGCGGTGAAGAATGAATGACAGTTAAGAAGCCTGCACTGATGATGAAGCTGAAGATTCTTAAAGAAAATGAAATTTCCAGAATATTCTATTATAGAACAGTTGAAGAAGACACCAGTATAGATTTCTTTATTGTCTTTATTGAGACATTCAGAGGAACAACACAAGGCTGTAATGAAGATTCTTAATGAAGCATGTGTTCCTAGTGATATTAGAGTAAATCAACTAGAAAAAGTTGTTGGAAGGATCCTTGAAGCAAATAAAATTATTTTCTCAGACGATGAATTGCCTATGGAAAGTACTGAGCATAACAAAGGTCTATAAATTTCTGTGAAATATAAATATTTCATCACCACTCAAGTGTTAATTGATGGAGGATTAGGTGCTAACATTTATCCTATGTCAACTTTTCAAAAGTTGAATGTTAATGTGGAAAGGATCCGACCTAATAATGTATGCATCAAAGGTTTTGATAGATAAAAAACTGATGCCATTGGTGAAATAGAATTCATATTGACAATTGGACCTGTGGAGTTTGCTATGGATTTCCAAGTGCTGAACATTGAAACTTTATATAATATGCTATTGGGAAGGCCATGGATTCATAGGGCTAAACCAATCGCATCAACATTGCATCAAATGATCAAATTGGAACATGACAGACAAGAAATAATTGTTCATGGTGAAGGATATTTATCCATTTATAAAGACTACTTCATTTCCTCCATCAAATAAGATGCTGCAGATAATGTGTTAATTCATTAAACTTCTGAGGTAGTGGTTGTTGAGCATATCCTTGTGGGGAATCTTATCGCAAGACCACAATTTTCCTCTGCATCTGTTATGGTAGTGAATGAAATGTTGAAGCATAGTTTCGAATCAGGAAAAGGTCTAGGGATGTTTTTGCAAGGCATAGTTCATCCGGTAAACCTCTATGAGAACTTTAGTACTTTTGGTATGGGATACGAGCCTACTGCTGAAGATATAAAGAAGTCTAAAAAGCGTAATAAAGAGTCATGGACACTTACCAAGATGATACCGCCACTTCACGAGTCTTCATCAAATTTAGTGTTGTTGGATCCTCCAAGTTACCTACTGCAGAATCAATGAATGATGATGATATAGAGTTGATTGGACTTTTTGAGAATATGCTCATTGAAGCTGATATGGTTGAAATCGGGGAAGGTACCAGCAATACAGATGTGCAGTTTGTTGGCTCTAATGTCCAGCTTAACAATTGGGAGGCCACCCCTCTCCCTATTATAAAGGAGTCTTTGTAGTTTGTTTGTTTTTCTTATAGTCTTAGTAGTTTGTTTGTTTTTACTCCTGTAATTTAAATCATTCTAGGATTGTAATTTAGAACTTTAAACTTGGTATTTTTGGTTAAAACTCTTTTTATCTATGTTTCTAATAAAGCATAGTTTCCCTTCATTTTATTTTGAGTCTGATTTTTATTTATTTTCTATCATACAGTTCCTTCTATGCCGATTCTAATAATATGACATGCATGAAGAATTGTCAACCAGATTTATAAACCCAATCTAATTATGAAATAATGAATAAATAAGTTGAATATGATAAAGGAGATTCATTTGAGGAAATAAGCAAATATTTCAAATAATTTGAGAATAAGTCAAATCCCAATTTGGATGAAACCGAGGCGATCAATTTAGGAGATCATGAAAATATTAGGGAGACTAAGATAAGTGTACATGCTCAACCACAATAAAATAAATCTATAATTGAAGCTTTGCATGAGTATAAAGACATCTTTGCATGGTCTTATGATGATATGCCTAGTTTCAGCACCGATTTTATAGTTCATAAGTTTCCAATTGATCCTACTTTTCCTCCTATCAAGGAAAAGCTAAGAAAGCTCAAAACCGACATATGTGTAAAAATGAAAGAGTAAATCACAAAGTAACTTGAGGCTAAAGTCATTCGAGTGGCCTAGTATCCTACTTGGTTGGCATATATTGTCCCTGTTCCAAAGAAGGATGGCAAGGTTTGGATGTGTGTTGATTATCGTGATATAAATAAAGCAAGTTTGAAAGATAATTTTCCACTTCCCAATATCCATATTTTGTTGGATAATTGTGCTAAACATGATCTTGCTTCTTTTGTGGATTGTTATGTAGGGTATCACCAGATTATTATTGATCCAGAAGATGCAGAAAAGATATCATTTATTACTCCATGAGGGACATATTGTTATTTAGTCATGCATTTCAGACTAAAGAATGCTGGGACAACTTATATGAGGGTAATGACCACGATATTTCATGACATGATGTAGAAAGAGATTAAAGTTTATGTGGATAACGTGATCATTAAGTCAAGAGAGAAGGCTGACCATGTCAAAGATCTAAGAAACTTCTTTGAAAGTCTTCGAAGGTATGATCTCAAACATAATCCAACAAAATGTGTATTCAGAGTTCCATCAGGAAAACTTTTGGGTTTTATAGTCAGTTGACGTGGCATTGAGTTAGATCCTTCAAAAATAAAAACTATCCAAGATTTACCTCCACCAAAGAATAAAATGGAGGTGATGAGTTTACTTGGAAGGCTGAATTAAATCAATAGATTCATTGCTCATCTTACGATAACCTGCAAACCGCTATTCAAGTTATTGAAGAAGAATGCTAAAGTTGAATGGACTATGGAATGTCAAGAAGCATTTGACAGAATCAAGAGGTACTTATTAAGTCCGCCTATTTTGATTCCTCCAGAGCCAGGCAGACCCTTGATATTGTACGTGTCTGGGTTATACAATTCTTTTGGCTATGTATTAGGTCAACATGATGTCACGGGCAGAAAAGAACAAGCCATCTACTATCTCAGCAAAAAGTTTACCACTTATGAGGCTAAGTACACTCTTCTTGAGAAGACGTGCTACGCCTTAACTTGGGTAGCACGAAAGCTGAAACATTATTTGTCATTTTATACTACTTACCTCATCTCTCATATGGATCCTTTAAAATATATTTTTCAGAAGCCTATGGCCACAAGAAGACTCTCAAAATGGAAGATGTTGCTCACAAAGTTTGATATTACCTATGTGACACGAACTGCAATGAAAGCTCAACCTTTAGTGGATCATTTGGCTGAAAATCAAATTGATGAGGAGTGTGTGCTATTGAAGACTTATTTTCCAGATGAAGAAATTTTGTGTGTTGATGAGATTGTTTTTGATAATTGTTATTCAGGCTGGAAGTTATTCTTTGATGGAGCTGCTAATGTAAAAGGAGTGGGGATAGGAGCGGTTCTTATTTCAGAATTAGGATAATATTATCCTATAATAGCCCAACTTTGATTTTATTGTACCAATAATATGGCAGAATACGAAGCTTGCATCCTGGGATTGAGATTAGCCATTGAAATGAGGGTCTAAGAATTGTTGGTATTAGGAGATTCAGATTTATTAGTCCACCAAATCCAAGAAGATTGGGATACTCGTGATTCAAAGCTCCTACCATATCGAGGTTGTTTGCAAGATCTATGTCAACGATTTGTATCAGTAAAGTTCAAACATATTCCTAGAGCTCATAATGAGATTGTTGATACTTTGGCAACCTTATCTTCGATGCTTCAACATCCAGACAAAACTTATATTGATCCTTTACATATACAAATTCATGATCAACATGCATATTGCAATGCGGTTGAGGAAGAACTTGATGGGGAGTCATGGTTCTATGATATCAAAGAATATATTCAAACTGGAAAAGTGAATGCGATGGGGATTTCACTTTGAAAAGAAAATGTTCCATACTAACGGATACGGGTCCATAACCATGGGTTCCAATGCACGAGATCTTGTAGCACTTACCAATGAGGTCCTATAGATACTAATACAATTAGATACGCTCTTCATAGATAAACTTGCGATTTGTGATCCCAGGTAAGATCGGTTCTGGATCATGGGATCCTTTTCTATCAGATAGGAAGAGTTATACCACAAAATGTAAGTAGTTACCCCATAGATCCTATATCTATCTATATGAATAAGATATGAATAATAAATAATGTAACGAAGGCTATTCTTATTTGTACAAATGGTACTTCAATCTTTGAACGAGCATGAAGAGATTAACGATACTTCTTTATCTTTTGAGTTGTTCTGCCAGATCGGTCGTTCAGGATCTTTGGTCTTCATCCAAACCCAATGAAAAAAATAGGATCACTTCTTATGGACTCATTGAGAATGATTCTAATCTAGTTCATAGACTATTAGAAGTAGAAGGTGCTCTGGTGGGATCTTCACGGACTAAAAAAGATTGCAGTCAGTTTGGTAATGATCGAGTGACATGCTTCTTTGGACCGAACCAAGGAATCCCGTAGATATGATGCAAAATGTCTCTTGGTCTATCCTTGATCAGAGATTTATGTATGAAAAATATCAATCAGAGTTTGAAGAAGGGGACGGAGAAGGAGTCCTTGACCCGCAGAAGGATTTATTCAATCATATAGTTTGGGCTCCTTGAATATGGCGCCCTTGGGGATTTCATGTGTTAATGTTGAAGATGTGTGTGGGTGGTTCTTGGTTTTTCCTTTGGAGAGTGTTGGTGTCTCAGATTGCTTATCTTATGAGGAGGTTAAATCTTAGATCAACAAGTCTGTCGATTGCGAGTAAAGGATATGGCTTCGGTAAAGGTTCTATGGAGGAACCAAAATTGTGAAGAAGCTACTTAGTAAGCTGAAAAGAACATGACGTCCTAATATCAGTTCTTATTTCATGCCTCGGGTAATCGTACATAAGGTATGTGTTATTCTTAACATCTCTGTTTTCTATTTTTATTTAAGGTATGTATGATTGTATTCCATGTTAAATCGTTCGAAAGGATGTCATGTCTCATCATATAGGGATGAATGATCCTAAGGATTGGAGAATTTAACACCACAAATTTTGTCCTCGACAATTTTTGAGATTTTATCCTGACTTCCCAAATTACGACTCTCCATATGAGTCATAGGGTCTCTTGATGGATTTTAAGGACCCAATTGTATCCTATCCAATAGGTTGTACTAGACGTTCTGTTGTGAATACGACTAGGGGGTTACGAGTGATAAAGACTCAAAATGAGTTATAGGGTGTCTTCTGTAGCCTAAACAGTGGGATGCCCAACTGTTTTTTCTTTGAAAACGACTGTACCATGTGAGTCATAAGGTCTGTGTATGAGTTGTATTCTACAACTAGTAGGCCAAAGTCATAACCCGAACCAAGGCCTTCTCGTGAAGGGTAACTCAAGTCTCATGTGAATCGGAGATCACCCCCTTCATCTATCCTAACCAGCATAAAAATCTCTAGTGTCGGATGAATTTAAAACATATAACAAGATAGCATATAATAAATCTAATAACAATTCATTATGTGTCTATACCATTCATCGGTAATCGAACAACCATCCATCACAGAAAAAATCAGCCAAATTACCCAAGTCCACAGTAATCTAACAAAGCCAATACAAAATCAAAATCAATAAAATGTCGAGACATGCCTCTGACAGTAGCTAAAACAATTTCTAAAAAAGTTCTAAGACATAGGAAATAAGGACTATGAAATGAAGACTTCTGAAGTATGGAAGCTCAACGCTTCCATGTCAACTCGTGGACTAACTCGAGCACCTGATCATTGCATAGAAAAAGTAAAAGAAGTTTTGGTTCTCGCATTACGTGGGGATACAACATCCGGAGACGGTTAGGGATTGGAGTGCTAGCATGTAACTCAGGGATAGAGGAACAAAATAATGCCATGATAACAGTTCAAAACCAATATAACAATCAATGCATAATATCTAGTGAAATACATATACATATAGCATACCACATCCTGGGTAAGTTACAAGGCTTAGCATGAACTTCAAAATCCTTAATCTGGCCGTGTAGAGTAACCATTATAAAATAAGTCACCCACGGGCTATATGGACCCACTCTTCCCTAGCTGGAAGAGTCCCAGTGCAAGTAGCTGCACAGACCAGAGAATATGTATGTAATGCCCCGAATCTAGTACCCAAAATGTTACACGATGCTCATGACCCTAAAGGACCACAAGTTTACCCATGACTGATATTTGCACCTGTATACTGCATAATATCTTATATAAATGCGGAAACATAAACTGAAAGGCCATAAGGTTCAAACTGCATAACAAAAATATAACATCTGAGTGGGATAATAGAATAGCAAAAACAACTAAAATAGACTGCCTAAACATATTGTAGTCTGAAAAGCCTCTAGGACTAAAGTATCTGAATAAGGAGTTGATGGTACATGTCCCTAGCCAACTCCAACTACTAAAGATGAAATAATGAAATACTAAAAATAATCATGTCCTCGAAGGATGAGGACTCACTGCCAACTCTGACTACTGATCTGGAATGCTACTACTGGTCTGGAACTCGTGTCTTGGGACCTATGGCGTAAAGTAAAACACCATAGTGTGAATGCATTAGTATGTTTGAATGTACTGGTATGCAAGTGAGGTAGGCTGAATACAAAGGGTTTATATGGATAAACATAAACTAACTGACTGTATAACATGAGCGTGAGAATACATTCATGAATGAAAAATTGTAACTGAATTCGTGATAATACTGACTATTAAGTTAATGATCACTAACATGACTGATATAATTGGTATAACTGACATAGATGATACAACAGATATACTGATATTGCGACTGTATCTGACAGTCTAGGTTCTGAGGGAACTAGATGAGTTTTGTAATGTACTGAGTTGACTGTATCTGGCAGTCCTGAGTTCTGTAGAACTATCTGAGTCTATTACTGAGATTGAGTGATTGTATCTGACAGTCCTGAAATTTGTAACTGAAACTATAGGAAGTAGTCATCTAACCGACAAGCCCCTAATAAGCTATTATATCTAAGTTGGGGTCCAATCTGTAACCCCAATTGAAAAGGTGTCAATACCGCACCACTGGTAAAGACAAGCTATGAGTGACCCTCATCTGATAGTGTCCCAAAAAGAGAGCGTGGGATCCTCATTTGACAGTGTTTATCCATCTCATCAACCCTCATTTGAAAGTGTTGATGTCTCAACCTATGCTGACTACATAGTTCTAGAATGCAAGGATGAATTCTAAGGATCACACCCTCAACTGACAGTGTGTGTCCTCATCCTTGGGTTCACTTAATGCTAAATCCTACTCCCATCTGAATAGACAATGAACATGATTAACTGAACTGAATTACTGATTTTACTGGATTTTGTTGACTGACGAATTACTACTGAATTCTGTTAACTGACTAAGTTTATGAGATTACTGAGATTTCCTGATTCGTGAGACTGACTGAAGTCTACTGAACATATCTTGACTGGAAGTATCAAGAAAACATGACATAGATCTAGGCACACAGCTAAGTTGTCGAGTACAAGTACCCCTAGGACTCGATAGAATGAAACTGACACAACTGGACATTCTTGTACACATTACTAGAGTCTACAATTTATCCTATAATCATTGGGGAATATTTTGTGAGGCACTTGATTACCTTAATATAATACATGGGTAAGGGAGCACATAATCATGTCTTGCTTACATGCTTCTAATATCATGAACATTTCATCAGAACAAGCATAATACATAATCAATAATATGGGAGTCATGTTGAACATAAGAAAATTGCATACATTTAGCATTTAAACCACAATTGAGTGATTATACATGATTTCAATAATACTAGGTATTTCATCAAACACCTTGCTTGCACAATTCAAGGCATAAGTATGATCATCAATTTAGAGACAATACGATTTCACTATTTGACTCCATTTCATGGATTTCAACCCTATACTAACATGGTGTCATGAAAACATGGTAAAGATTTAATCTTTATAAACATAAAACTATAACAACATAAGCATAATAAATTCACCACATAAATATCATGATATATGATTTAAAGAGGATTCTTTGGCTTCATAGATGAAAGGAATCCATGAATGAACACTATGCATACCTTGGTTCGTGACTTCGTAAAGATTGATGGTGGAATTTCCTTGTAATTAAATCCCCAATTGGAAACCCTAGTGTGTTCTTGAGAGAATTTTTGAGAAAAGGAATATGTTTTGGTGTATCTGAGGCTTAATTCCATGTTTGGGACTTATATAGGGGTGGAAATTGACCTATTTACCCTTAAGAATGCGGATATTTAATGACTCAAAACTGGGCATCGACGCTATAGGCGATGTGGTGCATTGACCCATCGACTCGATGGTCGATGCGTCGTGCAATAAATGCATCGAGCCTCAATACTTTTGGCTTTACAACCCTGCACAAATGTTGACCAACGCGATAAGCGATGTGGTACGCCAAGATCGCATTGATCCACTGTTTTGAGACTCTAAACTTAATTTAAACGAGTTTCAAAAAATTCAAAACTTTTATGGAAACACTTATTGACCTTTCTGATCATGAATTACTAAAGATATAGACCATTAAAGGACTTTGAGGTTGCGAAATGAGGTTGCAAAATCTTGAAGGACAAAATAAGCTAAGTTTGGGAAAGTTAGCTAGAATTTTCTAAGCATGGGACCCCCCTTAACAAGCACAAATGGGCTGAATTAAGCTTAGGATTTTTGCGGGGTCTTACAATGTATATCCATATTGCCTTTATAGGGGACTCAAACCTCCCGGCATAGTCAAGGTGGCTTAAGAATAAATGTGTATAATATGGGGGACTTGAACCTCTCGGTCATATAAACACCCGCACCAACTAGCGTGCTTTTCTTTGTTAGTCCTTCAAACTCGACTTTCACAACCTGTCTACACATCCCGCAATTAAGACATTCATAACACATACACAACATTTAATCCAATAACTCACTAAAGCATTTCGTTGGCATCGTTATACCAACTCCACTTGCAAGTGTACAACATACCGTAACCATTATTAATTAACTTTGGACTCAAACCCATTTAGTATCTCAAATCAATTTATGGCCAACAAGGCATTCATAAAACCATTTATCAATCATTTTCATTCTTTGCCCAATGCCTTAGTTCAGACTACAATTCAATTATATGACAAGATCATTCTCATTGATAATTTCACAAATGGGTTGAGGGCATACCATTATCAAATCCAAAAACCAACAAATATAGATTTAAACATAACCCATTTGTTTATACATTCAAACCCTTAACCATGGCTTTCAAAACCACCATTAATAACTCATGAACAATGCGCTAAACATATGATGTTAGTGAACTAACAATGAGGAAAGAGTCACATGCCTGAGTTATGAAGATTCACGAAGAGAATTTGATCCTTAAGCTCTTAGATAACCACTTGAAGAAGCCCTATCCCAATCATTCTTAAGAGGTTTTAGAGAGAGTTTTGAGAGAGTTTTATCTTTTAAAGTATATAATGGATTCCCCAAAAGTGTTATAATACCATGGTATCTTAAGGGCTTAGAGTGGGAAATGTCTAAAGTGCCCCCAGTATAAAGCTATAAAATCCCGTCTTTGGTCACAAGTCAAGTCATTGACTTTCCACCACAACTTACGACTTTTACCATTAAGTCATCACCAAAATAAATAATTAGACACCATACACTATCCAACTTATGACTTCGTAGTCCCACTCGTCACTAGACCGTACGAATCGTATGGACTAGTCATGAACATCATAGAAAATCAAGGGCTTAGACACTGGACAACATACGACTGGATCCTAATCACTCATCCTATGAACATACAACTCGTGAGGAGTCTCTTGTAACTAATACAGAGCTTAACCGATAACACACTAATTTGGTTATGAATTTGGTCCCCAAAATCGTAACCACAGCATACTACTTATATAGTGAGCCATTAATGGGATAGTGATCTTAAGGCTCGAGGAAATTTCAAAGGACAAAGCCTAGGATATTTCAGTCTCCCCCTAAAGATCATTCATCCTCGAATGTTGGGACAAGGCATTGACTGGTACAATTAAACCCCCAAACATCTCTACTCTTACCTTTAAGACAGAAAACAAAATACCAAGGAAAATTGCCAATCTATATTTAACAAAGACAGAATACAGAGATGTTAAGGACAACACTTACCTTAAGTACGATTTTCCAGAATGGTGAATAGGAACGGATACTTTGACTTCATGTGCTCCTCGAGCTTTTGGATCCTCTATATAACCTTTACCAAAGCCATGTATTTTGCTCCCAACCAACAAACTTACTGATGATAGGTGATATTACGCGCCTATATCAATATATTTTGCCCATATTTGTGTCATGTTTTGAGAACAAATTATATATTTCATGCACTTTTAGCCCTTTTTCCTGTAAGTGAGCTAACGAACATGATTAGCAAAGTTTCAGGTATAAATGATGCAGAATTCAGCATTTTAAGGCTAACTTGACGCCATAGAAAGCTTCACGAAGGAAGAAAAGGAAGCTTGGACGCCTAAGGACCAAAAGTGATGCATGGAATTCTGTCCCGGGCTAAAACAGCATTTCTAAAGACTTTGGGGACTTGTAGTAACTTATTTGGATTAGGATAATGATACATTAACCTAGTACAATTGGGTTAAGTATTTCATTAGTTTATTTGGATTTGGATAATGATACATTAACCTAGTACAATTGGGTTAAGTATTTCATTAGCTTAGTAGGATTTGGTTAGATATTTCATTAGCCTAGCAGGAGTAGGATATGGGTACTATAAATACCCTATCATGCTAGAGATTTTTATTCATCATTCAAATACACATTCTACTTCTCAATTCCGAATTCTTCCTTTAATTCTATTTTCTTCTTCTATTCATCTATTCTTAAATTCCGCAACAAGAGAATCGTTATTTTGCCAAGGAATTCACGCCTAACGCCTACCACTCTTGTGTTACACGAAATTAATCAATATTGTGGTATAATAACAATGTCAATTGTGATTTCCTTCGCACTCATGGGTAACTAAACTTCTCTGTTGGGGTTATGGAAGCCGAATGAGATACTATCTATTGCTATGAGTTTGTGAGTTCGTGACACGTATGCTGCTTATATCATTATTCTCTTCATCTTAATCCAAATTCTTTGTGGTTGTAAATGCAAGAATACGCCAGTATAACATTTAACTTGTTCGAAAGAAAGGTTATTTGTCTGGAAAAGAGATAGTGTCAAGGTAGTAGGGTCCCATCCCCTATTAAAAATTTAGTGCCGTAACTGGATTAACCTCTTGGAGAATTCGTACCGTTAGACACGCTTTAATCTCGAAAGAGTTAAAGTGAAATAATTCTCGAATAGGTCGAAAGACGCCTGGATTTACCATCGAATACAATTCCCTATAAGCACATGCATGTCTGAATTCTACACACTCATAGCCAATAGAGACGTATAACTCAGAAGGTGGACATAACCCCAACTCCTCAATTCTCATTGTTTCACAAATTACTAAATATTCTTTCTTTATACTTTGCTATTTTCAGTTTTTACTTTTATATTTTGTTTACATTACTTGCAAGACAAGACTCCCCCCTTTTTACGAGACTTGCACTAAAAGTCTAGTAATAGTTGCTTACTTGTTGGCCAAGCTATTCCCTGTGGGATCGATACCCAACCCAGGTTGGGTTCTATATTTGCTAACGACCGTTTTACACTTCTACGAGAGCTGTAGATTGAGCGTTATCAAAAATTGGCGCCGTTGCCGGGGAATACAAGTGTCAATCAAGTTCGTGATAATTACTAGACCCTTTGGTCAAAGATTCTCGTACTTTTACTTTCAGTTTTTGTTTTTGTTTACTGCAGGTTTTAATTCAGTGCATACCCCATACTAGAAGTTCTGGTCAACCGTTATTACCTATCAATCCTGAACCACAACGCATTGGTAGAATGGAAGCACAAGTAGAAATCGAAAGGATGGCTGCTCAACAGGAACAGGCGAGATTAGCTGCTCTTGCCGCCGCTCAAGTGCAACAACAAAACATTGATAACCCTGGGCGAGCAACAAATCCCGACGATGAGGATTTAGGTGATGACGAGTTACTAAACCCTAGGCGTGATGCTGAAATCATAACACCTACCAACAGAAGAGGTCGACAAGCTCGGTTTAGGTATGATCACCAACCCATGCAACCAGCTTTCGACGATGATAATGATGATCTTGATGGAGCCGGAGCCACAGGAGCCATTATTCCTCCACCATTAGCGCCCGGAGGCAAGTTCAACATCACAAGCACCATGATTCAGTTATTGCAACTTAAGGGATTATTTGGTGGACTAGCAGGCGATGATCCGAATATGCATCTCATCAACTTTATTTCTACATGCAAGTCGTTTGACAATCCTGGTGTTGGTCAGAATGCAATTCGCTTACGCTTATTTCCATTGTCTCCGTCTGGGGAGGAAACTCTATGGTTGAATGGGCTGACTCCTGATTCTATTACAAATTAGAGGCAATTGAGAGACGATTTCCTAGAAAGATTCTTTCCGCCATCCAAAAGAGCATAATTGAGAGATGAAATCAGCAACTTCCGTCAGCTTCCACCTGAAGCTCTTCATGAAACATGGGAGAGGTTCAAAACAAAGCTAGCGAGATGCCCAAACCATCATATGACTAATGTTCACCTAATGGAGATATTATACAGAGCCTTGAATTCAATAACTAAACCAGTGGTGGATAATGCAGCTGGAGGATCTTTTATGGACCTCACCTTTGGTCAAGCAAGCAATATGCTAGATCGTATGATGAAACAAAGTAGAGCTTGGCATACCAGGGATTCTGAGGTAGCAAGCCCCACTTTATCTATTGGCATGACTGCAGACCAAAGAAGAAGAGGAGAAAAACGTGATCAAGATATGGCGCACATGAAAACACAAATGGATCTTCTTACAAAGCATTTATTATCAGAGAAGACCAAAAAAGTGAAAGCTATTGCGTCAAAAGGAAGAGACGAATCTGATTCGGAAGAGGAGGCCAACTACTTGAACAATCAGGGGGGTTTCCGTGGGAATACCCAAGGAAACCAAGGTCGGAACTACTATGATAAATCTGGAAACAAGGACCAAGGTAGTTGGAAGAACAAGAATGAAAAGAGTGGTTTGTACGTTCCCCCTGGTAGACGTGACGGCACCACATCTAATTCTGGAAGTATGGAAGACATGATGGCTAAATTATTGAAAGGAGTGGAAGCAACGAGCGCGGGAGTAACAGAGGTAATTAATGATTTGTCCTCCATGAAACAATTAGTTGATTCACATTCCACTTCAATCAAGCAAATAGAGCAGCAATTGAGACAACTTTCAGCAACACTCAATCAAAGAAAGGCCGGCACTCTACCTAGCGATACTGTGCAAAACCCAAGGAATGATGGGTCATGCATGGCCTTCACTACAAGAAGTGGTAAGGTGCTAAAAACTTCAGCAAAAGGCAAGCAAGTGGTTGACAAAGCTGCGGACTTGGATGACAACGCAATAGGAGAGGAATCCGCGGAAGACGTCAAGGACGTCACACCCAGCGACGTGCAGCCTGAAAAAGTGGAAAAATAGAAGCAAGAGGAGAAGAAAGCTGTGGAGAGAACAATTCCATACCCACCACCACCTTTTCCCCAAAGATTGAAGAAGGTGGCAGATGATACAAAGTTCAGCAAATTCATGATTATGTTAAAGCAGCTGACCATTAATGTTCCATTGGTGGAGGCACTTCAACAAATGCCTGGGTATGTGAAATTTATGAAGGATCTTTTGACAAAAAAGCGGGTAGCAAGCTATTAGTTGAAAGAAGATATTCATCATTGCAGCGCAATCGCTACTCGATCGATAGTTCAGAAGAAAGCCGACCCCGGAGCTTTCACTATTCCTTGCACCGTTGGATCTTTGAATTTTGCCAAAGCATTATGTAACTTAGGAGCCAGCATCAATTTAATGCCATTATCAATCTATAAGAAGTTGGGGTTGGGTGATCCTACTCCAACCAACATGAGGCTTGTCATGGCGGATAGGTCGGTAAAACGACCTGTTGGTATTCTATGTGATGTATTGGTAAAGGTTTCTTCATTCATCTTTCTGGCAGACTTTGTTATTTTGGATTGTGAGGCAGACTCAGAAGTTCCCATAATCTTGGGGCGCCCTTTCCTTGCTACAGGAAGTGTGCTCATTGATTTGAGAGCCAATGAGCTTTCATTCCGAATAAATGATAAAGTAGTTCGCTTTGACGTTTGCAAATCAATGAAGCAACCCAAAGATCTAAGTGTATTTTAGGTGGCTGATGTTTTCTTTGATGATGAGAAAGAATTACTTGAAGAAGAGCAAATTATTAATGACCCTTTGGAGGTTGTGCTCATGAATGGTGAGAATGAGGATGCTGAAAATTATGAAGAAGCTATTTGTGCTCTATCGGGATTAGGGACATATCGCTATGCTCCCAAGAAGCTGGACCTTGATCTCAAGAATCGACCCACACCACCAGCTAAGCCATCTGTTGAAGAGCCACCCACGTTAGAATTGAAGGAGCTGCCAAGTCATTTAAAGTACGCATTCTTAGGAAGCAGAAACACACTTCCAGTTATTGTGGCAGCCGATTTGGGTAAGCAACAAGTTGCAGCTCTCATTGCTATTCTACGGAAGTATATTAGAGCCATTGGATGAACCATTGCGGATATTATTGGTATTCTACCTGGGATTTGTACACATAAAATTCAGCTTGAAGAAAATTGCACACCCACTATTGAGCATCAAAGACGTCTAAACCCACATATGCAAGAAGTGGTGAAGAAATAAATTATCAAGTGGTTAGACGCAGGAGTCGTATATCCTATCTCTGATAGTACATAGATAAGCCCGGTACAATGTGTTCCCAAGAAAGGAGGCATGACGGTGGTCGCAAATGCGAAGAATGAGCTTATCCCACTCAGACCCGTCACTGGATGGAGAGTATGCATGGACTACCGAAAGCTGAATTCTTGGACGCTCAAAGATCACTTCCCAATGCCATTCATGGACCAAATGCTAGATTGATTAGTGGGGAAAGGATTGTTTTGTTTCTTAGATGGTTATTCAGGCTATAATCAGATTTGTATTTCCCCCGAAGACCAAGAGAAGACAACGTTTACATGCCCATATGGTACGTTTGCCTTCAAACGCATGCCATTCGGGCTATGTAATACACCAGCCACCTTTCAACGTTGTATGATGTCTATTTTTTTCTAATATGGTTGAAGACACTTTGGAGGTATTTATAGACGACTTTTCAGTTGTTGGTGAGTCTTTTGAAGCGTGCTTGGCAAACCTAAGCATAGCGTTACAAAGATGTGTAGAATTCAACCTAGTGCTGAATTGGGAGAAGTGCCACTTCATGGTAAAAGAAGGAATCGTTCTTGGGCACAAAATCTCTGAAAGGGGAATTGAGGTTGATCGAGCAAAAATTGAGGTTATTGAGAAGCTACCGCCTCTAATTTCGGTGAAGGGAGTTCATAGTTTTCTTGGCCATGCAGGTTTCTATCGACGATTCATCGAAGACTTCTCCAAAATTGCTAGTCCATTGTGCAAACTCTTGGAGAAAGATGCGAAGTTTGACTTTAATGAAGATTGCTTAAAGGCATTCGAATGCCTCAAAGGAAAACTCATTGAAGCCCCTATTATGGTAGCACCAGATTGGTCTCTCCCGTTCGAAGTCATGTGTGATGCTAGTGGTGTAGCCGTTGGTGCTGTTCTTGGTCAGAGAAAGGAGAAATTATTTCATCCTATCTACTATGTGAGTAAGGTCCTAAATGAAGCCCAAAGGAACTACACTGTGACAGAACAAGAGCTCCTAGCGGTTGTGTATGCGTTTGAGAAGTTTTTTGCCTATCTATTGGGTACTAAGGTGATCGTTCATACAGACCATGCATCTCTTAGGTATCTAATGACAAATAAGGATGCAAAACCAAGGTTAATTCGATGGGTGTTGCTACTGCAAGAGTTCGATTTCGAGGTCAAAGATAGAAGAGGTTGCGAGAACCAAGTGGCTGATCACCTATCTAGACTCGAGAATGAGCATGTGGCGCAACCAGAAATTCAGATTAATGATGCATTCCCGGACGAGGAGATATTAGCGACAACAATGGAAAAATTAGCATGGTATGCCGACTTTGCAAATTTTGTGGTAAGTAATGTTATACCTGCTAATTTATCTTACCACCAAAGAAGGAAGTTTATGCATGACGTACAACACTACTATTGGGATGAGCCATATTTGTTTCGATGATGCGCGGATGGTATTATTCGACGATGTATATCCCATGTAGAGGTGCTTAATATTTTGGAAGCATGCCGCACTTCCCAAGTTGGAGGACATCATGCAAGTAATCGGACAGCAAGAAAGGTGTTGCAAAGTGGTTATTATTGGCCTTCAATATTTAGAGATGCCTACGACTATGTTAGAAGATGCGACCAATGCCAAAGACAAGGTCCTATTTCAAAACACCATGAGATGCCCATGTCCAAAATTCTTAAGGTAGAACTCTTTGATGTGTGGGGTATTGATTTCATGGGTCCATTCGTGAATTTGTTTGGAATGAAGTACATCTTAGTTGCTGTAGATTATGTTTCGAAATGGGTTGAAGCTGTAGCGTTAGCCGACAACGAAGGAAAGCGTGTTGTAGCGTTCTTAAAGAAGAATATCTTCTCTCGCTTTGGAGTACCACGTACTATTATAAGTGATAGAGGATCTCACTTTTCCAACAAGCTATTCAAATCCGTGTTGGCCAAGTATGGTGTCAAGCAACATAAGGTAGCCACGCCTTATCACCCCCAAACTAGTGGACAAGTAGAGGTTTCCAATCGCGAGATCAATCAAATCCTTGCAATGACGGTTAATGCGAATAGGAAGGATTGTTCTCGGAAGCTAGATGATGCACTATGGGCGTATAGGACTGCATTCAAAACACCCATTGGCATATCTCCTTATCAACTAGTTTATGGGAAGGCTTGTCACTTACCCATCGAGCTCGAGCATAAGGCATTGTGGGCGTTGAAGAAATTGAATTTGAATTGGGATGATGCTATGAATTTGAGGTTGGAGCAGCTGAACGAATTAGACGAGTTCCTTCTCCATGCATATGAAAGGTCAGACCTATACAAGGAGCGGATGAAAAAGTATCATGATCAGCGGATTGTTCGACGAAACTTCCAAAAGGATGATATGGTACTTCTCTTCAAATCCAGATTGAAGTTATTCCCAGGTAAGTTAAAATCCACGTTGTCTGGTCCATACAAAGTTATCCAAGTCTACTCTTCTGGAGTAGTTGAATTGGAAGACAATAATGGTGTTGTCTTCAAAGTGAATGGCCAACGTGTTAAACCTTATAGCGGTCCTCTTGACTCGATGAATTATATGGCCAGCACTTACCTCGACGAAGTCTAAGTACTCGAGGTAACTATGTCGAGCCACGACAATAAATAAGGCGCTAGATGGGAGGCAACCCATCGTTTATCATTTTTCGTTTATCGTTTTGTCTTTCTTTCGTTCTAGTACTTGTTTTGCTTTTGATAAATGAAAATCCAAAAATAAGAGTCGTGCCACGACCAAAACTAAGGCGCTTGGTGGGAGGCAACCCATCGAACTAATCGTTTTCATTGGTTTTGAGCGAATGTAGGTGCAAGAGGTATAAAATGAGGAGATTGGTTTCAAATGATGATTTGGACGTATTGCGTGGTAAAGGTGGTAAGTTAGTATTAAAGATGCATAAGTCTATGGATTGAGCATTGCTCATGACAAAATAGCCATCGAGCAAGGCTATACCTAGGTAAAACTAGGCCACGAACAATGCAACGCCTATACTATAGCCTAAGGTCTCGGAATCTAGTGTGCAAAGACATAGGCGCCGCCCATGCTCAAGTATGCTATAGCATAGGCGCCGCCTATGCTAAAGCATTTGGTCTCAGTATCTCATATGCCAACACAAAGGCGCCGCATATGGTCCCTAAATGCATTACACTAGGCGCCGCCTATGCTAGCTTTTGCTTTGCATTAGGCGCCGCCTATACCGTGTATAGGCAAAGCTAAAGGTGCCGCCTATGGTACCTTTGGGTCTCCAAAACCGATTTTAAATGGGTGAAAACCCGACCCATTATTTTCCTATATAAAGGGGACTTAGTCTTGAAACATAAACACATTGAAATTTGACCTAAGGCGCCGCATACCCTCTCCAAATCATCTCAAAATTTTTCTTTTTGCTCTCCCACTTTACAAGAACATCTCCAAAGGCTTCAATCACGTAAGTACTCTCTTGCTCTTCATCTATTTATCGTAAGTACTACGTTGCTATGTCTATTATGAATTGCTACATCTTGAAATAATATTGGTGATGTTAATGTGTTTGGATTGTTGACACAAAACCATGTGAGTGAACATGTACGTTAGGATAATCCTAACTTGTTCCCGACTTGAATTTGGTTTTAATTGCATTGTTATACTCTTTGCGGAATTGCTATGGTTATGAACATTGAATAATCTTGTCACTTGAATACCTATATGTTAGAAGATCCCGTTCATCGGGATAAGACTTATAGTTGCCTACCGACATAGGAGGTTGTGATTGTTGATAGAAACTATACCATGATGAAACCCCTATGTAGTAGTCTTGTTATACCTAACAAGAAAGTATTGCAAAGGTTGCAAGAAGTGATACATCACTAATTTTCTTGTCGGAATATAGCTCCTTAAACGTATGTCGACGAAGTCTAAGTAATCGATCACTTTCACTTCACTGATTTGTATCAACGACCCTAAGTGTGGGGTGGTACCCCGATGGCTTGTTTATAGATTAATTCCATTGAGTTGATGATAACATGAAATATCGTTTAAATCTCAGGAACAATGGCACCTAAAGCAAGACAAGATAAGGCTACCGCATCCCAAAAGGGCAAGAAGAGAGGTCGCAAGGACCAAGGAGAATCATCCTCAATGCAATTACCCCGCTGAATGTTTGGAATAAAATGGGTTCTTGAGGAGGAAGCCAAAGAATGGTATAGGAACAACAAGGAAATAAAATATGTTCATGTCGACTTGATCAACAAGGACACCCAAGCAAAGAAGGAGCCGCGTATGTTGGCGAAAATCATGGCATTGAATCTGGATTTCATCTTCCGCGACATGGGAGAATGTAATCTTGATTTGACAAGAGAATTTTACGCCAACTGGTCGCCGAAAACCACAGGAAACGAAGTCAAGATTCGGGGCCAAGTTTTACAGCTCAACGCGGAATGGATCAACTCCTTTCTTGGCTTACCTTCGATCGACCCAGCACCTTTCAAAGAGCTGAACAGCAGACCTCCTTATAGAGCAATTCGACACACACTTTGTGGAAGTAGATCCATGGCAAGGTGGAGCAGACACCAAGACACCGGACGACACAACACCTTCCCCTATGCTCCTTTGAATAGGGAAGCAAGAATCTGGTTGCGTATTGTCAACTCATGCCTTATCCCTGGGGCTCAATACACCAAAATATCAAGAGATAGAGTGTGTTTGGTCTATGCTTTGATGATGAATGTCCCTATCAACATTGGGGCAATCATTCGCTCTACAATGCGGAAAGCCAAACTCCACAAGCGGTCCCACTTCACCTTTGGTAATCTGTTGACAGCAATCTTGCGGAAGGAGGATATCGAAGAGAAACCAGCTGATCACAAACTCCCACATAACCCGAAGAAGGTTGACCTCACAAAGGTCAAAGATGCTAAAACAACACATGGTGTCAACCTTACTACTGCGGAGAGACATGCTCGAGATGAGAGTTTCTTTCGTCATCTTTATGGCATGACTCGGTTCACAATGATGAGCAGAGGTCGCATTCCAACTGCTGCAGAGCTCCAATAGCTGGACCATGACTATCCAATGAATTTACATGCAAGGGAGATGTGTGGAGTCGGTACATACTTTGAGGAACCTCTAGATGACTATGTGCCAACCGATGATGAGCGACGAATGCCAGACTTCGATGTGGAGGAGAATTCTGACGATGACTCTTATGATGATTCCGACGAAGGGGGTATGACCCCCGACATTGAGGAGGAGTCCGACTGACCAGGTTCTTTGTATTTACTTTCCACTGAGGGCAGTGTCCCATTTAAGTGTGGGGTGGCGGTATTGCATGTTATACTTCTCTATTCGCATCTATGTTTGTTTACTTTGTTTTATTTCTGTTTCATTTTTTTTTTGTGTGTTTCGTTTTTTTATAGGTTTTTTATACTTAGCTTCGCATGAAATTATTCTAATAGGCAGCATGAGATTATAACAAGAGTATGTGCTACAATTGTGACTATTGAGACGTTTAGGCTCCAGTTGTGACTCATTATGTGATATTGTGTGGTTCAATTCCTTCACTTGTTGGGTCAAGAGTCTATATTACTTCCAATAAAATCGACCATGTGCCTTGTGTGTGTGAGATTAATCGTATATTCTATGTTTGTGGCTGATGCTAGAACTTGCCTGGTATGTATGCAAAGCGAAAATAAGGAGTGTAAGTTTAGGAGATGATTTAGGCATTTCTTTGGCAACCTATACTTGCTTACCTTCGTCTTACCTACCCATGGACATCATCCTAGTCAAACCCTTTTTTGAGCCTTTAGCCTATTTCTTTGACAACCTCGTATGTAAGTCTAATCCATTTTTTTCAAGACCGTAATTTGATCCAAATTCCTAAGTGCTTTAAAGTGAAAAAGTCATGTGACAAAATAAGAGGAAAATTGGGTGAGTATGATGCTCTAAATTATAATAGTGCTTGAAATTGTTATGAAAAAGAAAGTTCTATCATAAGAGGTATGTTACGAAAAGAAAAAGGAAAAGAAAGCTGAAAAGTGAGTTATGCTTAAAATTGAAAAACAAAAGAGGAGAACAAGGGTGGTAGAATAAAAGAAAGAAGAAAGGTTGAAAGAAAAAAAAAAGTGTCAATGATACAATGTGATGTATTAAAGTGCTTAGGAACATAGTCACTATTTCTGGCCAAAATAGTCCTACCCGTCCCTTTGCCTACATTACAACCATCAAAAGACCTATTTGATCCTAAGCTTAGCATTCTGACATTTAGTGGAGTATTACACTAAGGGCAAGCCTATGGTCATCAGTTGCTGCATATAAATTCTTTGTGAGAGCGAGAGCAAGGATATTTTGATACCCATGTTTGAAAAATATGCTATACTTGTGAGTGATTATGGGTAATATATTCTGAGACACACATGGTTGATGAGTTTTGGGTAGTTGTGTATAATTCTTTGTGCCTTAACTTTTGAATATGAGTTGACCACCATCATGAGTCTATGCTAGAGGTTAAATGGTTTCTACTAATGATCGGAAAACTACTCTTTGTTGATAATTGTTGTGCTTGTCTTGACGAATATTTTGTGTTGATTGCTGTAAAACCCTAAGTTGATGTTTAGAAGGACATGATATTTTGTTTGAGGACAAATAAAGCTTCAAGTGTGGGGTGTTGATGATAGGCGTATTACGCACCTATATCAATATATTTTGCCCATATTTGTGCCATGTTTTGAGAACAAATTATATATTTCATGCACTTTTAGCCCTTTTTCCTGTAAGTGAGCTAACGAACATGATTAACAAAGTTTTAGGTATAAATGATGCAGAATTCAGCATTTTAAGGCTAACTTGACGCCAAAGAAAGATTCACGAAGGAAGAAAAGGAAGCTTGGACACCTAAGGACCAAAAGTGATGCATGGAAATTCTGTCTCGGGCTAAAACAGCATTTCTAAAGACTTTGGGGACTTGCAGTAACTTATTTGGATTAGGATAATGATACATTAACCTAGTACAATTGGGTTAAGTATTTCATTAGTTTATTTGGATTTGGATAATGATACATTAACCTAGTACAATTGGGTTAAGTATTTCATTAGCTTAGTAGGATTTGGTTAGATATTTCATTAGCCTAGTAAGAGTAGGATATGGGTATTATAAATACCCTATCATGCTAGAGATTTTTATTCATCATTCAAATACACATTCTACTTCTCAATTCCGAATTCTTCCTTTAATTCTATTTTCTTCTTCTATTCATCTATTCTTAAATTCCGCAACAAGAGAATCGTTACTTTGCCAAGGAATTCACGCCTAACGCCTACCACTCTTGTGTTACACGAAATTAATCAATATTGTGGTATAATAACAATGTCAATTGTGATTTCCTTCGCACTCATGGGTAACTAAACTTCTCTGTTGGGGTTATGGAAGCCGAATGAGCTACTATCTATTGCTATGAGTTTGTGAGTTCGTGACACGTATGCTGCTTATATCATTATTCTCTTCATCTTAATCCAAATTCTTTGTGGTTGCAAACACAAGAATACGCCAGTATAACATTTAACTTGTTCGAAAGAAAGGTTATTTGTCTAGAAAAGAGATAGTGTCAAGGTAGTAGGGTCCCATCCCCTATTAAAAAGTTAGTGCCGTAACTGGATTAACCTCTTGGAGAATTCGTACCGATAGACACGCTTTAAGCTCGAAAGAGTTAAAGTGAAATAATCCTCAAATAGGTCGAAAGACGCCTGGATTTACCATTGAATACAATTCTCTATAAGCACATGCATGTCTGAATTCTACACACTCATAGCCAATAGAGGCGTATAACTCAGAAGGTGGACATAACCCCAACTCCTCAATTCTCATTGTTTCACAAATTACTAAATATTGTTTCTTTATACTTTGCTATTTTCAGTTTTTACTTTTATATTTTGTTTACATTACTTGCAAGACAAGACTTCCCCTTTTTTACGAGACTTGCACTAAAAGTCTAGTAATAGTTGCTTACTTGTTGGCCAAGCTATTCCCTGTGGGATCGATACCCAACCCAGGTTGGGTTCTATATTTGCTAACGACCGCTTTACACTCCTACGAGAGCTGTAGATTGAGCGTTATCACTTACCGATCCAATATCCTCACCAAGACCTCTTAATAGGACAAAGAATCCAAAATATAAATGTTCTCCAAGGAAACAACCAATGAAGGATCACCCATGCATTTGTGCAATATGGTTACAGCGTCCAAGCGCATACGCAAGTGTATGTAGTCTACCAAGTAGTAAAGTTGTCTTACAGAAAGCCAAGTATTGATCCCATCGGGACTTGATCTAACAACTACTCAATTCTAGTTCACAATTTAGATTCAATTGATGCAAGCGTAACCAAAAAGAGTTTGGACTATTGTAAATTGCAAGTAAAGTAAACAAGGTATAAAATAAAGTCTTGAAGCAATCAATTAAATAAATCCCAGGGTTAAATCACTTCGAACAATCATACTATGTTATTGAGCTTCATTCGTCAACTTACTTATCTTTGTTGTTGATTCGTAGGGTTAATTGCATGATCATGGTCTCCCGATCCTTAACCGTTTACCTAATTTGAACATTACAACTACATCGTTGAGCGGGGATTTAATAATCCAATTAAGTTCTTTAAGCTATCATCCTATGTTTGAATAAAGTAAGGCATCTAAGTACATCCCTATCTTAGACACTAATTTGAATTCCTTATTTTATAAAAGAATACAAACCATACTTTATTTATTTCCATGTTCTATTGCCCTATTACCTCTCCCAATATCACAAGGTTGACAATTGATGCATTCTAAGGGTGACCAATCATCAAAATAATTAAATCAATAATAAAAAACAACCAATAATTATAAGCAAATTAAACAAAATTAATTCAAAATAATAGTACTCATGTTCTTGGCTTTAACCCCAAAAAAGAGCGATTAGCCAACAATATTCATAATCACGATCCAAATAATTGAATACATGTTATGATATAATTGAAATTTAAATAAAAAGAATGACAAAACCTAAAATAGCATGCAACAGCCTCCTTTTTTTCTCCAATCCAACCAAAAGTCCAAGATCCAAGATATTCCAAGGCTTTTAAAGATTCCCACCAAGTGTGTATAAAATAATCCTAAACCTTGTAGGATTAAAATATATCAAAAAGGCCCAAATAGTCCAAGATTCCAAGATATTCCCCCCAAACTCCTCAAAATGTGTGCAATGTAATATATATATATATATATATATATATATATATATACATAGTGGACAAAATGCCTAACCATGTAGGAATAGGATATGCTATGCACTTTTCATGCCGTGTATGAACTACCCAACGCGACGCGTTGGTAATGTCGTTGCCATATCCAATATGACGCGTTAGTTATTTCATGGAATATCCGATGCATCGCGTTTCTCATAGCGTTGCTGGAGTGGTGCATCACATCCATATCGCGTTAGCTCACTGGAATTAGCCTCCAAAATAAATTCTAAGTGTTGAACGTCTTATATTTTTTTTCATGACTTTTGTAGTGTATTTCAAATGAATTTCCATCTTTATATCATCAAGATGTCACCATATTCAGCTCAAAAAGCATACTAAATAATCACACACCACATATTGGAGATTATAACAACATAATATCCTCAACGATGAATCAAAACAAGAGCTAAGACTAGGCTAATTCGCAATGATCTTCAACTTATCGCTCCGACTCTTAACTTAATCAAATTGAACTTTGCTCATTACAAAAAAGTTATTCAACTCATCATTACACATTAAAACCATTATTAACTCCTTTAACACATTATAATCCAACTAGATATAGTAGACACAAAACTAGCTCAAGCTAGTAAAAATAGTTTCCTTGATTGAACTCTAAATGGCTCAATTAAGTACAAACTTGTTTGAAAATAATATGAATCATTGTAATCATGTCCTTGAACACTTGTATGCTTGATTATATCATATTAACACATAAATCACACGAATTATCCTCAAAACAAGGCTAAATAAGCTAGAATAGTAACACTAGAATGTATAAATACACCCAACATCACATGGATACATAGAATACCGGATTAATGGAACTCACGTCAGAGGGAAAAATACAAATCATATGCAATATTATTAACCCTTGTCAAAACCAAGTACAGGCCAACATATTAGGGACAGAGATTCCCCTTCTTCCCAAGCTACATTACTTCCTTTATGGGAGACACCTTTAAGAATACCCAATCTCCAACCTCAAATTCCATGTCCTTTCTTCTTAAGTCCTCATAGGACATTTAGCTACTTTGGGTTGTCTTAAGCCTATCCCAAATCACCTTCACCTTCTCCATATCTTGGTGAACCAAATCCAGGCCAAACATCTCTATTTCACCAATCTCGAACCACCCAATAGGAGATCAATACCTCCTTTCATACAATGCCTCAAATGAGGCCATACCAATACTAGAACGGTAACTATTATTATAGGAAAATTCAATGAGAGTAAAATGATCAAAACAACTACCACCAAAGTCAATTACTCAATCTCACAACATATCTTCCAAAGTTTGAATAATTCTTTTTGCTTGCCCATCCAACTACGTGTGGAAAGTAGTACTAAGACTCACCTTTGTCCCCAGAACTTACTGAAGAGAGTGCTAGAAATATGATGAAAACTGAGTACCATGATCTAAAATGAATGAGACAGGTGCACCAAGAAATTTACAATCTCCTGAAGGAACAATGTTGCATTGTCCTTGGCAGAATAATTAGTCTTCACTAGAAAGAAGTGAGTAGACTTAGTTATCCTATCTACGATTACCCAAATAGGGTTGCACTGATTATGCGACCGTAGAAGACAGATAACAAAATCTATATTAATTATCTCTCATTCCACACTGGTAGTTCAATCTCTTGGATTAGTGTACCGGGCCTCATGTTCTCCATCTTTACTTGTCGACACACCATACACTTTGCCACAAAGTTGGTTACATCCCGCTTCATGTTATTCCATTAATACATACCTTTGAGATCGTGATACATCTTTCTTGAATTAGGATGAATCGTATACTGCTATTCATGAGCCTTGGACAAAATCCTACCTTTCAACCCATTAATATCGGAAACACATAACCTCTCTTGGTACCTCAAAATACCATCACTAATGATATCGAAGGCCATCAACTTTTGCTTACCTACACCATCCTTGATTTTCATCAAAAGAGTGTCTAATACCCGTTACTTCTTTTTTTGAGAACTAAGATATGATTGCTCTACCTATTACACAAATACACTACCATCCTTAGAGTTCAAGAGATGAACTACAAAATTAGCCAAACGGTGAATATCCTTTAACAATTCCCACTTATCTTTATTCATACGAGATAGACTCCCCATAGATAACCTTCTAAGAGTATCAACAACTACGTTAGCTTTACCTGGGTGGTAGTGAAGACTCATATCATAGTCCTTCAGCAACTCAAGCCACCTTTTTTGCTTGAGATTAAGCTCTTTCTGAGTGAACATATATTGTAGGCTCTTATGATCAGAAAAGATATCAACATGAACACAACAACCAATAGCTCCAAGTCATGAGTTAGATAATTCTTCTCATAAACCTTCAACTGCCTAGAGGCATAAGCAACCACCTTACCATTCTACATCAACACACACCCCAAACCACCCTGGGATGTATCATAATAGACGATAAAACCCTCCGTATATTTAGGTTGGGTCAAGATCAGAGCTGAAGTCAACTTATCTTTTAGCTTCTCAAAACTATCCTCACTAGCATTAGGCAATAAGAAATTTACCTTCTTCTGAGTTAACTTGGTCAATGGGGCAGCAATAGAGGAAAACATTCCACGAATATCCTATAATAATTGGCTAAACCCAAGAAGTTTCGAATATCGATTGTAGTCGTGGGCCTAGGCAACTTATTAACCACAGTAACCTTCTGAGGATCCACCATGATCCCCTCACTAGACACAACATAACTTAAAAATGTAACAACTATCAATCTAAATTGACTAGGCGGAGGTGATCAACATGACCTTTCTCTTAGAGTACAGTAAGATGTTGTCAATGAAGAAAATGATGAACAAATCCAAAAATTGATAAAAGACCCTATTCATCAAGTCTATATACGTCGTAGGGGCTTTGGTCAAACCAAATGATATCACGAAGAACTCAAAATACCCATACCAAGTATCCCCTCCCTAATCTTTAACTGATGATACCCAAATCGAAGATCGATTTTAGAGAAGAATCGGGAACCCTAAAGTTGATCAAAGAGATCATTAATTCTCAAAAGTGGTTATTTATTCTTTACCTTCACCTTGTTCAGTTGTCGATAATAAATACACATCTGAAGAGAACCTTTATTCATACACACGAACAAGACAGGTGCACCATAAGGGGACACACTAGGATAGATGAAACCCTTGTCTAAGAGATCCTTTAATTTCTCCTCGAGATTCTTCAACTCAGCTGGAGTCATTCTATACGGGGGAATAAAGATAGAATGAATGTCTGGAACAAGATCAACACCAAAATCAATACCCCTATTGAGAGGGACACCAGGAAGATCATTAAGAAAAAACTCTAAAAATTTATTAACCACAGGAACAGATGTCTATGAATGACCCTCCGAGTTAAAATCTTTAACTCAGACTAGATAATAAAGACAACCTTTAGAAATTAACTTCCAGGATCCAAGATATGATACGAACCTTTCCTTAGGCACTAGAGAACTTTCCTCCTATTTAAAAATTGACTCATTAAGGGATTTCAATATGTTCGTATGGATCTGAAGGTCTAAAGAAGCATAATAAAGGTGCAACTAGTATATTTTTAAGATAATATCAAAGTCAACTATGTCTAACTCTATCAAGTCTATAAAAGTTTCTTTATTACCAATAGATACCACACAAACCCTATAGATTCTTCTAACAACCACAGAGTCTCCCACCGAGGTAGAAACAGAAAAAGGGTCCAATATATATTCGGGAACAAAACCAAAATGCACAGCCATAAATAGGGTCACATAAGAGAGAGTGGACCTCAGATCAAATAAATAGTACACATCACAAGAAAAGATTTTCAACATATAAGTAACAACATCAAGAGATGCCTTAGAGTCCTAATAAGAAGCAATAACACAAAAGCGGTCGGTGTCGATACCAGAAGCAGAAGCAACACTCTTTGGTGCAGCAGCTGATGAAGAGAAAATAGGAACCTTATTGGCTCGAGAAGCAACCCTATAAAGATCGTACGTGGAATATAGACAACCTAACCACTATTAAAATATTAGTTTCTCTCCTTCTCATATTATCCATGGTGCAACTGACCACAAAATCTGCAAGGAAGATATGATAGAGCAAACTGAGGCCTGCTATCTTGAGATGGGCACCCTGTAACCTATACCCTTTATCATGCTGAGAAAAATAATTGCTCGACCACTTTGGGTAAGAAGACCTAGTCGTAAAGAAAGAACCAAAACTCCCCCACTTCTTCTTAGGCCATTTTTCCCCATCTGTACCACTCTCCTGTAGGTCTCCACCCTGATAAAAAAATCTAAATTTCTTACTCTGCCTCTTACTAATCTCAACCTATTTATTTCTTCCTTAACCTGCTGCATATAAACCACAAGTCAAGAAATATCCTTATCCTTGTTCAATAAGGCAACCTTACTCTCTAGAATCAACTCACAAGACAACCCCAAAGTAGACTTATGCATTCTAGCTCTCATACTAGACACCAACTCAGGAGCATACCTAGACAACTGATGGAATTTTATGACATACTTCTTAACCGCCATGCTACCTTGATTCATATTAACAAACTCTTCCACTTTTTCCTCCCTCAACTCTTGAGGAAAGAAATAGTCCAAAAAGGCGCTAGAGAAGTCATCCCATAATTTAGAGCCAACATCACCTCCCTTAGACTATTCCAACTTTTCATATCACTAGTACACCACATTCTTTAATTAGTAGGCAGCAAACTCCAAACCTCTAACATCTGAAGCACGCATAATCTGGAGGATCTTCTCCATATCATCAATAAAATCTTAAGGATCCTCCTCAACCTTTACACTAGTAAAAGTTAGAGGACTCAACCTCATGAAATAGCCAACCCTTGTTGCCTTAGAAGATAGAGTACTACGCTTGAACTGAGAAGCTAATAGCTGAGCCAATATATGAATAGACTAATAAAACTCAGTGTTTGTCGTATAGACTAAAGGTCGGGGATGGCTAGAGGGAACTGGTGGAATTCTAGGAGGGTAATCAGGAATTGGATCCCTAGACCGGGTCGGTACCCCATAGGTAGGGCATGTCCTATCAGCATTGTCCTCGAGTGGGATAGAGGAGTTTCTATGAAATTCAAATCATCTGGAAGGCATGATCTAAAAAAGTGAGTAGACTAAAATTTGAGGAATCCAAGACCTTAACATTATGACCATAGAAAGAAAAATATTCCTAAATCTCGTGGCCTCTATCTTATAAGTAGAAAGCGTTACACACCCATAAAAGAGATTCTAGTTGACACAACTTTGTGGATAACCAATCAAACATGAACCTAGGTTTTGATACCAACTTTTTCACGACCCAAACTAAGGCCTAGTCCTGGCGGGTACCTCAAGTCCCACATGGACCTAAAATCACCCCCTTATCAAACCTAACCATCCCAAAAACCTCAAGTGCTAGATGAATTTCAAACATATAAAAAGATAGCATATAATAAATCTAAAAAAAATTCATTATGTGTCTATACAATCCATCGGTAACTACAAAATCGTCCATCACCAAACCAATCAATCAAACCACCCAAGTCTACAGTAATCCAACAAAGCCTTTACAGAATCAAAATCAATAAAATGTCCAGATATGCCCCCAACAGTAGTCAAAACAAAGTCTAAACAAGGTCTATAACATAGAAAATAATGACCATGAAATGAAGCCTTTTGAAGTATGAAAGCTTATAACTTCAATGTCAACTTATGAACTAACTCAAGCACCTGATCACTGAATAGGAAAAGTATAAGAAGTTTTGGTGCCTGTATTACATAGGGATACAATATTTGGAGACGGTTAGAAGTTGGAGCGCTCGCATGTAACTCAGGGATAGAGGAACAAACTAATGCCATAAGAATATTTCAAAACTAATACAACAAACAATGTGTAATATATATAAAATACATACATACATATATGTATTTATATATACATATATATATATGTATATATATATACATATATATGTGTGTATATATATACATATATATGTGTGTATATATATACATATATATGTGTGTATATATATACATATATATGTGTGTATATATATACATACATGCATATATATATATATATATATATTAATACCACATGCTGGGGTAGGGAACTAGGATTAGCATGAACTTTATAAACCTTAACTTGAGTTGTATAGAATAATCGTAATAAAAAAGGTACCCACGTGCTATATAGTCCCAGCTCTCCCTTAGCTAGAAGGCCCCAGTACGAGTAGAAGCACGAACCAGAGAATATCTATATCTGTATATGCCTTTATGAGGGAATCAAATCTCTAGACATAGTGAAGGTGACTTAATCACCAATTTATACAGTATGAGGGACTTGAACCTCCCATTCATATATTCATTCAGGGGACTCGAAGCTCTCGAGCATAAAATACTCACACTAACTAGTACAGTTTCTAGTGTTAGTCCTTTAGACTCTACTTTCATGGCTTGGCTACACATCCCACTTTAAAGCCTAATTAAAACATTCATTACACATACACAACCTTTCATCCAATCACTCACCAAAGACATTCCATTTGTATCATCATACCAGCCCCACTTGCAAGTGTACAATATGCCATAACCATTATCAATCATTATCATTCTTTCTCTAATGCCTTAGTTTAGAACACAATTCAATCATATGACAAGATCATTCTCATTGACAATTTCACAAACAAGTTGAGGGAATACCATTATCAAGTCCAAAAATCAACAAATTTAGGGTTAAACATGACCCATTTTTTTTTAAAACACAATTCTCATGTACCCATATGTACAAAAACATTCTCATACATGTGTAATCATAATCTAAATCATAAGAAAAAAATACTCAACATTATACATTCAAACCTTTAACCATTGTTTTCTAAACTACCATTACTACTCATGAACAATGCTCTAAACATGAATTTAGTTAACTAACAATGAGGGAAGAGTCACTTGGTTGAGTTACATGATTCACAGAGAGAATTTTATCCTTAAGCTCTCAGATAACCACATTGAAGAAACCTTAGCCAAATATTTTTTGAGGGAATTTAGAGAGTGATTGATCTTGTAAAGTATTTAATGGATGCCCTAAAGTGTTATAATAACATGGGGTCTTAAGGGCTTGGAGTGGGAAATGTCCAAAATTACCTCCAGCTTAGAGCTGTAGAATTCTGTCTTTGGTCACGAGTCAAGCCATCAACTCATCACCACAACATACGACTCTTACCATTGAGTCATCACCATAATAAAGACTTGGAAACCATACACTATCCAACTTTAAAATTTCTCATCCCACTTTTTACTTGACCATACAACTCATGTGTTCTAGTCATGACCATCACAGAACACCAAGGGCTTAGACACTAGATAACGTATGATTGGACCATAACCACTCATCACATGATTATATGACTCGTGAGGAGTGTTTCATAACCAGTATAGAACTTAGCTTAAAAAACACTGATTTGGTTTTGACTTGGGTCCCTAGATGCATAACCACACCATATGAATTATGGTGAGTCGTCAATAGGATATTGAGATGAAGGCTAAAGGAAATTTCAAAGCCCAAAGCCTTGGGAATTTTTTTGAGTTAGAATTGGTGGTCATGGACACTGTCTAAACTATGAGTGGGACCTTACAAATCATAAGGTGACTCTACGAGTTGCAAGGTCACCTGTAGTGACTAGGCGGTCAATTTTTTAGTCTTTTTGTTAAGGACATTCTAGTCAATTCCAGTTTTACCTTACTCAGACCCCACTTCTATAAAGCACTCAAGGGGTTATTTCTCATCCATGAAATAATAAAAACACTCTCAAAACTCTCTACATTTTCCAGGTCAAGATACTTAGGGTTTCTAAAAAGTTGGCCATCTAAGGGATCAAGGGTTGAATTCTCTTCATAAATCTTGATATTTCAGGCATATTACTCTTCCCCAATTATTATTTTATGAAAATCATGTATTTAAAAGGTTTAATTGGATGATTTTAAATGTGGGTTTTGATGTTGTTGAGGGTTTTTACATGCTTGATTCTTCAATGGTTATCCCATGATTTATTTTGCATTTTGATGCTTTATTAATGGTTTTAAACTTGTGGGGTACATGGGAATGGTGAATAAACTAAGGTGCCATGGTTTCCCCTAAATTGGTATTTTGAGGTTAGAATTCATTTTGAATAATTGTGTTCCCTCAAACCACTTATATAAATGGCTTTGAATTATAAATTTGTCACTTGGTTTGACTTACCCACCTATGTTATTACATTGCATAAGAGATTAAACAATAAAAATAGATTTTGAAAGCCTTTTATTTCTATGATTTGATTTAATGAACAAAGGGGGTCGATCCATTCCCCTAACTTGAATTGATAAACTAAACAGGTTAGGGAAGTTTCCCAAGTTAATATGATTATTATGGCATAGACATAAGCTTACAAGTGTAAGGGTATACCGATACCCATGGTATGCCTTAACTTTTGGTACATTGGTTAATAAATGGGTTATATGAAACTTGCTGTAAATTGGGATTAATGGGGTTATGTAGCTAAGCCACGAAGGAATGGGCCCTGCATGACTTATAGTGGAAACTCATGTTTTCCTACATGAGGTTTGGTTTTGATGACATGTGTGCATGGATCACATTATTGATATATTTGTATCCTGGGCTAACATGGTGTCGAGTTATTCCCTGGTCTTCCTTGATACCTGTAATTCATACAACTAACACGTACTAAGGCCCTTTCAGTAGAGGAAGCTGAACCTATATGGCCCATAGGTTCCTGTTATGACGGTTGAGCTATTTAGTCTAGAATAAAGTTTTCTTCATTCTAAGCCTTGTTTCCTGTCCCGACATGACATGTTTATATATATATGTGTGTGTGTGTGTGTGTATGATTATATGCATTGGTTTTGAATAATTTTGAAATATCTATCATGGAATTATTTTATCCCCTATCCCTGAGTTACATTCTAGTGCTCAACTCACTAATATTCTCTAGATGTTTCATCCCCATGCAATGCAGGAACCGGAGATACTTTTACTTTTCCTGTATAGTTTTAGGTAGATAGGCTTGGTTTGTTGGTCGTTGTGGTGAAGTGGTGGGCTTTCATTCTCCGAAACTTTTCATTAGTATCCTTTTATAGACTAAAATTAAAGAGTTCACACTAACATTATCATTGATATTTTCATTGTTAGAGTCAGGGGCATGCCCCAACTTAGATTATCTTTCAATATTAGTTAGAGGCTTTATGGATATTGCTATGGATTTGGGTGATTTTTGTTATTGGTTGTTGGATATTTAGTTATCTTAGATTCCTTTGAGGTTTTATATCTTATTTCGTTGTTTATTTGGAATTCAACCTCTATATGGCGTTGTGTTTGATTTGACTAGGCAACAAGGGTGGCCGCTGGTCCTTGGTGACTTGGGATACCCGTCAGGCCCTGGATTGGATCGTGACAAAGTTAGTATCAGAGCCTAGATTTGGTGTCCTTAGTTGTCCACAAAGCCATGTAAAGTAGAGTCTCTTTATAGGTGTGTATGATGTCTCTTAAAACTACACTCCAAATAAACGTATACTGTCATCTATTGCAAGTATAATAACCCAACTAGGTTGGGGTTGATCCCACAGAGAAAATGTGAATAGTTGCTTCACCTTAAGGTAATCCACGATCAGTAAAGAAAGCTAAATGGGAGGATTTTAGTATCAATTTCAAGTAGTAATTGAATCTTGCATGCTTTTGAGTTGTAGATAGTAGGGAATGAATATTAGGCTTGTGTTCCCCCTAACCTCTCAAGAATAATTATAAAAGTAGTGTAAGAATGTGTATCCTATAATAAGAATGTGTAACCTAATAAAAAGTAAACTCTAGGGTATTTATAGTATCTCCAAATAACATAAAAATTATAATTAAAATGGGAAAGATAAAGTTACGTATACATTCGATACACTCGGTCTTTAACTCGTACTAGCATTATACAAGTCGTACCCTACCTTCTTGTATCCATTCCAGTATCTAATCTACCAAGGATTTAACTTTTTGTTTAGCATACTTTTATGTGGTTCTAGGGATGGGCCCAACTTTTGGGCATGTTGTGGGCTAAAATTGATTGGGGCATGCCATGAAGGCTGGGGATAGACCTAGTATGGTCCGCTTTTGTGGGAAGGGCAATTTGTGTGGTCAAACAGCATAAATAGCGCATTTTCGGGCCAAATCACTATGCTAGAGCCCATGATTCTAGGGGTAAGCCTGAGGTTAAGGCTTGATGTGAGCCAACAATCTACCGGGGCATTCCATAGAGGATGAATCTTGTCCTAGTATGGTTTTTGGGGGTGGGCGAGGATATTTAGGTGGTTAAATGGGTGAAATAAGGCAAATAAGGCATTTTTTAGCAAAATGGGTATGCTATAGCCCATAATTTAAGGGATAGGCTCAGGGTTCGTTTGTAATATGGGTTAAAACTTGATTTATATGTGTCAGAGAGGTTGTAAATTGGCTCAGTATAGCTTTGGAGTAGATGGGGACATTTGGGTGATCAAAGAGGCAAAGCGGCACGAACGGGTCACTTTTGGGCTAAATTGGTCTGCTATAGCCTGTAGTTTTGGGGTGGGATTGGGGTCCGAGCATATTATGGTCCAAACATTGACTAAGTTATGTTAGGGAGGTTAGTAATCGGCCTATTAAAGGTCGTAGGGGTGGGAGGGTCCATTTAGATGGTCAAACAAGTGAAATTGAGTGAATAGGGCACTTTTTTTCTAAATTGGTGTGCTCTAGCCCATGGTTTTAGGGGTGGTCTCAGGGTTTGGGCATACTATGGGTCAAAAATCAATTGAGGCATGACAGAGAGGTTGGGTATTAGTCTATTATAGGACGTTTGGGTATGCGGGCTCAGTTGGGAAGTCAAATAGTTAAAATGGCATAAATGGGGCACTTTTGGGCCAAATCATTATGCTATAACCTATGATTTTGGTAATGGGCTTGCGGTTCGGGCATGTTGTGGGCCAAAAATTGGCCAAGGCATGCCAGGAAGGATAGGAATTGGCCTAGTATGGTCTGTTGGAGTGTACGAGGCTATTTGGGTGGTCAAATAGGCAAAACAACGTGAATGGGGTATATTTGGGTCAAATTGGTGTGCTATAGCCCACGGTTCTAGTAGTGGGCCTGGGTTGGGGTGTGCTGTGGGCCAAAAATTCATTGGGGCATGCCAGGGAGGATAGGGATCAGCTTAGTGCTAGCCATGGGGGTTTGCGGGGCTATGTGGGTGGTCAAATAGGTGAAAAGGGATGAATGGGGCATTTTCAGGCCAAATCAATGAGCTATAGCCCACTGTTCTAGGGGTGGGCTCGGGGTCCAAGCATGTTGTAGGCCAAAAATCAACCAAGGTGTGCCAAGAAGGCTTAGGATATTATAGTATGGATTGTTGGGGTGTTCGGGGCTATTTGGGTAGTCAAACTGGTGAAATGGCATGAACGGGGCATTCTCGAGCAAAATCGGTGTGCTATATCCTATGGTTTAGGAGGTGGGGTAATGTTGGGTGAATGTATGCATTCTAGTTCACTATTCTAGTCTTTTTAGCCTTGTCTTGAGGATGATTCATGTGCTATATGGGCTGATAAGGATATTAATATATATCTAAGTGTCAAAGGATGTGATTACAATGTTCTAAGTGTTTTCCAAACAAGTTTGTGCTTAGTTGAGTCATTTAGAGTTCAATCGAGATAACTAGTTTTACTAGCTTGAGGTAGGTGCTTGGCTAGTTGGTTTCGTTTGATTATAATGTGTGAAAGGAGTTCCAAATGGTTTTAATGTGTAATTATGAGATGTATAATGTATTGGTAATGTACACGGTTCAATTTGATTAAGTTAAGAGTCGAAACATAAAGTTGAAGATCATTTTGAATTAGCCTAGTTTTAGCTTGTGTTTTGATTTATTGCCATGAATAGTGTTGTTATGATCTCTAATTTGTGGTGTGTGATTATGTTGGAAGATTTTTGAGCTGGATACAGTGATAATATAATGATATAAAGGCTAGAAATACAAGGAAAATACACCACAAGACAAGGGATGGAAGGAAGGACAATCAACACTTAACCAAATTTGTGAAGATAAATTCCAGTAGCACCATGCAATAAACGTGTGTCACATGCCCCATTCCTATGGAATACACCATACATCGCATGTTCTATTCCTATGGAATACAGCGTGTGTCGCATGCTCCATTCCTATAGAATACATCATGCATCACATGCTCCATTCCTATGGAAAACAGCGCGCATCGCATGCTCTATTTCAAGGTTCACTTTTACATTGATTCCTTGTCCAACACTACTTGGGTATACCCTATTGCTATAAATACATCTTTGTATCATGTTTTAACATACTTTTAGACGTCCTTGGAAGATATTTGAGGCTACTCTACACATTTTTTAGGGTTTTATTATCTTAACTTTAGTTTCTTTCATGGTTTGTATCATCAATCCAAGAAATTGAATGATGAATACTTCCGTTAAAGGCTAAACTCCCTTTCTGGGGTTAAGACCAAGATCATGAATACTTTCATTTTGAATTAAGTTTGTTGATTTGCTTATCATTATTGGTTGTTTTTTAATTTTGTTTTAACTATTTTAAGGATTAGCTACCCTTAGAATACATCAATTGTCAACCTTGTGATCTTGGGAGAGGGAATAGGGAGATAGAACATGGGAATAAATTCTTTTAAGAAATAAGTAATTCAAATTAGTATCTAGGATAGGGATGTACTTAGTTACCTTACTTGATTTGTACGTAGGATGTAGCATAAAGAACTTAATTGGACTATTCCATCCCTGCTCAATGATGTAGTTGTAATGTCCATGTTAGGTAAACGGTTAGATATCGAGAGACCATGATCATGCAATTAACCCTAAGAATCAACGACCAAGATAAGCAATTTAATGAATGAAGTTCAATAACACGGTATGATTGTTCATAAGACTTAACCCTTGGCTTCTATCCATTGATTGTCCTAAGTCATTGCTTTACCGCATTACTTTAGTTTACTTTTAGTGTACAATTCTACCACATTAGTTTAGTTTACTTTTAGTGTACAATTCTAAAACTTTATTAGTTACTTTATCTCAAATTGTTAAGCTACAACTATATAGTTGGCGAACACAAGTCCCTGTGGGATCGATATCTAGCTTTCTTGAAGACCATTTTTCTCCTTAATAAGACTACGTACACTTGAGTGTGTGCTTGGGCGCTGTCATGGGGCTGGGGTCGGGCGTGCTATGGGTAAAAAATGATAGGGTCTTGTTAGGGAGGATGGTGATAGTTCTAGTATGGGTTGTTAGGGTGGGCATGGCCATTTGGGTGGTCAAATCAGCAAAACGATGCAAACGGGGCATTTCTGGCCAAATCAGTGTAGTATAGCCTATGGTTTTGTGGGTGGACTTAGGGTTCGAGCATGCTGTGGGCTGAAAATAAACCGAAAGAAATCAAAGAAGGTAGGAAATCAGACTACTATAGGTCTTCGGGGTGGACGGGGCCATTTGGGTTGTCAAATGAGCAGACCAGCACGAATGGGAAATTTTTTAGCTAAATCGATATGCCATGACCCACAGTTCTGGGGGTGGACTGGGGTTTGAGTGTGATGTGGGATAAAAATAGATCAGGGCATACTAGAGAAGCTGGGGATTATCCTAGTTTGGGATGTTGGGTTGGGGGCTATTTGGTTTGTCAAACTAGTGAAATGCCATACACAGGGCATTTTCGGGTAAAATTGATGTGCTATAGCCCATGGTTCTAGGGGTGGGCTCGGGTTTCAGACATTTTGTGGGATACAAATTGATTGGAATATACTATAAAGGATATAATCATCTTAGTGTAGGTCGTTGGGGTGGACGGGGCCATTTGGGTAGTCAAACGAATGAAATAGAATGAATGCGGCATTTAGGGGCCAAATTAGTATACTATCGCCAGTTTCGGGGGTGGGCTTGGGGTTTGAGTGTGAAGTATGTCAAAAATCAACCAAGATATACTAGAGAGACTAGGGATTGTCCTCTTCTGGGCTGTTGTGGTAGAAGGGGCAATTTTGGTATTCAAATGGGAGAAACAGTATGAATACAATATTTTTGGGCCAAATTAGTGTGCTTGGTTCTGAGGGGTAGGCCTATCATTCGAGCGTGCTACTGGTTGAAATTGATTGGTTCTGAAGAGTAGGCCTATCATTTGAACGGCATGAACGGATCATTTTCAGGCCAAACCTTGTGCTATAACCCATGGCTTTGGGGGTAGGCTTGGGGTCCGATCGTGTTGTAGGCTCGAAATTCACTGAGGTATGCCATGGAGGATGAGGATCAGCCTAGTGTGGTCCATTTAAGTTGGTGGGGCCATTTGGGTGGTCAAATGAGAGAAACAACATGAATGGATGTATTTGGGCATAATCAGTGTGTTATAGCCCACAGTTCCAGTGGTGAGCCCGGGGTTAGGGCGTGCTGTGGGCCAAAAATCAATTGGGGTATGTCAGGGAGGCTGTGGATTGGCCTAGTGTGGGTTTTTGGAGTAGACGGGGCCATTTGTGTGGTTAAATAGTTGAAACAGCCTGAATGGGGAGTTTTAGGGCCAAATTAGTGTGCTATCGCCCATGGTTTTGGGGGTATGCCTGGGATCCAGGCGAGCTGTGGGCTGAAAATCAATCGGAGGCACCAGGGAGACTAGGGATCAACCTAGTATGGATCATTAGGGTGAGAAAGTCCATTTGGATAGTCAAATGGGTAAAACAGTGCAAACGGGCAATTTTTGGACCAAATCGGTATGCTATAGTTCATGGTTCCGGGATTGGGCCTAGGGTCTAGGGGTGTGATGTTGGGCGTATTTACATGCCTAAAGTACTATAATTTACCCATATTTTAGCTAAGTTTTAAGGACAAAATATATAATTCCTACACTTTTAGTCCTTTTCCTGTAAGTGATCTAACCAACGTGATTAGCAAGTTTTCAGGTATAAATAATGAAGATTTCAGCATTTTGTGGACTGTTGAATGCCAAAGGAAACTCCACGTAAGAAGAAAGGCAGCTTCTGGAAGCTTGTGGACTGAAAGTGATGCATGGAGAACTTGTCCCGGGCAAAAACAGTATTTCTAAAGACTTGGGGATCAGCAATAACTTAGTAGGATTAGGACAGGGATACAGTAACCCAGTAGGACTAGGACAAGGATAAAAACCCTATTTCAGTAGGACTAGGACAAGGATGTTATAAAAACCCTATTTTACTGAATTTTTCAGCATTCACTCATTCATTGATTCAAGTCTTTTTCATTCGACTTCTGCTCCTAATTCACGTTACAATTGTTAACAGAGAAAAACGCTAACTCGTGGGAAACACCAAGAGGAAAAACATCAACCTTGTGGTGACGCCAAACTCCTCTCCAACGTGAGATCATTCTAGTTTTGATATGATGATGGTGTTTATTGTGATCTCCGTTGCGCTCATGAGTAGCTAAACTTCTCTGTTAGGGTTATGGAAGCCTTATGATATATTATCTATTACTATGAGTTTGTGAATTCGTGACGCGCATGCTACTTATATCATTACTCTCTTCATCTTAATTGAATTCTTGTGGTTGCAAACATATAGAATACGCCAGTATAGCATTAACTTGTTCGAAAGAAAAGTTACATGTCTAGAAAAGATAAAGTGACAAGTAAATAAGGCTACCAACCCCTGTTTAAAAGTTAGTGCCATAGCTGAATTAACCTCTTGGAGAATTCATACCATTAGTTATACGCTTTAAGCTCGAAAGAGTTAAAGTGAGATAATCCTTGATGGCCGAAAGACGCTAGGATTTACCATAGAATACGAATCTCTATAAGTGCATGCATGTCTGAATTCTACATAACTCATAGTTAATAGATACGTAGAACTCATAAGGTGGACATAACCCTAACTTACAATACTCATTGATTAAAATCTTACTAAACATTCCGTTTTTACTTTGCTATTTTGATAATTTTACTTCACGCATAAAATCCCCCTTTTTTTCGCAGAACTTTCACCAAAAGTCTACTAATCATTCCATACTTAGTGACCGAGTATTCCCTGTGGGATTCGACAACCAACCCAGTTGGGTTCTATATTTGACAGCAACCGCTTACACTCTTCCGAGAGTTGTAATTTGGGCGTTACCAGGGTGTTGTTGGCTAAAAATCAATCGGGCATGTTAGGGCGACTAGGGATCAACCTAGTGTGGGATGTTGGGGTGGTTGGGGCCATTTGGGTGGTCAAATTGATGAAATAACGCGAACGGGGCATTTTCAGACTAAATCAGCGTGCTTATAGATAATGGTTTCAGGGGTGGGCCCGAGGTCCTGGTGTGCTATGGGTCAAAAATCAATCGGAACAAGACAAGGAGGTTGGGGATTAGCTTAGTATGGACCATTGGTGTGGGCAAGTCTATTTGTGTGGTCAAATGGGCAAAACGATATGGATAGTGCATTTTTGGGCCAAATCGGTTTGCTATAGCCCACGATTTAGGGGGTAAGGCCAGGGTTCGGGTGTGTTGTGGGCTGAAAATTGAGTGAGGCATGCCAAGAAATTTGGAGATCAGCCTAGTCTAGGTCGTTGGGGTAGGCAAGGCTATTTAGGGTGTCAAACGTGTGATACGACATGAACAAGTCATTTTAGGGCTTAATCTGTGTGCTATAGCCCATAATTATGAGGGTGGGCCTAGGTTCTAGGCATTATGTTGGCCAAAAATCGATCGAGGCATTCCAGGGAGGCTGGGGATCAGCCTAGTATAGGACTTTGGGGTGGGCGGAGTTATTTGGGTTGTCAAATGGGTAAAATGGTGTGAACTGGCATGTTCGAGCCAAATAAGTATGCTATAGCCCACGATTCTGGGGGTAGGCCCGATTTTTATGTGTACTCTAGATGAAAAATTGATCGAGGCGTGCCAGGGAGGCTAGGGATCATCCTAGTATAGGTCGTTGGGGTAGGCGAGCCATTTGGGTGGTCAAATAGGGAAAACAACGTGAATAAGGTATTTTCAAGCTAAATTGGTGTGCTATTGACCACGATTTTAGGGGTGGGCCCGAGATACAAGCGTGTTGTAGGCCAAAATCGATCAAGGAGTGCTAGAGAGGCTGAGGATCGACCTAGTATGGGTTGTTGGGGTGGGCAGGGCCATTTGGGTGGTCAAATTAGCAAAAAATAGCAAATGAGGTATTTTTGGGCCAAATTGATGTGTTATAGCCCACGATTCTGGGTATGGATTTGGGGTTCGGGCGTGCTATAGGTCAAAAATTAACCACGGCATGCTAGGGACTCAGGGAGGCTGAGGATAGGCTTAGTGTGGGTTGTTAGGGTGAGCCAGGCTATTTGGGTGGTCAAACATGGAAAATGGTGCAAACGAGGCATTTTCGGGTAAAATCGGCATGCTATAGCCTATGGTTCTAGGGGTGGGCTCAGGGTTCATACATGCTATAGGCTGAAAATCATCCGGTGTATGCCAGTGAGGTGGACGATTGGCCTAGTGTGGGATGTTGGGGTGGTTGAGGCCATTTGTGTGGTCAAAAAGGCAAAACGGCTTAAACAGGGCATTTTTGGGCTACTTCGGTGTGTGATAGCCTACGGTTCTAGGGATGGGCCTGGGGTACGGGCGTGTTGTGGGCCTAAAATTGATTCGTTCGACTCAGGAAGGTTGGGGATCGGCCTAGCATGGGCCAAAAGTATGGACAGGGAAATTTGGGCGGTCAAACAGGTGGAATGGCGTGAATAGGGCATTTTTGTACCAAATCAATGTGCTATAGCCTACAGTTTTAGGGGTGAACCCAACTGTACTATGGCAAAAAATCGACTTAGGTGTGCTAGCAAGGTTGAGTACCAGCATAATATGAGCTGTTAGGGTAGGCGGGGCCATTTAGATAGTCGAACTAGCAGAACAGTATGAACGAGGAAAATTTAGGCCAAATCAAGGTGATATAGCCTGCGATTTTGAGAGTAGGCCCGAGGTACAAGCGTGCTATGGGTCTAAAATCAATTATGGTGCGACAGAGAGGGTGTGGATCAGACTTGTATGGGTTGTTGGGGTGGGTTATGCTATTTAGGTGGTCAAACAAGTGAAACAGTACGAATGGGGCATATTCGGTCCAAAGAGGTGTGTAATAGCTGACTGTTTTGGTGGTGGGCCAAGGGTCCGGGCATGTTATGGACGAAAAAATGACTTGGGCATGTTGTTGACCAAAAATCGACTAAGGCGTGCCAGGGAAGCGAGGGACTGGCTTAGTGTGGGTCGTTGGGGTAGGCGGGGATATTTGAGTGGTCAAACGGGCAAAATGACATGGAAGAGGCATTTTTAGGCCAAATCGATATGCTATAACCTATGGTTTCGGGGGTAGGCTCGAAGTTTGATCATACTGTGGGCCAAAAAATGATCATGTCATGCTAAGGAGGCTGGGGATTGGCCTTGTAAGGGTTGTTAGGTTGGGCGTGGCCATTTGGGTGGTGAAACGGGTAAAACAGTATGAATGGGGCATTTTCGGGCCAAATCGGTATGCTATAGACCACGGTTCCTAGGGTGTTTGCCAGGGTCTGGATATGTTGTGGGTCAAAAATCAAACTAATCATGCAAGGAAGGTTGAAGATCGGCCTAGTGTTGGCCGTTGGGATGGGCAGGGGCCATTTGGTTGGTCAAATGAGCGAAACAACACTAACGAGTCATTTTTTGGCCAAACCTATGTGCTATAACCAATGGTTTCCAGGGTGGAGCCGGAGTCCGGTCATGCTATGGGTTGAAAATTAATTGATTCATGCCACGGGGGTTGGGGATCAGCCTAGTATAGGTCTTTTGAGTGGGCGGGACCATTTCGGTGGTCAAGCAGGCGAAACAGCACGAATGAGGATTTTTTTGGGCCAAATCTGAGTGATATAGCCTATGGTTCCAGGAGTGGGCCCGGTGTTCGAGTGTTCTGTAGGCCAAAAATATATAAGGGCATGCCAAGGACGCTGAAGATTGAACTAGTATAGGTTGTTGGGGTGGGCGGGGCCATTTGTGTGGTCAAACGGCCAAAACGACATGAAAAATGAGTTTTTGGACTAAACTGGTAGGCTATATCCCAAGGTTCTAGGGGTTGGACTGGGATTTGGGTGTGTTACGGGCCAAAAATTGACTGATGCATGCTAGGAAGGCATGGTATTATCCTAGTATGAGATATTGGGATGGGCGAGGCCATTTGGGTGGTCAAACAGGCAAAATAGCATGGACGAGGCATTTTTAGGCCAAATATGTATGCTAGAGCCAAATGTTAAGAGGGTGGGCCCAGGGTTCGAGCATGATGTGGGTCAAAAATTGAGTGAGGCATGCCAGGTAGAATGGAGATCAGCCTAGTATGGGTTGTTGGCATGCATGAGGCCAATTGGGAGGTCAAATGGGGGATACAGCATGAACAAGTCATTTTTCAGCTAAATCGATGAGATATAGCCCACTATTCTGAGGATGGGGCTGGGGTGTGGGTCAAAATCAACAGGGGCATTCCAGGGAGGCTGAAGATCATCCTAGTATAGGCATTTAAGATGGGCGGGGTTATTTATGTGGTCAAATGGGTGAAACGGCGCGAACTGGGCATTTTCTGACAAAATCAGTGTGCTATAGCCAACGATTTTGAGGGTGGACCAAAGGTACGGATATGTTGTAGTCTAAAAATCAACCATTGCATGTCAAGGAGGCTAAAAATCAGCCTAGTGTTGGCCGTTAGAGTGTGCGGAGCCATTTGGGTGGTCAAAAAGGTGAAACAGCGTGAATGGGGCATTTTTGGGCTAAATTGGTGTGCTATAGACCACAGTTTCAAGGTTGGGCCCATGTTTCGGGTGTGCTGTAGGCTAAAAATCAATCGATACATGCTAGAGAGGCTAGGGATTGACCTAGTATGGCACGTTAGGGTGGGCGGGGCCATTTAGGTGGTCAAATGTATGAAATGGCATGAACGGGGCATTTTAGGGCTATATTGGTGTGCTATAGACCACGGTTTCGAGGGTGGGATTGGGGTTCGGGTATGTTGTAGGTCAAAAATCAATCAAGACATGCTAAGGAGGCTGCAGATCAGCCTAGTGTGGGCCATTGGGGTGGGCGGGGACATTTGGCTAGTCAAATAGATGAAAATGCATGAACGATACATTTTTGGGCTAAATCGGTGTGGTATAGCCCACGGTTTTAAATGTGAACCTGAGGCCCAAGTCCAGGCATGCCATAGATTGAAAATTGATAAAGGCATGCAAGGAGGCTGAGGATCGGCTTAGTGTGGGTTATTGGGGTGAGCGAGGCCATTTTGGTGGTCAAATGGGGAAAACGGCGTGAGCGATGCATTTTCGGGTAAAATCAATTTGCTATAATAGCCCATAGTTCCAAGTGTGGACTCAGGGTTCAGGCATGATATGAGCTAAAAATCATTCAACCGTGCTAGAGAGGCTAGCGATCAGCCTAGTGTGGGTCGTTTGGGTGGGCAGAGCTATTTGGGTGATCAAAAAGGCAAAATGGTGCATTTTTTAGCTAGTTCGGTGTGTCATAGCCTATGATTTCGGGACTGGACCAGGTTTTTAGGGATGTTGTAGGCCAAAAATTGTTCAGGGCAAGCCAGAGAGATTAGGGATCAACCTAGCATGGGCAATTATTATGGGCAGGGACATTTGGGTGGTCAAAATAGGAGAAATAGCGTGAATAGGGCATTTTTTGTGCCAAATCACTATGCTATAGCCCATGGTTTTGAGGGTGGGCCTAAGCGTGCTATGGCCAAAAATTGGCAGGGGTGTATTAGGGAGGCTAAGGATCGGCCCAGTGTAAGTCGTTGGGGTGGAAGGGGCCATTTGGATGGTCAGACGGGGAAAATTGCATGAACGATACAGTTTCAGGCCAAATCAGTGTGCTATGGCCCACTGTTCAGGTAGTGGATCTGAGATTCGAGCGTCAAAAATCTACCGTAGTGTTCTAAGGAGGCAGTGGATTGTCATAGTATAGGTCGTTGGAGTGTGTGGGCCATTTAGGTGGTTAGACAGGCAAAACAGCGTGAATAGGGCCTATTCAGGCCTAAGCAGTGTGCAATAGCCCACGGTTCTTGAGGTGGGCTCGAGGTTCGAGCATATTACGGGCCGAAAATTGACTGGGTCATGTTGTGGATCAAAATTGACTGGGGCATTCTAGGGAGGCTAGGGGTTGGCCTAGTATTAACCGTTGGGGTGGGCGGGGATATTTAGGTGGTCAGACGAGCAAAATGACGTGAATGGGGCATTTTCAGGTCACATTAGTATGTTATAGCCTACAGTTCTGGGGTAGGCTAAGAGTCCGGGAGTGCTAGGGGCAAAAATATTATCATCGCGTGCTAGAGAGGCTGGGGATCAGTATGGGTTATTGGGTTGGGTGGGGCCATTTGAGTGGTCAAACAAGCAAAACAGTGCGAACGAGGCATTTTTTGGCCAAATCATTATGCTATAGACTACGGTTCCTGGGGTGGTCAGAGGTCCAGGTGTTGTGGGCCAAAAATCAAACTGGGCTTGCCAAGGAGTCTAGGATTGACCTAGTATGGGCCGTTGGGATAGGCGAGGCCATTTGGGTGGTCAAACAGGCGAAACGGTGTGAAGGAGTTATTTTGGGCCAAAATTGTGTGTTATAACTAATATTTTTGGGGGTAGGCCCAAGGTCCGATCGTGTTATGGGTCAAAAATTGACAGGGGCCTGCTATGAGGGGTGGATATCATCCTAGTGTGGGCCGTTTGAATGGTCGGGGCCATTTGGCTGATCAAATAGGCAAAACGGTGCGAATGAGGAATTTTTTTAGCCAAATTAATATGATATAGCCCACAGTCCAGGAGTGGGCCAGGAGTTCAGGCGTTTTGTAGGCCAAAAATTGATTGGAGCATGCTAGAGAGGCGGAGGATCGACCTATTATGTATCATTGGGGTGGGCAGCGCCATTTGTATGGTTAAACGAGCAAAATGGTACAAATGGGGAGTTTTGGGGCCAAATTGGTGGGATATAGTCAACGATTTTAGAGGTGGGCCCGGTGTTCAGGCAATCTGTAGGCCACAAATTAATTGGAGAGCACTAGGGAGGTTGGGGATCGATGTTGTATAGGTCATTGGGTTGGGCGAGGCCATTTGGGTGGTTAATCAGGCGAAATGCGCGATTAGGGTATTTTTGGGCTGAATAGGTATGCTATAACCCATGGAGGTTGGAGATCTACCTAGTATGGGTCGTTAGGGTGGGTAAGGCCATTTGGGTAGTCAAACGTGCGTTACAACTCAAATGGGATATTTTCAAACAAAATCGGTATACTATAGCCCACGGTCCTGAGGGGGGGCCTGGATTCCGGGAGTATTGTGGGTCAAAAATCAATCGTAGAATTCTAGGGAGGCTAAGGATCGGCCTAATATTGGCCTTTGGCGGTGGTCAGGGTTATTTGGGTGGTTAAATGGGTTAAACAGCACCAACGGGGCATTTTTGGGCTAGTTTAGTGTGCTATAACCCACGGTGTTGGGGTTGGATCTTGGTCCAGGTGTGTTGTGGGTCAAAAATTAATTGGGGCGAGCCAGGTATCTGAGAATCAACCTAACCTGGGCTTTTAGTATGGGTGGGGACATTTGGGTGGTCAAATAGGGAAAACGGCGCGAATGAGGCATTTATGAGTAAAATCGGTGTGCTATAGCCCACGTTATCAAGGGTGGGATTGGGGTTCGGTCATGATGTGGGCTGAAAAATTTTTTTGCATGCCAGGGAGGCTGGAGATAGGCCTAGTATGGGTCGTTGGGGTGGGTGGGGCTATTTGAGTGATCAAAAGCATAAAACGGCACAACGGGGCATTTATAGGCTAATTCACTGTGTTATAGCCAATGGTTTTGGGCAGGCCTAGGTTTCGGGCATTTTGTGGGTCAAAAATCGATCAGAATGAGCTAGGGAGGTTGGGGATCGGCCTAGCATGGGTTTTTAGTATGGGCGGGGATATTTGGGTGGTCAAACGGGTGAAATGGCATAAATAGGGCATTTTTGTACCAAGTTTTTGTGCTATAGCCCACGATTTTGGCGGTGGACCGAGTATACTATGAACAAAAATTAATTGAGGCATTCTAGAAAGGTTAGGGATCGGCCTAGTGTGAGCCGTTGGGGTGGGCGAGGCAATTTGGGTGGTCAAACGGGGGAAATGGCATGAACGGGGCAGTTTTAGACCAAATCGTTGTGTTATATCCCACGATTCCAGGAGTAGGCCTGGGGTTCGAGCATATTGTGAGTCGAAAATCGATCGGGGCATGCCAGGGAGGCTATGAATTGGCCTAGTATGGGCCGTTGGGGTGGGTGGAGCCATTTGGATGATCAAATGGGCGAAATAGTGTGAACGGGGCATATTCGGGCCAAATTTGTGTGCAATAGCCCACGGTTTTGGGGTGGGCCTTAGGCTCAGACGTGTTATAGGCTGAAAATCAATCGAGGCATACTGTGGACCAAAAATCGACCAGGGCATTCCAGGGAGGCAAGGAAGTGACCTAATGTGGGCCGTTGGGGTGGGTGGGGATATTTAGGTGGTCAAATGGATGAAACGATGCAAACGGAGCATATTCGGTCTAAATCGGTGTGCTATAGCTCATGATTCCGGGATTGGGTTTAGACTTCGATCGTGTTGTTGGACTAAAATCAATCTAAGCATGCCAGGGAGGCTTGGGATCGGCCTTTTGTGGTCTGTTGGGTTGAAGGGGCCATTTGGGAGGTCAAGCAGGCAAAAAAGTTTAAACAGGGCATTTTCGGGCCAAATATGTGTGCTATAAACCATGGTTCTTGGGATGGCTAGGGATCCGAGAGTGCTGTGGGCCTAGAATCAAACTAAGCGTGACAGAAAGGCTGATGATCGGCCTAGTGTGGGCCTTTGGGATGGGTGGGGCCATATGGGTGGTCAAACGGGCAAAACAGCGCGAACATGTCATTTTTAGCCTATGTGCTATAACCAATGGTTTCGGGGGTGAGACCAAGGTACGGTAGTGCTGCGGGCAAAAAATCAACTGAGGCATGCCACAGAAGCTAGGGATTGACCTAGCGTGGGCCGTTGGAGTGGGTGGAGCCATTTGGGTGGTCAAATGGGTAAAACGGCATCACGGGGCTTTTTGGGGCCAAAACAGTGTGCTATAGCCCAAGATTCTAGCGCTGGGCATGGGGTCCGGGCGTGCTATGGGCCAAAAATCAATCTGGGCATGCCAAGGAGGTTGGGGATCGGCCTAGTATGGGCCGTTGGGATGGGCAGGGCTATTTGGATGGTCAAACAGGCAAAACAGCACGAGTGGGACAGTTTAGAGCTAAATCAGTGTACTAGCCCAAAGTTCTAGGAGCGGGCTCGGGGTCCGAGCGTGTTATGTTAATTTCGAAGGTGTCATCATGTTCACTATTATTTTCTAATTGAAATGTGTAGAAGTCCATGACTTCCAATTTGAGTTAATTGATTGCAAGATTAGTACAATGGTTGAATGACTCTAATCTAGAAAATTAAAAGCTTTACCAAAAAGCTGGCTCACAAATTTCATTTTCATCAAATTCAATTATAATATTTGTCATCATCTTCATCAGAATATAAAACTCAATGCCATAATAGACCAGATATTTTCTATATTTGATCTTTTCTATTTTGTTATTTTTATTAAAATTTATATTTACGTATTTCGACTTGAATATTTTGAAGATGAGCATTTCAGTCATTCACTTTTTATTTCCTGACTTCCCACTACGTTGAAATATGAATACCGTTACTCTTCCTTTAACTTATCTTTTTAAATATATATATATATATATATATATATATATATATATATATATATATATATATATATATATATATATATATATATATATATATATATATATATATATATATATATATATATATATATATCTGTTAAATATTATTGGGAAGATTTATCTTCCTTAGATATCTTAATGATGACCATAGAATTACTTTTTCTAATCTTTAACCGTTATTGCTATAGACAACATGGATAATTACAAATACAAAAATTAAGCTTACCAGAAATGGCATATACTTTCTCATTGAAAAGAAAATTAAAGATAACTTGTCAAAATGTAACGTTCCGAAAATTTTTCCATGATCCTAGTGTTCTATAGACGAGTTTTGCTTCAAAAATCAAGTCTTGAGTCTCTTGAATCAAGCCAAATAGTTTAGGATACTTTCCAGTACTAAAAGTAAGATTTTAGATGTGGAAATAGGCCCATGCGCTGAGCACAAGGACCTCTGCCTCGAACCCCCGGGCTATAGACCCCCTTCCCCGACATTATATTTCTTCAGTTTATTTTTATATTAGACGTACAATGATCTTTTCTCTTTTAGAACCATCAGTTCAAGGTTAAATACCCCATCAAAACGTCAAAATCCCTCATGTTCTCAAATCAATATCCCTTTTTATTCTCTCAAGCTCTCAACTAGTGGCGGAACTAGGATTTTCAGCAAGGGGGTTTACAAGTGAACATATGAACTAACCAAGGAGGTTGAACATTTACCATATATACATAAAAAATAATTTTAACCATGTAGATATAATATAATTTTCCATCGAAGGGGGTTCGGATGAATCCCCTATCCTACATGTAGCTCCGCCACTGCTCTCAACCTCCAAGTTGCAAGGAAAACAAATCAAGCTAGGTCTCCAAATTCAAAGAATTCCTCCCCATCGCTCATCTTCGAGGTACGTAAAACAATACCTTTTGTGGAAAGTCCTGCTCATCCCCACAATTGAATTATAGTTCTATGTTAAGTCATGATTAAGTTAGGGTTTTAAGATTCAAATATTTTAATTGTCATTTTTGAGTTTTGTTATAGTTTTCTTCCATAAGCTTTCGTTGTGAATTATTTTTTGAGGTAAGTTTCCATAATTAAGAGTTATTTTTCACATAAAGTTCAAGACTTGAGAAGTTGTATTAAAAATTGATTTCATGCTACTATAGCCTTGTTGAATAAAGTATATTCAAAGGCAGTCAATTTATGAAAAGTTTATGATAAATCTTATGTATTATATCATGACTTGAAAAGTGAAAAGTAGTAGTCTATCTTGAAAAGTAAAGTAAATTATATTGATTTAGAGCCAAGACTTGTAGAGAAAGATAGGTTTCTGGATATGACATTTTAGAGACTAGTATGGTTTGAGTTGATTTCATGCTACTATAGCCTTGTTGAATAAAGTATATTCAAAGGCAGTCAATTTATGAAAAGTTTATGATAAATCTTATGTATTATGTCATGACTTGAAAAGTGAAAAGTAGTAGTCTATCTTGAAAAGTAAAGTAAATTATATTGATTTAGAGCCAAGACTTGTAGAGAAAGATAGGTTTCTTGATATGACATTTTAGAGACTAGTATGGTTTGAGAAAATATTTTTAAGACTTATGATATAAGCAGTTATTATGTTTTGGGGAGGATTATTATTTAGCACCGAGTTGGATATGAGTTCGAAGTCACATGTCCCACAACTATGTTGCCGTCGTAGATTTTGCCTTTGGGCTAAGAGTTGAATGCATAAGTTAAGTTTCGTCTTACATCCTGACAAGGTGTAGGACGACTCTTCTCAATGTAGGAAAGGTATTGAAATTCATGTTGCTCACATGGTTTATATCGATCAAGAGAAACTCCCTCAATTTAGAAAAAGTTAATATTTGTTCAAGTTATTATTAAATAGTTTTTACATGCTTTTAAATAACTCATTCATTTAACTGTTTTAGTCTAAGCAATAGTGGCGGATCTAGAAATTTTCTTCAAGGGGGTTCGAAAAAATAAAAATATAAATGCGTGAATACGTCAACAAAATATAATTTCAAGGGATGTAATAGTATATAGTAGAAATAAAATACTTCAACTTAAATAAGAGTAATTAATAAGGAAAGCAAAAAGTTAACCCTTTACAAAGTTGTACAAAACATCCGAACATGCGTCTTTTTTTTTATATATTAATTATAGCTACAAGACAGCTACTAAAGTTATACAAAACAGATATTAAAAATAAAAAAAGCAGCCTGCGCCCCTACTGAGAATCAAACCCGCGAAGAAGCAACCTAAGAAGTGGACTTAAAACTATTAAGCTATCCAACAACCTTGCTTCAAATGGTTCAAATTTAATATAGGTACATAAATACTGATTTTCTACCTTATATATACAATGTAATTTTTTGTCGAGGGGGTTCGGGTGAACCCCCTGGCTACACCGTGGGTCCGCCCCTGCTCAGCAACCTTGCAAGAAAAGAGTCGATAAGTCTTTTGTTTCATATCTCCCTACTCATGTCATATGTTATTTTAAATTCCAAAGTTACGTGAGTTTTTGTTTTTATTCTGCTTCTATGTATCAATAGATTCAAAGAATTGATATCTTTTTTGCGCTATATCGTGTCATGGTATATATTATGGCATACAGACTCAGGACAGCAATCAGTCATTTCACTAGACCATCCAATATTAACTCGTATTGAATCCTCCTTGCATCTAGAGGAGTTGGTGATGATTTGTTAAGTTTTCAGCTTATTAGATAATTTCAATATCAGTTGTTAGTTTCCAAAAAGGTAGCTCGAGGCCATGTCTTAACAACTCTTTCAGCTTATGAGTTATAGATGCTTCACTAGACAATAGACAGATGATTGTTTCGTTGTCTTTCAAGTTGACATTCAGAATTTCAAATTTATTATGTTTCTAGTGAATTAGCCCATATCTGTATTTCTAACCTCTCCATATTTTCAAAATAGAGTTTTATGAAGTGACCACGTATTTGAGATCTACGGTTGATGCCTCGTGTCGAAAGTCTTCTTGACAAGTGATGGTCAAGCGGCGTGTCCCACTAGTTGATAGTGGCGGTACGGGGAAGTCACAAGTGATGTGGTTTTGGTTTGAGGGGGATTGTTGAGAAGCAAATACAATTCCACCTCGGAAAAATAGAGGAAACATATCCAATATTTAAAGTGTCACCCAACTCTACTAGTATGAGGCCTTTTGGGAGGTGTTCAAAAACAAATCCGTGAGGCTTTGACCCAAAGCGGATAGTATCATGCTAGTGCGGAGTTTGCGTGAAGTTGCACGATCCCAACATATTTGACCTCGTTGCTAGTGCGGAGTTTGCGTGAAGTTGCACGATCCCAATATATTTGACCTCGTTACTAAAATTAATTGTTCCAATGTACTTGTCAAGTAAAGTTTATCATTTTCTTTCTAATTACTACATAAAGTGTGAGTAATTAATCAAACTGGAACAGAGAGTCATAATATCGTTTTTTGCCAATATGCAGAAAATGAGAAAAAATCTCAACAGACTTGGCATCATGACCATGTGATCTGATCCATCAATTTTTTCCACTTCATTAGGCGGAGTTCTATCCAATCATTCAAAGGGTCAATTGGGGAGAAAATTGTCATATATATAGTTACATATATCCACTTGCTTCACATTTTAAATTTCATGATATCACTACAATTTTGGTATATTTCTTTGCATAAAATTAAGACCAAATATGGTCGACAAATAAAATGAAAACAAGAAAGGGAATTTTTGAACTCTTTCATGAGCGTAGAATCATTCAAAGTTGCACCATATACTCATAGTTGCAACAAAAACAGTGACCCGCCAATATATATAAGGAAGATTGACATTAAAGAAGCACGTGTAAGTTCGAATAGTGTGATAATCTTGAGTGCAAGTTGGCAGGGGTGGATCCAGGGGCTGGGTGGGGGGTTTTCGGAAATCCAGTAAATTTCGTGCGAATCTAATATTTATATAGAAAAATCTAATAAATATATAAGTATTATAAATTGGGAATCTATAAATAAAGTGTTATTGGTCTAGTGGAGTAGAGGGACTCTGGAACCGCCTCTGCAAATTCGATATACATTGACTTTTGGGATGATAGTGACCTGGCGGCAAGCTCGTTTGAATCTTGTACATTAGAATTCTGAAACACTACTACTTTCGCGTTTGGAGCTTGTAGTTTTAAATATACTAGTATTGCCTCAGTGATTGAGTATATGATTTAAAACAATCACATAAAATTATTTAAACATGATTTAAAGAATAAAAAAGAAAATAAAGCATATCATTTTTTTTTTCGGAAGAACAAACTTAGGGGTATAGGGGAAGGAATTACAAGGAGAATCAATTTTCTCCAATAAGGTAAAAGTTAAGGTAATCAATCAAGTTATTAAAATTTTCTAATAAATTATAAAATAAATTATATAAAAATATTAAAGTTCCCATAGGATAATTGGAACGTTATCAAATTTTGAATTGGTCCTAAATCATAATACAATGCACGCATTTACTTTTTATGTTAATTTCAAAGGTGTCGTCATGTCTTGTATTATTTTCAAATTGAAATGCATACAACTGTATGAATTAATTGACTAAACAATTTCCACCAAATAGCCTAACGAATTTTATTTTGACATATTAGCCATTACTGACTAGCTGGCCCCATTCTCTATTTCTTTTTGTTTTCTCGCCTACTTTTTTTTTTGTTGTTGTTGTTTTTCATTGTTTTTCTTTTTAAAAAAAAAATATTAAAATTTGTTCTTTTATCTTTTAACAATCAATTACAATTTCACAACATTTTTTATTTTCCTGTCCATCCTTCATAGTTAGAAAAGAAAAAGAAAAAAAAAAGCAATACATTGTAATTCTTTCTGCCGATTTTTTAATTAATAAAATGCAAACAGAGTATACTTTTTTTGTTACGTAAAAATAATATATTTTATCCAACAACGATACATTTGCATATTTTATATATTAAAGATGCAATTTCTATACACATCTTATACATATACATAATCTATATAATTTATTATTTTATATGATAACTATACGGTTCTATACACGTATTATACAACCTTTAGCTGCAATAGTTATTTAGATACATGTTACATATAATAATTATACAGTTTCTATTCACATTTTATATGGTATATAGAGAGAGAATATATAATTTCTATACAAATATATTTAATTACTAGACTTAGCATACGCGTTCCACACGTGTAATTTGCTTAAATGAGTTTAATTTTAAAAATTATTTTGATGTCTATTTTTCGGCGAGAAATAATTCGTGTTTGACTTTTTATTGATGTTCATATGTTCGAGAATGATTAGATGGTATTTGATTAAATGCTTTACTGTAATATTTTTTAGTTTTTTCTCTTAATCTTTGTAATTCTTGTATATTATTTTGGAGATATTCTAAACATTCTATATCTTTCGTTCTAAAATATTCAATTAAATTCTCTTTCATAAGTATTTTTGTTAATCTTATTTCTTCCATATCTTGTCTCCAATATTTTAAATACTCATAGTCTATCATTTTATCCTAAAATAGTCGTGATACTTTTCTTTGTAATAATTTATTCTTATTGTACTATATCTGATATTAAATTCTAGGTTATCTATTTCGTTAATTATCCTGTCTTTTTCGTCTATGAATAATTCCATGTCCAAATCATATTCTAAACTGTCTTTTAGTTCTAGTTGTTTTATGGTTTTATTTATCTAAATTAATCTTTCTTTTAATTGTTCTCTTCCTTTTCTAAGCTGATTTCTGTAATTAATTTCTTCGTATAGCCAACTTTGTTTTTCTCTAACTCGTTGAATATATTCTAGCATTTGTAATCTGTATAATATTCATCTGAATAATAACTGTCTGAATTATTTCTACCATAGAAATCTATATTTTCTAATCCATCTTCTATCCAATTAGTACTTAGTAAGTCATCTTCATAATCAAATATTTTTTCCCATATTACTTTCTTTATGTCTTCTAATTCTAAGTCTTTTATGATATATAAAACTAGTGTCTTAGTTTCATCAGATATATATCTTATCGTATTATTCATATTATGCTTAGGTTTCTACGAATAACTTGGATAACTTGGAATTGGATTCTAGTAATTAATTATTTTATCATAGTATTTATTAGTTGTTTGTTTTAATCTTAATAATCCCTCTATATTTTCATTAAGGAATTCTATATATTTTATACCTTTAGTTCTCATATATTCTTCTAAATTTGTTTTCATTAGTTTTTTTAATTAATTGTATAATTTTCATATCTATTTTCCAATATTCTAAATATACGTAATTTATCATTGTTGATGTGTAGGTTTGGCATGTAAGTATTTGAAAGAATAAGTAGGTAGGTGAGGTATGTAATTTATTCTAGTCATAAAATATTTATCAAATATTTTTTTCCAATATGATTTTTCTTATATCTACAATTTCTATATCCTTAAGTACATACAAAACAAATATTTTAAATTTATCTACCATTTCATCAGATAAATAAGTATTCATTTTTCATATGATAATTTTTCAAAATATTTCCTTCAATCATACACATAACAAAATATGATCATTTTAAATTACTATATACTAGATTATTTTTAAATAGCATGTTTTTCGGTCACTATTAGCATGGTAATCTGGATACTTTTCCCTTAAACAACGCCTCTACTCTGGCTACTCCCCACCATGGCTTTCTTGCCTTACCGGTTTCACCTTTAGGATGACATAGTTCTTAGGGATTTTTCTCCTTTTCTACTTTGCTAATAAACTTCTTAAAATGCTATTCTTCAAATAATTCTACTATAAAGTAACTAACATGAACTTATTTTATCATATCATGATTGTCAGGAATTTATGGATTAACTATTCATAATCGTAAATAAATATACCCGTTCTTGTAGGTTTGATAATTCTGGGCTTTGTTTATCCATAGTTTTTCCTTGGAAATATATCTGTTTTTTTATTAAATATTCAAAAGTTTGTTTACAAAGGAGGAGGCTTGCTTTCAACACATGAAAGTCTTGCCTTTAGCTTGCTGAATGGCTTACATATTTATAAGACAAAAAGAAACTATTCCTACTACTATTCCTAATTTACACGTTTTACATGTAAACTATTTTCTACTTTACACTTGTCCTATTTGCAAAAGAATTTACAAAAAATGTTAAGACTATTCTACAAAAAGACAAAATTAATAAAGACTAAAGTTATACAATAATTGCACTTTGTCGTAGAAAAGTCAAAGAGTTATCAAAAACTAGTAAATGTTATAATAACTTACGTATCTAAAGTCAAGGAAACTATTCACATGTCATTTTCTTTCATAACTTTTACTATTTTGTCTTCTTTCTATTCCATTATTGCTCCGTTGATTTTTATCTTTTAGCTGGAGTCCTTATCTTCTTGATTGATTTTTTTTTGTTCTAGCCGGACTTCCGGGATAATATTATCTTTTTCATTACATCTCGAACATTGATGGTCTGGATATTTGTGTCCAATTATCTTGCAATATCTTGTTAATAATCCGTCTGAAATAAATCTCTTCCTAATTGCTCTTGGAGTAGATTGTTTTTCTAGGTTAAGTAACGTCATTATCCATTGCCTAATATCTTCCATATTTGTTTGTCGTAGTTCTCTTCAATTTGAATAAATCATTTGATGATGTCTTGAATAATAGTTCCATTTTGGGTTTCCATTGATATAATTATTTGCTAATTCTTGAATAATTGTAGCTATTCCAATAAGTCGTTTGTTTATGTAAAAATCAGGCATCTCAATTTTGGGTTTCTCTGGCTGCTGCACAATATCTTTCGGTATAATCATATCTCTGGTTAATCCTATTTTTACAATTTGTATAACTGGTTTGATCTCATCGTATAATATCTCTGCTGGTGTAGTATCAAACTTTATATAAAATAGATTTCCTTTGGTTACTCTTTTATAGGTGGTGAATATTTTATGTAACTCTTCTATAGTTTTTAGTTCTTCTCCATCTTGGGTATATACGGTATTTAATAATCCATAGTCGAAACAAGTTTTTATTAAGCTTGAGTTGATTTTGGGTAGTGCGATTAGCTTGTTGTAACCTTGCAATTTTTGAGTTATATAGTTTGTGTTTGGTTCTTAGATATTTGTAGCTCTGGGTTAAGGTTTAGAAAAGTTTGTACTATGTAGATATTTTCTATATATCCTCGGGCTATATGGTTATAAGATTTTTTATCTTGGTTCAAACTATCTCGATATGTGGTAATTTATCGGGGTATGAACAAGGGGTCTTTTGTGCTTTTGGTATAAATGATTTTTCAAATATCTTATTCATGTTCATGTTCTGGTATCTTTGTCCACTAACTCCTTTGATTGTACCTGCAATTGTAGATTGATAAACGTTATGGGTTTTATGGTGTGTCCCAACGTCTCCTTTTTAGCTCTAGAATTTTATTGTCTTCCGATTGACATGGCTCTACACACTGCTGAGTTAGCTGATTCATAGCTTCAGACTTCAGTTTAACTTCATTAGTCTTTATCTTTTCTATTTCATTACCCATACTGTCCACTTTCATTGAAAGTGTAGTTAGGGTTTTGAGTATTTTTTCTAAAGCATCATCTTCTATTATATCAATTTGTGTAGCTTTGTCTTGATATGTAATCTGCAATAAAATTTTTGTTAGTACTAATTACTTCAATTGTAAATGCAAAATTTAATATATTCAATACTAGTCCCCAAATTTCTTTCGTTGTAACTGAATTTGTATTTTCTTTGTTAACTACCAACGTACCTGTGTATTATTTGTTCGTACAATAAATTTATTCTATACAATATATGGTTCAAATGCTAATAAACATTTATATAATGAACATAATTCTTTTCTATTTATTTTTCATTTTATTTATGTTTCATTAAACGTACCTGAGTAGTATCTACAATAATGTTCTAATTTTTCTTCTTCATATCTATATTTAAGCACTCCTCCATAACTATATTCACTAGCATTTGTTTCTACTATATATATAAATTTTTTATTTTCGTCTGGGAATTATAGTTTTGGTAACTCTTTACAAAGTATTTTTATTTTCTGAACTTGTTTTTCATCTTCTTCGTTGTAATTATATTCTATATCCTTTTTTAATTTTTTTCTGTAAAGGCTTTAGGTTTTCTGCTAATTTTGGTATATATTCTCTTACTTGGTTTACTAATCCTAAAAATGATTGTTATTTCTTTTCTGTATCTAATTTTTCTTTTGAATTTATTATTTTTTTGTACTATATGTTGTTGCATTTTTACTCCACTTTTATCTATTTGTATTCGTAAAAACTCTATGTGGTTTTTCATAATTTCGGCTTTCTTTTCACTTAAACTTATTCCCAATTTTTCTATTATATCTATAAATTGTTCTAATAATTTTAAATGTTCTTCTTTAGTTTTTGTATATAGTAGTATATCATCTATGTATACTATACAATTAGGTAATTGTTTTAAATAACTATCCATAAAATGTTGGTATCTACCTGGTGCATTTTTATATCCAAATGGTAATATGTTCCATTCATAAAATATTTGTGGTACCGTAAATGCGATTAATTCCTTAGAATTTTTATCTAACTTTAAGTGGTAAAATCCTGATTTACAATCAAATTTACTAAAATAATTATATCCTTATATTTGTCTTATTTTTAGTATCTTATTTGGTATTGGATAATTATATGTCATAGTTTTTGCATTTAGGTTTCTATAATCAATAATCATTCTACTTTTTCCTCTTTTTTGTTCACTATATTTATTTACTATAAATGTTGGACTATTGTATTTACTATTGTTTTTTTGTATATATTATTTTTCTAATAATTCATCTATATGCATTTTAAATTCTTTTAAATCGTCAAAATATGTTAATGATTTTTGAGTTATTATGCTATTTTTATCTATTAATTCAATTTTTATAGTAGTTTTATGTTTTTCCCATCCTTTTAATGGATCTTCACTATATAATTGTCTTAATTTTTTATTTATTATTTCTACCTTATCTATTGAAAATATAGCTATTTATTTTTTATTTATCGAAAATACAACTAGTTCTACTGTGTCTTCTGTATTTTTTATATTTTATAACTTTTGTGTAATTTTTTCACTTTCTTTTATCCAATCAGTTTTTTTTCTTATTTTATGAATAACTCTTTTTGCTCTTACTTTTTGTTTACATGGTGTTGTAAACCACCAATCTGTTTTAGTTATTATATGTGGGTATAATTTATCTAAAAATGGCGTTCCTAAAAGCATATCTTTTAATGTTAGTTCATAATTATAGATTTCTTCTATTGTTATTATTTTATCCCATATCTGTATTTTTACACTTTTAGCTTTATATATAATTAAACTTCCTTCATTATTAAATGCTTTGACTACTATTGGTGTTTTTAATTTATCTCATTTACTTTCTGGTAAACAGTTGTATCTACATAAGTTTGTTTTTGCTCCTGTATCTATCATAGGTGTATAATACCTATTATAATATCCTTCTACTATTATTTTTACAAGTACATATATTTTCATGTCATGTCAAATTTCTTTTAATGAATAATTTCTCTTTATTATATGTTATAGATAATTGTGTATGTTTTATATTGTATGATTTTACTTGTTCTAACCATTTTATTCTTAATATTATATTTGTTTTTTGCATTTCTTCTTTTATTTCAAATTCTATTTTTATTTTTCTAACTCCTATTATTATTTCTTTTCTGTCGTATCTTTAATATTTATTAGACTCCTTGGTAGATCTGAGCATATATTACTATTAGATTTTATTTCTTCACTTTTTACTAGATATTTTGCTATATAATTTTCTTCTTGTCATGTGTTTAAGAGTATTAAATAGTCTTTTTCATTTATTGTTCCTGTTATGTAATATTGGTTTAAATTAACTATTGAAGTTGTTTCATAACTTGTTCTTTTTTATGAGCTTGATGATTCTGGTTTTTCATGAGCTATTCTTTTTGGTGTGCTTATTCTATCATTTATTATTTCTAAATCTTCTTCTATGTCTATATTTTTGTAACTATAATCATTATTATCAATTGTTTTTACGAATTGTTCAAAAGGACTTTCTATTTGTATTTTATTAATTTTATTTTTTCCTGCTATTTTATGTTTTGTTGTTAATACATATAGATTTTTACATCTTGCCGTAAATATTTTACTTCCTGGGGTTAGTTCTATTCCTGATATTTTCCAATATAATACTAATGATTTATCTATATTTTTATCTGTTATTGCTACTGAATAATTCGCACTTATTATAAATTTAAATTTTTTGTATATTAAATTTCCTTTTATGGCAGTTATTATACTTTTTTCTATAGGTTTTATAATTCTATCATCTACTAAATATAATTCTATTGGTGTATCTATTTCTTCTCTAAAACATATTTTTATTAATATCTCTGTTCCTCCAAGGTGTACATATTTTATTGGGTCTTTACTTTTTATATCGTTTATTTCTTTATTAATTATTCTTTTTGTTACTAGTGGTATACTAGCTCTATCTTTTGCATATCTACAGTCTATTACATGTTCTTGTTGGCTTACTACGTAGTATTCTTCCTTTTTACTACTAAATAAATTTTTTATTGTTGGTATTTTAAATATTTTTTCTACACTTAAGTCTAACTGTTTTTCTTTTATTTCGTCAAATATATTACTGTCAAGTATTATTTTTTGATCTGTTCCTTCTTCATTTACATATTCTTCCTTTGGTATTATTTCTATATCTTCTTCAGTTATTTGGTTCATTTTTATATCCTCTTCAGTCATTTGATTCATCTAATTCACTATCTATTTCATTATCTGTTTCATTTTTCGAAATTTCATATATACTATCTTCACTTTCTAATTCGTAATCTATATAATCTATTTGCATATATTCTGCTTTTTCTATCTTTATTTCTAATATTTGTTTCTTTTTTGGATTTCTAGGCATTTTACAATCTCTAGCTAAATGTCCTAGTTTTTCACAATTATAACAAGTACATTCTTTTATAGATTTCTTTTTCCTATATGGTCTTTTATGTTTATAATTTTTTACATAATATCTTTTTCTTGGTTTGTTATACTTATATTTTGATTTCTTATATTTCTTATGTCTTTTTATTTTCTTATAATATCTTTCTTCATATCCAAATTGAGGTGTTATTTTATCTTTGCAACATGCTAAATTTCTTATTAATGTTTTTTTTTTCATTTTTATTTCTTCTTTATATTTTTCACATAGATTTCTATACTATTATTGTAAAAATTTTATTCTTGCTCCTAGGGTATCTACTATTTTTGCTTCATCACAACTCTTTATTATTTTTGAACTAAATGGTTCAGGTAATTTACTAAAATATAATCTTTTTATTTCTTTACTTTCTTCTATATTATATGTTCCTTTATAATAATATTCTTTAAATGCGCACGTATAAACACATATTACACATTGTTAGTTTTAACATTAAATTCCTATTTGTATTTTTTTCTTTATTTTGTTCTGCTTCTTCTGTTGTCATACTGCTAAATTCATCTCTTATAGTTATTTCATATTTTTTCAATATTTTTGTTGGTGATATTTTAGTAGTTGTTGATATTCCTTCTGTTTTATTATCAGATCTTAATATTTTTTTACTTTCTTCGGCTAGATTTAAAAACCATAATTTTATTGTTCCTATTAATGTTTTCTCTATATATTCTGGTGTGTTTGTTTTATCTATTTTATTATCTAATAATTGTTTTGACATGTATCTTACCTGTAGTTGTATTGTTTTATTTGAGTCTATTACACAGTCTAAATCTAAAAAGTTATAATTAATTATTTGTTTTGGTGTCCATTTATTATATTCATCCTTTGGATTATATCTTTTAAACTTACTTTTGTAATTATATGTTGGTTTTCTTATTTCTGATGTACCAGGTATTATATTTTTATCTAGAGTATTTACTTTTGTATTTATTAGTTCTATATTTTCTTTATTAATTACTTCTTGTTCTCCATTAATTTCTAGTTTTCCTATATTTTCTAGAATTTATGTATATGTTTCACTATCTTCAGAATCATAATTATCTGTTTCTTCAGCATCTATTGTATTTATTTCTAATTCACTGGTTTCTGGTTCTTTATTTTTTATTTCTAATTTTTCTTTAAATTGATTTATCTAGTTTAGTAATTTTTGTTCTTTATTTTTTTCTTTCTATCTCTTTTCATATAAATCTTTTAGCATTTGTAGTTCTTTTTCTAATTCAGCAATCCTACTATTTTTAGTTTCTTCTATTTTTCGTATTTCTTCTGTGGTTTGTTGTTTTATTTTATTTATTTCCTTTTTTCTATCTATCTCTTCTCTTTCTATTCTTACCATGCCTGTCGACTTATCTTCTAATTTTAATTCTTCTTTTTCTAACATTAAATATAAATGTTTACCTATTTTCTTATATCTTCTTCCTAAATTAGAGAATACTATTTTTATTTTTGATCCTTCATGATTTTCATATGTTTTTTCGTCTATTATAAATTCTTCTTTGTTCATTTTATTTAAACGTATATAGGTTATGTTGATACATATATATATATATATATATTCTAGACTATGTATTGTTGATTCTAAATTTGATATTTCTTGTTTTTGTGCATTTATTGAATTTTTACTAACTTCGACAATTATGTTATACTGTAGTCTTTCTATCCTTATTTTTAATTCTTTACGTTTTTCAGATATTATTTATTTTAATTCTTTATATTTTTGTAATTTCTATACGTTATTCATCTAAACAATATTTATAATATTTTGGTGGATATCTAAATCTAATTTTATCATAATTAATAAATTAATCAAATAAATCTAAATAAATACTACTTCCAATAACTTTAAATAGCATAGTCTCTGATACTAATAAATAACGCCCACAAAATTCAAATCATTCTATTAATCAAGAACAACTAAATATAAATATTTTTGTTCATAAAAAAATACATCTAAAAATTATGAAGATTCATAATAAAAATTACAGTTTTAACTCATAAGGTTCTATAATAAAAAATACATTTGTAAACCTAGAAAATTATTATAGTTGAAATTGAATAATATAATGTTATGCAAATCTTACATTACAAACTTTCACAAAATAAATAAAAAATAATTAAAATTGACTATATTTAAAAGGTATAATTATGATCAACCATGTTTACATATATTTATTATATTTAAAAAGATATCAATTACAAAAATAATATAATTAAAAGGATTTATTTACCTTCCATAAATAATGAATATAAAGGATTTGGTATACTTAAGTCTTAAACATAGTATCATAAGTAAATATATGCAAACAATAGAATCATTAGAAAGTGTCATTAACTTTAAAAAAAAAAAAAATCGCTAGAAGACTTCAACTTTGGCTTACATACAATTAAAAAAAAAAATAGATAGTAAAATGGAGCTATGTCTCAATTTTGAACTAACACTTCGAATGAAAAAACATGCTTGCAAGTTGCAAAATATTATTTATTAAAGAAAAATAGTTATTTGAATTGATAAAAGAAATTAAAACTTCCTCTTCAAATACTGTTTGATCATGTTTCTCCTTAGAGGATCGCTTAGAGCTACCTTAATTTAGATCATCATGTCATTTATCTTAATAAGATCGATTTTGTTGTCCAACTCATATTTGATTTTTCTTTCTTTTGATATCTCATTGACCGGCATGAATGCATTATGGAGATCACAATAACACCAAATTAAGGTTTTCATACAAACGGGAAATATAGTAATAAACCCTTTCTCATTTTTCTAGACCTATTTACATGAAAGATTAATGATCCCAATATGCCAAAATCTCCCACAATTGAAGTAAACAAAGAAAAGGAATAAAAAGGATGTCGGCTATCATTTTTCTCAAGACGACAAAGATATAGAAACAATATGTAGCTTATGACCGTATTTTGAAATCAATACTAAAATTAAAGTGGTGGATGATAGAGGAAACAAATTCTGGTAGGATGCATGAATTGTCATATTCCTCAAAAAATTCAGCAAATAAAGTTTATTAACAAACATAATGATGATACGTTAGATCTCATGATTTATTAACAATTAAACTAAATGTGTGCAATCAAAAATTAAAAGAGAATTCATCTAACAAAGAAGGTTAGAAAACTCTAGTCATGACCCCAAGAAGAAAGCTTTAATTAATTATTAATTATCAAAATCAAAAATTTTTCAAGTAAACTTTGATCAAAATACGACTTAAATAGAATTATAGACATTCTTTTTTTTTTTATATATAAGCTAAAAAAAAATTATATAGGGTAAAGTTCTATTTGGTTTAGAATTTTTTTATATAAGGTAAAATTCTAATTGATTTAGAAGTGTTAAATAATACGATTTATTACCTGAATCAAATAAACTTTTTCCTTTTGCATAGATTTTTTTTTTTAAAAGCAAATATACTTTGATTAGTAAAAATTTTTTCCCTTAAAATTTGTCATGCGTATTTCTTTTTTTCAACAAATATAAATTTGTCTTAATTTTTTTTTCCCTTTTACATCGTTTTTCTCCTAAATAATTGCATATGACTCATAATAAAAAGTTTCACACATTATATTTAATTCCTTTTAGGTGTAGGATTCTTTTTTTTTATCCTAACTATTTAAATAATAATTTAATAATTATTATTTTTAAAAAGTAGTAAATGATGATTTTGTCTATTATGGAGTGATTTAATGAAGGGCAAAAAATTCAAATCACTTTTCTAATAGTCTTCACACTTTTAATATATTATAGATTATAGATATAGATTTAAAAAAAAAAGTCATTTATAAATTATATGTAATAGACATCAAGTTCAGGAAAAGAATTATTTCAATTTAGTGTCAATAAGGGATTCACAGTAAGGAAATGAAATAGCTTAATATAAATCTTGAACTATATTTATACTATAGTAAAAGTACGAAGGGCCTTAGAAATATTGTTTGAATTTTTTCCCCTTCATTAAAAGTCTATATTTTAGATAAAATCTTTTTTTCGCCATTTTCCTAATATTTCAACATTGAAAAATAACTAAATATTTATGGTAAATCTTTTCTTATTAAAAATCATTAGAATTAATGACAACTAATATCGATTTTATTTAAGAAGATTTCAAAAATTTAGAAATATATATGAAAGCGATAGATTAAGAAAATATAAGAAGTGCCAAATTTTAAAAAGTTTTAAGTAAGTAATCAAAGATTTTATAAAGATTTGACATTAAAAATAAGAAAAGCTTTTAAATATAAGAAAAATATCGTACTACAAATATGATTCAAATCGATGCGTCTCTTTAGCCTCTAGCAGCAAAGAAAGAGGTACTGCATGACAAACGCAAAAGTGACGATCCATTAACCACTTGAAACTTCTGTGGTAATATGTATATGTGTTTAATTACAATAAAATACATGTTATATTTATATTATTATATTAACGTGTGAAGGATCTTTGAGAAGTGATTTGAACTGTTTTCACTTCATTAATAATCTTCATAGATAAAATCATCTAATTTTAAATAATAAAAGTTACACGTGCGAGGCACGTGCAATTACACTAGTATAATTTAAAAAGCCCTCAAAGAAAAAAGAAAATATTGTTATATACGTGCGCATGCCTTCTCTCAAGAACATATTGCTATATATGCTCGATAATGTTACTGCTTTAATTACGTATGGAACCATAGTGTGGACACGATAAAACAACAATGCCATTATTTTGAATTGTTTCCAAGTTTATTTAATTAGGGGTGAAAAATCATTTTCACCCCACAACTTTGTTTAAAAAATCAAGCTCTCCCCTCAACTTTGAACAGTAATCATACTCTCCCTTTATCCATGCAATGTCCATTTTGTCCTTGTAATTTTATTCATATATTTATGTAATACCTTTTTATATTATATATAATGAATATTTTTTAACCTAAATATTTGTATCATTTTATTTAAGTTTATTAACTTTATAAGCAAAATAATAGTTTTTATAAATTTATCACAAAATTCAATATTATTTTAAAGATCGCCTTTTCAATATTATATGTATTAAAGAGTCGTTTGGTGTGAGGTATAATTATAATAATTCAGAGCTAAAATTCATGATTAATTATCCCACGTTTAATTAGATGTATTAGTAGTCTCAAATTATACCGCAGTGATGAGATAACTTATCACATATACATGTTAGTACAACTTATTTTGTAATAACTAATCTCGGAATAACTTGTTTCCAAACAACCCCCCTTAAGTGATACGGGACAACCAAGGGAACACCAAAATCAGTCCACAAAATGGAAGCAATCTGTGAATCCTTTTGGAGACCAAGTATCGACTTCCCAAGAACCCAATAACAAGAAGATAACAAGGTGTTTATTACATCAAATCAGCAGACAACAAACTAGATTAACAACATAAGATGATGAACAAGAAGGCACAAGATTCAGATTTAACAATAACAGCAAGAACACAAGATTACAACGCAAACACTAAACAAGATTACAAGAAGGTAAGAGGATAGACAGATAGACCACATGAAGGTATTAAGAACCCAAGAATGGACACTCTTGGAACCTTAACACTACACACAACAATAAATCTATCTCTTATGTGACACAAGATCGGATTTCACCTCTCTAGCATCAACTTTTCCAAGCAAGCAACAACAAAAGAGAATCCACCCTATTATTGTATCCTAGTTTCGGTGGTCACTCTTCTCACTAGAGAGAGACCTTGTTACAAGTCTTAGAAGACTCACAAATATCAGCCAAAAACTAAATCTAAAAACCCTACAATGTTCCTTTTATAACTATTACAAAATATAAGTTAAAATGACCAAAAAGGCTCTTCAAAGAGTGGGCACCCATCTAGTGTAATTTATGCACTGATTTAGGTGCATTTCTTTTGCCTCTTTTACACTTCAATTGCAAATGCCAAGGTTTGGGTCCAACTCGTACTCTCCTACGTCTATATCTGTGATTATTCCTATATCATCTTCTCCATCTTGAGAGGAATTTATCCACAAATTCACGGCTTCACCTCATTCGATTAGTCATTTCAAACGAAACCTACTCAAAACAATCCACAAACAAGTCAAAAAAATAAATCAAAAATAGTCCACAAAATCATGAATAATTTGAGGGCTCAATAACAACAAGTCTCAACCAACATCTTTATTTTGAACCTCGATTTTCTCTCCATCTTGAGCATTGTCTTCAATCGTTTTCGAAACAGTTCTCCTACCATCATACAAGTATTGTAGTAGTCTCCATATATTTCATGTTCCTTTTTACCATACTCCTCTACATGGATATATCGGTTTTGGCAAAGTGGAATTTTGGTTGAGAGAATGATTCAGTAAAGGGGAGCTTCGGTTGTGGGATGGGAGGAAATTGGCTTCCAAGTCCCTCTTTTTGGACTTAATCGAATTGAGGGGGAAGTGACTCATTTAGGTCTCGGGTTTGAGGACATTTGTTGGCTTGGCTTATATCGATGTCATTTAGTGGTGGTCTTGGAGGGTTGATCGTTTGAGGTAAAGCTTCGGGAGTAGAAACACGAGAGTTCCTTCGACTCTCCACTCGCTCCAACCTCTCAAGTATAGTAGACATATCCAAGCCCAATTTGTCAAGAATCACATTCGCCTTAGATATTTCTCGGGCAATAGCATCAAGGTGATCCAAAATTGTGTCTATTATGGCAAAGGAGTTACCTACAAACAGAAAACATGTTAGTTGTACAAAAACATCCTCACTCTCTCTTTTATTTCTTGTATCTCGGATCCCTCACACTCAATCTCACAAGTTTTGTAATCTTGATTGTACTCTGAGAGGTGTTGAGAGGTGAATCAAGTGTGTACAACGACTCAAAATAATAAAATACACACAAAAAAAATATAAACCAACTCACAATCTAGTAATTGGTGACTAGCTTGTAAGTTAGTATGCGAATTAACAAACGAAACTAAAGACACAAAATGAAACTAAAATATCAAAATTTAAGCTTAAAACATATCGATGAACAATAATTGGTTACGTGGCAATCCGTGATTGGCCTCGGTTCTCAATAATTTTATTTTCCAAATTTGAAAGTCTTGATCAATTCTACAATTTGAACTTTGGTGGAAATTGTTTAATGGAGGAAAATACAAATTAGTCTTTGGAATTCAAATTTGAAGACTCAAAAGTCTTTGACTAGACTTGTACTTCTCCTTAAAACATGGACCCTTGTTATATGGAAAAGTGGTAGAGAAGTGATGTAAAGACTTTTGGTGGTTGGGGGTCTTTCAAGACTTAACAAGTACTACACCTTGTCTTTCATCTTTTGAAGATCTAAAGTTCACTTTAATGCTAACAAGGTGATGAATATGGTGAAGAACTTCAAGAACACGACAACCACAACAAGAACATCCAACAACAATCTCCAAGAACAACAACAATTCCACAACAACAAGGTCAACTACAAAACCTCCAACAAATGGCCTAGTCTCTTGGTGTTGTATTTCGGTTTAAAACAAGAGATAAAGGTTGTGAAGAACTTAAAGATCAACAACAATAACACTCCTTTCAAGATCTACAACAAAAACACCAATGTCGAACTATAAGTTCAACATTCGGCCAAGTTATAACAACAGCATCAACACATAGCCACAATAATGTTCACACAAAAACTTTCAACAATTCAAGCTCAATTTTAGATCTAAACTCAAAGTGCTAGTGAACTAAAAAAACAACACTTTGGAAACAACTAAACAAAGAAAAGACAACAAGATCTAGACACCAATAACTCGGCCAAGATAACAACAAGACACTAGTCTCTATCAAAAACAACTCAAGAACATAAGCTTTTTTTTTTTCAACTCTCAAGCCCAAGATTAATCTTTTTTAGAACAAAATCAAAGATGGTTGTGATACCAAATGATACAGAACAACCAAGGGAACACCAAAATCAGTCCACAAAATGGAAGAAATCCGTGATCCCTTTTGGAGACCAATTTCGGCTTCCCAAGAACATAATAACAAGAAGATAACAAGGTGTTTATTACACCAAATCAGCAGAAAACAAACTAGATTAACAACATAATATGATGAACAAAAAGAGACAAGATTCGGATTTAACAATAACAACAAGAACACAAGATTACAACACAAACACTAAACAAAATTACAAGAAGGTAAAAGGATAGATAGATAGACCACATGAAGGTATAATCTTAAGAACCCAAGAATGGACACTCTTGGACCCTTAACACTACACACAACAATGAACCTATCTCTTACGTGATACAAGATCAGATTCCACCTCTCGAGCATCAATGTTTCCAAGAAAACAACAACAAAAGAGAATCCACCCTATTGTTGTATCCTAATTTCGGTGGTAACTCTTCTCACTATAGAGAGAGCTTGTTACAAGTCTTACAAGACTCACAAATATCATCCAAAAACTAAATCTAAAAACCCTACAATGTTCCTTTTATTACTATTACAAAATATAAGTTAAAATAACCAAAAAGGCCCTTCAAAGAGTGGACACCCATCTAGTGTAATTTATGGGCTAATTTGGGTGCATTTTGGGCCTCTTTTACACTTCAATTGCACATGTCAAGGCTCAGGTCCAACACGCACTCTCCTAAGTCCATATCCGTGATTATTCATGTATCACTAAGTGTGTATATATACATATGTATGTACATGCATGTGTGTATATTTTTGTGTTTTACCACTCTCTTTCTAAATTCGTTTCGTATTACTTAACTTTTGTTGATATAACACAATCCTTAAGAAATTTTTAATTAGGGTTGTATCTTGCTAAATTAACCTTATTAATGATAATTTAAAACTTTAAATTTGTCTATACTGTTACTTTAATATAGTTATTTAACACTAAAGGGTAGAAAAAATACAATTCTCTTGATTTCACAAATTGAGCAGATAAATTAAAACATCTATTTTTAGTATGAGAATCAAGTGATAAGAAACGATATTATCTATTGTCTATATTAGTAAATAAGCTATGATTTTCATTAATAGGGTATTGCATATTTTATAATTTATATAAATAAATATAATCTTTAAATGTCGACCTTATTTTTATTTGAGAAAAGATCTAGTACCCCCTGAACTATGATCAAATTTGCTACGACACACATCAACTTTAAAAGGGTCCTATTACCCCTTAAACTAATTTTTAGCGTATTTTTGTCAATATTTTTAGCTAAAGTGACACCTTTTGTCAATCTTTTTACATGGCGTGACACCTTTTGTCAATCTTTTTAGATGGCGTGATACCTTTGACGTGGACTCCATTTTATGTAATAAAGGTGTCACATCAGCACAAAAAAAATGATAAAAATACGCTAATTTTGAGTTCAGAAGGATAATAGGACCCTGTTGGAGTGTGTCATAACAACTTTGACCATAGTTCAGGATGGTACTGGAGGCTTATCTCTTTTATTTATTATTTGTATTTTTCGCAATGAAATATGTTTATAAAATTAACATTACTTATTATTTTCACTTGTAAAATAAATATTAGAGTTTTGGTTATTATTAATAAAATTAATTTTCTTATTATGCTAATTTACTTCATAAAGATCATCATTAGTTTATATACTTAATTAATATTTTTTACTTTTTTTTTGCCTGGAAGATAATGTTCATGTTTTTATGAAAATTTTTTATTTGATTTTTTTTTGTAAATATGATTATTTTAAAGAAGTTCAAAAAAGAATTAAAAAGTGATGATAAAGGGTAAATTAGGAATTCTAAAAAGTCAATTAGGATAAAGGAGGGAGTATGATTATTGTTTAAAGTTGAGGGGGAGTTTGATTTTTAAGACAAAGTTGGGGAGGAAAAATGATTTTGACCCATTTAATTAGTATGAGCAATATGACTTATATATGTTGAATTGTTCAATTCTAAATGTGAAGTAGGACAATTTATTAGCATCTGTAATATAGTTATCTAACATTTTTTGATGTCAAAGTTTGTTAATATCATGAATTAAGGACTTGACAACTTATATGTAGAATGTCTTTTAACTTCTTCTATTCTTATTTTTTATATATTTTTTCTTTTTTTTGAAGTTAAAATTATTTGAAGGAGAGCCTTAGAGCAACGATGTTTTCATATGAAAAGGAGGTTACAAATTCAAGTTGTGAAAATACTTTCTTGCAAAAATGTTTTTTTTTGTTTCAAAGAATCGCATCAATAATATTTTGTCTCATTGGTTTTCGACCTTTAATTTTTTGAGTTTATTTTCTTCATCTTAGATAGCTTAATGATTTCAAAACTATAATGTTTTAAATAATAACTTGGCACAAGCTTACTTTTGATTTGTTCCTTTTTAGTAGGAGATGAGATTTAACTTATAATTTTACATATAATAACGAACAAAACAATAAAGAAGTAAAAATCAATAATATTAGCAAGTCTCAAAGAAAGGTTTACGACTAACAACCACATGTTATCTAATTCTAAATGATGATTAAATTTGTGATATCTCATAAAAAAATTATTTATGTTCTAATTATACAATGTTTACATGTTTAATCGTCACAAGAACATGCATATCATGGTTATTGAGTGAATGTAATTTATTAGTCTTCAACTTTTTGTGATTTGCTTGTGTATTGCTCTTTATTCTAAGTGGGTCTTGGTTGATTTTTCTTCCATTAGCTATTAAGATATTTCAATTCACTAAGTCTGAAAAGTTCAAAAACCATAGACTAACTATGAAATTTGGATACGATTTTTCGATCAGAGATTCATGAATTACAAATACTTTTTCATTAGCCAGAGAATTAATGTTATGGTGCCACGATGATTTAAAGGTTGAAATTTTTTTATTCTTTTATAATTGATAATCAAACAGTAGTTTCAGCTACTAAAGTAGCACTATTTTTATAGTGTACCTTTACCTTTTTCTTTTCGATTGTAATCCACACATAATTTTGATTATTTTTCTTAATTTTTTTTTGTTTTGTCTATATGGATTTATAATCTTTCTGACATTTAAATTTTATTTATTTTTATAGCAAGTTGATGTTTCGAGAGAGATGATATGCCTGTATTCTCTTTTTTCATATTTCTTTCTTTTTTAGTAAAATAAATTTTATGCTTATTAGCATGTTAATTCTACCATCAAAGGATGTGGTGCAGTGAATGGGGTTGCTCCTCCCTTAACCAGAGATCTTGGGTTCGAGTCTTGGGTATGACAAAAAATTTTGGTAGAAAATGCTACCCCCGAATGGGCCCACCCGACACAAATTCTATTTAGCCGGGATCTGATGTTGATATTGCGTATGTTCAAGAGACTAAGTGGGTACGGTCTAATGCTAGGGATGTGGATAGTTACAAACTTTGGTACTCTGGGAGCGAGAGGCGTAGGAATGGAGTTGGCATCTTAGTAGACGAAGAGCTTAGAGGTCAAGTAGTAGAGGTAAAGAGGATCAGCGATAAGTTGATGACTATTAAGTTGGTTATTGGGGGGTTTACCCTGAACGTGTGTAGTGCTTATGCGCCGTAAGTGGGCTTGGATGAGAAGGAGAAGATGCGGTTTTGGGAGGCTTTGGATGAGGTGGTGAGAGGCGTGCCTTGCTCGGAGAAAATTGTTGTAGCAGGAGATTTCAATGGGCACATCCGGACGTTACCGGGAGGCTTTGGTGATGTGCATGGTGGTTTTGGTTTTGGGGAAAGAAATGAAGAAGGGGCTACTCTATTGGATTTCGCGAGGTCCTTTGGGCTGGTGGTGGTAAACTCGGGCTTTCCGAAGAAGGACGATCACCTGATCACCTTTCGAAGCGTGATAGCCAAGGCCCAAATTGACTTTTTGTTGCTTAGGAAAGGGAATAGGGTGTTGTGTAAGGACTGTAAGGTCATCCCAACTGAGAATCTTTCGACCCAACATAGGCTCTTGGTTATGGATTTGGGTATAAAGAAGGATAGGAAGAGAAGGGGTGAAGAGTGTAGACCTAGAATTAAGTGGGGCATCTTGATGCCAGTGAATGCGTGGGAGAGGAGTGTAGACCTAGAATTAAGTGAGGCGGCTTGATGCCAGTGAATGCATGAGAGATAGGGGAGAGGTTAGCGGGAATGAGAGTGTAGAAGTGTAGGGGGACGTAGATAGTATGTGGGATAGGGTGGATAGGTGCATCAGGGAGAATGCTAGTGAGGTGTTGGTGTGTCTAGGGGCTGGGCTGGGCATCATCGGGGGGATTGGTGGTGAAATGTAGAGGTTAAGAAGAAAGTGGAGACCAAGAAAGCGGCGTATGCTAAGTTGGCTGAGAGTAAGGACAAAAAGGATAAGCGGGTAAACAGGAAAGAGTACAAGTTATCTAGGAAGAAGGCTAAGTTAGCAGTTACGGCGGCTAAGACGACAGCTTTTGAGAGCTTGTATGTGGAGTTACAGGAGAAAGGAGGGGAAAAAAAGTTGTTTAGACTCACTAAGGCTAGGGAGAGGAAGGGTCGTGACCTTGATCAGGTGAAGTGCATTAAGGGGGAGGACGGTACAGTGTTGGTAGAGGACGGCTACATTAAAAATATATGGCAGTCGTATTTTCATAGGCTCTTAAATGACAAAGGGGATAGAGCTATTGTGTTAGAGGAGCTGGAGCACTCAGAGGAGTGTCGGGATTTTAGTTATTGTAGGCGTTTTAAGGTAAAGGAGGTTAGAGAGATTGATCGCAGGATGCAAAGGGGTAGGGCGACGGGGCCTGATGAGATACCGTGGATTTTTGGAAGTTTTCTGGCGAGGCTGGTTTAAGGTGGTTGACTGGATTGTTTAACGAAATTTTCAAGACAGAGAAAATGCCCGAGGCTTGGAGGTGGAGTACTATGATCCTTCTTTATAAGAACAAAGGTGACATTCAGAGTTGCAATAACTATAGGGGTATTAACTATAGAGGTGAGGCTGAGATGGATAATGTTTATTTCGGAGAACCAGTTTGGCTTTATGCCTGGCCGCTCGACGACAGAGGCAATTCACTTGGTACGGAGACTGATGGAACAGTATAGGGAAAGGAAGAAGGACCTGCACATGGTGTTTATCGACTTGGAGAAGGCATATGATAAAGTCTCCCGGGAGGTGCTTTGGAGATGCTTGGAGGTGAGTAGAGTCCCGGTGGCATATATCAGAGCAATTAAGGACATATATGATGGAGCTAAAACTCAGGTGTTTATCGACTGTTTACTATTATTTGTGGGTGTCGTATTTGTGTTATGCCATCTTGTTCCATGCTTTACTATGAATTTGTTTAGTATTCCGTGTCTCGAGCCGGGGATCTATCGGAAATAGCCTTTCTACTTCTTTAGAGGTAGAGGTATGGACTGCGTACATCTTACCCTCCCCAGACCTCACTATATGGGAATACACTGGGTTTGTTGTTGCTGTTGATGTTGATATCGAACATTGAATGAAGAATAAAAAAAACATGTTAATTCTATTTTTAGATCATTATATTTATAATTTTATTTTCTAGGTAGAAATAAATATTTTAAAACTAAATATAAGTATTATGTCTTTATTCTACTTATCTATAATAACTTTATTGTAATTTTCTTTATTCTTACATTATTTATTTATAATCTTAAATTCATAAAAAGAAGTAGTATTATATTAAACCGCGCGAAGCGCGGACATACCCACTAGTATGTAATACAAACTGGATTAAGATAATAAGATAGCTAGTCATTTGTTGGCAATACGCATAAGAAGAGTAAATAGTTGACCAGGCTTAGATATCATGGGCACGTGATCAGATCCAGAAATCTCTTCCACCTGATCTGGTGGATTCTTTTCAATCATTAACTGTTGAAATTCCTTCGATAGAACTTTATCTTCAGCTGCCACAATATATACTCGCCTAACTGATCCATACTTGTTGCTTGAAAGAGCCATCTCCTTTGATATGTCATCCAAACTGTAAAAATACAATGGCCTTACTAGTGTCGTAGCCAGTGCCCAGTCCTAACAACACCAAGAAGGAGAAAAAGACAGTTATTATCACGATTCACGGCCATTCTCCAAGAGTAAACTATATATAACTCGGCTATTTCAATTTATATATTTACTATATATGCTTTGCTTACTTGAATTGGGCTCAGTGGATAATCATAACTCGCCAAGAACTTCGGACCAAAGCTGACAGTTGTTGGAGGATTGGTAGGTCCATTATCGAATGTAACACGATTATCAAGTATAAATGCTACGCTGGATGACTGCAGTAAAGTATAATAATTTCAAATGTGAAAAAGTGTAAGCTAACATAAAGATAATCTGACTGATCTGTATAAAATTGAAAATGACACCTCATTAAAGATGGCTGCTGCATCGAGAATTAGACCAGGCATGAGAGCAGCGACAAATACAGCAACTGAAATCTTCTCAGGAAAGATTTCCATAGCTTTAGCAATGGCAAATCCACCAATACTACTACCAACAAGAATCACTTTTTCATCTGCTGGAAGAGAATTCATGAACTCCATTAGCGGACTAAAGTAATCCGATAAATGTGGAATTTCAAGGACCTGTTTTGGGTTGACCCCTGAAGCACCCAAGTCCAGAGCTGTTACGTTATGCCCTGAATTTTTTATCAGTGCTATTATCTTGTACCAAGCCCAGGCTCCATGGCCAGCCCCATGAATAAGCACGAAGTGCTTGCGAGCTTTAGGCCATTTAGGGCCTGATGTTGTTGCATTTACATATGACAACAGAAGTATTAGAACTAGACTTGTTAGAAACTTGCTTTTTTCCATATCTTTTTCTTCTTTGTTGAAGAATGAGCACATTGTATCAACCATGCATTACTGGGCGGGCAGTTATATAATTCCAGGAATTTGACTTATGCTAATTAATTACCTACTTAATTAACTTTCATGCTGAAGTGACCCCATGTTAGGTACTAGCTATGTGAATTTTTCACGCTTCGCGCGATAATGAAAAGTCACATTAGATACTTAAATATCTTTTTTATAATGATGGAGTACTACAATTATTATAAAATTAATTCAAATATAGGAAAAAAAAATTTTGTTCTTCAACTTCAAGTGGATAATTAGATTAACACTTAGTTTTAGATTTTTCTTTATTTTTTATTTTTGTGTTATTTAATATAACCGAAGCTAACATATATATATATACGTATTCATTTTTCTTCCTTGTTATAGAGTCTAGTTTGGATATTTTCATAATTTTATCCTTATTCAATAGTCAAAAGAAGCCAAGAAAATCAATATATATATATATAAAGGATAATGTTAACCAATCTTATGTGGTATGCTTGAGAAGCCTCTAATGCTATTTATCTTTTTTATGTTTTTTTTGCTATTTGTATCATATTTCTTTCATTTATATGCTATATAAAATGCCTCCAAAAGACACACAATAAATTCTCTTTAATTTGACTAACTTTCTTAAACATCAATAATTACACATTAGTTATTACTCTTCACCTTTCCATCTCTTTTCATAGTCCCATAAAATTTTCATTTTCTTTAAAAATAATTTCTCATTTATTTAAAAAAATAATCAATCAACTAATATTTATATATATAATAAAGAAAGATGGTAAGAATGATGATGTAACACCTCTCAATTGCCTCCAATTATATTATCTTTTTTCTTGTTTTCTAAATTTTTTTCACATTTATAAATCAATCAATATATATAGAAAGAGAAGGAATGGCGCACTCTAAAGTCTAGAATTCTATTTATTTTTTTTCTTCTTTTTTCTGAACTTTTTTTTACTACTATTTCCTTTAAAAAAAATCCTCTTTCTTATTTTATTCATTTATGTGCAAAATTAATTACATATTAATATTCATCACCGTTTCTAGAAGTTGAAATGACTTTCTCTTAATTACAATTACACCATAATCTCTTCATGTGTTTCTAAAAGATTTTATTTTATTTGATTATACATTAAAATTAACTATATTAGAATCTATTCAAGATTCTCTCATTTTATTCGCTTAATTATCTTAATTATGTTAGAAGTGTTGTATCAAAAAACTGAAAATATTTCTTTTTTACTCTCTTAATTGCATTTTCCTTCATTACTCTTATTTATTCCTATTCCTTTTTCAATTTAGGAAGCCTAATAGTCTCTCATTAATTGACTAAATAATTTCACTTGAATGGCTACTAACTACTATAAATTAAACTCAACTAAAGAAGATGATAATTGAGATCTTAGTTCTTTATCCCCTTGAGCAGATTCATTCATGCTACGTGTATGGTGAGAATTGACATATATTTTTTTTCTGAATTTTCATATCATTGTTCTTTTTTTAATTTCTGTATTATTGCTCTTAGAATTAGTTAAATTTTTCCAACCAGTTATTAATTTGATTATAATTTTCATAAACGATTATTAACTATATAGATTATGAAGGTTATCATCTTAGTCTTTCATATATCCCTATAAGCATCGAATATATGGTGACTGGTGAGTATTCTATTTATTTTTATCGATCTCTTTTACTTTTATTTCTCTTGGTATTTTTTTTTTTTAAGAATTGAGTTCATTTTTCTTAGTAATTATTGACTAACTTGGTTACAATTTTTACAAAATTTGATTTGTTAAATTTTATACAGTTGAAGTTTGTGTTCTTTGTTTTAACGTTTGAGTAGGCAATTCAATTAAAATATTTAATTGTAACATAAGGTTAAGTAAAATGAAACGGATGATGTTAGAAGAGAATGACAAATATAATATGAAAAAATTGGCCTTCATTTAAAAAATAATTTTGTATATTTTTTTATTATGATGGAGTGTATGCTGTTGTAAATATATTTGGTGCTGAAGTTTACGTGCCTTTTGAATATAAAGAACTATAGATTAAATTTCTTAATATATTTTGAGATGAAATGAATACAGAAAAGTGAGTATTTTTCTTTCATTTTATACCTTAAAAAATAAAGATAAATTTTATGACCATATGGAATGAGCCATAGGAAAAGAAAAGAAAAAACTTTTACAAATTTATGAGTGATTTTTTTTTCCTCAAAGTTTATTACTTGATTCAATTTCTAATTTCTAACCATAAAATTCATATTTGTATATATTATATAAAAGCTAGGCAAAGCTTTTCTTTGATCAAAAATCTTTATATATATATATATATATATATATATATATATATATATATATATATATATATATATATATATATTGTATTTTATTTATTTATTTAATTATGTTATTTTTAAAAAATCATTTCCATAACTCACATCTCTCCATTTTGATAACTCCTATTCTATTAATATATTCATAATACACATAACTCACAATAAATTATCTTAATTATAAAATGATTTCCTCATATTCTCTTCTTTAAAACTTTTAAATTTCTAAGAAATGTGAACTGAAAAAAAGAAGCAAGCCTGGAACAGCAAAGGGTGTTTTTTCTATTTTCTTGGACATTATGTGAATGGACATTGTAATTCTCCACAATTTTCTCTTTGAAACAAGAGTTGAATTTTTAAGTTCATGCTTTTGTCACAACGAAAGTAGATAGTTAAATCAATTTCATGCCTTTCTTTCTTCTTGCTTTTTATGTTTTTTTTTCTCCTTTTACTTTCATTTCTTGAGTGATATTGCTTAACTTGCACAAGATATTATAGGATTGAGATGAGTCCATTCATTAGTGACTCTCAAACTAATATCTGTTGGGTTCGAAATCGAGAGGGCATCATGCAGAAACTTAAAGTTTGCAAACCATAAGACGATAAATCAGACGGCAAAGAAAAACATACTAAAAATCATTAAATTATTATATATTTTGGCCAATTTGCCTACATATTATAAAACCTAATATCGAAAAACATTAAACCTATTGGGAGAATTTTCCTCCTAAACAAAGACTCTTTAATGACTACATTGTGGATGCTATTGTGTTATGGTATGAGAAGGGGGTCTTCTATTTATAGATGTCCAAAACCTTTCCTCCAAGAAAAAGGTTAGTCAAATATGGAAAAGAATTATATTTTTTTGCTTTCATAAAAAGTAAAAGTAATTATGGTAACTTTTATTTTCCTTCTAAGAAAAAATAAAACATAAATATAGTAAGAAAATCAGGGCAAAAACCCTAACAATATCGTCTAAAGAAATTTTTGGAGATATATTTTGGTTTATTTGTTATTGAAGATCCAAACTAATATTAGTATTTAGCCATCTGTTTGTTGTATCTCAATTTCATAATTTTGTACTTTAATAATATTTTGTATGTTATTGGAAGATTCAAAAAAATGATAGTATCGTGTGAAAGTTCTTCCTCTCCCTAAAAAGTTTGTGTGATCTTCACTAAGAAGTAATTCACTTTTTTATAATTCAGTTTCATGGTGAATAATATTAAAATATTAAAATATTAAACTTACACAAATTTAATGCTAATCAATATTGTTTTAATTTATATGGATAATCTATTCTTACAAATAATATTTCACATACATGATCATTTGATTTCAGAAATAAGAATGTGTATGTAATTTAGCACTTTCAAGAAAAAAAAAGAACTTTTAAAATGTAATAACACGTCTATGTTATAGTGATGTCAATAAAATTAATATTTAACAATTAATTTGTTAATGTGAAACAAAAAGAAAAAAATAAAAACAAGGTGAAGAACATAGAAATGGGCAAAAGGTGAAGAAATATTGTTTTATATTTGATTTTTTCATTTTATAGAATGTCAAGTGAAAAAAAAAAGATGTGAGCATTTTGTAATATACTGTAATTATGCTGTAAGGGTGGAAGAACGATAATGGTCTTGAAGAGCGCATCATTTAACATTTGAAAAGACTTAATATACGGGTGTAACAAGAGCTTTAATATTATAAGTCATCTTTATTCATATACTTTTTTGTATGTTTTTGATTCATTGAAATATACTGGTATTTTTTTCTCCTTCTTCAACTAAACTGATTTTAATTTTATTACAAACCACACTTTTATGAAAGCAAACAAGTTAAAATTTTATTAAACACAAATTTGGTTATTGACATGTTTTTGTTAAATAGGTTTATCCATATTTAGGAGATAAATAGAAACTAAAACAATTAGTAATATTTATTATATTCACTCCATCTTATATTACTTGGCTTGAAATGTTTGTCTTTCGCACAGCTCTTAGTAAAAAATTATTAAGGGATGCAAATTGACTTATATGACCCTATAAACTCACATTAAATATTACTATAACTAATTGACGTTTATTACTTTTTCATTAATTACTAAGGATAAAATTGAAAAAAATGTGTTCAATTATCTATTGATCGTTTAAACCTGCCAACTATTTTGAGATAATCTTTTTAGCAAATATGTCAAAAAGTATTTATAGTAATATATAAGGATTTCTTAGAACTACAAACACATAAAGAGCTCACACATATCGCGTAAAGCATGAATAAATTCATTAGTATCTATATATAATTATAAAGGAAACATTGAAGACTGCTAAGTGGCAACTCTCAATGATCTTCATGTTCATTTTCTTTTTTCTCATTTTTTTGGATTTCTTTTAAATATTTTATTTGTAAAAAATATGTTCATAACTCAGATTTCTTTATCCTCATAAAATATACTCTTAATTAATATTAATAATATTCATAACTCCTAATCCTTTTATATTCATAACCCCTAACAATTCAATTTTACATTAAAATTTCAACGCTATAAGTTATATATATATAATGAAGAATTGACGTGCCACTCCAATCGTGCTTCCTCTCCTTTCTTAATTCTTTTCGGTTACTCTTTTGTCAAGTTTCTACTTTATTTTTGGAGAATTCATATATTAAAGTTAGGAATTAAAAATGAAATTGATGTAACACTTTTTTATAGCGAAAAAAATTATTACTTTTCTTTTTTTGTTTTGGCCATCTTCTAATTGTAAAATGTCAATATCTTCTAATATTTTAAGCTTTTTTTTTATATTTAATTTATTTATAAGGAGTAACCACTCATAACTCATACCTTATTAAATTTTACTCTAAAAAATATTTGTAACTCCCATAATTTTTATGTTCATAGCCCTCAAACTTTAATTTGAAAGTCTCATGACTTTTCTCTATTTTTCTATATAAACTCACATTTTATTTCATGAAAACTCTCGTTCTTTTTACTTTATCACTTAACCTTGTGAATTATAATATGTAACACGAAAAGAGTGTGAGAAGGTGAGAAATATTTTATTCTAAAGTTTTTCTATTCATTTTTATGTACTTGGCCATGCTTTCTTAATTTTAGCATTTTTTATATGTATTCATATTCTTCTGCAAAATAAGTATAATCAAGAAAATCTTCACGACACAAAATACTTTTGGCAAAATGTGATTAAGGATAGATTAATTTCATCACTACACCACATTTTATATTGGTTTATTTATTCAACTATGTACATTTGAAATACTTGGTACAAAAGATGTAAAGTGTTTCGATTGTGCAGATTAAGAACAAAATGAGAAAAATCATATCCTTATTTCGAGTAAAGACAGAGATCTACATTATTTTGTCTGATCTAAATATAAATATTATCGACTACTTCATTAAAATAAGAAACTAACAATCTATACAATTAATATTTTTATTTATAATCAGTAAAAACATATTATTATTTTTATTTTTTAATTAACCGCGCGAAGCGCGGATAATTTCACTAGTAAAGAATAAAATGGACAAACTGTTAGAATTTTTTCTCCAATTTTCTTACCAAATTTTAAGTTTTACTTTTTCTTGTAAGGAAATAAAAGTAACCATAAATACTTTTACTTTTCCTAAAAGGAAAATATAAAACCTTTCCATATTTGGCTAACCTCTTTCTTGGAGGAAAGGTTTTGGACATCTATAAATAGAAGACCCCTCTTCTTATACAATAACACAATAACATTCACAATGTGGTCATTAAAGAGTCTTTGTTTAGGGGAGATTTCTCTCAGTAGATTTAATATTTTTTATATTAGATTTTATAATATGTAGGTCAATTGGCCAAATAATATAATAATATTAAGTTTTTAGTATTATTTTATGTGTTTTCTAAATTATCACCATATTAGTTTGCAAAGTTTAAGCTTCCGCATGACGTCCTCTCAATTTTGAACCCAACAAAAACATATTTCATTTTTTAGTTTTCTACATCTTAACCATTTATTTCTCCAAAATACACTTTATTCTTCCTCTCGGACTTCTCTTTGTCCTTTCTTAACCAACAAATCATTCCTTAGCTATAAAATAATGTCTGCTTTTCCTCTAAATCATCAATCTATACTAAATAAGCCAACTCAAAAATATATCATTAGTTTAAAAATTTTCTACTATAAAAATGTAATATCATGAAAGAGGGATATATGACTTGGGTGAGAGAATTCATTATAAGAACCTAGATTGAAATTTCAGACTTCAATTTATACAAGTAATAAAGGCTACAAAAAAGAAAAGAAAAAGATATAGGTTTTGATTATCGACTTGAATTATATGCCCAAGAAGATTCATTTTCAGTCATTCAACATGCTACCTAGCAGAGACCAGATTACCTAAAGCAGATTCTTTCTTTATAGTAGATGTCGAACCTATTGTTTCCCATTGACTAAGAAGAGGGCAAATAGGACATATATTTGGACTATTTATTGTCATTATGAATTCAGTGTTTGATATAGTATTTTACTTTTTACTTAGTTTGCCTCACCACCATTTCTTCTTCATACTTTGTTCAATTATATCTTTATCACTCTTTACTTCTTCGTTTTTTTTTTTTCATCCATCAACCTATAGATAATTATCACATCAAAATCATCAAAGGAAAAAAAAATGAACATTTGTTTGAAAAAAAAGAGAGTACATACTATGAGAGAAAAAAGAGAAAAAAAGGAGGAAATTGAAGCTAAAGTGCAATACAAGAATTGCATTGACTACTATAAATGTACGAGTCACAACTCCCGTTTGTTGCCTTCTTTGACTTCTACAAAAATTAAAAAAAAAATTGACATTCCAAATCAACATCACATTTATTATTTTACATTAAATTCATTATAACAAATGAAAAAGAAAAGTACGATTGATAAAAAGAATTAAGATAATGACTGTTGGAGTTGTTAGCAATGCACAATTAACCACTAAAGAATCTTATAACCAAAAAAAAAAAAACAATTAAAGAATCATAATGAAGGAAACAACCTAATGTCACTGCCACATAATGATATCATTTAAGCACTTCAGTAATTTTATTTATAAGACAATATTTCTCTAATAATTTAATCTAATATTATTTAGAGATAGGTTTTTGATGGAATTAATTTTTTATTTAAAAAGATAATGCAACATACAAGCTTATAAATAATGTAGAAGGAACTTAGCGATTCTTAAGCTTTTTAAAATTAAAACAACAAAAAGTCTAATGAAAACTAAAACAAAATGAAATCAGACAAAAAAAAATTACCTAATCAAAGTTCTTTTCTCTCAAGATGATCATATTACCAACAAAATTTAAACAGAAGTTTTGTTATGGCCCACACACGTGATATTATGTCAATTACAATGAGAAGCGAGGTTGTAAGATAGAGTGCCTTCAAAAAAATTGTCAATCTAGAAAAGATAACAAATCAAGAAAGTTACACACTTCTTCAAATTAAAATCTATGAAGGAGTTTTAAGAATAACAAGCAAAAGCATCAATATATGACCCAAACATTATTAAAAAAAAAAAAAAAAGCTCAATTCCGAGAAATATACATGAATAAATATAACCAAATAAACTCAATGTCTTACTCCAAATTAATAGTGGTAGGGCTACTGTATAGGATGTCACAAGAATTCATATAGTGAAATTTAATGTATACTCCGTTAAGGCGAAACGTAAAAGAATCATCTACAGATTATATTATGATTTAAAACAATTTGACTATGTATCATAAAAAATATTATTTAATCTTTGATAAAATTAATCTCTATATCAAAAGTCAATTAAAATAAAAGAATAAAAAGAGATATTTGTTAGTCCACATACCTCAATGATTATCTATATCTATAATCTATATCTATATCTATAATCTATAATATATTAAAAGTGTGAAGACTTTTAGAAAAGTGATTTAAACTTTTTATCCTTCATTAAAAGTCTCCGCAATAAATAAAATCATCTTTTCAAATCATTAATTTATTATATAATTATATTTATAATAGTAATTTCTAAAATATATAAAACTAAGGATTCCTAAAATATATTAAAATATAATATAATATATGGCAATCCCATTTTCACCTTATGATCCTAAAAGGAAAAAAAAACTACCTAAATAATTTGTTTAGTTAAAAACATAATATAGTACCTTAAATAATTTAATAACATAATTGATTGTTACTTTTTTCCAAAAGAAAAATATTTTTTCCTTATTTAAAGAATATTTTTCTCAGAAGAAAAGAATTTGAACTTCTATAAATTGATTATTATTCCTTTCGCATCAACGTAGAGATATTATTCTTTCAATATTATAGTTTTCTTTATATCAGTCATATGCTAATTTAATTTATTACAAATTATGTTTTTATAATTTGTCTTTGTTATCATCCTTCAAGATTTCTTTTTTTCTTGAGAAAATTGAAGAATAGGGTGTCTTTTAAGTCTTGAATGAAGGATTGGTGACATTGACCAACATATAGGGTCAAACATTATTAGTAAACTTGATCAAGTTAATTGTGGACTTGATTAATATTTTCAAAACTTCTAATCTTTTCAAAAATACAAATCAACCCAACCCACACCCTCTTCAATCCAAATCAACCACTCTCTCTCGACAGTTTCTCTCAACTCTCTCCCAATCAACAGTTCTGCAAAATTTCTCCCTTCAACCGCTGATGACAAATAGTTGGGCTTCGAGTTTCCCTCTTCAATTCAATCAACCTGTCTCTCTCCCTCTCTCGACAGCTTCTCTCAACTCTCTCTCAACCAACTGTTCTGCAAATTTCTCATTTCAATCCTTGGTGACTTAAACATCTGACTACAAATAGTTGGGCTTCGAGTTCCTTTTCGACTTTAATCGATGTGATAGACTTGCTCTCCGGACACAACAGCTTCAAATTCTTCATCGGTCTTTTTCTTCTTTCACAGGTAAAAATTTATGCCCTTTTTAGTTTGAAAGAAAACGAGGAACTTGATTCAACTTCTCTTATAGTATTGGTTAACAATTTCAATATTTGTTGCACTAATTTGAAATGCGGTCTAAATAAAGCCCTAATTTTTGGTATTTCTTGTCTTCTCTTTTCGAAGTGAATTATGATATTTTGTTGTTTGTTGCATTTTTTTGAAGTTTAACTTTTATTGTTTATGTTTATAAAAATAAAAGGACAATTTGATTTGATTTGTTCTGTTCTTATTCTTGGTAAAAATGGTGAAATTGCTATTTTTTGTTTAACAAAATCGTGCTACTGTTTCCTCCGACAGATTACCCATCTGGTGCAACATATTAACCATCTGATGCAATAAATTTATCATATGATGCAACAGATCAACCATCTGATGCACCAAAGCAATCATCATATTACAATTTTGATGCAATAACTTTACCATATGTTGCAGCAGATTAAGCTTCGGATAAAAAATCTGATTTAACTAATTAACCATCTAGTGCAATGGAAGAACCATCAGATTAATGATCTGATGCAACAGATGAACTTCCTATTGGATAAAATCCTACCAACTCTTCCTATAGGAAAAGTTCAAGATTTGATTTTTTCAACTGGTCATTCATCTGTCGCGATAGACGACCCTATGTTTGAAGAAATCTAAATAATATTGACCATTGATAACTGTTCCAACAGATCACTCATATGTTGCAATAGATGCCTGACCTGTTGCACATACCATTGATCTTTCTCAACAAATGAGTGATATGTTTTGTATTGTTGCAACATATTACTCAGCCGTTAATACGGATTATTTAATTTTTCCAATAGATTACTCATATGTTGCAACAGATGATATCACAACAGTTGTGTGATCTGTTGGACAGACCATTCATCTGTCTTAAAAGATGAGTGGTATGTTTTGTATTGGTGCAACAGATTACTCATCCATTGCAACAGTTTGGTTATATGCAATAACAGATATACTACTTGGTGCAACAGATCTGTGATCTGTTGCAATTGTTATTTTACTAATTTGCTTGTTTGATTTACTGTTATTCTTTTTTAATGATGCATTAATCAATAATAATATATTATTTTATGTTCCTGTTAATTTTAGATAATATAGTTCCCAAAAGAATAGAAACCGAATCAAGTCCAAGTAAAGAAACAAGTGAAGCAGCTAGACTACATCCACCACTCTATGAGCTTGCTTTATAAGTATTATCTCAATCGGGAGTAGAATATGATGAACACGGGGAGGAGGAATGTTTTAAAAGAGATGATCTAGATGCTAATAGCCCTTCCACCGAAGAACTTGTCAAAGCCTTCAGCATTGATCGTTATTCTATGAGAATACAGTGTGATGGTGCCGCAGATTTAACGGGTGATTTTGTGGTTAAGTTAGCCATGGGAAAATCTTTTGACGCCTTTAGAAAAATACTTCGAGAACAAAAATTGAATTCTTATTTCAGGGACAGCTGCTTTGGGAAATATCTTGATTTGTCGGAGGACAACAATGCTCATTTCCAAATGAAAATGATATATGAACTTCTCAAGCGTAACTTTATGTATGAAAAAAAGATAAGATGGATGAGGTGTGGACAAATTACTGTGGCATGCCTGTTTGTTTTGGTTGGAAGGAGTTTGCCATAGTTACTGGACTAAAATGTTATCCTCCTTCTCAAGTTATACCTATTCTCACCCATGAAAAACACCCCGCACACCCAAAAAAGGCAAAGGCAAGTCGTGTGACCATGATGACCTAGTGTCCATTGTTGGTCCAAGCTTCAAAAACAAAAAATTGATAGAAGCGTTGAAAGGTAAAGGACTTTCAAAGAAGCACAAGAAGTCATTGTGCTTGGTTTGGTTTGTACATAATATTCTTTGAGTGAGAGACGTTAACAACAACATAAGCTGCTTGGGGTGTTTAACAGCTATCTATGGGGGTATGAAAGCTTCAAAATGACTGTCAAATATTTGTTGACTCCGTTAGTGCCAAAGACAGTCAACTTATATGGATTCCCATGGGCTTTCATGGTAAATGTTTCTTTCTTCTATTATGATATCATTCATTTTTTTCGCTCAATAATGGTTTTGATTTACTGGTGTTATTTTATATGCTTGGCCGTTTGAAGCCATTCCTTATTTAAGACAACAAGTAAACTACCAGGAAGGATTTCCTGTCCAAGAATCTTGAGATGATTGTCGGCTAAAACTGATAAAAATACAAAATTTATTGATCTCTTCAACCCCCTGAGGATGCAGTAAGTATAATTATAATTAATTTTTCTTTTAATTAATGTTTTTTTTGAATGATCTAATCATCATTCTAATATATGTAATGATTTATGTTAGAATATGCATCCGTTGCTAGTTTCGACCAATCGAGAGTTGAAGATGTCATTTTTTATTTACAATCTGTGCAAACTTTATCGGACCCTAAGGTCATCGACAAAATAAAAATGGAATTATTTGGAGCAATAGCCATTACAAGAAAAACAATTTTGGAGGATGGGCTTGTTGTTGTTGATGGAGCTGTTGGTGGTGGTAGTGGTGTTGCTGTTGGTGATAATGATTCTCCCCTTACTGTATTTAAAGCAAACCATTATGAGAATGATCATACTAGTTATACAGATTTTTCCTCTCCCAATGAATGTTCTACATGCAAATGTCAAGACTGCAGGGCGAAACATGTTGTAGTGATTAATGTTATTGATGCATTAACTGCTTCTGTAAAGGAATTAACATCTAAGAGGGGTCTCATTCCATCAAAAAGGATTTTATTTACATCCGCTCCATTAGATATTAGGGCTAAGAAGAGAAGGAGAGTGATTTCCAGGGCATTATCAAGCATCCAAAAAAGTAAAAATGCAACTCCTCTATCTGCGTATTGCACTGAGCAACGCACAATGTCCAAAGGAGAGAAGCACGAGCTAAAGAAGGTGAATATATTATATGTCTTCCCACTGACAAAATAAACATACATATATTTGTTTCAATAGACTACACACTGCTAAAAATTATCAAACAGATATATACATCTGTTGCAACAGTGACTAACTTGTTGCACCAGATACTTTATCAGGTGCAACATATGTCTCGTCTGTTTTAGCAAATCAAACATCTCTTCATACAACTTTTATTTGTACCAATAGATGACCTATCTTCTGCAACAGATGATTCATATGTTGTAACGGATGGTTCAACTGTTGGAAATTATCACACAGGTTCTTCCTCATGAAGAAATTTGTCCCAACAGTTGATTCATTGTTGCAATAGAAATATAATATGTTTGGGATTATTTAAAATGGGAGAAAAAACTATTTGATTTTCTAGAAGAGATGAGTTATCTTTTTTTATTTTGTTGTATCTAGATTAGCATTGAACGATTCTGGCTTTCCAGGTGGATGTAGAAGAAGCTGCTGCTGAATAGCATTGATAATATGCTACTCTTTTTATGAAAATACGGAGAAAAAAAAGTGCAAAAATCGTACGCAAGCGACAATGGAGATCCACGATGAGCAAAGCCGAATTCCATAGCACCGGATGAAGAACAACTTGTCCATAGTGAGTAGATCTTTATAACTTGAGCCTGTCAAAGAAATCCTTGGCAGTATACTTAAATTGTTGTTTATGTATTTGTTGAGATCTGTACCCATAACAATTTTTTTACATTTCATTTATACGTTGACTTATTTCAGCTAATTTATAAAGGCTTCGATTTATTTTATTTTATCTACGAATTTTATTTATTCCTTATATTTAAAATTATTAATTGAAAAGGAATACTAGATTCAAATATTGCAACAGATAATGTATCTATTGCAATAGACGACATATCTATTGGAAAATTCAAACAGATTTAGACATATGTTGCTACAGGTAGGTGATCTGTTGGAATTTATCAAACAGGTCTTTCCACTGTTGCAACAGATGGACTTAAGATAAAAACATCAAGATAATGCAACAGATGACACATCTATTGAAAAAAAAAAAGAACAGATTTAGACATATGTTGCAACAGATGGACTTTATCTGTTGCAACAGACAATACATCTATTGGAATAATCAAACAGATTTATACATATATTGCAACAGGTAGATTATCTATTGGAATTTATCAAACAGGTCTTTCCACTGTTGCAACAGATGGACTTTAGATAAAAACATTGAGATAATATAACAGATGACCAACCTATTGCAATAGATAAACTATATGTCAGAAAAGGTAGGATAACTGTTACAACGCATCGAGAATCTGTTGCACTATAAAAATTTAAATTTTGTTGGACATAAAAAATTGCCACTACGTGTAAAAAGGTTAAAGTGAATTGAAATAAAAAAAGCGCAATCCATCGATGGTGTTTTGTTCAAACACCTAAAATAAAATAGGCATCAAGTAGACATGTTCATTTTAAACACGTAAAATAAAATAGGCATCAAATGTGTTAGTATCAGTCCTGGCATATTTCGCTGACTTGCCGTCACTTGGCCCCCAACGGTCATTTTTTCCCCCCATTGTCTTACATATTCATCTTCCTCCTAAAATTTAACCCTAAATTCCCAAATGTTCTTCTTCATCGTCATCTTCTTTTATCTATCCAAATTTTTCAAATTATTACTTTCATTTTTTTCAACTGACCTTGACAATGTTGTGTGCGCATCTTTCACTATTTTTTGTGTTAAATATTTTTGATATTGTAAGTACGGACATGAATCTCTGTTAATTTGTAATTTTTTATTTGTAAGATTTCAAAGGTAATATTTTTTTATTTAATTAATTGATTAATTATTGACTTGTAATTGTTTTGTAATTGGGTTCTTTTTTTTTTATAGAAATTAGGTGGATGCGATTACTTTGATTGGTATGAAGAATGACACCCTTCACAAGCAAATCGTGTAATCTGGGTTTTGTTGAACAAAGTCAAGGTTTCTGAAGAGAAACAAAATCAAGCAAGAAGACACTACATTATTGTCGTTATTGCTACTGGTGTGATGTTGTTGGGCACATGGATATTGAAGCCTAATTGCTGAAATTTTCATGGTGGTGTATGCATTTTTTACTGGTTTGTTGTCGACAAGCACATGGATATTCAAGCGTAAAAGTTGGAAAAAATCAAAAAGATTTAGGCATATGTTGTAGAATTCAGGTCATCTGTGGAAATTATCAAACAGGTCTTCCCACTGTTGCAACAGATTAGACTTAGATTATTAGATTATTCATAGAAATTATCAAACAAGTCTTCCCACTGTTGCAACAGATTAGACTTAGATTATTAGATTATTCAAACAGGTCTTTCCGCTATTGCAATAGATTGACAATCTAATCTATTGCATTATAAAAAACTCAACTTTCATTAGAAAAAATTATTGCCACTATATGTATATGTAATAAAGTGAAGGGTGACTTGAAATTAAAAATTTCTATTTCACAGGCTCTTCTATATACACAGGCTTCAAGTGTCTAGTTAGTACCCCATAAGCCCAGACCTCTTGCAGGTTTGCCACAGCGTTGTCGCACAGAAAAGTCGTTGGCTTGGCCATTTTGTGCCGGTCAGTAAATATTCAATGTGTGCAAGAGCGTGCGAGTCGCTCGCTTTAGCGGCATCATCTTTTGGAAGGATCATTCCCCTGTTTCGACCTTCAAAATTCCATGATTTATTTATCAACACTTCCTTTGGCAAATGATTCACCAGTTTACTCTCCCTCAACAAGATAGGCAACAGCACCATCAGTGGCTCCATAAGTAAAAAAAGATCAAACATCAACGAGTGGTACATTGGAGTCATAAACATTGATCTTTCCATCCTCGAGTAGTATCTCAACATCTTGATAATGCATGTCGTTCACGCTAATGACTACAAGAATTCTTTTTGCCTGGGTCCAACTCTTGCCATATGGATTTTGCATGTCCCCTTTAACATATCTTAATGTTTCTTCTTCATCCAAGACCAACGTAGAAAATAGGAAATCAAGTCCCACGCCAAGGTCTGACACCTCTATATTGAGTTGATCGTACCTATCCTTGAGCTTCTTGTAGAAATAGAGGTCCATTATCCTATTGGCAGCGTCATAAGCTTCCCAGTACGTTAATTGCCTTTTCCTCATGAGGTAGAGAATTATGTCAACATACTGTGAAATAAGAAGTCAATTTTTAAATAGGTTAGTAATTGTAAAGATACAACGAATGGTCCCTTTGTTGCATAGGGTTCTCTGAATCAATAATCCAATGCAACTTATGAAACAGATGGATAATAAGTTCCAACAGAACCACAACCAGTTGCACCAGTATACCTAGCTGTTGCAAAAAATATAAAATTTGTTGTGTATCTTCTTCTTCATGGGGTAGATTAGAAGGGCTAGGTTAGGAAAAGTAAACTTGTCTTATCCTCGTACGGCATACACATGTCAGTCATAGTCTGGAAGTCTTGGGGGGAAAGGGAGGCCTGGCGTAATCTGGTGCGCCTGGCTTGGTATTCTTGGCCTATCGCAGATCCTTCTTCTCTTCGGCTCCAAGTTCTGTATATATGTCTACCTTCTTGACTGGCCCCTGAACTTCAACAGTTTTTGGAGAGGGAGGAATTGCAATTTCTTTTGATTTTCGAGTGGAGAGTACGTCTCTAATTGCTATTTTCATTCTTCTAACCAAGGTTGTAGGAGTGTGTGGATCCTTCACCTTCTTGGATGGTATGACACACCTCTTGGATTTGAATTCCTCGATAGCTTTAGAGATAGCCTCTACTTTTTCAAAGAATTTATCCTTTCTGTCCTTGCACTCATCGCATTCACAACGAGAACACGAGGGTGAAGAGGGGTGAGAGGGACCTGTGTAAGGGCAAAAAAGGGTGTTTTCAAATATATTTATTGTTTCTTGAGCATCAACATGCTCATCATCATGAGTGGTAGCAGTATCAGCATGCCTTCCATCAACACCAATAACTCCACCATAAGTAGCACTCTTATCTGCCTTAGTAAAAGGTTGGTCATGAAGAGCCTCAACATTAGGCTGACCTTGCCTAACTGCTCTTCTTATGGTTGTTGATCAAGCCAATTCCTTCTTTATTAACTCCGCCGTTGGGTCTGAAATATTATCAACATAACTTAGAGTAATATAAAAAGTCATCACTGACTCCTCCTTAGTAGGCACGATTCATGGATGCACAACCTATAAAAAAGAAAAAAAAAAGATAGATGCATTTAAATCATATAATATAATAATTTTCATAGTTGGGATACATTTAAAAAAATGACCCATCTGTTGCATAGTTTGAAGTATATAGTTAAAATTCGTTTGAGTCTGGTTCAGACAAACAGAGCAAAACATGGATAGTCTGATGCAAAATATCAATTATTTGTTGCAACAGCTGCACAAGAAGGGTAATCTATTATGCAACAGATGATCTATACGTCGCAACAGATGAACGATATGTTATCAAATTAAACATCTGCCGCATAATTTGCAGTAGATGGTTAATCTTTTAGAAGTTGGGTTCAGAGAACCAAAGCCATAGATGGGTAATCTGTTGAAAGATATACCTCATCGCAATAGATGTCCCATCTAGTGCATCAGATATAACATCTGTTCAATATCTTTCTTATCTTTGAGTAGAATTATTTTACTTGAAGAAGACGTACTGCATCATTCAGAGGGTTAAAGAGATCAGCCTCTTTAATATTAGTGTTCCTCTTTGCAGCTAACCACCTAAACATCCTTGGATGAGAAACCTCATCCGAGTAATCCATTAACTGCTTTCAGAGGGGAGGAATGACTTCAAATTCCCAAGCCTAAAAAGTGTAAACAGGAAGTAAGCAAAAAAATCATAATAAGTATATTTAATATAAATTAATGGATGAGTAAAATTAGTGATTAACTTTACCATGAAAGCCCAAGGAAAGCCATATAATATGGTCATCCCTAAGGATAGCTTTGTTTGTAAACAGGGATAATTGTTGAATTTATCAAAATCCTCAACACGAGCCAACAAATCATCTTCTAGGACCTTGTTGATGTCTCTTGCCAATATAGCCGAATGGTAAAACCAAACTAGGCACAATTTCTCCCTGTACTGCTTTGGTATAGTTTTATCCTCGAGATCTATCAACAAATCTGATGCTTTGTATCCACATCAAGCAATGTCAAACAACCCATCTATTTTTTCCTTGTATTTTATTGCCTTGGATGTTTTGCGGGGTGGTGTCCTTCTGGACGATGGCATCTCAGGCCCATCACTATGGCAAACTCTTGTAAGCCAAAACAAACAGGCATGCCACAGTAGTTGATCCAGATTTCATCCATCTTCTTTTTGCCCCCTCCTCCGGATCTTTATTATCCCCTATGTACTTGATCCTGCGCTTGAGAAGACCATATACCATTGTCATAGGGAAACGGATACGGGCAGAGGGGTCCTCAGGCATCTCAAGAAAGTGTCCAAAGTAGCTTTTCTTAAAATGTCTGCCTATGTTTTCATTCTTCATAATTTTCATAAAATGTTCAAATTTTTCCCCATCTGACATTTAAGTATAATTTGACTAGTTAATTGTTTTCCTTCTAGGTCATTTATCGGCATCGTAACTTCAAAACTATCAATACTAAAAGTTTTGACAGGATCATGCAGGGATGTCAATATTAACTCACGCCCCATCGGTGATCCATTATCATAATGTTGATGATCATCCTCTTTATCTTTCTGACTCTCCAACTCCTCCTCTTTCTCACTTTCATTTTCTTCATGACCATCTACGGACCCTTGTCTACCTTCCTCAATATTGTTTTCATATCTCCCCTCAACTTCACTTTTCCCCGAATGAGATTGTTCAGGAAGCTCCTCCGAATCCCTCTATACTGTAGCCTTTTTGTGAGTGGTCAGACGTTGATCCACTTTCACTTTCTTTTCTTTTGGGAGACATGTTTTACCTACATACAAAGAAAAAAATTACATTATAGTTGATGTGTGCATAGATTTTAAAAAAATACATTACAAACACCACGAATACCAACACACCAATAGCCAGCACCACAATCACCACCAACCAATGCCACCACGACGACCACAAATGCCACCACCAACAACAACACCATCCAACTATACCAAGACATTCAACGGAACACTGCAATGGAAACTAGGGATTTCTCGAGTTCTTCCTACGATTTTACCATCAAAACTCAAAATTGTAAACCCATTCTCGAAGATAATACAACTAAAAGTTTTATTTTTCATCAATAACTTAAAAGCCCTAATTTTTTTTATAAAAGAACAAAAAAGAAATATAGAGCTCTTCTCGAACTTTGTTGCCTATGACAACAAAGAAAACGACTGATACAAGCAAGAATGATGTCGAAAATAACACCTATGTGGTCGCAAATGAGAAGAAAAGTGATCTGTTGTGGAGAATTGAGCAAATTTATTGATTAGTTGTTGTCTGTACTGTATTGTTGAGTAAGAATGAGAGAGAAAGAGGCAGACCTCGAGATTTGAAATGATGAAACATTTTGTATGGGTTGATTTGTATTTTGGAAAAGAATGATAAGTAGTTTTGAAAATGTTAATTTGGTCCCAAATGATCTTAATTATTTTTAAAATCATAAAAAAACAATTGAAGTTGTAGTTGATCGAGTACTCTTGGATGTGACCCTGTGAAAACTCACCCCTAGTCCTAGATTAATCAATTTAGAAGTCTAACATATTAACTCAATTGAAATTATAAAAATAAATGTTCAATATATTACGTCAGATTTCTCATCTATTGTAAATTATTAATCAGATTAGGTAACAAAAAATTATGAATCTGATGTAAATTATCAAACAGATTAAGTCATCTATTGCGACAGATTATCCATCTATTGTAAATTATCAAATGGATTGTTATATATCACAACATATTACCCATATGTTATAAATTATCAAATAGCCACTGCCATTTATTTTGGCTGACCCTATGAGAACTCACCCCTAGTCTTAGATTAATCGATAGTTGACCTTACGAGAACTCACCCCTAGTCCCAGATTATTCAATCAAGGTAAGTAACCTAGCCCTAGATTAATCAATTAAGGTATTAGTCTAACATATAAGGTAGTAAGAATTGGTTCGGCTCAAAGTGATCAATCGTCGACTCTGGTCGGAAGGAACACGGTACCGTTTTTTTATGCAGTTGACAAAAGACTCAATTGAAGTTGCAGTTGACCCTATGAGAACTCACATTCAATTAAGGTATTAGTCTAACATATGAACTCAATTGAATTATATATAAACAAATGTTCAACTTGTTGCAACAGATATCTTTTCTGTTGGATCAAATCAAATAGATTATGTAATCTATTGCAACATATTACACATCTGCTGTAAACATCATACAGATTAAGCCATTTTTTGCGACATATCACAAATCTGTTGTAAAATATCGAATAGATTAAGTCATATATTGCAACAGATTACCCATCTGTTGTAAATTATCAAATGGATTGAGTCATATATTATAATAGATTACCCATCTATTGTAAATTATCAAATAGGTACTGTCATCTATTGTAGTTGACATTATGAGAACTCACCCATAGTCCTATATCAATCAATTAAGGTATTAGTCTAACATATGAGGTAGTAAGAATTGGTTCGGCTCAGAGTGATCGATCGCCGACTCTGGTTGGGAGGAACGCAGTATCCTCTCATCATGCAATTGATAAAAAACTCAATTGAAGTTGTAGTTGACCCTATATTCAATTAGGGTATTAGTACCCTAGTCCTAGATTAATCAATTAAGGTATTAGTCTAACATATGAGGTAGTAAGAATCGGTTCGATTCAGAGTTATCGATCGACGATTCTAGTCGGGAGGAATACAGTACTGTCTCATCATGCAATTGTTAAAAGACTCAATTGAAGTTATAGTTGATCTTATGAGAACTCAGCCCTAGTCCCAAATTATTCAATCAAGGTATTAGTACATTAGTCCTAGATTAATCAATTAAGGTAATTGTCTAACATATAGGGTAGTAAGAATTGGCTCGGCTCAGAATGATCGATCAACGACTCTGGTCGGAGGAATGCAGTACCATCTCATCATGAAATTACCAAAAGACTCAATTAAAGTTGTATTTGACCCTATGAGAACTCACAGTCAATTAAGGTTTTAGTCTAACATATAAACTCAATTGAAATTATATATAAACAAATGTTCAACCTGTTGCAACATATGTCTTTTTTGTTGGACCTAATCAAACAGATTAGGTAATATGTTACAACATATTACTCATCTGTTGTAAACTATCAAACAGATTACGTCATTTGTTGTGATAGATCAGGAATCTATTTCAAACTATCAAACAGATTAAGTCATCTGTTGCACTTAAATATTTTTTGATCCTTTTTTGTATAAAGCAATTTAGGTATTTCCTGTCTGAGATAAAATAGTTAAAATACTAAGGCGGTAAAAATATTACTCGGTACAACTTTGACAACTCAAAAATCTCCTGAGTGAGCAGTCTTATCTGGTCTTTTCAATGTTACCGTCTCCTCGTTTCCCTCAAAAGTTATTAATGAATATTTAAAACCCCTTATACCTAGAACTCTCTCTCCTTCAGCCATAAAGTAGTTAGACTAGACTCAACTCATAAATCTTATTTATTCTTTATTCTCAATTATCTTTGTTGTTTCCTTTTTTTCTCTCTTTTCTCTTTTTTTTTGGATGAGGATCCTTTGGGATCTCAACCAATCAATATCTTTTCTCAACTGAACTGGATGTTCTGATCCGTTTGCTTTTTTGACATTGCAGGTATGGTTCAAAGTTTCTCGTTTCATCTTGTCTTCTTCTTTGTATGTCATTTAAATTAGTTATTTACATCTGTTGCTATCAATGATTTACCCATTACCAGTTTGTTATTTATTGAGAAAATTGAAGGAAAGGTGACTTTTAAGTCTTGAATGAATGAACCGTTGTTTTTATTAAAATATGCAAAAAAAAGTCATCTGTTGGGAGAACTTAAAAAGCCTTGTTATCAGTATAGTTTTTTTTATGTCTTTTGTTTGGTACTTTGGTGGTGCTGTTTTTGAGGGTGGTGGTTGTGTTGGAACATATGATGTTTGTGTTGTGGATGGTGTTGGAATATATGGTGTTGTTTTATTTATTTCTTTGTTGTTGATACTGTTATTAGTGGTGTTGCAATAGTTTCCTCAACTGTTGCAACTAATGAATCGGCTGTTAGAACAGACGAAGCAACTTTATGAAGAAATCAAACTAGTAGAAAGGTTGGTTTGATTTATTCCAACAGATGGCCCATCTGTTGCAACATGTCATCCATCCTTTGCAAATGATGCCTTATCGATTGAACAGATGGGTAATTTATTGCATCATATTGATCATCTGTTGATTTACTCAATTTTGTGTTACCCTTTTGTAATGTTCTTTTGTTCTTCTCTTGTTTAACATCAAATGTATTTCTCTTGTTTGCAGACAAAAGGAAGTGAAATTGGATCCATTTTTGCCCGGCCAGTATTAAAAGCTAGAGTAAAGATAGGTTCGGAGGAATAAGCTGCTTGCAGATGGAACTACTTCATATGTGGGAGGTATGTATTACTGATCAACCTATCATGAAAACGCACATCCAGTACAATGATTTTGCAAATGTTTGTTCTTTACCTATTAGGCATTAATTCTTCAAATAAGATATGGAATTTTACAATTAAGATTGTTAGGTTCGAACTGGCAAGGCTGAGGGACCAAGACGGTGATGTCGATATCCCATTACAATGTAATAATGGTTTATGCCCATGTTTTTGTGTTAAGTTTGGGGAAGGGTTCAAATTTTTGGCGAAAGTGTAAATATCCAATAGTGATTGGACCAGTTTTAATGGCACAATAGACTTCTTGAAAGGACTCCAAAGCCTCGCAATGCAGCAAACAATGATAGAACCAATAGAAGTTCCCCTGGTCCAAATTTATATGGATGGGTTATTGGAGGAGACTATTATACAGCTGAAGGTGTTTGGGAGAAAACTTGTGTGGGAAGAGGGAGGTTGAGAAGGCCATACAACAGAAAGTGTTTAAGAGGATACACAGGGTTGGAAGGAAAGTGTAGCGAAATTAGCTTATAAATTGACATAAAAAATGAAAAAACTAGATGAGATGCGAATGTGAAAGTGTATCTAAAAATGAAAATCCATCAGTCGTTGAAGAAAAAGAAGAATGGTCAAGAGGAATTGACCCTGTGTATCCTCTTAAACAAGTACTATGATGATATATGGTCTTCTCAACCTTCCTCTTACCGCATAGGTTTTCTCCCAAACACCTTATGCTGTATAATAGTCTCCTTCACCAATCTATCCATATAAATTTGGACCAGGGGAATTTCTGTTGGTTCTATCGTTGTTTGCTGAATTGCGAGGCTTTGGAGGCCTTTCAATAAGTCCATTATGCCATTAAAACCGGTCCAATCAATATTGGATATTTACACTATCGCCAAAAATTTGAACCCTTCCCCAAACACAAAAACAAGTGCATAAATCGTGTCATTAAATTTTAACGGGGTATCGACACCGCCGTCTTGGAACCCTTCGGCCTTATTAGTTTGCACCTATCAAACTAAACTATACAATTCAGGATCTTGTTTGAAGGATCAGTGTCTAATCATCAGTAAAAAACTGGATTCACAAAATCATTGCACTTTATGTGTCTTCACGGTAGCCTGATCAATAACATACATAACTCGCATGTACGAAAATGGGATATATTGCACGCATCTTATTCTTTCTACCCCATCAGGACATGTCAGTATTGTTTATTCATCTGCACGAATGTGATGACTATTAAAATGGAGGTGTGAAGAGTCATGACTTTTTATCTTAACACATTCAAAATAGTTGATGAATCAAAATCTCCATCTGTTGCAACTGACGAATCAGCTATTGGAAAAAATCAAAACATCTCATCCAAACATATGGTCCATCTGTCACAGCATATAATCTATATGTTGAAACAGATGGTAAATCTGTTGCGACAGACCTGACTTTTTTTAATTAATCTACACGTATGTGATTACTTCTTTCTAGATATGTTTGTTTCAATTTAGTTTTCCTATTTATAAAATCAAGAGAAGTTTATTATATTCGTTCAAGATTACCCCTATTATTAAATGACTACACAAAGTATATTATTTATATTTATACTTTCTAATCATAATTAATAAGGCCAATTTGGTAAAACAATCACCTAATTTATATATTTATTAATTGGTGTGCCAAGACCATGGGCTCCAACTAATACATAATGGAGGGACTATTAAAAAAGAGGTGAAGACTTTTTATCTCACTTATTCAAAATAGCTAATGAATCGAATACTCCTGAAACTAATGAATCAACTGTCAGAAGATATCAAAACATCTCCTCCAACTTCTTATACATACTGTCCATCTGTTGCAACGGATAATACATAAGTTGCATCAGATGTCTTATTTGCTGCATATACAAACCATCTATTGTAACAGATGGTAAATCTATTTTAATAGCCGTCTGTTGCACATTCAATGCATCCATCTATTGTAATAGATGCTAAATCTGCTAAAAATGCTGGACGATCTATTACAACAGATCAATAATAACGGCTTTTATCGAGTCTCAAACCTCTATGAAAAGGTAAGAAGTAATTAGTGTAAAAGAAAAAGTCATGACTTTTCATAGAAAATAAAATGCCACCAGTTTGAATGTAATTAATACAATGGAGCTGAATAGTCCTGCCTTTTGGCCTAACACGTCTAGATTATATTATAGTTCCCTCAATCTTCATTCAACTCTATTTATTTCTTGCATTTTTTCCTTTCGTGTGACATCTTCAACCACTTCTCTTCAAAAAGCATATTCCTTTCTCATTGAGATAAGTTTTTTTCTGGCGTAAATTTACCAGTTGATCGTATACGTTGTATTACATTGTGAACATTTTTCTTTAAATTTGTCAATTCATGCGTGCTCTAGATATGGCTGATCCTTTTCCGGACATTGCTATTCTACGCGACACGGTACAGGAACTTCAAAGGCAGTTTAATGACCTGCAGAGCGAGTTGGTCGCTGTGAGAGCGATAATATTTAGAGAGATCCAGAGGCTGATGAGAGCCCTGCTGCTGCGAGTTGATTGGTCGGTTGTCATTAATGATAATGATAATAATAATAATTAGAATGTATTTTTTCTTTTAGCGTATGTATTTTAATTTTTCTATATTTTATCTATACCTAATGTATTTTATTTTTCATTTAATGAAAAATTTACTTTTAGTCATACTTTGGCGTTTTAATTCTTATTCAATTTTCGTTCTGTTTTCTTCTAATTTAATACATGTTAACATGTCGATGGTTGGAGGCAATGTTGAATCCAGTAGCACTAGCAATTTTGGCTTTTGAGTTCTTTCAACAGTTGGAACCGATTGGTCATATGTTGGGTTTCAATAGATTATCCATCTGTTTCGACAGATTTTCATCAGTTGGAGGAAAGCATTCCAGTTGTTTGTGCAACTGTTGAGAATAATTATGGTCTGTTGTATTATTTAAGTTCATGTTTTGCCTCATTTTATCGATGCACAAGTTATTTTAAAAAAGAATATATTTTATATATAATAAATGATGACATTAGGTTCACAACAATGAGTTAAATATATAAAAGTCCACAACAAACAAACAAACAACAAAAGTTTCTACAATTACAACGATCATGGTGGATTATGATTCAGACATGTAGTTCTTTTGTGCCCAGCGCACTTACATATGGAGCACTTGTTTCTTGTTGATGAAAATGATTCTCCAACTCCACATCTTATTTTATATGGATTTTTTTTCCGGTTTGATAGTGCTCGGTTCAATATATGGAGGACGTATTAATCTCCCCATAAGCTCTACTGGAACAACCCAAGATTCTTCGGGAGGCACCGGAGTAGCATGCCCACTATATGCTATTTCATATTTTTCCACTGAATAATATTGAGAGGAGTGCTCGTAAACTTTAGGTCCATATTTATGGCCGTATTGAGGTCGAAGGGCTGCCATAGCATGTGGACAATTTATTTTGTCCAAGTCAAAAACTTTACACGTACAAAATCTTTTTTAAGGATCGACCATGGTAGAATCACCATGACCGGTGATACGAAATTTGTAATCTGCTATAATTATGAGAGAATAACATATTTCCCAAACTGATGTTCGTTGATATTTTCTTTTCAATTTTGAGAACAAATTGGGTTCTTTATTTTTGGGCACTTGAACTGCACACGCCTTTCGTTAAAAAATCGCTATATTTCTCACTTATTTTTTCAAACATAGCCTTGATGGGAAATTATCTTTCATCACCAAACAATGAATTCACCGATTCAGCTATGTTGATGTCATAATATTGTACCTATAGAAAAGAATAACTTAGTACGAAATCAAACTAAACTTGTAAATCAAACAAGACATTAAATTCATAAGAATGTACCTATTTGCTGGACATAATGCCCGGCTCCATCTCTCGAAACCAACACATGCAAGAAATTATGCTACCTTGGGATTCACATCCACTATTTGATTTAAATGGTTTAAAAAATCCTCTCTACTATATGCTTTAGCTGCTTTATAAAAAAAGGTGTCAACCTTTTCGTTGTGATAGTTGTTTCGAATGTTCTCTCCAAGATGCCTGATGCAACATTCAAAGTAAGCTAAAGTGAAGAAAAGTGAACCCATCTTTGGAATACTTGGATGCCTATCCGATACAAAACACAACTCTTCGATATCTTCGACGCAGCGTCACAGTTGTTAAAAAAATCCATAAGAGGCATCACATTCCTTGTCCTTTACACAAAAAGTGATAGGAAATATGTGATTCTCCGCATCTTGCGCCACTGCTGCTAGCAGAACTCCATTATACCTTTTCCTCAAGAAGGTACCATTGACGGCTATGCCTTTTCTTAAATGTCTAAAACCTTGAATCCAAGCACCATAGGATACGAAAAAGTACTTGAACCTTCCATTTTCATCCACATGTAATGTCTTCTTACTTTCGGGATTTGTGGACTCAATCATGTAACAGTAAGCATCCCACACTTTATACCCATGCTCGAGTGTCCCCTGAACCAAGTCCTTGGCAATACCCATGGCCATATATACCTTCCAATAATTGACCAGTACACCAAAATTCGTACGGATTTGATTGGCTATAAGCCTTGTTGAAGGGCCTTTTCCATCGGGGAAACTACTCCTGAAATATTCATCGACGACCTTTGCTTTGGAGTGACGATTATGGCCCGAGATGTGCTCCGAACTACATGTGTGATGATTTTTATGTTTATGAATGATGAATCTGTCATAACTTGCGTACTTCACCGCTCTCAACCACCACTTGCAGTTTGAATTAGCACATTTGAAGCAAAAGACACTGCTTGAATTAATCACCTTCTTTATTCTGAAATCTTTTTTCACGCAAGAAATAAACAAAGTGTTAGATAGTTCATTCTTGTCCTTGAATGACATTCCAATAAAAAAGTCAGTCCCGTCGTCTTGAAGATTTCTAGATTGTGTCGATTGAGAAGAATTGCACATCGTATTGGTCGCATCAACGGGCGTAGGTGTTTGATCATCATCTGGAATATTTATGTCTAGATCATCCAACCTATCATCAAAGAAGTCTTCTTTTCTTTTTCTTCTTATTCTACATTCTGGTTCTCATTCTCTCTCGTATTTTCAACCATGTACACCCTTAACACCGGTCTGGTTTAATCACTTAAATAAGAACGCAACCAAACCTGATCGGTTATCTTGAAAGGCAGTATCTTCCGGTTGACAATTCAATCCACAAAAGCTGATGATTAAGTTAACAAAATCATCATACAAAACATTACTTTAGACTATCATAGCTATCGTCTCTAGTATTTCACCCTCCTTCCAACGCTATACATATCGATTGCTCTTCTCAACCTAATGACCATGAAAATCCACCCCTATTGTTATTAATCCCTCTATTAGTGGTACCTAAATTAAGTTATTTGTTAAAAAAGTTGATAGTAATTTCATAGTGCCATGAATAAATCCCAACAGATGTGTTATCAGTTGCAACAAGTAAGTGATGAGTCACAACAGATTCTTACCTATTGGGATTTATGTTACGGGTCTGAATATCTATTGCAATAGATGAATCGCCTGTTGGAATTGATGTTATAACTAAATCACCTTTGAAGCTGATTCCAATAGATGAGTGACAGTTGCAACAAATAATTAACCTGTTGCGACAAATGACTTACCTGATGCAACAGGTTATTAATCTGTTGTAAACTATGTTAGAATCATGTTCAGGTTCTGTTACAACAGGTAACTAATCTGTTGCAACATATATGTCATATGCTCCAATAGATGAGCCATCTGTTTAAACATGAATCCAATATATCAGTCTTCCTTTGAAACAGATGTCTTATTTGTCGCAACAAATGATTTATCTATTTAAACAGATGGATTTTATGTTGGATTCATGATTGGGTTATATCCATTGTTGGAAAATAACAACACAATAGCAGTTACTCAGATGACAAATTCAACTAAAAATCATAATTGAACTTACCACGTCTCTTATGAAGTAATCCCAAAGTAAAAAGTGATGTTAGAAACAAAATTTGACCTAAGAAATTGATCAAATAGCAACAGTAGCGGTAACAACAACAACAACAAATGGTCAACAAGAAGAAGATGAAGATGATAATGAAGTAGAAAATGATGATAATGAAGCAGAAGATGATGAATGAAGCAGCAACAACAATGAATAATAAAAATCGTTAAGAGAGAGAAATACGCCTTTTCTCCCTCTGTTTTCCATTAAAGTAAAAGAAGGGACGACCCGGTTCATATATACTCCGTAGGTGTCGGGGAGGAGGGGACCACTCCATTTTCCATCAAAGTGTAAATTTAAAAATTTGTGGGTTTATTTTCAAACTTTCCCAACTTTCTTAATCCATAATAAAGTAATTGTCACCTCCACCTAATAATTAAGACTTGTGTCACCTACACCTCATTTTAAAACTCTTTTGTCACCTGTGGCCCAAACCCCCACTTGATGATATAAAAAATATATATATTTGTATTATTTTTCATCTTTCTCTATTTTTTTTCTATTTTGTGTTGTAGGAATATGCATTTCAACAGTTTATAATCAGTCATTTCGGTTATATTTTCTATAAATTTTGCACTGTTAGGCTATCACTTTATGTTTTTTTTTTATAATTTATAATTAAATAATTCTAAAATATATGATGAATAAATTTCTCTTTTTTATTGTCATTCAATATTTTTTTTAAGAATAAATATGTTTATTATTCTTCATATTTCTCGATTTTTCTATTGATAATAAATGCCTTTTTTTTCTATTTGTGTTATAGGAATATGTAGTTTCTCAAAGGTTTATATCCAAATATTTTTTCGTGTATATTTTCTATAAATTTTGTATTTTTAGACTATGACTTTATGATTTTCTCTATGATTAATAATTAAAGAATCCTAAAATATATGATAGTAGGAAAATAATTACTTTAGCTCAAAAAAATAAAATTATTTTTTTAATAATTTATTTGTGCACGAAAAAGTGGTATTACTAATTCCATAACGAGTATTGTAAAATTAATTATAGTAGAACACACAAATAGAAAAAAAGTAACATAAAGAAAGCTTAAATAGTAAAGTTGACAAAAAATAAAATGGAATGAACTAAAGTTGTATTATAATTACTTTAAAATATTTAGTCACGTCAATAATTTAGAATTAAGTGTTTAGGTTTATTTGAAATAATGTGTTAAATAATTTATGAACAAAAAATAAAAATTTTCATAATTTGGTCACTTTCTTTGAAGGAAAATTTTTTGAATTTGAGTTTTTATAAATTGAGAATCATTCCTTTTTGAGACAATATGACAGGAAACAAAAAGGAAAAATTACATAAACTAACAACTCTAAGACAATAATTACAAGTAATAGCAATAGTTTCCCCAAATTACAACTATTAGCAAAAGTAGCATTATTTTACCTTTTTAATTAACTGGCTCGTGACATCTACTCTCTTTTTTCACCATACGCTTTTCACGCCTCTTTACCTTCTGTTTACCTCTTTTAACGCACAAACAAAGATTCAATTCCCTCCAATATCTCCTTCGGCTATTTTTTTTCAAAATCCAAAAATTTCTCCCTAAATCTTGATAAACCTTGATTCCACCTTTTGTGGTAAGTGATTTTTCAGTTAATGCATGTTAAATTTTTCTTATGACTTGTTCTTTTTCTTGTTCGTCATCAACTTAAACATAAAATTGTTTGGGTTTAATTTGGGGGGTTTTTTAGGTTTAATTTCGTGTGTTGATTTTTTTCTTGTTTACCTTTATAATGTCAAAGCATGCAAATTGTTCTATGAATTTTGATGAAATACCATCTTTTAGCCTAGGTTTAACCCAAGATGAAAATAATAACTTAGTTTCTTGTAATAATTAGCCAAAGGAAAGTCTTAACTTACTAGAGTTGAGATTGAAGAAGTGAAACGATTCCCAAAAGTCTACTGAAATAATGAAACAAAAAGCAGTGATGGAATCTTTGTCCCCCAAATCTACAAAAATCAAAAAACAACGAAAAAAAGAAAGCCAGATGAAAAATCTCATTCAATCCCAGCTTCATCTGATTATGAATCATCATCTGAAGAAGAGAAAGTTGAGGAGGTATTGTTGCATTTGCAAAATTCTGTAGATTATGTACAATATATTAATATATATATTTTATATATACAATTAATAAGTTGTGTGCTTATTTTAGCTTTCAGTCAAGGTATGAAATTTGTAGTCTATATATGTGAAGATCTGTATATGTTATGTTATAGATATGTAATTATAAAAAATTATGGGATTTGTTACTTATAAGTTTTAGAGCTGTATTTATTATGTATTAGATATTTAAGATATGTATTTTTGTATTTAACTCTTATGTAACATATTGTGTTTGATAATGTTAATATTTGTATTTATCTGTGTTTTCATTAGATAATTTGTATTTTTGTATTTAAGTCTTTTGTAACATATTGTATCTGATAATGTTAAGATTTGTTTTTGTATATGTTTTGATTAGATAATTTGTATTTTTGTATTTAAGTCTTGCGTAACATATTGTATTTGATAATATTAAGATTTGTATTTGTATATGTTTTCATTAGATAATTTGTATTTGAATATGTATTCTCATTAGATAAGTCTTATATTTCTAACAATGATGTATTCATATAATACATATGCTAATTTTTTGTTTTTATGTTGTAATCCAACTTTGAAGATGTATTTGTATAAATACATATTTGGACTTTTTAGACATATAATTGTATTTTTATTTTTTATAGGTTTTGCGAGATAAAATATATATGGCAAGAGTATTGCCTAAATTTGGACCACATATCGGTTGTCATACGGTCAACGACATTGAAGACCGTATTAAGGCAATGCTAACGAAGAATCACTTCAAGAAGTTTTGTACTAATAGTATTTTTGGTGTTTTGATGAAGAAAAAGAATTGTGTTATGCAAGCGCAGTTAGGGAGATGCATTATGTCACTGGAGACTACAGAAAGTTCAATAAGTGACATAGTAATTCGTGCGAAGGGCACAACTCTGCATTTTAGTCTTAGAGAATTTGCTGTAGTAACTAGTTTGAATTGTCATTCAAACAGGAATGATTTTGGGTTTGATGAAGACGTTCCAAAGAAATTTATTGATCAATATTTTGATGGTTCCAGATTTATTCTGAAGAAGGAATTATTTGCTGTTGTTACTGATAAAATATGGGGGAACGAGAATGATGAAGATGCGATCAAGTTTGCTAATTTATATTTTATTCATGAATTTTTGCTTTCGTCTATTGATACTGTCACTATCCCACGCCTCCATTTTGATCTGGTCAAGAGTGATCGTTACAGGGACTATCCTTGGGGATTGGTTGCATATGAAGAATTAGAAAAAAGTTAAAACCTACAGGGAAGTTTTACATGCTTCATGGAATGCCACTTGCCATCCAGATTTGGTTGTACGAGTGTTGTTCTGCTGTCCCTCATACTGTTGCTTTCAAGGTGGATTCTCAAATTCCACGTCTTCTAAATTGGAAGACAAATCCTATTCTCCCACGATATGAATCATTGATGAAAAGTTTGTTTAATGATTCAAGTGATGAGGTTAGTTTACTGAAAATATACTATTTTATGTGATGTTCTGATTATGTTGTAAATACATTTACTGTATTCATATGTGTTAATTTACAAAAATTAGTGGGTGAATGATTTGCATTACTGTCAAGGTTAACTGGTTATCATGTATGTTATAGGTTGTTTTCAGGAACATTGAGCCAACACAAAAGGAGATTTCAACCTTTCAGATATCAAAGAAGGTTTTCCATAGAGGTAGAAGTCATAAAGAAGATTATGTTGATTCTGATGATGATTTTCAGGATCCTCCACCTAAACACAAGCTTTCAATCAACAAAAAAAATATCAGGGTGATTCGTCAAATTCACCTGCCAAGAAAAAGCTGAAGAATAAATCAAAAGGTGTATATCAGCATACACCAAAAAGGACTCCTCCAAGTCGTGCTGTGAAGATGTCTTTCGTGAAGAAACCAATTTTCAAGGAGATTCAATCAAAAGAAACACCACCTTCAAACAGGAAAGACATTCCGGTTGAGTCACCTGATATGTCTTTTTTCAATCGTGAAGACGAAGATGATGTTCTTTCTAAGAAAGTGTTTGAAAAGTTTTGTGATGAGGTAATTTATGCTTAAGACTTTGGTATTTTCGTTTCTTTCAAATCTGATTTCAATTCTTTGAATTCAGGTTCGCAAAGAGTTTAATGACATTTGGAATAGGTGTGATCAAATAATCAATTCAACAAATGAGATGAAGGTACAAAAATTTTAGTTTTACAAAGAATAATTGTTAAGTACAGTTGATTTGTTATATACATATACAACATATGTATTTTTGTTCAAATAAATACATATTCAATATTTATTTATGCTTGGTAGATACATATTTAATATGTATTTAGGTTTTACTAAATACATATTTAGTATGTATTTATGTTTGAATAAATATATATTTAGTTTGGATTTATGTTTGAATAATTATAGTTGATTTGTTATATACATATAACAAATACAAATATATGTATTTATGTTTGAATAAATACAAATGTAATATGTATTTAGGTTAGAGTAAATACATATTAAGAATGTGTTTATATTTGGATAAATACATATTTATCAAATGTATTTATATTTTTTCAATGATAAAAAATAAGAAAAAGACAAAGATTGTGACACGGCTCAAATAGAGGAAGGTGATAAGAATAAATTACCACATCAATCAACTCCAACGACTGTGGAAGGTTTTAATAAGAATCCTGAAGGCATGTTGGTAAGTAATTTTGTGTTCATTTGATGTTTTAAATCTATTTTATCTGTTAAATAAATATAAAACAAATTTATTATGTATTTGAATAAATACATATGCACTCAGATATACATATGTAGTTAAAAACTAATCAAATGTCATATTAATTTTGATCTTCATACGTATTTAACATTTTTTACGCCAATAAATAGGTTAAAGATTATGAATTTGTCAAGCTACGATTGGATGAAGCTGATAAGGATACTTCACCCCATGAGTCCACACCAATTTTACATCACGATTTTGATAAGAGTCCTGAAGGCACGTTGGTAAGTAAATTATTTTCATTCATATGTATATTAGTTTTTAATACTATTGAAATTTCTATTTAGATATATGAACTATACATGTCATCATTGTTTATGTTTAGGAACAGGTTATTGAAGAGATCATAGAAAAACAAAGCATAATTTTACGGGGTTGTATAATGTGGATAATGATGTTGTTTTGGTAATTTGTTGATTCTTATCTTTATCATGTATATCAATATAGGTGAATATTAATATTTTCAATGTTTTATTGTTTCTTTTATTAAAGGACAAAATTGATACCTCCGTGCATAAAGCAAGAGATGTCTGTGATTCAACAGTATGATGAATAAATTAATATTGTATTTTAATTCCTGAACAAATATTGATGTTATTTAATATGTTTCAACATTTTGAACAGAGCAAAAAAATTGTTGATGAAAGTGTGGGTGAAGCACAATTTTCAGATTAATAAAACACATTTCTAGATGAGGTACTTAGAAATATCAATCTTGATTTCATACAACAAAATTTGAGAGTCCGAGATGATTCAAAGATATGCTTAATTCCTGCATAATTTGTGTTTACTTTCTTTGTTATTGTATCAACTTTAAAAGATTTGTGTATATTTTAAACAGAACACTGAAGCGGCTGCTGAAATAATTGAAAATACATCAATGGCTGAATGTGGGAAACCAATTTTGTATGAACAAATTAATTCAGAAGTCCACACCTATGAAGCAATTTTTGGAGAAGGAAAGTCTCAACCAGATTTACGTGATTCCTAAGTAACAATTCCTGATGAGTTGCTACCCAGTCTTAACCAATATGTGAATCTGGAAAGAAGCATTATTGTTCATCCATCTGCAAATAAAGAACAAACTCCTGTGAATGTTTCAAGAATTAAGAGACCATCTAAATTCAAGGAATCACCATTCACTACGAAATTTGGTTCAGTAGAAGGCTTGTGCTTTCAATTTTTTTTCTTGTATATACCAAACTTCTTTATTTTATTTATTACTTATTCTTTTCATTTTATTGTAATTATAAAGAAAACACAGAAGTACAGACAAAAAAATTCAAACAGAAGCATCCATTTGTATCTCATCCAATTCTTGATATTGAAGACACTAAGGTCACCAATAAGTTCATGATGTGGCTTTCAGTGGACCTTCTCAAATATCATGCAAAGAAGTAAGTACTTTACGACTTAATTATATTATTCATTTACATTTTCTATTTATTATTAAGTAGCATTTTTAATCAATTAACAGAAGCAACAAAGTAGAACATTATCTGAAAAACAAGTCCAAGATATCAGCTTTGAATTTTGGCATTCTATCAGTTGAAGACAAGAATTGGTTCTACGTTATGGATACTCCTGAACAGTCATGGTCAGATGAGGTGAGTTACATATTTATATTATAATTACTTATACTGATTATGTACAATATGTATTTTGTTATATACATATGCAGTATATCATATTTTCAGATACATATGTACTTAATTACATACATTTAGTGGCTTACACATTGAAATTTAATTTGCGTAGTTGCTTTTACAAATCATCTTTTATTTTATGAAGCAAGTTGATGTTTGCCTGTACTATTTGAGAAAGAAATCCAAGTATGAACCAAATAGCTCATATATGTATAGCACCGTTGACTGCAATTTTATGAACATTGTAAGAGTTGTGTTAGTTGTGTATTCAATTAATGATCCAACGCTTAATGCTAGTAGAAAGGAATACCATTTGAATGAGTACATAAGTGAATTTCGCATGCATTTTGCTATTCCATGGCATACATTTGATCATATATTCATTCCTATCAACATAAATTTCAAGCATCACTGGGTTCTGGCTGTACTTTCTTTCAACAGTAGATGCATATACGTATATGATTCACTGTCATATGCAGGTCATGATTCTGTTGTGCTTGCTGAAGTTGAGAAGTTAGATGAGGTTATACCTTACTATCTTTTGGCATGTAAATTCTATGAGAAGAAGGGTATTGATATTGACAATCAATCAAATTACAAATTAAATAATAAACATGATCTTTTATATTACATTATGGAAGATTTGCCTCAACAACCATGTGGCAGCTTGTAAGTTTTGAATATATATATATATATATATATATATATATTCTCATATTATACTAATGCTTATTAATTTCCATATATGTAGGAATTGTGGGTTATATATGATTACATATATTGAGTGCCTAACATTTGGTGGAAGTGTTCCAAAAGTTGACTTTAATCCAGATCTTCTCCGCACGAGATACGCTTCAATGTTGTGGCATTATGGTACAAAAAAATAAAAAGAGAAGGCACAAAGTGATGATGAAGCACCAAGTAGGCCTCGTAGGAAAATTCAGATAATAGAAGTTACTGAAGTACATGATATTTGACTTTTATTTTGAGATGAATGTTTTTGATAACAATAAACATTTTGTTGACGATCTTTTTGTTGAATATATTTTAGGTTTCATATGTTAATTCAATCATCAATGGCAATATTTTCCTATGTTTAATTATTGTGATACTTATTTTTTGTGTTGTTTATATTACAATATTTACTTTACTTTACTATTATGCATATATACATAAATAAAAATATAATGAAAATGTATTTTAAGCATAATGAAAATGTATGTATGTATTTAACGCAGATGTATTTATGTTTTTAATATTCACATATATGAATTTATGTATTTATAAAGATATCCATTTGTATATATGTATTTCTACATAATGTATGTCATGTATTATCATAATATAAAAGATAATTTATGTATTTTATTAATAAAAAAATAAAAAAACTTTTCAACAAATTAAGAATAACAACATCAAAAACATTATATATATTTTTAAGCATAAATAAAGTTTGTATATAAATACAGTTAATGCATATGTATTTATGTATTTATTTTTCACACATATGTATATACTAATTTATATAGATATATTTTTGTATATATTTATTTCTACATAACGTATTTCATGTATTATCGTAGTATAATTTTATTTTTATGTATTATATTAATAAAGAAAAAAAATTCAACCAAATAAAGAATAAAAACTTCAATAAGATCAAACATTTCTTTAAAAGTAAAAATCAAATATATTTTAATCATAATGAAAATGTATGTATGTATTTAACGCATATGTATTTGTGTATTTACTCTTCATGCATATGTATATATGTATATACATAATTATTCAATATATTTTATTCAAGAAAAAATAACTTCAATTGCTTATAACTAAATACATCAACCGACTTATCATTTGTTGTATTTCCTACATGAACGCCTATTGAGCCCTTTACATCCGCATGAACTACAACAATTTTTACTTTTCTTTCCAAACATATCTCGTCCGGACTTTTTACGATCCTTCTTTGCAAGCCTTCCAAGGGGTCGCTTGTATTTTGGGGATAGAACTATCTCAATCAAAATTTCATTTGGAATTATCCAGTCGTCTTTGTGTGGTAGAGGATAAACTGGAACATCATATGTTCTCAACACTGTTTTAGATCAGAGCAATATGGTCCCTTCTTAAAATTCTTGCTATCAATAACTACACAAGCATGAACACACGGTATCTCATCCAACTGAAATGCACTGCAAGAACATTTCTTTTCATTAAGACAAATAATAAAATGTTTCTCCTTGTCATGGATTGTATAGATATATTTTGATGTAGGTATAACCTGAAATTATTAAACAAAAATAATTATTCAAAAAAAAAAAAATTTTCAAAGTTATATGAGAAACAATTTGCCATATGTATTTGACCATCTCAGCATATGTATTTTTCTGCCATTCATATGTATTTTTATTTCAGAATGTAATTTATTTAATTTCTTATGTTAATATGAAAATATATTTAGAAAACAAATGAAAAAACTAATATATCTATATTTAGTAAGAGTTAAATTTCATCATACCTTCATACGTGTACTCTCCGCTTCATTCTATTTTAGAATTTCTTGAAACTTACCAATAAGATCTGTAAAAGTATACAATGCCTGCGGTCTGTTTTCACAGTTTCATCTACCAAACATCAATCTAACTTCCTCTAGAAAATCATATATTGTTAGTTCTCTAGCCCATACTAGTGCAACATTAATTGATTCGGCAATGTTAGATGTCAAATCCATCCCCTATGAACTGATGCATATGATCTAGCCCACTTATCGTATCCCGCCAAATTCAAGTACTTCTTCACTCTAACATCAACTGCCTCCACCTTCTCCATTAAACCATGAAATTCAGTCTTTGAATATGATTTTATCATTGTGTAGAAGACACCGGATAATGCATCATGTAATTTTCTAAAGTTTTTTTCACATTTCCCCATAAATGCCACATACATGCATAATGTGGTACATCATTATACACCTCACAGCTTTTATGATTCTTGCATTACGATCAGAAACTACACACATTTCTCTTCTCTCACCATATGCTTCCTTCAGATTTTCAAAGAACCAAGTCCAAGAAGCATCATTTTCGAAATCAAGAACTCCATAGGCCAAAGGAAATATATGTCCTGCATGTTCAAAAAATTCACATAACCATACATGATTTTTGACAAATCAAATAATGCACATTTATATTATAACTTCATACAGCTGCAAAGATTCTAAACTCTAGAGGATAAGTAAAACTTCTACATATGTATATTTTAAATACAATTTGCTTTTAGCAATAATAACTGAATCTCATTACATAAACATATATATATATATATATATATATATATATATATATATATATATTCTAAATACATACAACTGGACACATATTTGAAATCAAATATATTTATAATTAAATATCTTACCAGCTCCATCCATGGTACATGCAGCTACGAAAATTCCATTATACAGTCCTCTTAGATGACTTGTATCAACAACTATAATAGGTCTGCAATGTGCGAATCCTTGAATGAAGGCAGTTAGTGCAATAAATATATCCAAAAACTCATTTTTCTCATTCTTTTTCATTCTTATATGTGAACTGGGATAACTAGTGTTTAACACATGAATGTATGCAGGTAGTTTCCCGTATGATGCTGTTGGTTTCCCTCTTAACTCTTCAAGTGCTTGCTCCTTGGCTCACCAACACATAATATATGTTAAATACATATGTCTTCCTTCATATCACTTCTGATTTCAGATGGACTGTATTTCTATTTGTGGCGTTTAAATTTTGGTTTGACTATACCACTAATCGACTTATTAGTAGCATGCAATTTAGGATAAATATTATTTTTGATTGGACAGGTATGTTCTGGTAAAAATTCTCTGAAATTGAACATTCTAGATTCACCGATACTAGATGTACGAAATAAAAAAGCATAATTATCGGATCTGCACAACAACGTATAACTGCAAAAAAAAAATGCATATGCTTAAATGCAATTAACTATGAAAAAACAAATAATTAAATGCATAATACACTTACCATGTTTTACTCGATCTTACAGATAGTGTTTGAAACTTTTCACAAATTGAATAGTCCTTCATAATTGATTTTAATACTCTTTTTGAGATATAAACTTGATCAACCTCAATATGTTTGTGATGTGGGTCAGAGATAATAACTCTACTTTTATCCATTTCAAATACATCCAAACATTCTTCTGATGGTGTAACTATTAGCGCTCTTTGAGTACTTGTATTTCCCACGTTACTAGCACTGACAAACATCTTTAGACTTTTCAAATTACACAATGATGAACTTACAATTCTGCTGAAATATCCCTGTCAGAAACACTCACATATAAAGAAAAATTACTCAATTCCTTTAACTTTTTTTTTCTGCATAATATATACCTTCAAACCCATGTCATTACGTATACGTATTTTCTCCGCACTATCTATTAATTGATATTCGATTTCAATGCATTTGCACGTCAAATCAACATCAACATAAGAAGAAAGTAACATGTACAGTTGGTCATACGTAGAGTTTACGCTCAACAATATCACATCACTCATGTACTCTTCATATTCTTGCTCATAATTCCATCTTCCTGAATGTTTAACAAGAACAGCAATGCTACCCATCTTCAAATTGTAGAAAACCGCAAAATTGTAAAAAAATAAATTAAATATCTAATTCATAATATAAACACCAACCAATTCTCTAATACAAAACTCCAAAGCGAATTCACACAAAAATAATTTAATCGAAACCAGCTTATCAAAAATTAAAATTCAGATTAACGTTTTACAATTGCTTCTCAAGTTTCACACTTTATAATAACAACGCCAAATTTGAAATTATAAAAAAAATGCTTCCACAATTTTACAATACCTATAATTGCAATGTTTTTTTAATGTTCTGCACAATGCTAGTCGATCAGAAAAAAATACGTTCAACCAGTAGTTCTTTAATTTGAATATGGATTTTGGGTTTTGATTTTAGTTCTGTTTATGGAAAAAATTATTTTAATTTGAATTATTTGTTGTAATTTAATGGTGATTTAAAAAACGAGTTTTAAAAGGTAAAGAAATCTATCAATTAATTGTGCCATAAATTATGGAACCGTTTTTTACCATTTTAAACTGAAACTAATTAGCATTATATTAGGAATACAATATTCTGTTGTATATGTATTTAACTAGCAACAGTTTGTTCAAATACAGAATACATATTGCTATTTTTTGTAATTTTGAAATTGTTGCTAGAAAAGTTACAATTAAGGCTCTATAGTTGCTATTTATGAAATTTTCCCCAAACAAAAATAGGTTAAAGTGATTTTTGAGAAAAAATGTGGTGATGAGTTATCATATTTTTCTTTAAGTATAGTTTTTATCTTAAAAGTTTGATGTTATTTTTTAAAAAAGTTGTTTACTTAGTACTCTAACATACACACAAAAATTTATTTTTTTATAAAAATTGATTATTAATTAACACGAGACACACATGCAAATCACGTATATTTGACTAGTATAAAGAAAACTTGTGGCCATCTAATTATTATCTTTGCAATTCGCATTAATATATGTGTTGCTCCAAATTCAAAGAAAACTTGTAAAAGCTATTAAAATAATCAAATTCTAATTAAGTATTTTGCCATAATTAAAAATACAATACAATTATTCAAAGAAAATGAGATAGTGATCACAAATGTTCAAAACTAAATTAAAGTACTCAAATTAAAAATAAAACTTCATAGAGAAAATATATTAACCTCATAAGAAGAGGATTGTTGAAGAAATTTTCTGAATTTAAAACTTCCAATAGCTTCTTTCTATTTTTTTTTTAACAACTTGGACAGGAAATGGAAGATAAAAGTTAAAATCTAATAAGATAAGATGTAACATTTAAGTAGTTTGTTTCATATTCAGAAAATACTAAATGATTCACGCGTTCTTTTTTCAATGTGGGTTAAGTGCTATATTTATTATATGAGGCTTTTATTATGTATTTAATCCATAGCTTAGTAAAAGAGAGTAAACCAAAAAATGCAATTAAAAATGAGGAAAATGCAAAAAAAAAAAAAAAGATAGAAAAAAGATACATGTGAATGAAGGCCCTAGAGATGTGCCACACAGACATATCTATAATCCTCATATATATATATATATATATATATATATATATATATATAGATAGATAGATAGATAGATAGATAGATAGATAGATAGATAGATATATAAATATATATTGATTGATTGATTGGTCGTTTAATCATTCACCAAGACGTCAAGGCAGGTGCGGTTCAAGTATATTTGTGGCATAAGACGAAAATTAAACGGAGACCTTGAAATTTTAAGAAAGAATAACTTTCTTTTAATGAACTCTATTTTCAAAATTACATAATCAATTTTTTCTAATTATTCCTTTTTAAGTAATAATATAATCAATGCATTTAATTTTTCTTGAGATGTAGTACACTAGATATATGAACTTCTAATAATTCTTTTCTTTTACATTAAAAAATTATTTTTTCTATAAATAATATTCAATTTAAAAAAACATATTATTTATATTATTACAAAAAATGAGGCCCCTCAAATTTGGAGGCCTAAAACGGACGCCTATTTTTTTTTCAAGGTAGAGCCGCCCCTGCGTCAAAGAGGAAGAGAATAAATAATTGAATTATCATAGTATAGATTTAATAATCTGTCTCGCGGTAAATGAACACGCATTATTCATTTGTATGGGCAATTTTTTAAACAAATTATTACCATTTAACATCAAAGTACTTTTCAATTTGGAAGTGCCAACTATTATCATCCTTAATTTCAGGTTTATTCTTCAACGATTTACAAGAATGATATGTGGTTTACAAGACATGCGAAAACACTTCAATTAACTCGAATCTATTTGACTGGTTATGGAGTTCAAGAAAGAAGTTCAGAACTTGCAGTGTTGCCTTACCCATTGGATGGTGGTTTTTCATGGTACTGCATAATATGATTACTCAGAAAGTCATGTTTGTTTTAATTATTTTTTAAAATATATGATATGATATGATTTAATTTCACGGTTTGATAATCATGAAAACTCTCACTTTATGTAACCACCAATTTGATGTTATCTCATTGTTTTTTTTCCTAAAACAATTTTTTTTCGTATTTCATACTAAACGCACCTAGTATAGACAAAACATGCATTCGAATTTTGTACTTGTCATTGGTGGTCACGTTTCAAAATACCAAAAGAAAATAAAGTTTGTTACTATAAAAAATGACTTTGATTATAGTTATTTTGATCTACTTTTATATTGATTTTGTTAAAATTTACATGAATTTAACAACTTAATTTATGTACATGACATAATTTGTGACAAATTAGCAGGAAGAAAATTACTTTACTAACAATTATTGATAAATTTAATATTTATAATATTAAGAGCTTTTTAGTAAACTTATCAGTTATGATATAGTACTATACCGTCAAAACAAACAATAAAACCGTCATTAAATAGCACTGAATGATATAGTCCATTCAAACATTGTATTTTATACTCCCTCCGTTTCATAATAAATGAATTGTTGGATTTTGACACACATATTAAGGAAAAAATATTAAAGACATAAATTTAACACAACTTTCCATTTTTACCCAAAAAAAAAGAAAAAGATGACCTTGTAATACCTTTTCAAAAGTTAATTGGTTGTCAAGTCATAAGGGCAAATTTGAAAATAAAATTCAATGATTCACTTATTTTGAAACACCAATAAATACCCTAATAAACTTATTCCAAAACGGAGGGAATACTATACATTACATTACAATATCATACCATACAATATCGTACATTATGAAAGAATGACAAACCACCATCCAAAAAAAGTGTTAGTGATTTTGTATATTATTTAAGACAATCACATAAATTTATTAAAACATGTTTCGAATATGAAACATAAGATAAAGTATGAAGTTGTTTTAGAAAAAAATTGGGATCATGGGAAGGGAAAATGGGGAAAGAATTATAAGGTAAGCAATCTAATACTCAAAATAAAGGTAAAAGTTGACGGAACCAATCAACCTATTAAGATTTTCCAATAAAGTATAACGTAAAACTTAATAAAAAATAAAAGTTCACATAGAATAGTTGGAACATTATCAAATTTTGAATTGGTCCTAAACCCTAATAGAATGCACACATTTACTTTTTGTGTTAATTTCAAAGGTGCCATCATGTTCACTATTATTTTCATTGAAATGTGAAGAAGTTCATGACTTCCAATATGAGTTAATTGATTACAATAGTACAATAACTTAAATGACTCTATTTTAGGAAAATTAAAAGCTTTACCAAAAAGCGGGCTCATAAATTTCATTTTCATTCAGTCATTCACATTTTATTTCCGGACTTTTCACTATGTTGATTGAAATACATATACATGTTCATGAACTATTTCACTTTTTTCGTATAGACACCTCAATTAAGTCAGGTATTTATTGAACTTTTTACTCCTTAACAAATGATTTCAATTGAGCCCAATTTACTGATATGGCAAAAAATATGAAATGTGTGTAATACACACGTCGATGATGTCGCAAATTACGAATTAAATAGCAACACATGGCATTTTAACTTAAAATGATTATAAAAAAATTCTACTATAATTAAATCTAATTTTTCTTAGAAAAAAATATATAAAAAAAGAATCTTCTTCTGCTTCTTCGCTTATCTTCTAAAAAGTTTTTCTTTTTTTTCCACCATTGAAGCACCTACCCGATCTTCCTCCTCCATCCCTCCACCCCCCTCCTCTTCCCTTCCAAATACCCCTTATTCCATTGTTGAGCACACACAAAAAAAACGAATTGAATCTTCTTTTCCTTCATTTATCTTCTAAAAAATTTTCTTTTTTTTCCATCATTGAAGCATCCCCGTAGCTGCCTTCCTGACTTTTTTGATTGTGGGTGTTGTTTTGATGGAAAATGGAGGAGTAAAACTGAATTTTAATGGTGGAAGAATAGAGTAAGAAGAAGACACAAAAATATTTTTTAACGGTTGTAGTCATTAATGGAGTGAATTTTAAAATGATTGTAGCCATTAATAGGCTGAATAGTTTATTTTGGAAATGTATATGGCTGTAGCCATTAAAAGTGAATTTTAAGGAGTAAAAAAAATAAATTATTACTGTTGCTTATTGTATTCTTTTTCTTGGTTGTAGCATTAATGGAGAAGAAGAAGAAGGTATGGAAAAGAAGATGAAGATGGTGACTATTTCTTTTTTAAAAAAAAATTATTTTATGTGCCCTTTTTTTATTGGTTGGGGTTTTTTATATTTAATCTTTTTGATTAATGGTTCCTCACTTTCCATTAGGAGAGTGTGTTACACATGTCATGCCACATCAGCGCCACATCAGCGATTGTGTTCAATTGACATATTTTGTGAAGGAGTAAAGGGTTCAATAGGCACATGACTTAATTGAGGTGTCTATACGGAAAAAGTCGAATAGTTGAGGTATCTATATATGTATTATTGGAAGGTTATGAATGTATTTACATTATAGTGATTGTCTATCAAGAATATAGATAAGATCTTAGTGAATGTCTATCTATAATATAGATAAGATCTATCAAGATCTAGTTGATATCTATCAAGATTTGAAGTATCTATCTTTTAGTCAGAAACTATAGAGGGATTTTGTTCATTGTATCCTAAATCTGATGATTTCTCATCCTCAAGAGAAATAAAGAAGCCTCATCTCTTCTCTTTCTATTTATTCTTGTTATTCTTACTTTATATTTCGTAACATGTTATTAGCACGAGTCTCTAAATTTATTTAATTATGATTCATGATTAACTTGCAAAAGACATTATTGTTACCTTATTATTTTGAAAATTTCTGGTGAGATCTTATGGATATAATAATCGTCCCAAAGATAAGGCATGTACATGCAGTTCGACATTGTCATTTATTTTCACCGAAAAAGGATCAAAAATACCCCTGAACTATCTGAAATAGATCAAAAATACCCCTCGTTAGTTTTCTGGCTCAAAAATACCCCTTCGTTAAATATTTGGCTAAAAAATAACCCTCCTCTTAACAAAATTTCACCAAGCATGCCACCTAGATAAAAAAAGCCACGTGGCTATGCCACATCACCATCCATCCACATGTAAAATTTTATTTTTTGGAAAAGGGTCAAAAATACCCCTGAACTATCTGAAATAGAACAAAAATACCCCTTATTAATTTTTTGGCTAAAAAATACCCTTCTGTTAAATATTTGGCACAAAAATATCCCTTCCCTTGACGGAATTCTACCAAGCATGCCACCTAGATAAAAAAAAGTCATGTGGCTATGCCATGTCACCATACACATGAAATATTATTTTTTAATTATATGGCATTCCTTTCTTCTTGATGAAGAAGTTAAATAAAAAGATTATATTCAATGATGTTGATTTATTTTTTCTGGACTCAATAAATGCTAATAGTTTTTCAAATTTTATGTTTAGTCATCAAGTATTCTTAGAATTTTTTATAATGACATTTAATATAAGAAAAAAAATTTCAGAAAAGTAAATGACATTTAATATACTTTAATCATTAGAAAAACATGGATATAATTTTCTTTAATAATCTAAGTGAAAAGTTTATCATATAATGAAAAAGATAGAATAATTTGTATCCCTTTAACAAAATTTGTTTAGTACCTTCCCAATGTCGAGAAATCCCAAAAACGTTAAACTAAATCCACTAAAAATACTAATTTATTTTATTTAAATATTTTAAGAAATTTTTATTTTTTCTGATCATATTTTTTTCCAGATCGATAAAACTGCTTTGCAAAAAAATAAAAATAAAAATAAAAATAAAGAAGAAAGAAATGTCATATAATTAAAAAATAACATTTTACATGTGGATGGTGATGTGGCATAGCCACGTTTGTTTTTTTTAATCTAGGTGGCATGCTTGGTGGAATTCCATTAAGGAAGGGATATTTTTTAGCCAAATATTTAACAGAAGGGATAGTTTTTAGCCAAAAAATCAACAAAGAGTATTTTTTTATCCATTTCAGATAGTTCAGGGGTATTTTTGACCCTTTTTCAATAAATAAAATCTTACATGTGGATGATGAAGTGGCATAGCCATGTGGCTATTTTTACCTAGGTGGCATGCTTGGTGGAATTCCATTAAGAGGAGGGGTATTTTTTAGCCAAATATTTAACGGAGGGGTATTTTTGACCCAAAAATCTAACGAGGGGTATTTTTGATCCATTTAAGTTAGTTCAGGGGTATGTTTGACCCTTTTTCGTATTTTCACTTTAATGATCTTTTAACATTTATTTTTATTGTTGCACTTTACGTAATGCTATGTTAAGTGATTGTTTTCATGTGTGGAAACATATACTGCACGAGAAGTGTTTGTGAAGCCTTTTAACTGTGTAAATCATAAAGAGATTATAACTTTAATTGTTTCTCATCGTGCTATGTTTTGTAATGTGTAAGTACAAAATACCTTGTATGTATTATTCTGTGCAGGTGATAATCTAAATTTATATGTTGTGTATAGTTAAAGTGATGATGTTTTGTATGTACTTCAAACACGAGGTTGCTATATTAATCAAATTTGCATCATCGAAAACATCTAGTGAGAAAATAATAATAAACATATACTTGATTGTGATGGTATCACAACTCACCTCCAAATGAGGAAGAATAATTGAGAATTGATTGTGATGGTATCACAACTCACTTTCGAATGAGGAAGAATAATTGAGAATCGATTATGATGGTATCACAACTTACTTTCGAATGAGGAAGAATAAATAAGAAGAGTTATTTTAAAATTTACTTATGTCATACTAAAAGCATGTCATGTAAACTTGGAGTTTACTAGATTAAAAGTTCACAAATTGACATGAACAATTATGACATCTCAAAGATGTGCATACTGAGTATTGAGCATATATTAAAGAATTAGAAAATTCTTCATTACGTTTAATGTTATTTGCTCTCATGATAAGTTGGTTGGACCAACTAATTTTGGGACTGGATCCCTTAAAATGTGAAAAGTATAAAAGGTGAATAAGTGATACAAGAATAATCAAGGATATGGACTTATGAGGGTGCGCGTTGGTTCCGAGACTTGGTGTGTCCAATTGAAGTGTAGAAAAGGTCCAAAACACACCAAAAATCAGTCCACTCTTACACTTGAAGGGCACCTCACCTGGAGGGGTACTATGTACATTTTTGTATTTCATTTTGTAATAACTATATAAGGAACATGTTAGGGTTTTATTTTAGTTAGTTGTCTCATGTTATTGAAAGAACAAGAACACTTCACTTGAGAGAGAGAGCGCCTCCCTAGGCCGAAACTAGGACATGGCAAGTGTGGAAGTACTTGTGAGTGTGTATTGCTTGGAAATGATTGTCCTTGAGCGGTGGGATCCCTCTTGTGTCTTCGTAAGAGTGTGGTGTTGCTATTGTAAGCTCTAGGGGTCCTTAGATTTAATATGTCTTTGGGTTCTTGGGTCTTATTTTAGTGTATGTCTCACTATCTATCTCTACATTTCCTGTCTTAGTTAGTGTTGTTTAGGGAAACCATTGGGTCTTGTTGTTCATGTATCATGTAACCGCTTGTGGTTGTTATCAACATTATCATATTGTTGTCTATCTTCTTGTGTTCATCACGTTTTAGTGTTTGTTTTGGTGTATAAATACACCTTTTTTCCTTATATTCTTGTGTTGTTATTGTTTGGCCGAAACTAACTCTTAAAAAGGTCCTCGGATTCCTCTTGATTTGTGAACTGTTTTGAGCCTTATCGTGTGTCTCTTGTTTTTATCGTATCATTTGGTATCAAATCATGACTTGATATTGTTCCCACAAGATCAATCTTGGGCTTGTTAGTGGAAAAATAATAAAAAGTGTTCAAAACTGAAAATTCCAAAAAGGAGCAAATCTATCCATTTTGTGTCTTGGCCGAAAATGTGTTCTTATTGTGTCTTGGCCGAGATTTTTATTATTTTATTGTCTATATCTTGGAGTCCTTTTTTTGTTTGGTTATTTCTAAGTGTTGGTTTTCTTGTTCACTAGCACTTTAAGTCAAGATCTATATTTAAGCTTGAAAAGTTGAAGTTGTTGTTGTGAACTTGGAGTGTGGCCGTATGTTGTTATTGTCATGTTCTTGGCCGTGTGATGAATTGTTGTTGTGGGAGTTGAATGTTTGTTCCTGTTGTTGTAGATCTTGAAAGGTTTTTTTTGTGTTCTTTTTGTTCATCACAACCTTCATCTCTTGTTAAAACCGAAATGCAACACTAAAGGGACTTGGCCGTTTGTTGGTGGATTTGTTGTTGGTCGTTTTTGGAGATTGCTGTTGTTCTTGGTGAATGTTGTTATTTTTCTTGTGTTCTTCACCTCCTTCATAAAATTCTAATGAAAAAAGTGAAGTGTTAGATCCTAAAAGTGAAGGAACAAGGTGTAAGACTTGTTGGTCTTGAAGACTTTACAATCACCAAAGACATATCAATCACTTCTCAACCACCTTTCCTTGATTTAAGGACCATGTCTTGAGGAGAAAAGTCAAGTCTTGTTTTTTGAACTTGAAAGAGGATTTCAAGACTTGTTTTCCCTCCTTAACCAATTTCCACCATTTTCAAATTACAATTGGACCAAGACTTGAATTGAAAAATAAAATTTGATAAAATCGAACCAATACATGGCTGCCACATCATCATGTTTTAATGTTCATGCAACATATTTGTGGTCAAATTGTGATTTTTTAGTTTCATTGTGTTGTTTATTTAGTTTCGTATGTTGATTCCATTACTAACTTACAAGCTAGTACTAGATTGTAAGTTAGTTTTGAAACCGTTCTTCATGTGTATGGTCCTTTGTGTGTCTTAGTCTTTTTGAGTCATTGTAAACGTTTGGTTCACCTATCAACACCTCCAGGAGTACAAGCATGCTTACAACACTTGTGAGGTTAAGTGTGAGGAATCCGAGAGGCAAGGAAATAAAGAGAGAGTATGAGGACTTTTCTTGTACAACTAATTTGTTTGTGTTTTTTGTAGTAACTTCTTGACTATAATGGATAACAATGTTCCTAGTGCTAGCTTGTCTAGGTTGAAACTCAATTGAGCTGAATAAGATTGAAGGCAATTTTTAAGATGGACAGGAATTCGAGGTGCTAAATGAAGATGTTGGCTGAGACTTGTTGTTATTGGGCACTTGGATTTCTTATGTTTTGCTGACTGTTTTGGATAGTTCATTTGAATTGGACAATTGAACGAGATGAATTCGTGAATTTATGGGAAACTTTCTCTCAAGACGGAGAGGATAATACAAGAATAATCATGGATATGGACTTATGAGGGTGCGCGTTGGTCCCGAGACTTGGTGTGTGCAATTTAAGTGTAAAAGAGGTCCAAAACACACCAAAAATCAGTCAACTCTTACACTTGAGGGGTACCTCACTTTGCGGGGTATTATGTATATTTTTGTATTCCATTTTGTAATTACTATATAAGGAACATGTTAGGGTTTTATTTTAGTTAATTGTCTCATGATATTGAAAGAACAAAAACACTTCTCTTGAGAGAGAGAGAGCCTCCCTAGGCCGAAACTAGGACATGACAAGTGTGGAAGAACTTGTGAATGTGTATTGCTTGGAAATAATTGTGCTTGAGCGGTGGAATCCCTCTCGTGTCTTCGTAAGAGTGTGGTTTTTATATTGTAAGTTCTAGGGGTCCTTAGATTTAATATATCTTTGGGTTATTGGGTCTTATTGTAGTATATGTCTCACTATCTATCTCTACATTTCATATCTTAGTTAGTGTTGTTTAGGGAAACCGTTGGGTCTTGTTGTTCATGTATCATGTAACCGCTTGTGGTTGCTATTAACCTTATTATATTGTTGTCTATATTATTGTGTTCATCACATTTTAGTGGCTGCTTTGGTGTATAAATACACCTTGTTTCCTTGTATTCTTGTGTTGTTGTTGTTTGGCCGAAACTAGCTCTCAAAAAGGTCCTCGAATTCTTCTTGATTTGTAGACTGTTTTGAGCCTTTTCGTGTGTCCCTTGTTTTTATCATATCAATAAGGGTCCGTTCACCTATCTTATGATATATTGAAAAGATGCATTAATAAGATGATCACATGTATATTTATTGTTAATCTGCAGTTTGACATTCATAAAGTTATTTGCTCAATAAAATTGAGTTAAGAACATAATTTTCAGATTGTTTAATCAAGACAATTCATTTTAATAATGATGGTTTGGCATTGAATGCCTTCGATAAATAGCTAAACTATTGCTAATAAGAACAAAGCTTCATGTGGTGGTCTGAAATATGATATGTTGCATACAATAGCACTTGTATGCATTAGACCAATAAATTATGATTATTTCTTCCCTCTCAATTGATTCAAGGTCATGAACCAATTATTACATCTAACAATTGATGTGCGGTATACGATTAATGAATATACCATGATGCACAAAGATGAATTCCTCAAAGAATATGGGGATGTATGTTAGTTTTACTAACATAAGGGGGAGATTATAAGTGACTATGAAATATGTTAGGAATTATCACCAGATCCTCATTCAAAACAAAATTCAAGTCAAATGCTGAAAGCATCTCATTTTTAAGCTGCAAGTGCTCCTATTTTATGTTCTTAAAGGACAAAGTCTACGCATGCATGAAGCATGTTCGACTAATCGTTTTCAAACAAAATAATCTTTGAAAAATAAGAAGCAAATAATCATATAAGAAGGCAATGTGCTCTTGAAGAGCCTAAGACATAACACTTCATGAAACCTTATGAGAGGTTCAGGTACCTGAAAATAATGCAATGATGAGATCTCAAAATGTTATGTCACACTGCAAATCGATATAAAATGAGAATTCATCAACGATATTCTTGATACAATATTGGCACAATATTGTGGAAGATTATGAGGATCTGAATTCTACGTTATTTAAGCATGTTGGCGTAGAAACATTTACCAAGTGACATGAAAGGATGCATCTTGGTAAACATAACACTTATTTGATTTGCAGTCTAGACACTTGAAGTCGTCACATATATTGATATTGTCACTTAACAAAAATCCATATGAAAATACCTAAAGGATTCAAAATGTCTGAAGCATATAAAGTTTTTGGGAAACTTATTTATTATCCTTATAAGGGATAAATTGATGGTTTGAAAATCATTGAAATTCTTGGATAGTTTTCAAAAATAATAAGATTATTTGCTAAAATATGAAACATACCGATTGAATTGGATTGGTCCTGAAGTACCATATCTTAGTCCAATTGGTGTCCTAATGTATCTTTCAAATACTACAAGGCCTGATATAGACTTTTTAGTTAATTTTTTAATAAGATATAGTTCTTCTCCTATTAGGAGACATCAAAATGAGATCAAACACATGATCTTATTTTATTCTAAAGCTTGCAGTCTCGATCTTATTGGCTATTCTGATGATAGGTACTTATCTAACCCGTATAAAACTCGATCTCAAATAGTCTATATGTTCACATATGGAGATATTGCGATATCTTGAATATATACAAAGTAGTCTATCATAGCCACTTCATCAAACCATGCTGAGATAATAGCTATTCATGAAGAAAGCCAAGAGTGTGTGTGATTGAGGTCCATGATACATCTCATTCACAAAAAATATGGTTTGAAATATGACAAAGTACCCATGATTTTTTAATGAGGATAACGCAAAATGTACAACAAAACTTAAGGGGGGACTCAAGGAGATAGAACGAAGCACATTTCACCAAAGTTTTTCTATATACATGAGCTACAAAAGAATGGTGATATTAATATGGAATAGATTCGTTTAAGTATAATGTGGCTGATTTATTCACCAAGTCTCCTCCAATTGCAACTTTCAAGAAGATGGTGCACAAGATCGGGATCTAAAGCTTCAAGGATGTTCTCATTAGGGAAAGTTAATACACGTTGTACACTTTTTTTCTTACAAAGTTTTGTCCCATTGGGTTTTTCTTGTAATGTTTTTAATGAGGCAGCCTATATGCGTATTTTTAGAGATGTGCACTCTTTTTCCTTCACTAGATTTTTTCCCTACTGGGTTTTTTCTAGTAAGGTTTTAACAAGACACATTATCTATCAATTAGACATTCAAGGGGGAGTGTTATGAATGTATTTACATTATAGTGAATTTCTATCAAGAATATAGATAAGATCTTAGTGAAAGTCTATTAAGAATATAGATAAGATCTATCAAGATCTAGTTGATATCTATCAGGATTTGAAGTATCTGTCTTTTAGTCAGAAAGTAGGGGTATTTTCCCTATAAATAGAGGAATTGCTACGAACCAAATCGAGGCTCTGTCCATAACGAGCATCCCAATCTATAAAGGCCCGAGCGCCCTTCTTTATCTGGTAATCATGCACAGTACTCACATAATAAGAAAAGATGTGGAAATACAATACATTACAGAATCATGGTCATACTCTGAGTTCAATTTAACAATATAGAAAGAAATCCATCAACATCTAGAAAACATTTGTTCCAATCTGCAAAATCTCTACAATATCCAAAAAAATCAATAAATTGTCTACAACTAGGACAAGGCCCCTAGTGGACCTAAACCAACATAAGTAATAAATGACTGAAAGGAAATAGGCCTTCCAAAATAAAGAAGGCTCACCAATTGCACACTTCACTCCTGATTGGAAAACTCTACGGCTTAGCAGGACCTCTAGACTGGGCCTTAAACCCTGAAATATAGAAGGTCAATACAATTGTACTGGTATGTGAAACAACTCAAAATAGCAAGATTTTAGACAAAATAAATGAGAGCAGTTCATAAAGTCAATAATCATAGCACGTAAGTAAAATACATAGGCATATTTTAGTGACTCCAAGGCACTTCTTTGAAACTCACTCTTTATCTTAATCTTGAGATAGATAGTACACCCTACATTTCTACGATCCCACGGATTATATGGAATCTGTCCTTAACTCAACGGCCAAGCCCTCAATCCAAGAATGTCGCAAGGATTGGAGTACTAATTTCTATTCTAGTATACCAGTGTCTCAAGGACAAGTATACACTGGCTTTAGCCAATCATATCTCCTAAATCGACAAATTTGATTATTCAGGCGATGAGCCCTTACACTCAAATGCCTTCTTCGGGTAACCATCTGCCTCTCTTTAATCCTAATTTTTAATTATACAAAATCATACATCATGCTTTTCAAACAATTTATACTTTTTCTATTAAGGGCATGTCATCACCTGGTATCGTCATACCCTGACTTGCAAGTCAATATTATATCAAATTCACAGCCCATTATATTCAAAACATGCACATGACTACCCAAACTTCATAACATCACATTAGAGTCATCACTTTGAAATCTCAAGAAAACTTAGGCATTTATCATCTCTTTGAAAAATTTCAAAACATGTGGTGGTCATGTTAATTTAATCAATCACCTGCAATTCTTTCCCTTTTTGAAGCAAAGATATAGTTATGCCAAGAAACTCCTTCATTTAATATAAAACCATGTCAAACACTAATAAATTGAGAAGATCACTTTCATATCTTAAGACATGCATTTTAAAACATTCCTAATGATCATATAAACTTTATTTAGCAACAAGAGAGGGAATTCAAACTCATGCTTTCAATAATCCTTCAAACATGTGCAAAATCATATATATATATATATATATATATAGTTATAATTCAATTTTCATGAAACATTATTCAAAATTAACATATATTTTCGTCAAAATAGTCTTATGATGCATAATCTTCAAAATTCAGATGATATACTTCATTATAAATCAAAATTGGGGATCTTTAATCTTGACAAAACATTTAAACTAATGCCCAAGGTTTTTAGAGTAGTCCCACATACTTTAGATCACTTAGGATAAGGGTGGAACCTGAATCTCAGATAAGTTCTTGGAATCCTTGACTTCAATGATGAATTCTTGATCTTAAGGGAAGGGAGGTTAGGGTTTTCTTCTTGATAAAATTTAGTGAATATGGGCATATAATTCCCCAAAAGCATTTTAATCTTCAGTTATTACAATTTGGAGAGGTAGGAAAAAGACGAGACTGCCCTCAAATTTAAAAGTTGATGAAAAAAATCCCATTTTTAAGGCCTACAGTGATTCACTGAGTGGATCATCGAGATACCAACCATGATGCAGTGAAATTACGATGACTCGCTGGATAGCGACAATTGCTGTTTGGGGACTTACCGCGATGCAGTGAAATTACGGTGAGTTTTTGGAAATTGACAATTACTGAAATAGCCTCCATCGCGACGCAGTGAGGCTTCTATCGCTATTCTCACCATGACGCGGCCCAATCGCAGTGAGCCACTAGAATAAAATACAAACAAAATTTTAGACGCTCGTCAAAACTCAATCAATGGGGAGACTTTTGGAACATTTACGCATAGGAATGACGGTTACATTTTAGCCTAAATTGAGGGTTGTTACATTTTACCCCCTTGGGATCATTCAACCCCAAATGATGACTCGTGACACAACCAACACAATTTATAAGAATTAAATGAAAGAAAAGGAGTAGTATAGGATTTGTATCTTCTAAATTGTAATCCATCTCCACGAAGAGAGTCGGGTACCTCACATCCATATCATCTTCTGAATCTCATGTAGCCTTCTTATTTTTTTAATTCATCCATAGCACCTTAACTGAAGTTATTTCCTTACTCCTCAACTTTTGAACTTGGCGATCCAAGATGGCAACGGGTTCTTCCTCGTATCACAAGGAGTCTTTTACACTAATCTCCTCCACAAGAAACACTAGGGAATGATCTCCAATGTACTTGTTTAACATGGACACATGAAATACAAGATGTACAGAAGTCATACTTGTGGGCAATTCGAATTCATAAGAAGCCCCACCTATCCTTCTTACAATCTGATATGGTCCTATATAGCGAGGACTTAGTTTTCCTTTCTTTTTGAATTGCACGACTCTTTTCATAGGGGAGACTTTAAGAAAAACCCAATCACTAACCTCAAATTCCAAATCCCTCCTCCTAACATTGGCATAGGATTTCTGACGACTCTGAGTTGTCTTAAGTTATTTTCTAATGATGTTCACTTTCTCAATTGCTTGATGAACAAGGTCAGGACCAAACAACCGAGTTTTACCCACTTCATACCACCCAATTAGTGATCTACACTCCTCTCATAAAATGCCTTAAAAGAAACCATCTTAATACTGGCATGGTAGATATTATTGTAGGCAAACTCTATCGGTGGAAAATAATCTACCCAACTACCTTTGAAATCAATTACACAGGCTCTCAACATATCCTCAAGATTCTAAATAGTGTGTTCAACTTGTCCATCAGTTTGAGGGTTGAAAGCAGTCCTGAAGTTCACCTGGGTACCTAAACCCCTCTGAAAAAATTGCCAAAATTAGGAAGAGAATTGCGTACCTTGATCGGATATAATAGATACTGGTACCCCATGCAAACAAAATATTTTCTTAATGTATAGATTGGCATAATTATCTCTCAAATAGTTATTCCTCACAGGAAAAGAGTGATTTTCCTTGGTTACTCGGTCCACAATTACCTAAATAGAATCATATTGATTTTGGGACCTCCAAAGTCCTATGATGAAGTCCATATTTGTCATCTACCACTTCTACATAGGCAAATATATCTCTTGAGAAGTACCATTTGGTCTCAAATGTTCCACTTTAACTTGTTGGCAGTTCAAACACTTGGAAACAAAATCAGCAACACCATATTTCATATTATTCCACCAGTATATAGCTTTAAGATCATGGTACATTTTAGTGGATCCTAGGTGAACAACAACCTTGAAGAGTGAGCCTTATTGAGGATTCTCTCCCGCAAACCATCCATATTAGGTACACACAACCCGCCTTAGTACCTCAAAATACCATCACCGCCAATTTCAAAAGATATAACCTTCTGTTGACCAACATCTTTATTAATTTGCATCAAGATGGGATCATCTACCTGTTTCTCCTTAACTTCCACACATTGGGAAGATTTAGCTATTTCATGCACAACTACTCCTCTATCTTTGGAATCCAGAAGTCGCAAACCCTAGATTTTCAAGTCGATGAATATCTTTCACCATCTCCCTCTTTCCTTCCTCAACATGAGAAAGACTTCACATGGATAATCTGCTGAGGGTATCGGCCACCACATTCACTTTGCCGAATAATAGTGCAGTCTCATGTCATGATCCTTCAACAGTTCCAACCAACGCCTTTGCCTAAGATTCAACTATTTCTGTGAAAAGACATACTGCAAACTTTTATGGTCAGTATATATATCAATATGCACCCTATACAAATAATGCCTCCATATCTTAAATGCAAGCACCACAGCCGCTAACTCCAAGTCATGGGTGGGGTAATTTTTCTCATGCATCTTTAACTTTCTAGATACATAAGCTACCACCTTAATATGTTGCATAATCACACAACCAAATCCCACTAGGGATGTATCACAATACACCACAAAACTCTCTGTACCTTCTGAAAGAGTTAACACAGGTGTAGTAGTCAACTTGTCTTTCAACCTCTTGAAACTATTCTCACATGAGTCAGACCACAAAAATTTCACTATTTTCTGTGTCAGTTTGGTAAGTAGAGCAACTATGAAAGAAAATCTCTCTACGAATCTTCTATAATACCCCTCTAAACCAATAAGCTCTGAATGTTGGTTAGATTCATGGGTCTGGTCCATTTTTTCATTGCATCAATCTTTTGGGGATCAATTTTAATTCCCTCACTAGACACAATATGCCCCAATAAAGCAATAGCATTAATCCAGAATTCACACTTGGAGAATTTTGTATATAATTTATGATATATGAGGATCTAAAGGATGATTTAGAGGTGACTGGCATAATCCTCCTCACTCTTTGAATAAATCAAAATGTCATCAATGAAAACTATGATGAACAGATCTAAAAATTGGTGTAACACCCTATTCAATAGGTCCATTAATGTTGCGGGGGCATTAGTCAATCCTAAGGACATGACTAAGAATTCATAATGGCCATACCAAGTTTGTAAAGCTGTTTTAGGAATATCAGCCTCCCTAACCTTCAACTGGTGATACCCCGAACGAAGGTCTATCTTTGAAAAACACTTAGCACCTTAATGTTGGTCAAAGAGATCATCAATCATAGGAAGAGGCTATTTGTTTTTAATAGTGACCATATTTAACTACCGATAGTCTATACAAATATAGAAGGAACCATCTTTATTATGCACGAAGAGTATTGGTGCACCCCAGGGAGAAACGCTAGGTCGGATAAAGCCTTTTTCAAGAATATCTATCAACTATTCTTTCAACTTATTCAATTCTGAATGAGCCATTCTATATGGCGAAATAGAAATAGGATGAGTGTCTGACAATAAATCAATACCAAAATCTATCTCCCTATCAGGTGGTATCCCTAGGAGATCATCGGGAAAGACTTGTGCGAATTCATTAACCACAGGGACAGACTAAAGAGAAGGATTTTTGGTATTTGTATCCTTAACCTGAATAAGATGGTACAAACAACCTTTGGAAATAAGCTTACGGCCTCTGAGGTAAGATATGAATTTCCTTCTAGGTGCTAAAGAATGCCTCTTCCATTCTATTACTGGTTCATTTGGGAAAGAGAAGGTAACCTTTTGAGTTCTGTAATCTAGCATGGCATAACACGAATGGAGCCAGTCCATTCCTAAAACAACATCAAAATCAACCATATCAAGCTCTATGAGGTCTGCCATGGTATCATGGCTACAAATAAACATAACATAATTTTTATATACTCTCCAAGCCATAACAGAATCACCTACAAGAGTGTAAATAGAGAAAGGTTCTACAATAACTTTGAGCTCAAACCCAAAACTGAATGCCACATATGGGGTCACATAAGAAAAAGTAGACCCAGGATCAAGTAACACATATATATCACGGGAGAAAATTTGTAACATACCCGTGACTATATCTGGAGAAGCCTCTATATCCCAGCGATTGGACAAAGAATATAACCGGTTGCGACATCTTTCGGGATCTAAAGTAGCACCCTTAGAAGGTGGTGGTGGCGCGGAGGAATTAGTTTGGGATCTAGTACCTCCCACATTTTCTCTAGCAGTGGGGCAATCCTTCTTGAAATGGCCTTATTTATCACAATTATAACACACGTGCAAACCATAGATAGACTTTTTCGGATGGTTCCTCCCATATTTTTTGTAACGAGGATACGACTTATACGACTGAGCCACACTCCCTTAAGACTGAGTTCCCTACATTCTGGATCCACTGTTGGGATAAAATTTTTGAGACGGTCGATTAACTAGGGGTCTGGGCGCAGGGTCGCTGGATGAAGATTAGGCATGATTCCAAAACTTTTTCTTCGGCCACCTATTACCCTAATTACCTTTGTGGTGCTGAATATAGTTCTGGTCTTCTGGTCCGGCTCTCTTGGCCTATCTATATTTCTCCATTACTAAAGCAACCCTCTTCTTCTGATTCTAAATCTGTTGTATGTGCACAGAGATTCTGGAGAAGTCCATATCTCTTTTCAATATGGCCCCTTTGCACTCTAATAGTAAGTCATCCGAAAGATCGAATGCAAACTTCCTCATACAGTCCCTCATGTTTCCTGCCAACTCCAGAGCATAATGGGATAGTTGATTGAATTTTAGGGTGTACTCCTTAACGCTCATCTACCCTTTCTTTACGTTCATGAACTCCTCAGCCTTGGACTTCCTCAACTCCTGGGAAAAGAATCGGTCCAGAGAGGCTTTCACAAATTCGTCCTACATAGAAGGATCAATATTTTTACCCCTAGAATCCTTCCACTCATTGTACCACTGATTTTCTACCTCCTTAAGTTCATAGGCTGCTAGTTCAACCCCTTCCACTTCATCTACGTGCATCACTTAAAAATTTTTCTCTATCTCTTCCACAAACTCTTGTGGATCCTCCTCTACCTTTATACTGGTAAACTTAGGTGGGTTCAACCTTATAAGCTGACCCACCCATGTAGTTTTGGATGCACCAGACGTAGACCCAACATTCTCTAATCGTCGGGTCTATGAAGCCGCCAGCTGTTCAAGCATATGCATCGACTGTCAGAACTCAGCATTTTATATCTCTCTCTAGGGAGGGTTGGGTGTGGTTAGTCCCAGATCAGGGAGCCCTAGGTTCCCTGGGTGGCCTGATATGAATAGGGAAGACTCTCAAAGCAGCAACATTTTGAGGAATAGGAGCCCTATTACGTTTCCTCATCCCATGGGTAAGACGGATATCCTTAGTTTGGGCATTCTTTTCATTGGAGAGTCGTAGAGGCATGATAGCTTTTATAAAATACAAGAGACTATTAATTAGAGGACATTTAGACTCTAGCACGAACTAAACCACAAGGAAGATAAATATCCCTAAACGTCTAATAGCCTCCTACCTATAAGTGTGGAACGCTACACACCCATAAACAAGACTCTACTCGATGTAATTTTGCAGACACCCTAGGACCATAAATCGTGCTCTGATACCAAGTTTGCCATGACCCAAATTGTGGCTCTAGTCGTAACAAGCATCCCAATCCATAGAGGCTCGGGCGTCCCTCTACATCTAGTAATCATGTACAATACTTACATAATAAGGAAATATTCAAAAATACAAGACATTACAGAATCATGGTCATACTCTGAGTTCAATTTAATAATATAGAAAGAAATCCATCAACATCTAGAGATCATCAATTTTAGTCTGTGAAATCTCTAAAACATACAAAAAATTAATAAAATATCTACAATTGGTACAAGGACCCCAGTGGACCTAAACCAACATAAGTAATAGATGACTGAAAGGAAATTTGCCTTCCAGAATAAAGAAGGCTCTCCAACTACATATTTCACTTCTGTCGGGAAAACTCTATGGCTTAGCGGGACCTCTAGACTGGGCCTCAAACCCTAAAATATAGAGGGTCAATACAATTAAGCTGGTATGTGAAACAACTCAAAATAGTAAGCTTTTATACAAAATAAATGAGAGTAGTATATAAAGTCAATAATCATAACATGTAAGTAAAATACATGGGCATATTTTAGTGACTCCAAGACACTTTTTTAAAAACATGACTCACTCTTTATCTTAATCCTGAGATAGATGGTACACCCTATATTTCTATAATCTCATGGGCTATATGGAGTCCTCCCTTAACTCGGCGGCCAAGCCCTCAATTCAAGTATGCCGCAAGGATTGGAGTCCTAATTTCTATTCTAGTATACCAGTGTCTTAAGGACAAGTATACATTGGTTTATCAAATTATATCACCCGAATCGGTAAATTTAGTTATTCCGGCAATGAACCCTTACACTCTAATACCTACTTCGGGTAACCATCTACCTCTCTTTAAGACCAATTTTTAATTATTCAAAATCATGCTTCATGCTTTTCAAACAATCCATACTTTTTCTATTAAGGGCATGTCATCACCGGGTATCGTCATACCCTGACTTGCAAGTCAATATTATATCAAATTCACAGTCCAACATATTCAAAACATGCACATGACCACCCAAACTTCATGACATCACAGTAGAGGCATCACTTTGAAATCTCAAGAAAACTTAGGCATTTATCATCTCTTTGAAATATTCCAAAACATGTGGCGGTCATGTTAATTTATTCAACCACCTGTAATTCTTTCCCTTTTTAAAGCAAGGATATAGTTGTGACAAGAAACTCCCTCTCATTAAATATAAAATCATGTAAAACACCATGAAATTAAGAAGATCACTTTCAAATCTTAAGACATGTATTTCAAACCATTCATAATGATCTTATAAACTTTATTTAGCAACAAGAGAGGGAATTTGTACTCATGCTCTCAATAATCCTTCAAACATACGCAAAATCATATATATATATATAGTTATAATTCAATTTTCATGAAATGTAATTCAAAATCAACATATATTTCCATCAAAATAGTCCCATGATGCATAATCTTCAAATTTAGTATCATATACTTCATTATAAATCAAAATTGGGGATCTTTAATCTTGAAAAAATATTTAAACTTATGACCAAGGTTTTTAGAGTAGTTCCACATACCTTAGATCACTTAGGAGAAGGGTGAACCTCAAATCTCAAACAAGTTCTTGGAATCCTTGACTTCAATGATGAATTCTTGATCTTTAGGGAAGGAAGGTTAGGGTTTTTTTCTTGATAAAATTGAGTGAATATGGGCATATAATGCCCCAAAAGCTTTTTAATCTTCAGTTATTATGATTTGGAGAGGTAGGGAAAAGATGAGACTGCCCTCGGATTTAAAATTTTTTGAAAAAAATCTCATTTTTGAGGCATACCGCGACGCGCTAAGTGGGTCATCGTGATACCCACCACAACGCGGTGGAATCATGGCAAATCTTTAAATTGCGATAATTGTTGTTTGAGGACTCACCGTAATACGGTGAAATTGCGGTGAGTTTCTGAAAATTGACAATTACTAAAATAGCCTCCATCACGATGTTGTGAGGATCCCATCACTATTCTCAACGCGATGCGTCCTAATCACGGTGACCACTGGAATAAAATTCAAATAAAATTTCAGACGCTCGTCAAGACTCAATCAATGAGAAGACTTTTAGAATATTTATATGTACGAATGGTGGTCTACATTCTAGTCCCAATTGCGGGTCATTACAGGGATTTTGTTCATTGTATCCTAAATCTAATGATCTCCCATCCCTTAAAGAGAAATAAAGAAGTATCTTCTCTTTATTTCTATTTATTCTTGTTGTTCCTACATTATATTTCATAATAGGAAAGATTTATCTTCCTTAGATATCTTGATGATGATGATAGAATTACTTTTTCTAGTCTTTAACCTTTATTTATATAAATAATATGGATAGTTAAAAATATGAAAATTAAGCTTACAATAAATGGCATATACTTTCTCATTGAAAAGAAAATTAAAGATATACAAATTAACTTGTCAAAGTGTAACGTTTCAAAAAAATTTCCATGATCCTAGTTTCGCTTCAAAAATCAATTCTTGATTCTCTTGAATCAATATGAATCAAATGCTTTCCAGTATTAAAAGTGAGATTTTAGATGTGGAAATAGGCCCATGCGTTGCTCACAAGGGCCTCCGCCTCGAACCCCCATGTTGCAGACTCCCTTTCCCGATGTTATATTTCTTCAGTTTAGTTTCATATTAGAGGTAAAATGGTCTTTTCTCTTTTAGAAACATTAGTTCAAGGTTAAATACGCCATCAAAATGTCAAAATCTCTTATGTTCTCAAATCAATATCCCTTTTTATTCTCTTAAGCTCTCAACCTCCAAGTTGTAAGGAAAAAAATCAGGCTAAGCAATATCTTTCGTGGGAAACCCTGTTCATCCCTACAATTGAGTTATAGTTCTATGTTAAGTCATGATTAATTTAGGGTTTTAAGATTCAAATATTCTAATTGTCCTTTTTAATTTTTGATATAGTTTTTTTCTATAAGCTTTCGTTGTGAATTATTTCCTGAGGTAAGATAGTTCTTGAACTTACATTTAATTTCCATAATCAAGAGTTAATTTTCACATAAAGTTTATGACTTGAGAAGTTGTATTGAAAATTGATTTCATGCTTCACCAGTTTGAACTATATCCTTGTTGAAAAACATATTTAAAAGCAGAAAATTAATCAAAAGTGTATGAAAAATCTTTATGTATTATATCATGACTTGAAAAGTTAAAAGAAGTGAAAAGTAAAGTAAGTTATAACGATTTAGAGTCGAGGCTTGTAGAGAAAGATATGTTTCTTGATACGATATTTCAATGACTAGTATGGTTTTAGAAAATGTTTTTAAGACTTATGATATGAGCAGTTATTATATTTTGGGGAGGAATATTTAGCACCGAGTTGGATATGAGTCTGAAGTCACATGTCCCATAACTATGTTGGCATCGTAGATTTTGCCTTTGGGTTAAGAGTTAGAGGCATAAGTTAAGTGTTGTCTTACATCCTAACAAGGTGTAGGATGATTCTTCTCAATGTAGGTAAGATATTAGACTTCATGTTGCTCACATGGTTTATGTCGATCAGGAGAAACTCCCTCAATTTAGAAAAAACTTATTATTATTAATGTTACTTATTATGTATGATGTTTGTATTAAAGTTTCTTTTTTACAGCATTTCAATTAATTATTTTCGAGCTTACATTTCATGAAGTTCATTATTTAAGTTTTTACATACTTTTAAATAAATCATTCATTTAACTACTTTAGTCTCCGTAACTTTGCAAGAAAAGAGTCGACAAGTCTTTTGTTTCATATCTCCCTACTCGTGTCATATGTTATTTTAAATTCCAAAGTTACGTGAGTTTTAGTTTTTATTCTGCTTTTGTGTGTCAATAGATTCAAAGAATTGATCTTTTTTTGTGTTATATCATGTCATGGTATATATTATGGCATACAGACTCAGGACTGCAACCAGTCCTTTCACTAGAGCATCCAATATTATCTCGTAGTGATTCCTCCTTATATCAAAAGGACATAGTGATGATTTGCTAAATTTTTAGCTTATTAGATAATTTCAATATCAGTTGTTAGTTTCCAAAAAGGTAGTTCGAGAGATTTATAGGCTAAAAATCAATTAAAAATCAATTGAGGCATGTCAGGAAGGCTGAGTATCAGCAAAATATGGGTCTTTAGGGTAGGAGAGTCCATTTGGGTGGTCAAACAGGCAAAACAATGTGAACAGGCATTTTAGGTAAAATCAATATGTTATGCCCGCGGTTCCAGGGGTAGGGCAGGGATTCGAGGGGATGTGGGTCAAAAATTGACTGGGGCATGCCAAGGAGGCTGAGAATCATCCTAGTAAAGTCTTTTGGGTATGAAGGGTCATTTGGGTGGTCAAACAGGAGAATAAATGTGAACGAGGCATGTTCGGAATAAATCAATATGTTATAGCTAAATTGGTATGCTATATTCCATGATTTGGTGGTGGGCCCAGGGTTTGGGTATATTGTGCTCTTAAAATTGATTGAGGTATGCCAGGGAGGATGGGGAGTGGCCTAATATGGTCCGTTTGGGTGTGTATAGCCATTTGGGTATTCAAACGGGTAAAGAGGCATGTACAGGGCATTTTTCGGCCAAATTGGTATGTTATAGCTCACGGTTCCAGGGATGGGCCCAAGGTTTGGGTATTTTGTGGATCAAAAATCAATTAGGGCATGGAATGGAGAATGGGAAGTGTCCTAGTATAGTCCATCGGGGTTTGCGGGGACATTTGGGTAGTTAAATGGGAAAAATAGTGTGAATAAGGCATGTTTAGGCCAAATTGGTGTGCTATAGACAATGGTTCCGGGGTGGGCCCAAGGTTTAAGTGTGCAATGGGTCAAAAATCAATTGAGGCATGTTAGAGAAGCTGGGGAGCAGCCTAATATGGTCGTTCGGGTAGACGGGGCTATTTGGGTTGTTAAATGGGCAAAACAGCGCGAATGGGGCATTTTCGTGCCAAATTGGTGTGCTATAGCTCACAATTCTGGGGTGTCGGGGTCCAGGTGTGTTGTATGATGAAAATCAATCAGTACATATAAGTGAGGTTGGGAGCAGCCTAGTGTTGGCCGATAGGTAGGCAGGGCCATTTAGGTGGTCAAATGGGCAAAATAGCACAAACAGGGAATTTTCGTGCCAAATTGATGTGCTATTACCCACGGTTCTAGGGGGTGGGCTCAGATTTTGGGTGTATTGTTGGCCAAAAATTAACCAAGGTATGCCAGGAAGGTTTGGGAGTGTCCTAGCATGGTCTGTTGGGGGTGAGAGGGTCCATTGGGGTGGTCAAATAGATAAAATGGTGCAAATAAGGCATTGTTGGGCTAAATCGATGAGTTATAGCCCACGGTTCTAGGGGTGGGTCCGAGTTCAGGTGTGCTGTGTGCCAAAAATTGATCAGTGCATGTAAGAGAGGTTGGGGAGCATCATAACTTGGGTCATTAGGGTGGGCAAGGAAATTTGGGTGGTCAAACGGGTGAAACAGCACGAATGTGGAATTTTTAGGCCAAATCAGTGTGCTACCCATGGTTCCAAGGGTGGGCCTGGGGTCCAAATATATTGTACACTAAAAATTGATTGAGGCATACCAGAGAGGCTCATGATCAGCATATTATGGGCCTTTGGGGTTGGAGGAGTTATTTGGGAGGTCAAACAGGCGTAATGGAGTAAACGGGGTATTTTTAGGTCAAATCGATGTGTTATAGCTCACGGTTCTGGGGGTTCCCTTAGGTTCCCGCCATGATATGGTCTAAAAATTAACTAGGGCATGCCACGAAGGCCGAATATGGTCCTAGTGTGGGTCGTTGGATAGGCGGTGCCTATTGATTGGTCAAATAGGAGAAACGGAATGAATGGGCCATTTACTAGCCAAATTGGTGTGCTATAGCCCATGGTTCTGAGGGTCCAGGATTTATGTGGGCCAACTATTAACTGGGTCATGCTAAATAGGCTGAAAAGTGACCTAGTATGGTTCATTGGGCTGGAAGGACCATTTGGGTGGTCAAACGGGTAAAATGGAATGAATGGGGTATTTTTGAGCCAAATTGGAGTGATATAGCCCACAGTTCTAGGGGTGAGCCTTAGGTTTGGGTGTGTTGTGGACCAAAAATTTCTTGGGGCATGCCAGGGGGTTGAATAGCATCCTAGTATGGCCCTTTGGGGTGGGCAGGGCTATTTGGGTGATTAAATGGGTGAATCAGCGTGAATGAGGTATTTTCTGACCAAATTGGTGGGCTACCCATTGTTCTGGGGGTTGGCTCGGTATTCGAGTGTTATGTGGGACAAATATCGATTGAGGTATGCCAGAGAGGTTGAAGAGAGGTCTAGTATGGCCCGTTGGGGTGGGTGGATCTATTTGGGGTGGTAAACGAGCAAAATGGCACAAACGAGGCATTTTCGAGCCAAATTGGTGTGTTATAGCCCATGATTCTAGTGGTGTTCCAGGAAATCGAGAATACTATGGGCCAAAAATTAGTGATCCAGCATGGTCTATATGGGGTAGACGAGGCCATTTGGGGGTCAAACGGGTGAAACAACGTGAACGGAGCATTTTAAAGTAAAATCGGTGTGTTATATCCTACGATTTTGGGGTCTGAGCATATCAAATATTTATCGGGCATGCCAGGGAGGCTGGGAAGCGGACTAGTGTGTCACTTTGGTATAAGCGGGGGCATTTGGATGGTCAAATATATGAAATAGTGCGAATGGGGCATTTTTTGGCTAAATCAGTGTGCTATATCCCACCGCTTTGGGTATGGGCCTGGGTTTTAAGCGTGTCGAGGGCCAAAAATTAATTAGGGCATGATAGGGAGGCCTAGGTGGTATTTTTAGGCCCAATCGTTGTACTATAGCCCATAGTTCCAGGAGTGGGCCTAGGTTCCGGGTCTACTGTGGGCTGAAAATTAACCAGGACATGCCAGGGAGGCTGGAGAGAGCCTAGTCTGGGTTTTTGGGGTATGCGAATCTATTAGAGTGGTCAATCAAGCAAAACGACATAAATGGGGCATTTTCGGACCAAATAGGTATATTATAGACCACGATTCTAGGGATGGCCCGAGGTCCAGGTGTGCTTTGGGAAAGAATTGATTAAGGCATGCCAGGGAGTCTAGGTATTAACCTAGTGTGGTCTTTGTGGTGGGCGGGGCCATTTGGGTGGTCAAACGAGAAAAATGATGTGAATGGGACATTTTTAAGATAAATTGGTGTTCTATAGCCTACGATTCTGAGGGTGGGCCTCAATTTCAGACGTGCTATGTGCCAAAAAATTATTAAGGAATGTCGAAGAGACTGGGGAGCAGCCTAATATGGGTCGTTTGGGTTAGCGGAGCCATTTGGGTAGTCAAACGGGTGAAACAGTATGAACAAGGCATTTTCAGGCAAAATCGGTTTGCTATAGCCCACGATTTTGGGGATTGGATCAGGGTACCAAAGTATTGTGGGTCAAAAATAAATCAAATAAGGTCAGTTAGAATGGGAATTGTCCTAGTATGGGCCGTAGGGGTGGGTGGGGCTATTTGAATCAAATCGGTATGCTATAGCTCACAGTTTCTAGGTGTGCCTGAGCCCCGATCGTGTTTTAGGCTAAAAATTGATCGAGGAATCCCATCAAGGTTGTAGATATGCTAGGGGAGGGACGTTGGGGTTAGCAGGGAAGTTTGAGTGCTCAAATGGGTAAAACAGCAAGAATGGTCCATTTTCGGGTCAAATTAGTGTGCTATAGCTCGCGATTTTCAGGGTGTGCCTGGGGCTTAAGCATATTTTGGGATAAAAATCAACCAGGGGATCCCAAGTAGGTTTTACATTATTCAGGGGTGGGTCTTTAGGGCCGACGAGGCTGTTTGGGTGGTCAAATGGGTGAAATGGCGTGAATATACCATTTTTAGGCCAAATCGGTAAGTATAGCTCACAATTTTCTAGGTGTACATGGGGCTCAAGCATGTTTCAGGCCAAAAATTGATCGAGGGATCCCATTCATGTTGTGGATTATCTAGTGGCAGGCTGGTGGTGTCGACAGGGCCAATTGGGTGGTCAAACGAGAAAAACAGTGTGAATGGACCGTTCTTGGGCCATATCAGTGTGCTATAACTGATTTTTTTCTAGGTGTACCCAGTTCTCGGGTATTTTTTAGGCTGAAAGTTGACAGGGGACTCCCCGGTAGGCAGTGGATCGACTAGAGGTGGGTTGTTGGGGTCGGGGAGGCTGTTTAGATGGTCAAACAGGGGAAACAATTTGAACAGGCTATTTTTGGGCCTAATCGATATGCTATAACTCACGATTTTCTAGGTGTGCCCAGGGCCCAATAGTATTGTCTGCAAAAAATTGACCAATGGCTTCCAGGAAGGCTCTGGATTGGCCAGGAGTTGTTTATGAGGGTCGGAGGAGCCATTTAGGTGGTCAAACAAGCTAAACGACGTGAATAGATTATTTTGGACCAAATCATTGTGTTATAGCCCATGGTTTTTTTAGTGTGCCCGGGGCTCGTGCGTGTTTTAGGTCAAAAATCTACCGATATCTCCTAGGCATACTATGAATCGGTGGGGCCTTTTGAATGGTCAAACGAGCGTAACGACACGAATGTGCCTATGGCCTGGATGTGTTTTGGGCCAAAAATTGATTGGGAGCTCCCAGGCAGGCTGTGGATCAGCTAAGGGTAGGATTTTGGGGTCGACGGGTCTATTTGTATGATAAAACGGGTGAAACAACGCGAACGAGCCTTTTTTGCACCAAATCAGTGTGCTGTAGCTTAGGTTTTTTGGGTATGCCTTGGACTCGAGAGTTTTTTGAACTAATCATTAACTGTGGGCTCCCATGGAGGCTGTAAATCAGCCAAGGGTGGGTCGTTGGGGTCAATAGAGATATTTTGGTGGTCAGACAAGTGAAATACAGGTCAAATCGGTGTGCTATAGCTCACGATTTTTTGGGTTTGCCCGGGGCCCAGGTGTGTTTTAGGCTAAAAATCGATTGGAGACTCCCAAGAAGGTTGCGGTTCATCCATAGGTGGGTCATTTAGGTCGGTAGGGCTGTTTGTGTGTTCAAATGACCGAAATGTCAAATATGATCAAAACGACGTGTATGGCCAATTTTTTAGCCAAATCTTTGTGCTATAGCTTACGGTTTTCTTGGTGTGTCCAGGGCCAGGATGTGTTTTGGGAGAAAAATTAACCAAGGGTTCCCAAGTAGGTTGTGATCGGCTAGGGGTTGGCCATTGGGGTTAGCGAGGCTATCTGGGTGGTCAAACAGGCAAAATGACATGAACGGGCTATTTTCGAGCAAAATCGGTGTGTTGTTGTTCACTGTTTTCTAAGTATGCCTGGGCCTAATCATGTTTTGGGTCAAAAATTGACTAGGGGCTCCCAGGTAGGTTGTGGATTAACCAGGGATGGGTTGTCGGGGTCGGCGGGGCTATTTGGGTGGTCAAATCATTGAAAATACACAAATAGACTATTTTTCGGCCAAATTGCTTTATGGTAGCTCACGATTTGCTGGGTGTGCCTAGGGCCCGGTCGTGTTTTGGATTAAAAAATAATTGAAGGATCCCTGGAAAGCTTAAGATTAGATAAGATAGGGTCGTTAGGGTCGATCGGGACATTTGAGTGGGCAAATAGGAAAAATGGCATGATCGGGCTATTTTAGGGCAAATTGATGTCTTATAGATCAGGGTATTCTTGGTATGCTTGGGGACCGATCGTGTTTGGGGAAAAAAATTGACTAAAGCCTCTTGGTAGTTTGTGGATTGGCTAGAAGTAGGTTATTGGGGTCGGCGGGGCTGTTTGGGTGGCTAAACAGGCAAAACGATGTGAGCAGGATGTTTTGAAGCTAAAAAGTGCAAACGGGTCATTTTGGGCTAAATCGGTGTGCTATATCTCACGCTTTTTTAGGGTGTGCTTGGTGCTTGGGTGCCCCATTGACCCCAAAAGACCCCAAGGGCTCCCAAGAATATTGTGGATCGGCCAGGGGTAGGCCGTTGAGGTTTGTGGGGCTATTTATATGGTCTTCATTGGGGTTTGTAGGGCTATTTGTATGGTCAAACTTGCGAAACAGGGTGAAGGGGCCATTTTCGAGCAAAATTGGTGTACTATAGCTCATGATTTTCTAAGTGTTCCTGGGTCCTAAGCGTATTTGGACTGATAATTTACTGTGGGCTTATATAGAGGTTGTGGATCAGGCAAAGGTGAGCTGTTGGGGTCGGCAAAGCTGTTTAGATGGTCAAACAGGCATAACAGTGCGGACAGGCAATTTTTGGGCCAAATTGATGTGCTATAGCTCATAGTTTTCTAGGTGTGCCTAGGGCCCAAAAGTGTTTTGGGACAAAAATCAATTGAGGGATCCCAGGAAAGCTATGCATCAACAAGTGATGGATCATTGAGATTGGTAGGGTTGTTTTGGTGGTCAAACGGGTGAAACAATACGAATGGGTCATTTTTTGGCCAAATTGGTGTGTTATAGCTCATGGTTTTCTCGATGTGCCAGGGTTTAGGGTATGTTGTTGGCCAAAAATAGATCGCGGGATCCCAGGTAGGCTATGAATTGGACAGAGATGGACCATTGGGGTTGGTGGGAAAGTTTGGGTGGTGAAACGAGCAAAATGAAGTGAACGGGAAATATTTGGGCCAAATCGATGTGCTATAGCTCACAATTTTCTGGGTGTTCCCGAGGCCCAAGCATTTTTTAAGTTAAAAATAAATCAGGGACACCTAGGCAGGCTGTGGATCGAACAAGGGTGGGCTGTTTGGGTTGGCGAGCCCATTTAGGTGGTAAAACGGGCAAACTAGTACAAACGGGCCATTTTCAGGCCAAATCAGTGTGTTGTAGCTTATGGTTTTCTAGGTGTGCTTAGGGCTCCAGCATCTTTTAGGCCAAAAATTAACTGAGGCTCCTAGGCATGCTCTAAATCAACTAGGGGGGGTCGTTGGGGTCAGTGGGGCCGTTTGGGGGCACAAGCAAGCAAAATAGTGCAAATGGGCTATTTTCTGACCAAATCGATGTGTTACAGCTCACTCTTATTCGGGGTGTGCCTAGGGCCCAGCGTGTTTTGGGATGAAAATTAAATAGGGCTTCGAGGCAGGCTATGGATTAGCCAGGAAGGCTGTTGGAGTCGGCGAGGCCGTTTGGGTGGTCAAACTAACGAAACAGAGAAAACGAGTTATTTTTGGGTCAAATCATGTGCGCTCACACTTTTCAAAGTGTGCCCAAGGCTCGAGTATATTTTAGGCTGAAAATCAACTGAGGTATACCTAATAGGCTGTGGATCGATCAAGGGTGAGTTGTTGGGGCAAGTGGGGCTGTTTGGGTGGTCAAACAGGCAAAACAGCTTGAATGGGCTATTTTTGAGTTAAATCAATGTGTAATAGCTCACGGTTTTCCAAGTGGGCCCAGGGCTTGATCGTGTTTTGGGCCAAAAATTGACCAAGGGCTCCCAGGCAGGCTGTAAATCAGCCAGTGGTGGGCCATTTGGGTGGTCAAAGGTCAAAACCACGTGAACACATTGGTTCCGGACCAAATTGGTATGCTATAGCTTATGGTTTTTGGGTTTGCCTAGGGCTCATGCATGTTTTGGAACCAAACTATATCAAGGGCTCTCAGGTATGCTGTGAATCAGTTAGGGGTACGTGGTTGGGGTCGGAAAGACCATTTTGGTTGTCAAATAGGCATAACGGCACGTATGGGCCATTTTTTAGCCAAATTGGTGTGCAATAGCTCATGGTTTTTTGAGTATGATGGGGACCTAGGCATATTTTGGGTCAAAAATCAACTAAGGTCTCCCAAGAAGGTTATGGATTAGCAAGGGATAGGCTGTTGGGGTCGACAGGGCCTTTTGTGTGGTAAAGCAGGTGAAACGGTGCGAACGGGCCATTTTTGGGCAAAATTGGTGTGCTATAGCTCATGATTTTTTGGGAATGCCCGAGGTCCGGGCGTGTTTTGGGAAAAAAATTGATCGAAGGCTCTTGTGGAAGCTGTGGATTAGATAGGGGTGGGCCATTGAGGTCAACGGAGCAGTTTGGATAGTTAAATGGGAAAAATAGTACGAACGAGCCATTTTTGGGTCAAATCGATGTGCAATCCCTTATTATTTTCTGGGTTTTCTCGGGGCCCGAGTGTGTTAGGTTAAAAATCGATCGGGGGCTCCCAGGCAGGCTGCGGATCGTCTAGGGGTAAGTCATTGCGGTAGGCTAGACTGTTTGGGTGGTCAAACATGCCAAACGCTGCATATGGGCTATTTTTTAGCCAAATCGGTGTGCTATAGCTCACAATTTTCTGGGTGTGCTCGGGGTCCAGGTGTATTTTGGTCCAAAAATAGACTGGGGTCTCCCAGGTAGATTATGGATTAGCTAGGAGTGGGCTGTTAGTATCAATGGGGATATTTGGGTGGAAAATGTTCCAAATGGCGCCAACGACCTATTCTCAGGCCAAATTGGTATGCTATAGATCATACATTTCTGGGTGTACTCGAAGATCGAACGTATTTTTTGTCAAACATCAACCAAGGTATCCCAGGAAGGATATGGATTGGCCACGGGTGGGCCGTTGGAATCGATTGGGCTGTTGGGTGGTCAAAGAGGCAAAATGATGTGAATAGGCCATTTTCAAGCCTAATTGATGTGCTATAGCTCACGATTTTATGGGTTTACTCGGGCTCAGAACGTATTTTAGGCCAAAAATTATCTAGGGCTCCCACATCGAATTTAGATTGGCCAGGAGTGGGTCGTTGGGGTAGGCAGGCCCGTTTTGATGTTTAAACAGGAGAAACGGCGTGAACGAGCAATTTTCAGATCAAATTGGTGTGCTATAGCTTATGGTTTTCTTGGTGTGCTAGGGGATCGAGCATGTTTTGGGATAAAAATCGATTGACTATTCTCAGGCAGGTTGTGGATGATCCAAGGGTAGGCTGTTGGGGTCGGTTGGTCCATTTGGGTGGTTAAATGGGAGAAACAGAGCTAATGGGCCATTTTTGGGCCAAATCAGTGTAGTATAGCTCACGATTTTCAGGGTGTGCCTAGGGACCTGGAGTGTTTTAGGCCAAAAATCGATCAAGCGCTCTCAGGCAGGATGTAGATTGTTCAGGGGTGGGTTGTAGGGGTCGATGGGTCCGTTTGGGTGGTCAAATGAGTAAAACTACACAAACGGACCATTTTTAGGCCAAACTGGTGCGTTATAGCTCATTATTTTCTAGGTTTGCCCAGGGCCCGATCATGTTTTGGGATGAAAATTGACCAGGTACTCCCAAGTAGGATGTGGATCGACCAGGGGTGGGCTGTTGGGGTTGGCAGGGCCGTTTGGGTGGTCAAATTGGCAAAAAGTCATGAACGACCCATTTTTAGGCTAAATTGATGTGCTATGCTCATATTTTTTGGGTGTGCCTGGGAATCGAGTGTGTTGTTGGCCAAAAATCAAGTGGAGGCTCCCAAGAAGGATGAGGATCGATTAAGAGTAGGTTGGTAGGGTCGATCGGGCCATTTAAGTGGTCAAACAGGAGAAATGGTGCAATCGGACCATTTTAAGTCAAAATCGGTGTGTCATAGCTTACTGTTTTCTAGATGTGCTTAGGGGGCCCGATCGTATTTTGGGTAAAGAATTGACTAAGGGATCATAGGTAGGCTGTGGATCATCCAGGGGGTTGTTAGGGTCAGCGGGGCCATTTGGGTGGTAGCCTATTTTCGGGCCAAATTGGTGTGCTATAGCCAATGGTTTTTTGGGTATATCTGGGGCTCGGATGTGTTTTAGGCTAAATATTGATTAAGGGCACCCAGGCATACTATGGATCGGCAAGGGGTAGACCATTTGGGTCGGCGGGGCCGTTTAAATCGTCAAACGAGTGAAACGACGTAAACGAGCCATTTTTGAGCTACATCAGTGCGCTATAACTCATATTTTTCTGGGTGTGTCCGAGGCCAAGACGTGTTTTGGTATGAATATTAACAATGGGCTCCCAAGTAGGCTGTAGATCGAACAAGGATAGGTCATTGGAGATGACCGGGCCATTAGGGTGATCAAATGGGCAAAACGGTGCAAACGAGCCATTTTTGGGCAAAATTGGTGTGCTACAGCTCACGATTTTCTGGGTGTTCCCAGGGCTTGGGTGTGTTTGGGGATGAAAATTGATCAAGGGCTCTCATGAAAGCTGTGGATCAGCCAGGGGTGGGCTGTTGGGGTCGACGGAGTTGTTTGGGTGGTCAAACAGGCGTAACGGCGTGAACAGACCATTTTCGAGCCAAATTAGTATGTTATACCTCACGGTATTCTGGGTGTGCTCAAGGATTGAGAGTGTTTAGGGATAAAAAATAATTGAGAGCTCCCAAAAAGACTATAGATTTAGCAAGGGTGGGTCATTGGGGTCGGTAGGGTCATTTGGGTGGTCAAACAGGCAAAACAATGCGAACGAGCTATTTTTGGGACAAATCAGTGTGTTATAGCTCATAGTTTTCAAGGTGTTCTCGCGGCCCATACGTGTTTAGGTCAAAAAATAGATCGGGGGCTCTCGAGAAGGTTGTGGATCGGCCAGGGGTAGGCCGTTAGGGTCGGCGGGAATATTTGGGTGGTCAAATTGGAGAAATGGAATAAACAGACCATTTTTGGGCCAAATCGGTGTGATATAGCTCACAATTTTCTAGGTATGCCTGGGGCCAGGTGTGTTTTAGTCCAAAAATCAATCGAGGGCTCTCAAACAGGTTGTATATAGGCCAGAGATGGGTCGTTGGGGTCGGCTCGACTGTTTGGGTGGTCAAACGGGCGAAGCGGCGCAAACAATCTATTTTTGGGCCAAATTGTTGTGCTATAACTCATGGTTTTTTGGGTGTTCCCGGTGTTGACACCTAATTTTTGCCCTCCACAACCAAGTTTAATTCCGATTTTCTTTGATTTTCAAATAAAATTACGACATTTATATTTTTGGGGGGAATTTTATCACTTTGAGTAACGATTATATATTATCGTATTCAATTATACAAAATTATATAATTTATTGTTTAAATATTTATTTTTATGAAATCTAAGATTTTAATCAAAGATTATCTCAAAAATAAATTTAATCTTAATTTAAATTTAATTTACTCTCAAGAATAATTTATTTGGATAAATATATGTTTGATTTTATCAAATCAAGAACCCTGGGATCAAACAGAGTGTTAATTCGTATCGAAATTCAATTCAATTTAGTCAATTTATTTTATTTGACTATGTTTAAAATTAAATTGACCATGACTACAATGCAATTGGTCAATTGACATTTAAATTGGTTAATGTTTAAATAGATTGACTAAAATTGTAATCTAAATTGTCCATTTTAAATTGGGCCACAAAAAATGGCCCAATATAACCTTAAAACAATCAGCAGTTCTTTCCCCTTTTTTAAAATTAAATCCAGCCCAACAATTCTACAAGTGATAGGCCCACTCCAACTCCCTGACCCGGCCCACTCCTTTTTTCCTCCTCCTTCACCACAGCCGAACAGCAACAACACGAGAACAACAGCAATTTTGCGAATCTCAGGATAATTGGTACGATTTCGTACGTAGTTGGATGATATTCATTGGTTCTGGAGTACAATTCATTTTTCTCAAATGGTATTGGCCCGCCCATTTCAATTTCTCTCATGAAATCCAAAACTTGGTATAAATTATTGATGAAACCCAAACTGTGGAGGGATTTTCGAAAATCAAATTCAAAATATCCTATTTTTAAATCCCTAAAATACCCCCAATTCTGTCTTCTATATAAGAACCCACTGGGTACTGATTTCAGGGTTGGGAAATTTTTTTTACAAAACAGAAATACACACCCAGAAAAAGGGAAAAAAATTGGTCGCAAGAATAGGCGAGAATTTCCATCAGTAAAATTTTTAGGAAAGGCAATCGACTAGTCGAGACTTTCATAGCGGCATTGAATTTTCCTGTGGTAGTGAAGTCCAAAGGAGATCGAGGTTCCATTTTGCTGCTCCCGAACAGGTAATATCCCATTCCATTGAGCTTTCGATTGCTTCTGCTTCATCTCGACCTTCTGTAGTTGTGAGTAAGTCCTTAGTAATATTGTATGTTGGGTTGTTTGCTAGTAGATGGCTTTGATAGCCGTAGGTTTCGTTCGTGATAGTTATCGTCATGTCGATATTTGAATCAATGTGTACGATGTTACTTCTTAGTACTGTTAAAGACATGTTCTTCACCAAAATACTTTAAATCCACTATTTTAATCTATGTTCTTTCTTTTGATTTATGGCATGTTATGTGGTCTGAACAACGTTTGTTAATGGATTTTTGATCGAATACTCTCATTTTGTATACTGGTTGAGATTTGAATAAGCTGGTTTCACAGTAAAATTTCATGCTTTAACTTTGTTTAATAGTTTGGGGCTAAAATGTCTTGTTATAGCTAGTTTCATAATAAAGTTTCATGTTTTTAATTCGTTTAGTTGTTTTGGGCTAACGACGTCTTGTTACAGTTAGTTTCATAATAAAGTTTCATGCTTTGAATTTGTTTGGTAGTTTCGGGCTAACGATGTTTTGTTATAGCTAATATCATAATAAAGTTTCATGCTTTGAATTTATTTAGTAGTTTCGGGCTAACGATGGTTTTTCAGAGCTGGTTTCATAGCTAAAGTTTCATTCTCTAATGCGTTTGATAGTCTCGCGCTGATAGTCGTTTTGATTTGTTGTTACATCTGAGGTTGTCTACCTTGCCATTTTTTGTTTGTTGGTCGCACTTTTTGATATCAAAAATCTGAAATTTAGATTTCTGTTTGCTTTCGATTTGTGTGTTATGATTATAAAGTAAATTTGCTAGTGTTCTATTGAATTGACGGATACTTGAATGGGTCAGTTTGAGGAGAATTTCTCTACTTTTATTCCCATTATGCTATACGCGTAGTTTATGTTTGGAGTGAGGATTTCCCCTGATTTCTTTTTCTTGGTCAATGTCATCAAGAAAAGAGGGATGAAGTCATATTCATTTTGCTCTCGAAAGCAAGGCTGAAGGACGGAGTAGAACATCACTATGGTCTATCTCTATCTTTCGAAAGACTGCTGCCAAGGTCCTACTTTAGATTGTTTGGGATTGTTAAATGCATTTCGGCCCTTGTTTTGTCGGGTTTGATTATCATACAGTAGTTGCCTTAGGCACTAAGACCCTTACTATCATAACTATTTGAGTCGGTATCTATAGTATTTGGAGTCCAAGAAAGAAGCTTTGGTTGTTCATCAGTATTTACTATTTGATGCTTGAAGTTTTAGCTGCGCATTAGTAGTTCCTACTGTTTTTTTCTTGAATGCAACTTTGATACGGAGGACTCTTTCTCAAAAAGGTTGCCTTTTAAGTTTCTAATAATGCCCCTTTAGGCCTGTCAATATTTTTTTTTAAAAAAAATTGGTCTAGAAATGGATTCATTTTCTAGTTTCCTTTGTTGCTTCGGTATCGGCCAATTTTCGTGTTAATGTTTCGCCCTTACGAGTATATCTCCTTGTTGGTTAATCAACATTTATTTTTTGAAGATCCATGTTATGTCGTTCTCTTTAGTCAATTACGTATCGGTTTTCCTTTATATGCTTTTTCTAACTCTCTCTCTTTTTTTTTTTCTTATTTCTTGTTGCTTGCCTCCTTAGTTTTCCTGAATTTATGTCTTATATTACTGTGTGCTTCTAGGGGATAGATTGTTGTAATATGCTGTAATAATACTTTACTTGGTCATCTTTATAAAAAGGATGAAACTTCATTAATTTTATTTTCATTTATAAAATTATTTTAATTGAATATAATTAAATATTTTTTGACATCAAAATCGCAAATATATATCTTTTGATAGTCGCATCCACATTCTTTCTAACTTTATTTTTTGGGACAGTATTGTGACCTTATATGTATATTTTTATTACGCAAAATATACTTTTATAAGATGTACATATATTTTTATTATGTTCTTATTTTTATGTATTTTATTATATTCTTATATATACGTGTATATACGTATTTTGTTAATAGGAAAGTCGCAAAATATTAAGTTAGATGTTTGTACAAATTATGTCTGTAAACTAAAAATAAATAAATTTTTAGAATATCAGGAACAACAACAACAACAACAACAACAAACCCAGTGTATTCCCACCTAGTGGGGTCTGGGGGGGTAAGATGTACGCAGTCCATACCTCTACCTCTGAAGAAGTAGAAAGGCTGTTTCCGATAGACCCCCGGCTCAAGACAGTCGCCACACAAATATAAATATAAATATAAATATAAATATAAATATAAAGTAACGCATAGGTAGTAGGAAACATCGGGAAGCACTCAGATACCTAATAAAACATGGAACACCGAAATCATAACAAGAAGAAGAATAGGAATAGGAATAAAAATAAGAGTAGGAAGAATAACAGGAATAAACCCCACCAAAAAAAAAAAAAATTCCCTACCCTTGTGCCCCCAAACTGGCCTAGTCTTCTGCCCTAATCCTCGCCCTCCAGACCTTCCTATCTAGGGTCATGTCCTCGGTGAGCTGTAACTGCTCCAAGTCCCGTCTAATCACCTCTCCCCAGTACTTCTTCGGCCGACCCCTACCCCGCCTAAAACCATCCAACGCTAGCCTCTCACACCTACGAACCGGGGCATCCATGTCCCTCCTCTTCACGTGTCCAAACCAACTCAATCGGACTTCCCGCAACTTGCACTCCACTGGAGCCACCCCAACCTTCTCCCTGATAGTCTCATTCCTAACTCTGTCCCCTCTAGTCATCCCACACATCCAGCGCAACATTCGCATTTCCGCCACCTTCAATTTTTGGATGTGGGAGTTCTTAACTGGCCAACACTCCGCTCCATACAACATGGCCGGACGGACTACCATCCTGTAGAATTTGCCTTTAAGCTTGGGCGGCACCTTCTTATCACACAACACCCCCGATGCGAGCTTCCACTTCAACCATCCCGCCCCAATACGGTGCGAGACATCCTCGTCAATCTCACCGTTACCCTGAATCACGGATCCGAGATACTTGAAACTATCCCTCTTACATACCTCCTGCGATTCCAGCTTCACTACCACCTCATCCTCCAACCTCACGTCATTAAACTTGCATTCCAAATACTCTGTCTTGCTTCTGCTCAACCTGAACCCTTTAGACTCAAGAGTTTGTCTCCACACCTCTAATTTGTCATCCACACCCTTTCGGGTCTCGTCAATCAGAACTACATCGTCTGCAAAAAGCATACACCAAGGCACTTCCCCTTGGATACTCCGCGTCAACACATCCATCACCAAAGCAAACAAAAAAGGACTAAGAGTATTCAGGCTAACAATAATCCAACTTCTTTTTTTATTTTATTTTATTTTTTTCACCCAAACCCAACTCTTATTTTATAAATTTCAGCCAAGAGCCCGGATATCATCCCGAGTCAGTGTAATTTTTATGCCCGCTTCGTCATTCCACCTTAACGAATACAATTTGACCTGAGCTGTCGATTTATTTTGAACCTGAGGGGTACCGAATTTTTAAATGTTTTACATATATATATATATATCTTTTTATATACTTTTGAAATTTGAACTGTTTCGATCAAATACCGAACGGATCAAAAAATAATCGATTCTTATTTAAGTTTTTCGTGTATTTATTTATATATATTTTGTATTATTATTTTTTAAGGTGCTACTTTTAAGACCGTTCGATTTTTGAATCGGACGGATCAAAATGAGTCAATATTTGCTAGTGCATTAATTAAAAGAGTTCACGTGTCTTCTTTGGCAGAAGCACGCGTAGCTCTCTTCCCAAAACAACATTGATGGGTCTCCATCATCCCTTTCCCAAAACAACAACAACAATGGCCTCCTTCATCCCCTTTTCCTCTTTCCCTTCTATCCACCATACTCAAATCGGAGACCTAGGTTTAGACCGCGTCACCACTGTCTTCCACCTGCCCACACGAATCTTCCATTTTTATCACCTCAAGTAAGCAAATCGCCAAAAATCAGAGAAAATCAGTCCCTAGTTTGTGCAAAAATGATACTTTTTGAGGATTCGTAGTTAAGGCTTGATAGAAGCTGAAATTTTCACAGATGGATGTCATAATTTTGAATTCAAATCTCATCTCCATAAAATGTGCTTCAAATCAGGACTTTGGAGTCCGGATTTTGACTATAAATAGCCCCAAAATTGCCATCATCAAGGACAAGTTGGAGATTAAAGGAAAATCAAACTACATTCACAAAAGTTTCCTAGAATAGTCACAAAAGGGGTTGTTGGTTTCTTCTCTTAATTTTGGTGTTTGATCGTGTCCTGAAATTCGAGGTTTGGTGGCCGGAATACTCGATAAAAAGCCCAAGTTTGCTGCCCCCAAAAAAGTAAGATTTGTCTCTTCGTCTAGCCTCCGTCTTTCTTTCATCCTTTTTTTTCTTTGAGTATATAGTTGGTAATTTTCATTGTTGTCGTTTATTGATTCGGAATTATCTGGGTGTATGAATTATGACTGAGTTAATGTGGTTGTGGTTGAAAACGAACTCGTCGGGACTTCGAGCCCGTATGGGTACCGCTGTTTGTTTCTAGTAAAACTTAGTTTGGAGCATGATTAAATTTAGTTTTTAGGCTTGCTCTGAACTGAAGTGGGAGACATTAACTTTACAAGGTGATTGGTTTAGAATTGTGAGAATAATAATTTTGCTTTCAAAATAAAAAACGACGTTTGAAAATTCGAGTTGTGTTTTTCCGTGAGGCTAGTAAAATAATTTCGAAATCGCTCTCTCTTGAGTTTTGCGACTGATTTGGAGTTGGAAAAAAATATGAAAATAGCTCGTGGTGTTTTCAAAATCCCTAATTCTAGAAGTTTATTAGAAGTTTATGCCTGAATGCTTTGGTGATTAGTGAGATGTCATGACCATATTTCCAAATTCAGAAGTGATTTTTTATGCATCACTTGAGCCTCTTTCGTAAACAACTCTTTCTCTCTATTTTCTTATGTTATTTTAAATAGTAGTTTTTACATATGAACGTCCACATATACATGCTAGATTCATCGCCATTCGGAAATTAGTAAATGATAAAAGCTACTAATATGCTAGCCTAACTTTAAACTAGCAGAAATACTTTTACTGTTTGAACTTAGCACTCGTTATGGGCTCTTGAATCGATGTAGTGATTGATATCATATCCTATTGCGATGTTACTATTGTTCCTCTTTAAGAATTCGTCCACATTACCGCATATTGATTTTTAATTACTCCCGCTACGTGGTTGTTTGAAGTCAAAATATGTAAGGTTTACCTCACTCCTCCGCTTTCCTTTACTTGTACATTATGGAGCTGATACAGTTTGAGGCATCATCAAATCGTTGTTGGTTATAGGAATGACCCGAATATCAAAGCGTTATCTCCTCTCTATTTGTATTCTGCCTAGTTCGAGTGAATGAAATTTGCTAGTCCTTAGCTATAGTTTAATTACTATGTACTACGTTGACTATGTGTTTCAAATTGAGTGTCGTCTGTTCCTCTTATTATACACACGTTGGAGTTTTGTTTAGTTAAGAAGCTGCCTAGTTCATAAAGAAAATGACCCGTAGCAGGTGTAAAACAATATGTGTGTATAAAAGTGATTTACCATGTAACTAGTTATGTCATGGGATGTGTCAAAGAAATCCCTCATTTTTAAATATAATTAGGACTCTAACTAAAAAATGATTTGACCCAAAGTCTTGTATTGATGTAAATTTCTCTACCTTGTTTCATTTCTGAAGAGGACACTACCTTGACGTGTTATGCTTATGGTGTTGTCGTTTACCTCAAACTCGAAAATATGTAATTAGGCCTAGGAAAGAAGCGTTTGGCTAGCTTTTGTATATTAAACTCTTCTTAGAAGAATTTTATTTTTGTGTTTGAATGTTTGCATCCTTTTAGGAATCACTGGATTGAGATATAGATATAGCATATTGCAGTTATGCCTTGGTTATCTCTTTGGAATTTGTCATGTTTCTAATCTTTATCTTTTTTTTTTCTTTTTGCATGTGAACTCGGGAGTTGGGAGTCCCGCAACGGGACTCGTTTCGACCCAAGTATTAGATTAATCGCAACTAGGATTGCAGAACCTCGAATCCCGCAAAATTAGGAGTCCAAGCTCCTAACCGAAATTCTTATTCTTTGTCATCTTTGATTTAATTTATATTGAGTTACATTTTAGAATAATTACTAACTCTTATTGTTAAGTTTGTTTGAGGTAGATTTGTGTGATTATAGAATCTGAGCTACTCTATCATTTATTGACCCTCTTAGCCATGATTTGAGCATCACGTAATTCGCAAATATCTCATATTTGTTATTAGATTAAAATATGCTTTACCATACTCCGCCAATCCTTTGAAAAATTGTTAATTTATTAGAAAATGGTCAAATTTGACTAGTATTACTCTCTGTAATTGAGCAACTTTGTGCTTTGTTAAGCTTTTGATATGTAGTTATTGTCATCCAGCTGTTAGTAAAAACTCATTTTTGCCCTTTTAAAGCCTTGAAGGAGCTCCAACTTGAGTGTAATTTTAAGCTACGTTGCTCGGACTTTTCAAATTGTTGCCGCACTTCAAAATGCACTACTTTTGAAGGACTCGACACACACGGAATGGCATTTTTGAAGAGTCCGAGCCTCATAAATTTTAAGAGTTAAATATTAAAAAAAGAATACTTAAAAGAGTTTAAACCCTTTTTAGCTGACGTGACACCTTTAACGTGGGTTCCATTTTTATATAATAAAGGTGTCATATCAGCACAAAAGGGTGATAAAAATGTGCTAAAATTGAGTTTGGGGTAATATGACCCACGTGAAGTTAGAGTGTGTCGTAGCAACTTTGACCATAGTTTGAGGTACTGAATGCTTATCTCATTTTTTTTTCTAATTTTTCTTGTGGTTTAAATTGAGAAAATTTGGCTAATACGACCCTAGTAAAATGACTTACTTTTATCTTCTCATTTTAAAATAAAATAAAAAATAGCTTAAATGAAGAATTGGGCTATAGTAACATATTAAAAACTACTTGTATTTCTGGAATTAACTGATTTAATACCATAATATGTTGTTAATTTATTGGAAAATGGTCAAATTTTACTAGTATTACTCACTATAATTGAGCAACTTTGTGCTTTGTTTAGCTTTTGATATGTAATTATTATCATCCTGCTGTTAGTAAAAAGTCTTTTTGCCCCTTTTAAAGCCCTGTAGGAGCTCCAATTTGAGTGTAATTTTAAGCTACGTTGCTCGGATTTTTCAAAAATGTTGCCTCACCAGTGTCAAATCCTTCAAAAATGCATTATTTTTGAAGGATCCGACACACGCCCAATGACATTTTTGAAGAGTTGGAGCATCATAAATTTGAAGTGTTAAATATTCAAAAAACAAACTTAAAAGAGTTTGAAGTATTGCAATTTTTCGGGTTTCAGTTTCCTACATGAATTATCACCACGTATTTGTCAAAATGCACTTCAACTATAATGTGAATAATTGATAGTTGAGGTTTGTTTTGATAATAGTTGGTGATAGTTTAAGTAGAAAACTCGCAGGCACACCCAATAGTTCAGATATGAAACTTGAAAAATAGGGATACTTTAGTTGTGTTTTTGACATTTGACCCTTCACTCTAATTTTAAAACTATAGTTAGAAGTTGAGTGATAAATTTGAAATTTTTTTCTTGAGGAGTACGTCTGTAATACTAGGGAAGAGTGCTTTGTTTGTATTTGTGACTATAGTTTCTTGTAGTCTCTTGTTCTTGGTTTTTTTGTTGATGTTTATGATTTCAAATAGCTAGTTTAGAGTATTACCTTGTGGGTGTCTTGTTTCCTTTATTATCTAAGCAATGTGATATCCCTTTTTGTTGCTTGCTTTTATGTTATTTGTTCGTTATACTGTTATCTATCCGGAGCCGAAGGTCATCGAAAACAACCTCTTTACTTCATCTGTGGTAGTGGTATGGACTGCGTACACTTTAACCTTCCCAGACCCCCCCACTTTGTGGGAATACACTGGGTATGTTGTTGTTGTTGTTTCTTTAGGAATTTGTTACATAGAGTCCAATTCATTTTATGCTGGAGCTCTGTTAAGGTTAGGGTGAATAATTTATTAACAATAAGTGTATGAATGGATGAAAATTGAGCAATTTTGTATGGTACAGAGGCAAGTTTGTACCTTTTCCTATAGTTTAAGATTTTTTAAGGAAATTTTTTGAATTAGCCAAATTTTTCTTATAGTTTTGAGGGTTGTATGTAGGAGAAATAATTGTTTTTCAGAGCATTGTATTGGTATGGGAAGTGTTTTCATGTTTTATGTACTGCCGTTTTTCCTTTTCATAACTACTTTGATTTGCTACGCTTGAGCTGAGGGACTTTAGAAATAACCTGAAGGGTAAGGTCTGTAGACCTATGTTACTCAGACTCGTCAAAAATGTCAATAGGTACGTGTCGGATTTGCCAAAAATAGTGTATTTTTGAAGAATCCGACATGGGGGTGGCATCGAAAGTGAAGAGTCCGCTCAAGCCGTAGACTCTATCCTCTCCAAACCCCATTTGTGAGATTTCATTGGGCATGCTATTGTATATTGGTATGGGAAGTGAGTCATGTACTATTAGATTTTCGCGGAAAATTTTCAATTATTAAGAGCCAAAATTTTCCCTCGTGGTGGGGCGCTTCCACAGACCCTGTGCATAGCGAGAGTTTTAATGCACCGGGCTGCCCTTTTAGAGTTTTAATGCACCGGGCTGCCCTTTTTTTGTGAGGACTGTAGGGCGGAGAAACAGTTGTTGAGCATCATATTGGTCCATGGAATTGAGTAATGTAGTAATTGCAAACTATTGCATCATTGAAGAATTGAAATTTACCATGAATTAACTTCATAAATCTTTTTATACACACCTATCCATATGCACGTGTATCTTACTATCTTGCTGCTGTTACTGCTTTTTCGTATCTCTTGGAGCTGATGGTCTATTGAAACAGCCTCCCTACCATCACAAGGTAGGGGTAAGGTCTGCGTACACAGTACCCTCCCAGAGCCCACTGGGGGGATTATACTGGGTTTGTTATTGTTGTCGTATCCATATGCAAGTGCCAAATCTACTAAATACGTGTGTTCCTACAAATGGAATACATATGTGTTATCTGATTGATTGGTGCTCTGGCTGATATTGACTCTCAGCATTTTGCACTTTCAGATTTCTTCAGGGAGAGTAAGCACTTTAGCAAGAGATGGCTGATGCTGTTGTTGAATTTCTCTTGTTAAATTTGAAACAGCTACTCCTTTATCATGTGGATTTGCTTTCAGGAGTAAAGGATCAAGTTGAATCTCTTCATAGAGAGCTTAGTTTGATGAAAGCTTTTCTTAAAGACTCTCGGGAGAAGCGCAGTGAGTATGAATATGTTAGAGAGTTGGTAAGCCAAATCACAGTTGTGGCTTATGAGGCGGAGGATATAATTGACACGTTCGTGACTAATGCAGCGATGCAAAAGGCTAGGAGTACTGTCAGGAGAGCCTTTCACGTATTTGATCACTCGTCCATGCTTCGGAATGTGGCAAAGGAAATTGAATCAATCAAGGTGAAGGTGAAGGAGATTTATGATAAGAAGATGTTTGGGATTCAAAATCTACATGATGGAGAGTCTTCTCGCAGAAGTCCTCCGCTAAAAAGAGTTCCTATAGTGGAAGAGGAAAATGTGGTGGGCTTTGATGAAGAGGCTAAGACAATGAGGAGTCTACTTACCAATGGGTCAGAGGAGTTACAGATCATCTCAATTGTCGGGATGGGTGGCCTGGGCAAGACGACTTTAGCTAAAAAAGTTTACACTGATCCTTCCATTGAATACCACTTCTATAACCGTGCATGGATTTATGTGTCTCAGCAGTATAGTCGAAAGGAGGTCTTTCTTGGAATTTTAGATTCTTTAAGTCTCATCACAGATGAAATGTATAAAATGAATGATGAAAAATTGGCCATAGAGCTGTCTAGTCATTTGAGAAGCAAAAGATACCTTGTTGTCATTGATGATGTTTGGACAATGGAGGCTTGGGATGACCTCAAAATGGCTTTCCCAAATACAGCTAGTGGGAGCAGAATATTGTTAACCACTCGAAACCGAGATGTTGCATCGTACGCTAATCCTGAAGGTTCTCCTCACCATTTACGCTTTCTAACTAATGAAGAAAGTTGGGAACTCCTGTCAAAGAAGGTCTTCCGCAAAGGAAGCTGCCCCTTAGAGCTAGAAGATATTGGACTTCAAATTGCCAAAAAATGCTATGGGCTACCGCTTGCAATTGTTGTAGTCTCAGGTCTTCTCTTAAAGAAAGAAAAAACACGTGACTGGTGGAAGAAAGTTGCTAATGATGTTAGTTCGTATGTTGCTAGGGATCAAAGCAATGCATGGATGTTCTAGCACTGAGTTATAAGCATTTACCTGATCACTTGAAAGTGTGCTTCATCTATTTTGGAATCTTTCCAGAAGACTTTGAAATTCCTGTGTGGAAATTACTCAGATTATGGACTGGTGAAGGATTCATACAGCAAATGGGGCAAGAATGCTTGGAGGATACTGCAGAAGAATATCTTGAGGATCTCGTTGATAGAAATTTAGTTTTAGTTGCGAAGAAGAGGGCCAATGGGCGAATCAAGACTTGTCGCATTCATGATATATTGAGAGATTTGAGTGTGAAAATGGGTTCAGAGGAGAAATTCTTGGAGGTGATCAAAGGATCTTCTCAGAGTCATTCTTCTTTGAGCTTGATTTCCAAATATCATCGTCGCCTTTGCGTGCATTCACATTTTCTGGACTTCATGACCTCAAGTCCTTCTGGTCCAAGTGTCCGTTCTTTCTTGGTTTTTGCCTCTGAAGAAATGGAATTGCCTCGTGAACATACATCTTTCCTTCATGAAGCATTTAGATTGGTACGGGTGTTGGACTTGAAGTATATCAATTTTCCGAAGTTTCCAAATGAGATAGTGCAGCTAGTTCACTTGAGATATATAGCTCTTTCTGGAAATTTCAGGGTGCTTCCTGCATCAATCTCCAAACTTTGGAACCTTGAGACACTAATTGTCGGAACAAAGGCACGTGAGATTGACATTCAAGTGGATATATGGAAGATGTCCCAATTCAAACACTTGTACACTAGTGGGTTGAGCTGTTTACGTGGTCCTCCAGCCAAAACACGGAAGGATAACGAGGACCCATTTGTAAGAAGAAACATCCAAACCATTTCCACTGTTTTGCCTGATTGTTGTAAAGAAAATATATTGGCACGAACTCCTGGTCTAAGGAAGCTAGGAATTCGTGGGAAGTTAGCCACACTTGTGGCTACGAATGGAGACTCAAGCTTGTTTGATAATCTTGCCAAATTGGACAACCTGGAGACTCTGAAGCTGCTTAATGACACATTTCCCATTCACCCATCCCAATGTCAAATACCCGGTCTTCCCCAATCATACAAGTTCCCGTCGAACTTGAAGAAGCTGACGTTATCAGACACCTTCCTTGATTGGAGCCATATATCTACACTAGGTATGCTGCCAAATCTTGAAGTGCTGAAACTAAAAGACTATGCTTTTAAGGGAACACAGTGGGAACCGCTTGATGGAGGCTTCCGTCTGCTTCGGGTTTTGCATATTGGAAGGACGAATTTGGAACACTGGAATGCTTCAGGCCATCACTTCCCTAGACTGCAACAAGTTTTCCTTAAGCACTGCTCATGCCTAAATGAAATCCCATTTGGTTTAGTGGAGGTGCCTTCACTCCAGAATATGGAGCTCTTTTGGCCCACTCCAGCTGCTGCAGCATCTGCCAGGACTATTCAGCAGAAGAAACAAGGAGATATCAAGGACAATGTGTTCAAGCTTGTCATCTATCCTCCAGATATTTAGTCACGAAATCGTGCCGACTTCTGAAGTTGCTGGCAAGAAGGTTAGTAGGCCTGGTCTTACTGATTTTTGAAGTCGACCTGCTCGTTTGGTTCATTTTTTGCGTCAAACATGTTATGATGGATCTTTCTTTTAATAATTTCATGCATCATGTTTGCAGGAGAAATTGATATAAACAGAGAGAGAGAGAGAGAGCGCTCTTAAAACTTAAATGTCATCAGTAAAAGGTCTGCAAATTAAATAGTTTTATTAACTTCTGGAAGACACTTATATGGCTCGTGTTTCATCATGAGGACTGTTTAATAATGTAGAGTCTTTAGGAATGTATTAAAGAGCTTTGATCTTCTTATAGTGATCATTAGTTCTGCTATGCAGCAACATTGTCTAATTTATCAACTTTTCTATGTCAGTTTGGTAAATTTTTTGGTGTCATCACTAGTAAGTGGGCTTTTTAACTTGCTCTGATTTGAGGATCTTTTGTAAAACATAAAAAGTTTCTACCAAATATGGTGCTAGATACAAAGTAGAACTTCTAGTGAAGAAGTGCACTTTCTCAAGGTACCAAAGTTCAGTCACAGGCAAAAATTAACTGAAATTCAACTTTCTTTCTCAGGGTACCTCATACTTAAGACATTCCAATCATCCAGGCACATATATGTTTTCTTCTTGATCTGAGATCTCTGTGTTAAATTGCATGCTCTAACACTTTATTTATGTTTGTGATGGAAAGTTTTCTTTAATCTATTTGCTTGCAATTTTCCATTTACTTATCCGTTGAGATGATACACATGGATGTAACAGGTAATCAGGACCTTGCAGTGGCGGAGATAGAATTTTCACCAAGGGGGGTTCATCGTCTGCTAACAAATATTCTGGCCTTGTATGTACGGTGCACTTTGCTGATAAAGGGAGTTCGGATGGATCCCTTCCACACCTCTAGCTTTGCCCTGAAGATCGGGCTGGACATCCTCGTAAACGTGCTAGTCATTGCCTTTTTTCACATTTCTATATACTTTGTATTCTCACTATGTCCCATTCACGACAAGGTGCAAAACGAAAAAAGATAAGAGGAAGAAAATAGTAAAGCATCAATAAATATATAGGGACACTGCTGATGGACCTCTTTACCATATATGTACAAGTTGAAGATTATTTTCTTTCCTCACTTTGATATAAAGGTTTATTTGTTCTTATTCCTAAACTTTGTGAATGTATATTTTTCTTCCATCTTATTCAGCGTGTGTTTGGAAATTATTGTTTAATTACTTGACTGTACATCTTATTAATTACACAATATAGTACTTTCTCTATTTCAATTTATGTGACACTGTTTATCGGAGCATGGAGGTTTAGTGTGAAAAAGACTTTAGAAACTTGTGGTCTAAAACAAGCTTCAGACATTTGTGTGACTATAAAGTATAAACTATAAAGTATTTTACTATGGGTAAAATGAGAATTTTAAAGTTAAATTATTTCTAAATATAGAAAGGTGACATTCATTTTGGGAAAGACTAAATAGTAATATAGTATGCCACAAAAATTTAGATAGACGGAGTTGTTACAAAGATCTGGTTGTTTGTTATAATACAATTATAGTGTAATTCCTAGCGTCATGGTTGGGTTGTACAAGTGTAGTTAGAGAAAATGACAAAAATAATTCGTTATCTTTGGTAGTAGATTCAAAGTAGTCCCTTTAGTATTAGTTGAGCATTTTTGGTTCGAGAAACAGCCCCTTGCAGAAATGTAAGGTGAGGTTGCGTGCAATAGGCTCTTGTCGTTCGGCCCATCCCCATACCTCTCATATAAGGTTGCCCTTTTTTTCTCGTTAAATTTAACGATTAGAGTTTGATAAGGGGAGCCTTGGAGTAACTGGTAAAGTTGCTGTCATGTGATCAGGAGGTCACCCTCTGGCAGAAATACAAGGTAAGGTTGCGTACGATACACCCTTGTGGTGTGGCCCTTCCCCGGACACCGCGCATAGCGGTAGCTTTAGTGCACCGGGTTGCCCTTTTTTTTAGAGTTTGATAAGTATATGACAAGGACCAAAAGTGCTCACTTTTGACAAACTTAAAGGACCAAAACTACTTACAAGGACTATTGAACCTACTATCAAAGATAAGGGACCATTTTTGTCATTTTCTTTGTGTGATTACATGATTAAATATTTTAAAATAAAATTTAATTTTCAAAATAAAATAAAGTTATTGTAGAAAAAAGAAAAGAAAAAGAGAAGACTTGCATGGTATTTGCTCAAGTCAAAAGATGAGAAATTTAACATTATGTGGCTGGAAATTTGACAAGTTGGAAAATGATCTTTCTTTTTTCCTTGTGTGTGTGGAAAGTGAACTCATTTCCTCATCAGCTTGAAAGAGAGAGCAATTATTCATTTCTATTCATCAATTGAGTTCATTCTCTTCCCACTTCTTTTACTGTTTCTCCTTTGCTAACACTTGTTAACTGTTAGATTTCTGTATTACTTGAGCTAAGAATAAGAATAAGAGAGAAGAAAGGAAAGAAAGGATCTAGAAGAAGAATCTAATTTTTACTAACTGAAATCTGTTATATTGAGTCTCTATAGGCTTGCATTTATAGTGTTGTTTGTTAGATTCATGTGACAGCTGTATAGTGACAGCTGTTACTTCTAACTAACTAACCTCTTAACACATACAACCCACCCACTAACTTATTCTAACAACCATCAACTTGATCACTACATTTTCTTAGCTCAACACTCCCCCTCAAGTTGATGGCTTGAAAATATTCTTCATTCCTAACTTATTCAGCAAGTACTCATGCTGGCTTTTGGCTAAGGCTTTTGTGAGAATGTCTGCTAGCTGCTCTTCTGTTGACACATGATTGGTCTGAATCATCTTTTGGTTAATTCTTTCTCTCACAAAATGACAATCTATGTCAATGTGTTTTGTCCTCTCATGAAATATAGGATTGGCTGCAATCTGTATTGCTGATTTGTTATCGCACATCAGTTCTCCAGGTTGTCTGATTTGAACTCCCAGTTCTTGAAATAAACCTAGTAACCATGTGATCTCCGTACTACACGTAGCCATACTTCTAAATTCTGCTTATGCTGAGCTCCTGGATACAGTATCTTGCTTCTTCGACTTCCAAAAGATTAGAGCATCACCAAATTTTACTACATATCCTGCAACTGACCTCCTAGTTTGTAGGCAAGCACCCCAATCTGAACAACAGTAAGTTGTCAGCTGGTTTGTAGTTTCTGCAGGCATAAATAATCCTAAGCCAGGATTACCTTTTATGTACCTCACTACCCTTAAAGCAGCTTCCATATGTGAGACCTTTGGAGAATGCATATATTAACTCAACACCTGTACTACAAATGACAAGTCAGGTCTGGTCATAGTGAGGTATAGTAGCCTTCCTAAATCTTTGATATGCCGTTGGATCCTTCAGAGCTGCATCACCTGCATCACCATCTGATGTTCCATTAGAGATGTGGTTATCATATTCCACAGAAGTTAGCTTTTGGTTCACTTCACGTGGAGTGCTAGCAGGTCTTGCTCCACTCAACCCAGCCTCAGATATGAGTTCAAGAGCATACTTTCTTTGATTCAACACTATCCCTTTCTCAGACCTGGCCACCTCTATTCCTAGGAAGAACTTCAAATCACCAAGATCCTTCATTTTAAACTTTTGTTGTAGGTATGCTCTAGCTTGATTTATCAAGGTGAGATTATTTCCTGTTATCAATAGATCATCCACGTAGACAAGAATGATCACTATCTCATTTTCTGATTTCTTGGTAAACAAGGAGTAATCAAAGTGACTTTGACTGAATCCCATATGTGAAAGAGCATCAGTCAACTTCTTATTCCACTGTCTAGGGGCTTGTTTCAAGCCATACAAGGATTTGTGTAATTTGCAGACCTTTTGATGCAAAAACCATCAGGAATATGCATGTATACCTCCTCAGAAAGATCACCATTAAGGAGGGCATTATGAACATCCATTTGAAAAATCAACCACTGTCTAGAAGCAGCAAGAGCAATAAGTGATCTAACAGTTACCATCTTAGCGGGAGAAGGTATCTGAATAATCCACACCATCCTTTTGACTATAGCCCTTGGCTACTAGTCTAGCTTTATATCTTTCAATCTCTCCAGAAGATTTGTACTTCACCTTATACACCCATCTACAACCAATAGGCACTTACCAGGTGGCAGGTGGACCAGGTGTTATTTTCTTCAAGAGCTGTAATCTCCAGCTTGGTAGCTGCAACCCAAGAGGGATCTTTGGAAGCCTGAAGGAAGGATGAGGGTTCATATATAGAGGAGTATATAGAAAGAACCTTATGATACTAAGGCAAGATCTGTGAGTAAGTAACATAAGAGGATAAGGGATACAAACACTGATGTGCCGAGGAAGGTTTAGTGGTAACAAAGTTATGGAGACAAATTGGAGGATTTTTATTTCGAGTGGATTTTCTCAGTACAGGAGTACAGGAGAAGCAGGCTGAAAGAGAGTGTGATTAGTAGTTGGTGAGGGAGCAGGTTCATGTTCCTGCTCAGTGGAGAGAGTATCAGTATGAGTGGATATGGAAGGAAAGGAAAGAGAATCTGAAGAGATATCAGTATGAGACAACTGCAGGACATGAAATAAAGGAGAACCAGTAGAGTGTACTTAAAGGAATGGAAAGACTATGAAATAAAGGAGAAGGAGTAGAGTGTACTTAAAGGAAAAGAAAGACTGATTCTTTAAACACAACATTCCTACTAATGAAAAAGAGTTTGGTGTGAAGATCATATAGTTTGTACCTTTTCTGAGTAAAGGAATACCCCATGAAGACACAAGGTATGGATCTAGCAGCAAACTTATCTGAACCATGAGTACTAGAGGCATAACCAAGACATCCAAATACCTTTAAATGAGATAGGGATGGAGGATGCTAATGTAACAGTTCATAAGGAGATTTATGATAAAGAATTTTTGAGGGTATCCGGTTTAGCAAGTATACAGCAGTGTCCACACATTCCCCCCAAAATTTTAGAGGTATACCTGCTTAAAATCTAAGGGATCTGGCAATTCCCAAAATAGTTCTATGTTTTCTTTCTACCACTCCATTCTGCTGAGGAGTATAAACACATGAGGTTTGATGCAATATGCCAAGAGTAGACATAAGAGACTTAAATTCATGGATAAAGAACTCACATCCATTATCAGTTCTCAAGACTTTCACAGATGTAGAAAATAAATTTTGAATTCTAGTCAGGAAATCTCTTAGCACAACTATCACTTCAGACTTGAACTGAATAAGAAACAACCAGGTGAATCTAGAGTAATCATCAACAATAGTAACAAAGAACCGTTTGTTATTGTAAGTAGGTACTCTATAGGGACCCCATATATCACAGTGAAGTAGACTAAAAGGATCCTTGGACCTAGAGATGCTAGGTTGAAAAGGAAGCTTTGTGAGCTTAGCAAGAGGACAAACAGTACATTCATAATCTTCATACTTCAAATGACTTAGTGCAGCATGTCTCCTAAGCACTTCAACAGGAGCATGCCCCATTCTTTTATGCCAGAGAACACTGGAGTCAGACAGCAGCTGCACATTATTATCACATCTATTTACACTTCTTGTCGGGATAGAACCATTTTTGAGAATGTATAACCCTTGATCTTCTCTATCAATCCCCAGCACCATGCCAGTATAAAGATCCTGGAATATGCAAAAATCAGGAAAAATCCCACTGAACACTGCAATTCCTTGGTTAGCTTAGATACAGACAAGAGATTATATTTAAACTCAGGTAGATATAGAACATTAGAAATGGAAGAATTCGTGAGCACACCAGAGGTGCCTTTGTGAGACACTAACACCTCCCCACCTGTTGGTAGATATACTTTACTTTGTGAAGACTGAGATATTTCATGGCAACTATGCAACAAATCCAGATTTGACACCATATGATTAGTAGCACCAGTGTTAATGATCCAATTATCACTAACAGTGGAACTAGTTGGAGCTAGCATAATACCTGCATTTGCTGCAGGTCGAGTAGAAGCCTTTTTCTCTTTTCCTTTGTTCAGCAGTATCACAATCTGTTGGTATTGATCTGGTGTAAAATGTGGAGTGTGAGGTGATATATTTTGTACTGCACTAGACTGAGACAGCTGATCACTTGTAGAGTGTGTGTCCACAGAGTATCCAGGATAAGTAGAAGGAGCAACCTTCCCTACTTGGTGTGCATACTGTCCTGCTCCATTCTTCTTAGATTTAGGCCAGTCTGAGGGATAACCAATCAGCTTAAAACATTGTTCCCTTGTGTGACCATTATACCCCACAAAAATCACAAACCACCGGGGACCTTTTCTGTTGAGCACCTCTGTAATTAGATGGAGGTTTCCTGCCTTCATAACTTCCTGCAGTCTTAGCTGGATTGCTAGATCCCGAGCTAGCAGGTCCCAGATACACTCCTTTATTTTTGTGTCCTGGATTGTTGGTAAAAAAGGTTGTTGTATCTAATGTATCAGTAACCTGACTAATGGAAGAACTAGAAGCTATGAACCGCTGAATTTCATGGTCTACAATCATGGAATAGACCTTGTTGATGGATGGAATAGGTGTCATTAGGAGAATCTGGCTTCGACATTGAGAGTATGTCTCATTAAGACCCATGAGGAACTGCAAAACCTTTTGGTAATCAAAGTGTTGGCACAACTTTTAGACTCAGAACAATTACATCTCGGAGAGGGCATAAGTGCATCAAACTCATCCCAAAGAGTTCTCATGCGAGAGAAATAGTCAGCAACAGACAAAGTCCCTTGAGAGAGGGTAACAATTTCTCTATGCAGAAAAAAAACTCTAGAACCATTCACCTTATCAAATCATTCTTTCAAATCAATCCACACATTATGAGCATTGGATGCATATATGATGCTACTCAATAGATCCTTTCTCACTGAATTCATAATCCACGACAAAACTACTGCATTAAATCATTCCCATTGATCATGTAACGACTCAGCAAAGTGATTTTTTGGATATCGACCATCTACAAAACCTACCTTATTTTTTCCTACTAGATTTAATGCCATGGATCTGCTCCAAAGAGCATAATTCTCAGAACCAGTGAGTTGAATTGAAATAAGAGAGCTACCTTGAGTATCATTAGGATGCAAATACAGAGGGTGATTATGGTCAATATCAATTGTACCAGACGTAGCTGTATTCCCAGGTGCTGCAGTTGTAGTTGCAGCTTCTGCAGTAGAGTTTCGAGTAACCGCCATTGACACAGCAGTGAAAGATGAGAACGATCAACAACAGCTGAACTTCTCACTGATTAGTTGAAATCAGAGATCTCTAGCATCGATTATCACCTTTAATCAGCCATGATGGCTTTGATACCATGTTAGATTTCTGTATTACTTGAGCTAAGAATAAGAGAGAAGGAAGAAAAGGAAGGATCTAGAAGAAGAATCTGATTTTTACTAACTGAAATTTGTTACATTGAGTCTCTATAGGCTTGCATTTATAGTGTTGTTTGTTAGCTTCATGTGACAGCTGTATAGTGACAGCTGTCACTTCTAACTAACTAACCTCCTAACACATACAACACACCTATTAACTTATTCTAACAACCATCAACTTGATCACTACATTTTCTTAGCTCAACACTTTATATCTACAAATTCCTGTACTTTCTTATTCCACTTTATTTAAGCTTCCACTTGGTGTTTTGGAGAACTAAAGGTATGTTTATTCTGAATTTGCTACCTCTGAATATGTATATAAAGTGAGTGTTTGAATTTTCTTACTCATAAAATATTTGTTGCTTTCTGTTTTGAGTTCTGCTTAAGAGAACATTTGCTTTAGTTTCTCTTTTATTAAAATAATCCAGTTTTGGTTTGTTATCCTTTTTATTTTTATTAATTTTTTATTTTATAACCGAGGTGCTGGGCCAGCTTTCGCACACCTCGACTAATTCATGAGATACCTTCCACCTTCCACCAGCAACAAATATCAGGTAACTCCGTCCACCATTTGAACGTGAGACCTCAGGTTCTCAACCCACTTAATTGACCACTTGGCCTCGCCCTTGGGTGCGGTTTTGGTTTGTAATTGGTTTTCAGAAAACTACCAATGTTATTGCTTTTCAGAAAACATTTCTGATTTAATTTCCTAAAATCAAAATCTGTTTGTTTATTCTAGCACTGTTTGTTTTTGCTTTTGGAGGTATTTCTCTTTTTCTTCCTCATCTTTTTTCTTATCAAAGGGGTTAATGCTACTAATAAATGAAAAATAAAAATAATCACTAACATAAGATACTTTAGGCACCATAAAAGGTGTGGTAAGATGAATGGGATCTCCCTCTTAACTAGAGGTCTCGAGTTTGACGAGATTTCAGATTTGAGCTTTGATAATAGATAAGATACTGGTATGAGGTCCTCCCCCTTAAAAAAATAAGACAGAAGGTTAGTGTCACCAAACTCATAATGTGTTTGCCCGATATCTATAATGATTAGTCAAATTTGCTACAGACCCCACTTGCGGGATGACCCTGGGTATGTTCTTGTTTTGCTTTTTGCTGTTTGTTTGATTCCTCGACTTCTCTTTCTCAAAAGTCAACAATTGATCTTGTTGGAGTAGTTGGATGTTAGCATGTTGCAGTGTTGGAGCTCCCTTGTGTGTAATTGCATAAGTGGAGATATTAGCTCTTGTCATCATTAATATAGTGACATTATGCAAGTTATTCTCCTGTTTCTTTCTTTTCTCCTTTTCTTGTTTTTTTTCTCAAAATTAAGATCGATCTAAATGGAATATTTGCAGAGTCAATTGAAGCAGCATCAAATTTCTCTTACAAACTGAAAAATCAATCTGTGGGAAGGAAAAAACAGAAATGGCTCATGCTGCAGTTGTGTCTCTTCAACAAAAACTGCACGAAATGCTGGTAGATGAGAACTCTTGGTTCGTAATGTTAGACAAGAACTTTAGGTTCCTACGCGAAGTGGTCAGTTTCTGGCATGCTTTTCTGGAGGACTCTTTGTCGAAAAGAAATGCTCCAGAAGCAGTGGAACATTTGGAAAGTCGGGTTAAATATTTGGGAACCCAACTTCTAGATAGGATCAACTTATATGAATTGGAAAAGAGATCACCTGATTTCAATCCATTAAATTCGAAAGTATTCCCTGATTACATAGTGACTGCAGCTTCTGATAGCATAAAGGAATATCTGATGAAGGTTATGAATGGTCCGAATGACATTGATGCTTTGACAACATGGAATACTGTGGAGAGTGATTCAGAATGCACTCCTCATCTCCAAGATACTGTGTTAGACCTTGATAATGACTTATTGACTATTAAATCTCGGCTTATAGGACCTCCTTCAAAGCTAGATGTCGTCTCCATTATAGGCATGGGAGGAATTGGCAAAACAACTCTTGCTAGACAAGTTTATGATGATATTTACATGGAGCATCACTTCTACATTCGTGCTTGGATTACTGTATCTCAAATGCATCAACGTAGAGAAATGTTGTTGGGCATTTTGCGGTATTTTTCACTGGTCAATGACAACACCTACCGAAAGAGTACTGAACACTTAGCAGAACAAGTTTACAGAAGTTTGAAAGGAAGGAGATATCTCATTGCAATGGATGATGTGTGGGACACCAATGCATGGGATGATATGAAAAGATCTTTTCCAGATGATAAAAATGGAAGCCGTGTCATACTTACTAGTCCGCTAGCAAATGTGGGTATGTATGCTAGTTCAGGCAGCCTTCCTCATTACATGCGGTGCCAAGTGTGGAACAGACCTTGAAGTTGTTCAACTTAAAGGTTTTTGGAAGGGAGACTTGTCCCCCTGAGCTGGAGAAAGCTACAGTGCAAGTAGTCAAGAAATGTGAAGGACTACCACTAGCAATAGTTGTGGTTTCTGGATTTTGTTCCAAGATTAGCAAGATGAGAGGCCGTTGGGAAGATGTAGCACATAAAATTGGTCAGGTTGTGAGTAGGGACACAGAAGAATGCCCGAACTTACTTGTGTTGAGTTATAACCATTTGCCACAGCGCTTGAAGCCATGCTTCCTGTATATGGGAGCTTTCCCAAAAAACTTTGAGATTAGTGTTTCAAGACTAATCAAGCTGTGGATTGCTGCGGAATTTGTAAAATGCACACCTGAAAAGGACTTCGAAGAAGTTGCTGAAGGATACCTAAGAGATCTTATAGATAGAAGTCTAATTATGGTTAAGAAAAGAACCTCAGGTGGCAAGGTCAAAACATGTGAGGTTCATGATCTATTGCATGATTTAATCATAAGAGAATCACGGAAAGACAGATCAATCCATTTTACTAAATCGAATGTGATTGTTTCTCCATCGGCAACATCATTTGAGTATAACATAATTTTCAATTTCCACAAAGCCTCATTGACACATTTATGGCATGTTTATGATAAACATTCACTTCCTAGTGCAACTTCCTTTCTTTTTTTTGGAAGAGATGGAACTCCTGGATCCTGTTATCAGATTGATCCATTTATCAGCTTTACCAACTTCGTATTCTCAACAGTATTGGATATGTGTTTTCAACCATTTGATCATCTACCATCAGAAATATGGAAATTGTATAGTCTGCGCTATCTTGCCCTTGCCAGTTTTGATGTTCTCCCTCCATCAGTGAGATATCTTAGCTGTCTTCAGACACTAATTCGTTTCAGTCAGCAGTCGATTATTTGTTTGCCGGCAGCAATATGGAATATTCGAAAATTAAGGCATCTCTATTTCAGGAAGTGCTGCTACTTTTGTGATGAACTAGAAGATTATGTTGTCTGGCTTAGTTCATTTGATCTTGCGTTAACCAAGCTGCAAACCCTTTCTTACATCACCTTTGGTAGTGTTACGAAAAGTATCGTTGAAGGCATTCCCAACCTGAAAAAGTTAGGGATTCGCGAACGTAAAGAAGATTGCTTAACTGCTGAACAAATGTCTGGAAACCTCAGGAAGCTGGTTCCAATGAAGCACCTTGAAACACTTAAGTGTTTCTTTATCAACCCATGGATACTTCAACAATGTGATGTTTTCTCACCAACCCTCAAGAAATTTACATTGCGGGGGTGCCAATTGCCATGGAGCCAAATGAAAATACTGTGCAAGTTACCCAAACTCGAGGTGCTCAAGCTCAAGTATTATGCTTTCCGAGGATCAGAATGGGAGCCTACGGACGAACGTTTTCAGCAGCTAAAATTCCTACTATTGGATGGGACTGATGGAAAGCCAGTTCTATTCAATTCCCTAAGCTTGAGAGTCTTGTTTTGAAGAACTGTTATTGCCTGTATGAGATTCCTGATGATGTAGCGGAAATACCTACATTGCAGTTCATTGAATTATATAACTGTAGCTCTACTGCTGACGACTCGGCAAATAGGATTCTAGAAGAACAACTTAACTTGGGAAATAACGATCTTGTGGTGCGGATCCACAAATTCTATAACTGAGTGTTGTATTCATTCATCAAGTTTTGTCATGCGTTGGAAAAATTTTCCTTTGTGCAAGGCGCAAGAACAACTGATACTATCCTATAGCAACGGTAAAGATATGGCACCTGAGCCTAACTGAAACTCAAAAGCTAACTCATGAGGTGAGGATTGCCCAAGTCCATATAAGCAGACTGCCACTCCGTTTCCCAACCAATGCGGGACTTTTAGCCACTTTACTTCACGCCCAGGGCCCAACTGGCGCGTGGACGGGGAGGCCAAACGGAGATGAACCTGGCTCTAATACCATGTTGATGAACACAACTAAAAGTAATAAATTTTTATGATAAATAACACATCCTTATACAGGTGCCAGGGGCTTAATACTCCAAATTTGACTAGGAAATAAATAGCTACCAAATACTACATTAATTACCTAGAAACTACTAATCCAAAATTGACTAGGAAACAGATAGCCATATACTACTAGGAATTGGCTAACAACTAGGATTTCTATTGTGTGCATACTTTTTGTCCGAAAATGCAGTTGTAGTCTTTTAACAGTAACTTTTTGGTTTATCTAAAATCTAAACCTTAGTATTTTTCCACATTTGCGGTCTAAATACAGTAGAATAAATTTTATTGTGTTGCAGGTGATGTTTAAGGCCTGCATTCCTTTTTTGAGATTTGGTGCACCCCCTCGACAAGCAATGAGGCCAATGCAGAGGTTTCACTTGTAGACTTCTTATTTTTGTGATGCTGAGGATAGCGAGAGTTATTTAGGTTTGATTGATGATACAAAAGTTTTTTTTTCCAGGAAAGATTCATCAACTTGGCTAGCAATTCAGCAAAGGCTAGCGATACTTGACAAATTATCCACATGGGGAGTTCAGATGTCCATAGACTATGTACTATGTGACATTGGATTGGAGGAATCTATTTCTCACCTCTTCTTCGATTGCATATATTTTAACTCAATCTGGAATGCTTTATTAAAGTGGTTAGGTGTTACACGATATTCCACTTGCTGGGAAACTGAAATTACATGGTTGTCACAGTGAAGAGTACAAGACCCAAAGCTGAGATTCTGAGGTTCCTATCATGTGCAACAGTGTACCTGTCTGGCTGGAAAGAAATACCAGAAGATTCCATGGAGTCCAGAGAGTGTGTTCAGATAAATTGAAGGAGATAGTTTTCAGCTATATATCAGAGTGATTCACCTAACTAAATTGAAGCAATTGCTAGCAGCGTTGAATAGTTATCCAGTCTAAGAAATAGATTTGCCTGGTTTTGTCTTTTTTTCTTAGCCTAGGAGTGTTTCTAAAATTTTTGAGGTCTAGTTCTAGCATATGTCTGAACTAGCAGGTGTAAGTAGGCTAACTTGGTTGGATACAGTTTTCCCTTTTCGACTAAAAACAAGAAAAATTGTTGTTCAAGGGCATCATATTGGTCCATGGAATTGCGTAATGTAGTAATTGCAAACTATTGCATCACCGAACAACCGAAATTTACCATGAATGAATTTCATAATTCTTTTATGCACACCGTATCCATATGCAAGAAGCAAATGTACTAATTATTTGTTTTCCTACAAATAAAATACATATGTGTTATTTGTTTGATTGGCGCTCTGACTGAAATTAACTCCCAGCATCATGCACTTTCAGATTTTTTCAGGGAGAGTAAGCATTTTAGCAAGAGATGGCTGATGCTATTGTCAAATTTCTCTTGTTAAATTTGAAACAGCTACTCCTTTATCATGTGGATTTACTTTCAGGAGTCAAGGGTCAAGTTGAGTCTCTTCATAGGGAGCTTAGTTTGATGAAGGCTTTTCTTAAGGTCTCTCGGGAGAACCGCAGTGAGTTGCCAAATAGCTTCAACTTTTGAAGTTGCTAGCAAGAAGGTTAGTAGGCCTGCTTTTACTGATTTTTGAAGTTGACTAGGTCGTTTGGTTCATTTTCTGCGTGAACGTGTTATCACAATTCATGACTCATTCTTCTATTGTTTCATGCATCATGATTGCAGCAGAAAATTATGTAAGCAAAGAGAAAGTCTTCCTAAAACTTAATATCATCAGTAAAAACTTAGTGCAAATTAAATAGTCTTAATAACTTTCTTAAAACAGTTATATGGCCTGTGTTTCATCATGGAGACTGTGCTATGCTAATGAAGAAATTTAAATTATGCTGTAACATCTACTATTACTAGGCCACTCAAGTTGTTTTGTAGGAGTATGAAAGTAGTGAAAAACTTTTATCCTCTTACAAGGATCAAACAGTTTATCACATGGTGTATTTCCCCCTCAAATTCCTCCCACGCTGGAATGCTTCAGCCCATCACTTCCCTAGACTGCAACAAGTTTTCCTTAAGCACTGCTCATGCCTAAATGAAATCCCATTTGGTTTAGTGGAGGTGCCTTCACTCCAGAATACGTAGCTCTTTTGGCCCCCTCCCGCTGCTGCAGCATCTGCCAGGATTATTCAGCAGGAGAAACAAGAAGGAGATGTCAAGGACAATGTGTTCAAGCTTGTCATCTATCCTCCAGATATTTAGTCACCAAATCGCATCGACTTCTGAAGTTGCTAACAAGAAGGTTAGTAGACCTGCTCTTACCGATTTTTGAAGTCAACCTGGTCATTTGGTTCATTTTCTGCATCAAACATATTTTGATAGCTCTTTCATTTATTGTTTTCATGCATCATGTTTGCAGGAGAAAATGATATGAATAGAGAGAAAGAGCGAGAGAGAGCACTCCTAAACTTAATGTCATCAGTAAAAGGGTCCGCAAATTAAATAGTTTCATTAATTTCTGGAAAACATTTATATGGCCCATGTTTCATCATAAGGATTGTGCTTAAATAATACAGTGTTTTTAATTATGCTATAACCTTTAGTACTATACTAGGCCATTCAAGTTGTTTTGAAAGAGTAGAAATTTATTGATACCACCAGGTTTTGGGATTCATCTATGTATTGATCTTTATCTCATATATTCCGCGTTCTTTTTCTTATGTTATTGAGTAGTCCGTTACTAGCCGTTCCAGACTACAGGTTGGCTTGCCTACTGGTGGATTATGGTAGGCGCCATCATGACCTGAAAATCTGGGTCGTGACACTACCAAATTCAAGATCGATACAGGGATAATTCTGGTACTTCATCATAATGTTTGCGTGGTATCTATAATATTTAGTCAAAAGTGTCAAAAATAGCTGGGAAGTTTGAGGTTAAGCATAGGTTTAGAACTTAGTGTGAGGTGACTTTAATTTACCTTCTCTTTTTCCAAAAATATTTCTTTTATGTTTATTCATTCTTCTTTTCAAAGTTCTCTTTTTCTCTTTTGCTATTAGCTGTTTGATTTCTCGACTTCCTCTTCCTCAAGAATCCATAGTAAATTCCAGTAGGGATAAATCATAGCTTGAATTTGCGAAGTTAAACTTTGGACTTGTCTCCTTGTGTGTAATTACATCAGTGGAAATATTTAGCTCTTGTCATCATAAATATACTGACATTTATGCAAGCTAAGTTGTTGTTAGGTTGTGGAGGTTACCCACGGGTGTTACCACGAAATTACTTCTCTCTCTCTCCTAAAAAACTCTCTCTAGTTTTCTTCATCCTCTCCATAGATTTAGTGTGTGTGAACTGCTAATCGATCCTAACAGTTTCCTATTTCGTTCTTCCTTTTTTCCTTTACCCTTCTGTTTTTCTTACAAAAATCACTCTAAATGGAGCATTTGTAGGGTCAATTTAAGCACGGCGTAGAATAATCTCATGCAATACTAAAAAATCAATCTGTGGGAGGGAAAAAAAAGAAATGGCTCATGCTGTTGTCGTATCTCTTCAACAAAAATTGCAGGGAATGCTGAAAGGTGACAATGCTAATTACCTTGCACTACGTCAAGCAGTCAGTTGCTATGCTTTTCTGGAGGACTCTTTGTTGGTTAGAAGTGCTCCCGAAGCAGTGGATTATTTGGAAAAGCAGTTAAATGTTTGGAAACTCAACTTCTAGATAGCATCAACTTATATGAATTGGAAAAGATATCACCCTATGGCTATCCACAAAGTTGGAAAGTGATCCAGGAAGAGGCAGTGACAACAGGTTCCGATAGCATAAACGAATATTTGAAGAAGGTTATGAATGCTCGGAATGATATTGATGCGCTGCCAATATCGGATACTGTGGAGAGTGATTCAGAATACAGTCCCATTCTCCAAGATACTATGTTAGACCTTGATATTGACTTAATGACTGTTAAATCTCGGCTTGTAGGACCTCCTTCAAATCTAGATGTCATCTCAATTGTTGGCATGGGAGGAATTGGCAAAACGACTCTTGCTAGACAAGTTTATGATGATATTTACATGGAGCATCACTTCTACATTCGTGCTTGGATTACTGTATCTCAAATGCATCAACATAGAGAAATGTTGTTGGGCATTTTTCGGTGTTTTTCATTGGTCAATGACAACACCTACCTAAAGAGTACTGAGCAATTAGCTGAGCAAGTTTATAGAAGTTTAAATGGAAGGAGATATCTCATTGCAATGGATGATGTGTGGGACACCAGTGCATGGGATGTTGTGAAAAGATCTTTTCCAGATGATAAAAATGGAAGCCATGTCATATTTACTAGTCGGATAGCAAATATAGGTATCTATGCTAGCTCAATCAGCTCTCATTATATGCGGTGCTTAAGTGTGGAAGAGAGCTTAAGGTTGTTCAACTTAAAGGTATTTGGCAGGGAGACTTTCCCCTTTGAGCTGGAGAAAGCAACAAAGCAAATAGTCGCTAAATATCAAGGACTACCACTAACAATAGTTGTGGTTGCTGGGTTTTGTTCCAAGATCAGCAAGACGGAAAATTGTTGGGAAGATGTAGCCCATAAAGTTGGTCTGATTGTGAATAGGGATACAGAAGAATGTCTTGACTTACTTGCGTTGAGCTATAACCATTTGCCACATCACTTGAAGCCATGCTTCCTGTATATGGGAGCTTTTCCAAAAGGCTTTGAGATTAGCGTTTCAAGACTAATCAAGTTATGGATTGCTGCGGAATATGTAAGATGCAATCCTGAAAAGGACTTCGAAAAAGTTGCTGAGGGATACCTAAGTGATCTTATAGGTTGAAGTCTAATTATGGTTAAGAAAAAGACCTCAAGTGGTAAGGTCAAAACATGTGAGGTTCATGATCTACTGCATGATTTAATCCTAAGAGAAGTATGGAAAGAGAGATCGATCTACTTTGCTAAATCTAATGTGATTGTTTCTCCACCAGTGGCATCTTTTGAACATCGCATCATTTTCAATTTTGGCGTTGCCCCATTGACACATATAGAGCATGTTTATGATAAATCTTCACTCCCTCGTGCAAGTTCCTTTCTTTGTTTTGAAAGAGATGGAACTCCTGGATCCTGTTCTCAGGTTGATTCGTTTATCACCTTTACCAATTTCAAATGGTTAACAATATTGGATATGTGTTTTCAGCCATTTGACCATCTACCGTCAGAAATATGGGAATTATCTCAATTGAGGTATCTTGCCCTCTCTAATTTTAGTGTTCTCCCACCATCAGTGTGCAATCTTAGGCATCTTCAAACACTATTTCGCTACAGTAATCAGGCTAGTATTTGTTTGCCGGCAGAGATATGGGTGATTAAACAATTAAGACATCTTTATTTCAGGAAATGCTGCTACTTTCCCAATGTGCAATCTGAACAAGAAGATTATTTGCTCAAGTTAAGTGACTATAATCTTGCATTAACCAAGCTGCAAACCCTTCCTTATTATCCAGGCAAGTTTAGTCGCTCTAATCTTGCATTAACCAACTGGCAAACCCTTCGTAATCATCTGGGCGAGTTAAGTTGCCCTGTTCTTTCATTAACCAAGCTGCAAAGCCTGTCTTACATTACCTTTGGAAGTATTACAAGCGGCATCTTTGAAGGCATGCCCAACCTGAGGAAGTTAGGAATTCGTGAAAGTGAAGAAGAATGCTTGACTGCTAAACAAATATCTGGAAAACTCAAGAAGCCGGTTCTATTGGAGCACCTTGAAACACTGAAGTGTTTCTTCATCAACCCATGGGTATAACAATGTGATGTTTTCTCACCAACCCTTAAGAAATTGACGTTGCGGGGGTGCCAACTGCCATGGGACCAAATGACTATACTGTGCACGTTACCCAAACTCGAGGTGCTCAAGCTCAAGGATTATGCTTTCCAAGGATCAGAATGGGAGCCAACTGACGAGCTTTCTGCAGCTAAAATTCCTACTGTTGGATGGGACTGATCTTATCCACTGGAAAGCCAGTTCTTTTCAGTTCCCTAAGCTTGAGGGTCTTGTTCGGAAGAATTGTTATTGTCTGTATGAGATTCCTGAGGATGTAGCAGAAATACCTACCTTGCAGTTCATTGAATTGTATCACTGTAGCTCTACTGCTGACGACTCTGCAAATAGGATTCAAGAAGAACAACATAGCATAGGAAATGACGATCTTGTGGTGTGGATCCACAAATTTTACAACTGTGAGCTTTTCATGCTTTCATTAAATTTTCTTTCATGCAAAGATCAATTTATACCATATTGTATTTACTCTTTTGTTCTATTAGTGTGGCAGCTGAACCTTAAGGCCTGCATCCGTCTGATATTCTCCACGCCCTCTCAACAAGCAATGAGGCTAATGCAGAGGTTTTAACCTATTAACTTCTATTTCTTTTGTGATTGCCGAGGAAAATAAAGAGTTAATCAGGTTGCGTTGTTGATACAAAATCTTTTCTTTTTCCAGGTAAGTCAGGCTTTTCCCCAGGAATGATTCATCATCTTGGTTTCTTTTGGGAAGTTACTATGTATATACATTGGAAGATTTGGCACGTAAGAGTAGTGGAACCACCTTTGCCTAATTTTTGCTGGAAAAATATACTTTGTAGATAGGTTCAATCCCTATTCCCTAGGGAGACAAACAGTAGGTGACTTCTTCCAATATGTTCTAGCCTTGGTGGACAAAATTAACTGATACCTGTTGCTGAGGGTGGGTGACAGACATCCCATGGAATTAATCGCCATGCGCATAAACAAGCCTGAACACCCTTCCTATATGTTCTAGCCTAGACAGAGTCACATGATACCTCCTTCAGATGCATGGGACTGGAGGGGGAGATTTGTGAGGTCCAGCCCCAAAGATTTTTCTTATTCAAAAAGGCACTGAATGCCTTGATTTTGAATGTCAATATTAGTTGCCTACATTTTCAAAATTGACAGCTTTCAAACTTGGCTGCAAAATGGTGAAGTCATTGCTCAATAATCCTCATCTGACTCCCACCTTACTAAAATACCGCTTACTCTGATTTTTTTCTTCCCAGATTATTTTTATCACAGTCTGTGGAATACCTTCATAAACTGTTTTTTATCACAGTTTGTGAAATACCTCACTGCTCTACATTGTTTTTCTCTCTTTATTTTTTGTGTTGGTCTTTTACAAATGAGCAGAGAACTCCTATTTATAGGCAAATTCTATACTTGCGTACGTGAGCAATGACTTCACCATTTTGCAGCCAAGTTTGAAAGCTGTCAATGTTGAAAATGTAGGCAACCAATGTTATCATTCAAAACCATGAAAATGTAGGCAACCAATGTTATCATTCAAAACCAAGGCATTCAGTGCCTTTTTGAATAAGAAAAACGTTTGGGGATGGACCCCACAAATTTACCCCTCCAGTCCCATGCATCCGAAGTAGGTATCTTCGTCTTCTTAGAGAGAGCTCATGCCGACAAGTTCTTTGCACAGCTCGAACTTGTCTTTTGGCATCCATATTAAATTACATTTAGCTATACAAATCCTCTACAAAGTTCCTTGCTATTTCACCACACATTAACCTATCTCTAAACTAGATAATTAAATGAAAAAAAAAAAATCAATAACAAGCCAAATTTAAACACAAAAATTAAAATTCTCATCTTTTCACACTCGTTTCCACTTCCATTTCTTGGTACTTGTGTTGGTTGAAAGTAGCAAGAGACGAGAAGTACCCCTAAAATTAGTCAGGGTGCATGAAATCTACCCTACCATCAAATCAAATCCCCCTCTGCAAAATAAATAAAAAATACTAGTTGGAATATACAAAGAGGTCAAGACTCAATATAATCAAACAGGTGGTACGCCCTGTTTGATTCTATAACGTTCCCACCACTAAGTAACAAATCATTTAATTACCAAGAAAAATTATAACTAAACGATAGAGAGGTATCATTCATTTTGAAACTAACTAAAAAGAAAAGTGTGTCCAATAAATTGGATTTCATAAACTAGCATGACCTAGTGGTCAATGACGTGTGTGAGCACCATGAGGTCTTCGGTTCAATCCCCATTACCAATAGAGACAAAACACTAGGTGATTTCTTCCCATATGTTCTAGCGTTGGTGGACAAAATTAACTTTGGGTGACAAGCATCCCGTGGAACTAATCGAGGTGCGCATAAGCGAGTCAAGACACCCTCCCAAGCCTAGATAGAGTCACATGATACCTATTGCTGGAGAGAGGTGATTGATTTCCTATGGATATTAGTCGAGGCGCATGTATGCTAACCCTGACACCACAATAATGAAAAAAAGTACCCCCATCACAACAATTAAGCATCAATCCATACTAATTACATTTAGCTATACAAATCCTCTACAAAATTTCGTGCTTTTTCACCACACATTAACCTATCTATAAACTATATCATTAAAATGAGAAAAAGATTAATCAATAACAGGCCAAATTTAAACATAAAAATTAAAATTTTCATCTTTTCACACTCATTTCCACTTTCATTTCAAGAATAACAAGCCAAATTTATCATCTACAAAAGTATATATACTAAAAATTTAACACTAAACAAAAAAAAACACATAAATAAAACAAACTTAATATATATATATATATATATATATATATATATATATATATATATATATATTTACCTTGTTTGTTACGAGCAGTGAAGAGGATAGAAGCCGTTTCATCACCAATAAGGCACTCGGAGATCCTCGCCGGAGGTATCGAATTCACCGATAATCTACCACCACGACCTCCGCCGCCGCCGGTAGCTTTCACCGGATTCGATTCAACAACTTTAACCGTCAAGTTATGACCATGTGTTCCAGGTTTTAGTGTTTCCACTTTCACAAACACCGGCTTCTTCTTCTCAGAAGTTGTTACCGCCGTCGTTGCCGTCGATTTTGTCGCCGCTATTGAAGCCATTAGAAATACGATAAACCCTAACCCTAAAATAAATTTCATAAAAAATTGGAAAATGCGAATGCAGAAGAGTTTAAAGAGGAGAGTGAAATTAAAGGATCCTTTTATATACTCCCTCCGTTTAAAAAGAAATGAGCTACTTTTATTTTTTAATCTTTAAAACAGAATGATTCCTTTTTTTTTTAACAATTTTTAAATTTTAACTTTCTATGTGTCATTTTTAAGACCATAGGATTGAAAGACATTTTGGTATATTTGATAAATCTTTAATTTAAAATCACAACATTTAAAAGACTTCTTTATTTTTTTAAACTTCGTATCAAGTCAAACTAGTTCATTCTTTTTTAAATGAAGGGAGTATTATTTTTTTTAATTGAAAATTGAATAATAGAAATGAGGAATTTTTTGTTTTAGAAAATAGAAATTTGATGGAAATGGAAAAAATAGAAAATAGAAAAATTATTAGGAGTATTTGGTACACAGTTGTCGAATCTCCAGTCAAGATTTTGAATAAAGGGATTCAAAGTATGAAAAAGTAAATACACGAAAAAATTAAAGAAAATTTAATACATATATACTATATATGTACATAAAAAGTAATTTTAATTAAGTATAAAAGCGTGATTTTCTACCAAATAGGGTTCCGATCCCCCTTGGCCCCACCTGTGGGTCCTATCCATATTGGTATGTATATATAAATAGCAATAAAGCGGAAAGTTCATCGATTTTACCTCACTCCATTCATGTTGGTATGTAGAGAAATGGCGCTAGCACCACCCATGCTGGTATATATAGAAATGACAATAAAGTGGAGCAGGGTTCATCTACTTTACCCGACTCCACCGCTATTGGTATGTATAGAAATGGCAACAAAGCAGAGCAAATCGATTCTACTTGACTCTGCCCATATTGGTATATATAAAATTGGCAATAGAGTGGAGTAGGGTTCATCTACTTTAACCCGACTCCACCGTTGTTGGTATGTATAGAAATGACAACAAAGCAAATTAAATTAGTCCTACTTGACTCTGCTCATGCAGGATTCATTGATCCTACTTAACTCCATCTATATTGGTATGTATTAAAATGACAATAAAGTGAAGCAAGGTTCGTTGATCCTACCTGACTCCATTCATATTGGTATGTATAAAAATGATAAGAAAGCAAGGGGGGATTCATCGATCCTACCTGACTTCGCTTTAATTGATAGTATATTTTTATCTCTAGATAAATATATATTTTACTAAAAAGATTCACAGTAATCTTGTATATTAAGAAAATTAAAAAGATACAACTTATCCAATTGTATACATATAGTACTATATCCAAGTATCATGACTTTAGAAAAAGCTTTATTACCATCCAACTGGCCTGTTTAGGAATGACCATCACTTGCAAGTCAACTCATTGTACATAGTATACATGCAACCATCTACCCACAACTTATCTTGCTGGTGAGATAGATCCTAGTAAGTCTTTGCAATGACAGTCTTGTTATATAGAATTTGATTTTAATATTTTTTATGCAAAACATAAATTTATATATATTAATTCACTAAAAAGTGATAATGAATCCACTCCTTGCCCCTTCTCAGAGATCAGTACATTTAAATCTTTTGCCTCATCTGATTTTTAATGAGAAATTAAGATTTCTTAGCCACTTAAAAAAAATAAATGGATAAGACATCGTTTTCATCCCAAACTATACAAGAAAAGTGTAAGCCACATCTAAACTATACTAGTGATCTATTACACACCTAAACTATAAAAAAAAATATTCTTTACACCCTGTAAAGCATTATACCACTTGCATGTGATGTGGTGTATTACACACGCCTGTCACGCCAGCGCCATGTCAGCTAATGCAGTTATAGACTTACACCTCACCAATATCAATTATAGACTTACACGGGCAAATTAATTAAGGGAGACAAAAAAGTTTCAAAACTAAAAAAGAGTGACACGAGTCTTAAATATTGAGTAGAGGTAACAATTTTAAGATTAGTGTTAATGACACTAATTTTAAAACCCTCAACTTTTATTATTTACACAAAGATCTCTACCCCATATTTACACAAAGATCCCTACAGCAACTTCGACAGTTGCTACAGCAACTTCGATAATTGTTGTAACACAACAACTAATAGTAGTTGGTGCAGCAATTACCGTAGTTGTTGCAGCAATTACCGTAGTTGTTGAACCAACTCTCTTAGTTGCTGAACCAAGTCTCTTAGTTGCTGAACCAACTCTCGTAGCTGCTGAAGTAACTCTCGTAGTTGCTGAAGCAACTCTCGTAGTTACTTAATTTGCTAAATTATTTCTTCATTGATTTTTAAAAGATATTAAAAAAATTCTTCTCAAACTTTTCAAATTTTTTTTTAAAAAAAGTCCATAAAATTAAAAAAGAAAGAATGAAATGAAAAGAGAAAGAAAAAAAAAGAGAAAAATCTATAGAGAGAGAAAAAAATAAGAAGAAGAAGATGGGAAGAAAGAAAAAGAAAGATTGAAAAATAAGAAAAGGGAGAAACTCTAAAATTTGAAATTTGAGAACTTTTAAAAAAATTAAAAAGTTTTTAAAAATTACACTTTATACCCTAATTAATTTAATCACAATTTAAATGAAGTTTTAACCTTAGCTGATCAAAATTGTCACCATTTTTAATTAGAAGACTTTTTTATCATCTACCACTTAATTTTCTCGACTTACACCTCACCAACCACACCCTCCTCAAATTCTTTGCCTCAGTTAATGCAGCAGCACCACATCCTTCAACTCAGTAGCATTTGACAAATCATTCTCAATCAAATTCTCACAATTCATAACTAAATTAGACAATCCCACATGGGTAAAAAACTTAAACTTTGAAAGATTAATTGACCTCAACATTTCTTTACATAAACTAGCTATAACTATTAGTGTTCCATCTGTAATTCTTGGATAAAGAGAAAGATCAAGATTGATAATTTGCGGGTATCTGTTAAGAATCTTTGTTAAGTGTTCTTGCCTAAAGGGTTTCAAGGGTTAGAGGTGGGTTGGAGGTGATGAAGAAGATGATGGTTTAGGGGTGGGGGTGATAAAGAAGATGATTGTTTGGGGGTGGGGGTGATAAAGAAGATGATGGTTTGGGGGTGGGGCAGGGGAGATGGATGCTAGGGGTTGGGTAGAGGAGTATTTTATTTTTTATTTTTTTTATGTATTAATTTTTAAGGTAGACGTGCCTTTTTTTATTTAATTAATTATGTTTTTCTACGTCAGATTTAGGGGGTAAAAAGTATCACTTTTTTATAGTTTAGGTATGTAATAGGTCACTTAAATAATTTAGGTGTGGCTTAGACTTTTCTTATATAGTTTGAAGTGAAAATGATGCCTTTTCTCAAAAATAAACATTAAAAAATGATCTTTTCAGATTTCTGACCGAGATGATTTGTATATGTGAAGAGGAGATGTATAGATGCCTCGGTAAGGAGGTGTGAGGTGTGAGAAGTGGAGAATGGTGGTTATAAGGAGAGGTAGTGGAAGACCAAAGACGTATTGAAAGAGGTGATTAGACAGGACATGGAGCAATTTCAGCTTACCGAAGACATGACCTTAAATAAGAGATTACGAAAATTGCGAATTAGGGTAAAAGAGTAGTACTTGAGCTTTGACTAAACTTTCGACAAATCTAGATTTGGTGGGAGCTAAGAGCATTGTGTTTATTGTATTAGTAGTCTTATACATGTATCTTCTTTTTTCTCAGTTACCCATTATTTTGTTCAATCCTTTATTCCTTATTAATTGATGTTTTCTTCAATCCTTTTTTCCTTATTAATTGATGTGTTTTCTTTACTATCGTATTCTTTTGCATAAATATTTTGATTTGTTGCACTTGAGCCTAGAACCTTTCGAAAACAACCTCTCTGCCTCCACGTTGTAAAGGTAAGGTTTGGGTACACTCCTCCCTTCTCAAACCCTTCTTGTAGAAATACATTGAGTATATTGTTGTTCAAATGGACATCAAACCAAAATAAAAATAAAAATGTAGGTGGTCTAAAAAACCAGTCCTTCCATTTTTAACACTTCACAAATGAAAGATTTGACCAACATTGTTTATCAAATGGCAACACTAAATATTTTAGCTACTAATTGTATGCCTCAAGCAAGAAAGCTTTTATCCTCTCAAGTCCTTCTTCAAGAATGGCTGGCTCCATGGCAAAAGTTACCCTCAACCAATTCTTTAGTCCCGCGATCATTCCTACAATATTTAACAAACATTTTAGCTCTCAATCCAGAATAGGGGTAAGATTGCGTACATCCTACTCTCCCCAGATCTTACTTTTGGAATTACCCTGGGTATGTTGTTGTTGTTGATTGGACTAGAAGAGTTTGCTCATAGGGGTAGTTCCAACCAAATAAAGGAGGAGAATTGCGATAGGCTGACAGCGAGTTAATTGTTTCGAAAGACCTACAAATCCTTTGGTATCAATGCAGATTTAGCTAAAGATAAGGCACAATGAAAGAAAAGGATCCATATAGGTGGTAGTGCGGATTCATATAGTCGACCTCGATTCGATTTGTTTAGGACTGAGGCATATTGAATATTGTTGGACAAGAAAAAGCTAACCGAAAGAGATAAGGATCCATATAGGTGGTAGTGCGGATTCATATAGTCGATCTCGACTTGTTCGGGACTGAGGTGTAGTTAATGTTATTGGACAAGAAAACACTAACTAAAAGAAAAGGATCTATATAGGTGGTAGTGTGGATTCATATAGTCGACCTCGACTTGTTTGGGACTGAGGCATAGTTAATGTTGTTGCACAAGAAAAAGCTAACTAAAAGAAAAGGATCCATATAGGTGGTAGTGCAGATTCATATAGTCAACCTCCACCTGTTTGGGACCGAGGCATTGTTAATGTTGTTGGACAAGAAAAAGCTAACCAAAAGAGATAAGGATCCATATAGGTGGTAGTGCGTATTCATATAGTCGATCTCGACTTGTTCGGGACTGAGGTGTAGTTAATGTTATTGGACAAGAAAACACTAACTAAAAGAAAAGGATCTATATAGGTGGTAGTGTGGATTCATATAGTCGACCTCGACTTGTTTGGGACTGAGGCATAGTTAATGTTGTTGCACAAGAAAAAGCTAACTAAAAGAAAAGGATCCATATAGGTGGTAGTGCAGATTCATATAGTCAACCTCCACCTGTTTGGGACCGAGGCATTGTTAATGTTGTTGGACAAGAAAAAGCTAACTAATGTTATTGGACAAGAAAACGTTAACTAAAAGAAAAAGGATCCATATAGGTGTTAGTGCGGATTCATATAGCCGACCTCGACTTGTTTGGGACTGAGGCATAGTTAATGTTTTTGCACAAGAAAAAGCTAACTAAAAGAAAAGGATCCATATAGGTGGTAGTGCAGATTCATATAGTCAACCTCCACCTATTTGGGACCGAGGCATTGTTAATGTTGTTGGACAAGAAAAAGCTAACTAATGTTATTGGACAAGAAAACGCTAACTAAAAGAAAAAGGATCCATATAGGTGTTAGTGCGGATTCATATAGCCGACCTCGACTTATTTGGGACTGAGGCATGGTTAGTGTTGTTGGACAAGAAAAATCTAACTAAACTTTTACTAAGCATCTCGACATTATGTAATTCAAGAGTGGGTACAGATTCCTTCTTGAGCAACGAAGAATGAACTAGTTTTACCTGGCAGAATAATAACTGATTCTTCATGGGCTAGCTTAGTGCAGAATTCCATATCATCATTTATGCCTTCCAAAAATGGCAGGTTCAATTTGATCTACAAGGTATAAAATAAAAAGTTAACTTCAGTGTTAGATTTAGAGGGACCAAAATCGAAGTGATCGATAAGCACTCACCATTACGCACATTGCTCCCTCTGGTTTATACGGGCAGGTTAAGCAAGGTATCTCCTGAACTTTGGTATAAAATGCCTCGACAGCTTCCTTCAGTATGTTGTTGATGTTTGAAAAGAAATCCTTGCTCGTTTTCTCGAGGAGGTGAGGTACTGCTCCCTGTACATTATCAGACACACCAAAATCAGAACTTCCTTACAGCACAATAACATGTAATGGACTTAATTACGTGTATGACCGATTTGATCATAGGAAAATGACGTATAAGCAATACCTGAACGATTGTTGCAGGATTAGCACTGTATTCAAGATAATCTTGAAGGCATTCAGCAATCTGAAAAGCGAAAGCAATAGAGGAATCTGGTCAAATTGTAGAACAGCCTATAGAAGGCGTTGACATGCTCGAGATATTTATACGAGTGGTTTACAACTCTATCAGTTTCTAGTATGAGTAATATCTATGTTGCTCGGACTCTTCAAAAATGTCGAGGAGTGTGTTGGATACTCCAAAAGTAATTCATATTTGGAGAATCTGACATGGGTGCGGCAACCTTTTTAGCCCATATGTTATTGGGCCTTTAGTTTATGGACCTTTAGGTTATTGGCTATGTATATATAGCCTACTTTTGGTTTAGTCAGTTTTTATGCTTTTCAGATTACATTGTAAACCTTAGCCTTTCTTTCTTTCAATAAAGTTCTATTAATATGGTATCAAAGCTAGTTCGATCCATGTCCTTTGATTTGTTGGTTGAAGATTTTGTAGCAGGCACCTACTGCGCGGATCGAACTCCGCGGTGAGTTCGCTGGGGGGTACGGGGGGCAGCGCGCCCCCGTCCGGGGTTCGGGGCGGAGCCCCGAATTTTATTTTTTGAGGTGCTGCTGTATTCGTTTGCTGTTTTCGTTGGATTGATTCGTTGCTGTCTTCGTTTGCTGTCTGGTATTGTTCGTCTTTCGTTCTTTTGCTTGCTGCCATTGTTGTTCGTTCGGAATTGTTCAACCTAGGGTTTTGCATCTTTTTATTTTTTTTTGAATTATTTGTGTGTTGCTGTGTTTACAATGACTGGAAAGGATGGTTCTCTCCAGTCCATTAGTACTCAATTAGATGGTAAGAACTATGCCTATTGGAGTTATGTCATGAAGAATTTTCTTCGTGGGAAGAATATGTGGGGTTATATCACTGGAGTAAAACCAAGACCTATCGATGATACAACTGAAAATTTTGATTTGTTGGTGGACTTATGGGAAACTAATAACTCCAAGATTATCACTTGGATCAACAATTCTGTAACTCAGTCAATTGGTATGCAATTGGCTAAGTATGACACAGCAAAGGAGGTCTGGGATCATTTGGAAAGACTGTACACTCAGTCTAATTTTGCTAAACAGTACCAGTTGGAGTATGATATCCGTGCTCTTCAACAGCATGACCTCAGTATTCAAGATTTTTATGCTGCCATGTCGGATTTGTGGGATCAATTGGCACTTACTGAATCTGCAGAGTTAAAAGGTTTTGGGCCGTACATTGCTAGACGGGAAGAGCAACGCTTGGTTCAGTTTTTGATGGCACTACGTTCTGACTTTGAGGGCCTACGTGGAACAATCCTTCATCGATCTCCCCTCCCTACTGTTGATTCTGTGGTTCATGAACTGATTGCAGAGGAGACTCGTATCAAGTCTCAAGTGGTTCAAGGGTCTAAAGTAACTACTACTCCTGTCGTGTTTGCTGCTTCAACTGATCAGTCTAGGCCACCACGTACTCAGACTCGACAATCTCCTAAAGTTGCATTTGATGAGTGTGCATTCTGCAAACAGAAAAATCATTGGAAGGCTCAGTGTCCGTTGTTACTTAACAAGGTCAAACAGCCTCAATCTGGGCAGCAACAGAAATATGGGCAGCAAAAGTCTCCGTCACGCTCCTCTGGTGCTCCTCCATGGCCATCTCGTCCTCCACAGTTCGCTGCTGCTGCACCATCTGTAGATGTTGAGTCTGTTAGCACTATGCCACCTTCTGCGTTGAATCCCCAGGTTTTCGAACAGTTCAGACAGTTCTTCGTTTCTAATCCTACGGCCATGTCAGCATCTATGTCTCATTCGGGTTCAGTTTCTTCTAGTACCTCAGGTATTCCTTCCTCCTTGTGGATATTGGATTCTGGTGCGTCTCATCACATGTCCCCTCATTTGTCATCGTTTGGTTCTTTGTCATCCATTTCACCAATTTCTGTTATGTCCGCGAGTGCTGTACCTATGTCAGTCGAGGGTGTTGGTTCTGTTACTACCCCTCACATTGTCCTCTCTGATGTTTATTACATTCCCAAACTTGCTTTAAATCTTGTTTCGGTCAGTCAGTTGTGTAAGGCTGGTAATTGGGTGTTTTTTTCTGAATCTGTTTGTGTTATACAGGACCAACACACTCAGAGGGTGATTGGGACCGGCCGTAGGTTGGGGGAACTCTATGTCTTGGAGAATCTCAAAGTGTCTGCAGTTGCTGCCTCTAGCATAGATTTATCTTCTTTTCGTTTGAGTCCTTTGTCTTCTCCGTTTTATCTTTGGCATTCCAGATTAGGACATGTGTCAGTTTCACGTTTACGTTTTTTGGTCTCTAGTGGTGCTTTGGGTCATGTGAACACTAGTGATATTTCAGATTGTAGTGGTTGTAAACTGGCAAAATTTTCTGCCTTACCGTTTAATAAAAGTGTGTCTTATTCTGTTGCTCCTTTTGATATTATTCATTCTGATGTATGGGGACCAGCGCCAGTTTCCACTAAGGGTGGATCGACCTATTATGTTTCGTTTATAGATGACTATACTCGTTATACCTGGGTGTATCTTATGAAACGCAGATCTGATTTCTTTGGCATTTACAACAACTTTAGAGCCCTTGTTAAAACACAACATTCGGCTGTGATAAAGTGTTTCAGGTGTGACTTAGGGGGTGAATATACCTCTAATGACTTCACTCAGTTACTTGCCTCTGATGGTACCATACACCAGTCATCTTGTACCGACACTCCTGAGCAGAACGGTCTGGCAGAAAGAAAACATCGTCATATTGTTGAGACAGCACGCTCTTTACTTTTGTCTGCAGAGGTTCCTAGTATTTTTTGGGGAGAAGCAGTCCTAACTGCTGTATATGTGATTAATCGTATTCCTACTGCATTGACTTCAGGGATGTCTCCGTTTGAGAAACTATATGGTCACCCGCCGAATTATTCTGCATTACGAGTTTTTGGATGTACTTGCTTTGTTCTTCGTCCTCATGTTGAACGAAATAAGTTAGGGTCAAAATCAGCTATATGTGTGTTTTTGGGGTATGGTATTGGACAAAAAGGATATCGTTGCTATGATCCTGTAAGTCAGAAATTATATGTTTCACGACATGTCACTTTTTTGGAACATATTCCTTTTTATTCCATTCCAGCTAAAACCCATGATGTGACAAAGTCAGATATTCGGCTTATTGATCCCTTTGGGATTGACATAGAGGTTCCAGTTCCGGATTCATCCATGCCATCTGGTGTGCCACCTGATAGTGCTTCAGCCTCGCCTGTGCCTGAGTCTGCTCCTTCGACTGTTGAGACTGGAGACCCACCACCTCTGAGGAGGTCTACTCGACCTTGTAAGTCCACCAAACTGCCAGATTTTTCCTATTCTACATATTCAGCCTCATTTGCTTCCTTTATTGCAAACATACATCATTTGTCTGAACCTGAGTCGTATAGAGAGGCTGTGTCTGATCCTCTTTGGCAGAATGCTATGGCTGAGGAACTTGCTGCTCTTCATCATACACATACATGGGATTTGGTTACTCTCCCACCTGGTAAGCATGCGGTTGGTTGTCGATGGGTGTATAAGATAAAAACAAAATCTGATGGGTCTGTTGAGCGATACAAGGCGAGACTTGTGGCAAAAGGGTACTCACAACAATATGGTATGGATTATGAGGAGACTTTTTCCCCCGTAGCAAAGATGACGACTGTTCGCACTATGATTGCTGTTGCATCCGTTCGACAGTGGAAGATATTTCAGATGGATGTCAAGAATGCCTTTCTGAACGGTGATCTCCACGAGGAAGTTTATATGACTCCTCCCCCAGGTATTGACCACCAGCCAGGTGAAGTCTGTCGGCTTCGAAAAGCTTTATATGGTCTCAAACAAGCCCCTCGTGCTTGGTTTGAGAAATTCTCCACTGTTATTACTTCCCTTGGATTTGTCCCGAGTAACCATGATTCAGCATTGTTTGTTAGATATACAAGTGCAGGGCGAATTCTATTGTCCTTATATGTAGATGATATGATTATTACTGGTGATGATCATAGTGGTATTGAGTTATTGAAGCATGATTTGGCTCATCGATTTGCAATGAAGGACTTGGGCTTGCTGCGTTATTTTCTGGGTATTGAGGTGGCTCAGTCTAAGAAAGGGTATCTTCTTTCTCAGACTAAGTATATATCTGACTTGTTTACACGGGCGCGTCTTTCTGACAACAGGACTGTAGATACTCCCCTTGAAACCAATGCACGTTACTCTCCTAGTGATGGTGTTCCATTATCAGATCCGAGTCTTTATCGGACTATTGTGGGTAGTTTGGTTTATCTTACGGTTACTCGTCCAGATATAGCACATGCAGTTCATGTTGTTAGCCAGTTTGTTACTGCTCCTACTTCTGTGCACTGGGGAGCTGTACTTTGTATTCTAAGGTATCTTCGTGGCACTCAGTTTCAGAATCTCTTGTTTCCCTCGACGTCATCTCTCGAGTTGCGAGCCTATAGTGATGCTGATTGGGATGGAGATCGCAATGATCGTAAATCCACCACTGGTTTTTGTGTGTTTCTTGGAGACTCTTTAATCTCGTGGAAGAGCAAGAAACAAGATGTTGTCTCTAGATCTTCCACGGAGGCTGAGTATCGTGCCATGGCTGTGACTACATGTGAGATTATTTGGTTACGTTGGCTTCTTGCAGATATGGGGGTTCACATTTCTATGCCTACTCCCCTGCATTGTGATAACAAAAGTGCGGTACAAATTGCAAAGAATTCTGTCTTCCATGAGCGTACGAAGCACATTGAGATTGATTGTCACTTCACCCGTCATCATTTGCAGCTCGGGACCATATCGCTTCCTTTTGTTCCATCGTCTTTGCAGATTGCTGACCTTTTTACGAAGGCTCAGTCGGCGTCTCGATTTCGTTTTTTGTGTGACAAACTCTCAATGCTTATTGCTGTTGCATTGTGAGTTTGAGGGGGGATGTTAGCCCATATGTTATTGGGCCTTTAGTTTATGGACCTTTAGGTTATTGGCTATGTATATATAGCCTCCTTTTGGTTTAGTCAGTTTTTATGATTTTCAGATTATATTGTAAACCTTAGCCTTTCTTTCTTTCAATAAAGTTCTATTAATACCATCCAGTTCAAAATTTAATAACAGAGGCGGATCTAGAATTTAAAGGTTGTGGGTTCCTAACTTATAAATTTTCCCACTAGACCAATAACATACTTTGTTTGTGGGTTCCCAAATTATAATTCTTATATATTTACTAGTTTTTTTCAATATAAATTCAAAAAGAGTACGAAAGTTATGGGTTCCCAGGAACCCGCACGTACTTTGTTTCCCACTAGACCAATAACATACTTTGTTTCGCATTTCTCATCAAAGGTGGCCCTTAGGCCACTTGACTGGTTGGAAAGGGGATTTTTTCATTACTTCAACGAGTACCGATTGATGGGAGAGAGACATATGTGGATTAGTACAATTCATTATTTATTGGCATATTGAGGATTCCAAGAGAGACTGGGTCTGGTTTTTCAACCCGATCCATGTATGTAATGGAATAGAGTACCTTATTTCTTTTTATCGGGAGCCCACAAGTGAGGTCTGGGAAGGATAGGACGTAAGTAGACCGAACCCTACCTTTTTTGTGGGGTAGAGAGACTGACAACGAAGCATTACCAAAATAGGCTAGAAAACAAAATAACAGTAGCAGGATAAACAAAATCAATAAAGCAATAAGTAACAATATAAAACGAAGTAAAAGATACTATGCAAGTATTCAACAATAATATATCAAACGTTATGTCCAATAGACCCTCGGCTCAAGGAAAATCATATCAAAGCAAATCGAAAAAAAAAATAGTGAAGTGAAGGGATCAATGCAAAATACTATAGAAAACATGACAAAAGATTCCCAAAAAAGAGAAAACTACTACACCAAAGATAAGTGTAATAATTGAAGTACAAGAGACAGTAAATATTGTACTCCCTTTGTTTCAATTTCTTTTGACCTATTTTACTTGACATCGGAGTTTAAGAAAATAAAAAAATACTGACTTTTGGGTCCTTGGTAAAGTTGAAATTAAAGAGTCTAAAGAGTTGTTAGAAAGGTGAAAGATAGCCAGTCCTCTTGGGCGGCTGAGAGTGTTATGTAAAAAGGACCAAGGAGGATCCTATCCGTCAGGAGAAGGAGGAGGAGGAGGAGCTAGCCTTAGGGGCGGATTCGAATGATTAGGAAATAAACAATGAGACAAAGGAGAGCACTTAGACGAGTCAGCCAAAAAGAAAGACCACCAAAAATAACGACCACCAAGATAGGCATAGTAATTCAATCTTTTGATCACCCATTTTTGGAAATCCACATTGAGTTAAACATTCCTATAATGTCAAGCAAACGCATCCTATATTTTGGAACCTCTCTTTGCCAGAGGTGGGGCCTACGTCGAAATAAATTGATATAGATGGATCCAGATTCTGTCAAATTTAGATTCGGGACAATTTAAGATTTTTGAATAGAGGGTAGAGAAGTCAAGATGGACGGTAATAAAAGATGTTGCAAGGGTGTACACTAGTACGAAAGATAGAGTGAGGTGAAATATTGCTTTTGAAAAGGGGATACAAAAGGAATAAAGAATCCTAAGGCCCTATCGTTAGTTAAAGGGCACTTAGGGATATCTAATGAAAATGAAGTATTGATAATAATGAATAATCATGTATCGAAAATAAAGAATGATGATAGGGATAAAAGATATCTCATAACTATTTTTATGAAAAAGACGCCAAACAAAGTCGGAGTTTCGTCTAATACTCCACGTTGGTTGAGTGGAAGGAGGAATTCAAGTATTGGGGGAGATCTGGTAATATCCCAATACCCATTTGATTAGATTTAGGTGGAGGCTTTGATAATACTCAACATCCATGGACTTGAAAAGGAAATCAAACGAAGAGAAGGTTTTATTTTTAGAAAGATTACTCCATATCATCGATGGAGAGGAAGGTCAACAAAATTGTACTGAATCCATTAGTGAAAATATCTGGACCATCTGAATCAATTTCACAAAAAGTATGTCGTAAGGTGTATAACCTTTTGACAAAAGGGTGGCTTTCTAATCACAGAGATGATTCCTTGGACCGTCCCGCCTAAGGTATATGCAATATGACCTATTACTAGAGTAATATTTTTTCCTAAATGTTTGAGAGTGGGACTGAATAGCTGCGAGAAGGTACACTAACCTAATTGCACCGACTCTGAAACTAAGGAATACAAAGAGGTTTCGGAGGAGTGCAGGTACACCCCTCGCGTGTTCGGTGTATGGATTGACTCGATAGGACTAATGCAAGTGATAAAGCGATAACAAGTAGTGTTATGCAAATAAATAAGGAACACGAGTTTGGATTTGGCTCACGTCCTTTCACAGAAAGCATGATATGAAAAATAAGCAAGCAAATAACACAGTAAAGCATGCAATCCTAAACTAAGCATGTTGAAGTTAAAACCTAAGTTCAAAGGTTCTCCAGTAGAGTCGCCATTCTGTCGAGCCTTATTTTGAATCGGTCAAAACAGCACGCGACGTATAGTGACATTTAATGACTCTTGGATTTTGAAAATTATTTTTTAGAGTCGCCACCTAACTTTTTAGGAAAATTAGGAAAAACCATTCTTTATTGTAAAAACTCTGTTTTAGTCTATCAAAAACATTTTGAGTTTCTGAGTAAGGGTTTTGGTTACTCGAGGGGAAGGTATTAGGCACCCCTCAGAGCCTATCCGAAGATAGTCCTTACGCTTAGTTTAGGAAAATATTAGAAAAAGCTTTTATTTTTGGTTATTTGCTTAAAACGGTGATAAAAACTTCATTGTTATTATTTTTTATTTCAAAAGAGAATTTGAGGTATAATAAATGCGACGCTACCACATATCAAGGAAGTAATGTAATTATTGTATATATGTTACGTAGATATTAAAAATGTGAAAAATAGCCTTTAAAGAAACTTTATCATTTTAGATGCATGGAGTTAAATAGGTAAATAAGGTATGTAAGAATGTTTCAAAGCATGAATAATTTATTTAGACAAAATGTGAATATTCAAAAATATGAAAAGATGTAAAAAATTTACTCAAATGGATTTTGATTGAAAATAAGTGATAGATAATGACAATGCATAGATATAGTGAAGTTGAGATGATGATGATGATGATAATAATAATAATAATGATAATAATAATAATTATAATAATAATGATAATTATTAATACTAATGGTAGTGTAAATAATAGTGGTGATAGTAATGTATGATAAAATAACTACTATAATGATATTGATAATAATATACCTTGTATGTGATAACGGGTGAATTCATATACCTTGTCTTTCTTATACTTTGAAATCTGAAGGCTTGAGTGTTGTTAAAAATATAACGTAAAAATTTTAGAATTATTTATTGAAAATAAGTTAAAATAAGTGGGGGACTCTCTTGAAAATCTCAGATCTAGCGACTTATTTCTCGACCATGTTAACACGGAAACTTCGTTTTATATTTTGCTACATATTGTTTAAAGAAAATATGAAGGTTGCTATACTAGTCTCACTTAAAATACTTGTGAAGTGTTTTGTATTAAATCAGTTAATTTCAAGAAATACAAGTAGTTTTTAATATGTTATTATAGCCCAATGAGATAAGCATTCAGTGACCAAAGTTGCTACTACACACTCCAACTTCACATGGGTCCAATTACCCCGAACTCAATCTTAGCATATTTTTATCACTCATTTGTGTTGACATGACACCTTTATTACGTAAAAATGGTACCCACTTTAAAGATGTCATGTCAGCTAAAATGGTGTCACATCTGCTAAAAAGGGTGAAAAAATACACTAAAATTGAGTTCGGGGTAATAGGACCACTGTCAAGTTGGAATGTATCGTAGCAAATTTGGTATACTAGATGCTTGACTAAAAAAAAAATTAAAAAATAGACTATTTAAAAAAAAAGGTTCCAATTAAAAATGTAGAAGAACTGAAGCTCAAATCCTTCTATTTATGCCAACATTGCACATACATAATTTTCATAAAATTGCTAAATATGTTCAAATAAAAACATACTAAAAGACTATAAATTGATTATAAAATATGCTGAGAAAAATAAATAAATTAGAAGAATTAAAGAATCAGAAGACTAACCAGTTGTGTGGTATTGGAAATAAGTATTTTTGGAGAAGAAAATTTTGAAAAATAATTGAAAGTAAATTAAATGGGAAAGAAAGAATTTTATAAAGAATGTGAAGAGAGAGATTATTTCAAATGTTTTTCTTTTCTAGAAATGCTATGGAAGACTTTGGATTCTTTCAAGGTCAACTTTAATATTGTTAATTTTGGAATAACAACCTTATTAATTGTTAATTTTGGAATAATAACTTTATGAATCCTCCCGCTATAATTGAGTGGTTAGAAGGTGGATCTTATATTGGAGGTCTTGAATCAAATTTATTTTTCATTTGTCACTCTGTTATGAATTTATTACACAGGACTTGTTTAATGTGATTTATATTTTTTGTGAAATTTATGAGCTATTATACAGATACCACATTACGTTACGTTACGTTACAATATTTTTCTGAGGGGTTCCAGAAAAAAAATTATGAATTTTAATTTGAAACTTTAGATTTTTTTGTCGATTTTGGAATAAAAAATACTATTATTATCTTTTATTTGGCTATGAAAAGATAGTAATTAGTACTGGCATAAGTTATTTTTATGAAGACGATAGTACTTAGATTAATTTCTTAGGATAAAACAACAAAAATGGAAAAAATGTATCCTTGAAATCCCTCCAATTAATGTACTTGTATTTTTTATAAATAAATAATTATGCGTGTTATTTTTAATAGAATAAATCAAATAATTAATAAAAAATAATATAAGAATAGTTAACCTCAATAAAACCAATCGTACTATAATAATCCTAGTATAACTTGTTTCAAAACAAAAGGACTCCTTGGTCAATATTTATATAGGGAAGAAATTGATTATTTGCTAATATGTGCAGCCAAATATATAGTACTAAAAATATTATAAATTGATTATAAAATACGCTCAAAAAAATGTGTGGGTAGATTTTTCTTAATAGGTTAAATTTTTAGTTGGTATGATTTGGTGACGTAGTCTTCTAATAAAAGACCACGTGACAAAGTTGGTTTTACATATCACGGTTAAAAAATAACGGCATAAACAAGCCTATTTTGTCACACAATGGCATAAATGAATCGAACTTTTAACGAATGACATATATGAACCATTTTTAATAATTCGATTACATATTTGAGTCTTTTTTCCCTTTTTTATTAATCTAACCCTTCTATATTCGATATCCACTGATCCAACTAATTAGAATCAATTGCCCAATGGTTATGCATCTTTTTTTTTCACCCATTACTTTGTTAACTCACCGTATACATTTTAAGTAATTAAAATTATACTTTGAGTTGAAAAGGAGCATTGAAGCAATGGTAAAATTATCTATATTAAGATCTATAAGTTGCGAGTTTGAATTGTAGAATGAGTCATTCATATGTGTGTCAAAGTAAGCTATCTACGTTACACCGCCTATGGGATGTGGCCCTTCCAAGCAAAAGATGCTTCGTGACTCTTGTGGTTCGACTCTTTCCCATACCCCACACATAGCAGAAGCTTTAATATACCGTACTGACCTTTTTTTTACCATGATATCCTTTGGCAAATCTGGAAAGCATGTTATCGGTACCTAAGTTGTTCGAACACTCCAAAAATATTCCTATACCCATGTCAAATCCTTCAAATGTACACTATTCTTTGGGATCTGACACACACCCATTGACATTTTTGAAGAGTCGGAAATACACCATCCTGTATAAACATACAAGTGATCTCACACTAGAAACCACTGAGGATCTCTCTAGTCTATATTCCCGATAACATCGTTCGTGAAAATTATTCAAAATTCAGTCTCAACAACAACATACTCGGTGAAATTCCACAAGTGGAGTCCGGAGGGTTAGGAGTGTACACAACCTTATCCCTACCTTGTGAAGGAACCAGAAACCACTGGGATCTCTAGTCTATACTCCCGAAAACATTGTTCGCGAAAATTATTCTAAAGCCAGACTGAACAACAACTACAACAACAATAAAGAGACAATCCCACAAGTGGGGGTTTCAGAGGGTAGGAATGTAGAAGGACTCTTTCCGATATACCCTCTGCTCAAAAGCTAGACTAAACGGTCATCTTCGTCATTGTCACTCGATATATCTAACCTCATAATTAACTTCCACCACCAGATCCATATTTCTTTCCGAAGACAATGAGCTGTAGTTTATCATACCCGGCTAGCACACCGGCACCAGCAACAGCACGTAGGATATTAGCGGCAGCGCCTTTGAAAAGCGACTTGGTACCTTCTTTATTCATTATCTGAGAAAATGCGTCTAATGAACCCTTGTACTTGACTGCTTCTCCTAAAGTCATCATCATTCTTCTACGCACCGTATCAATTGGGTAAGACGCCAATCCAGCACCAATAATGATTCCCCATCCGAGGAAAAAACTCGCAAAGAAGCTATCCTGTTTATGTCGAAAATAGCAATGGTATTAATAGCCGCCAAAATTTTATGAATTCAAATACTGATAAGACACAAAAACATAAGGACTAATCACATATAGTTCATGCATATGCTTCTAAAGAGTCAGGTCATCACTCTCTAGAAATGCATGACAAAGCTATGTTGCTCGGACTCTTCAAAACTAAAGTTGCACTCGTATCAGATCCTCCAAAGATGCATTAGCTTTCAAGAATCTGAACACACCCGTCAGCATTTTTAAGAGTAAGAGCAACATAGGCGGAAAGTGCATCAGTTGTGTGTGTGTTTAGGGGGACGTCTGATTCAACATACCTGCAAGTTACCAACTAGAACCACAGGTTTAAGCGAATCGTATATTCCAAAGTACAAACCACGATAAACAACTATTCCAACACACGAGATGGTGAAGCCACGATAAAGACCAGGAATACCATCAGATTTGATGGTTTTCCGATAAACATCGAGAAAACCATTAAACTGCCTCTCACCACCCTTTGTGCAGGCTTGGCATCATTAGCAAGCCGTGCTCTGGCATAGTCCAGCGAATACACAAAAAAAAGGGACGAGTCACCAGCAGCGCCACCGGATGCTAAATTTCCTCCAAAACAATTCCAGTAGCCATCCCTTTCTTTATCGAAATTAAACATTCTCTTAAAATAGTCTTTAAAATCAAAATTCAACGCCTGCAAAAACAAATCTTCAGCATTAACAGTAAACGACACAAAAAATGATACATAGTGATTACAAAGAAAATACTTTTATCAACTCAAAATCCCTTCTTTTTCATTTTCCATCACTAGAAAGTCTCCCAATTTTTCACTATCATCGCAACAATTTCCTTTTGATAAAAACACTGACAACACATCAATAACGAAACACACCTAAAAAATGACGGCGAAACCTATTCAAGATGTTCAATGGTGGATTCACTAGATATGATGTGTTGTTTTTAACATCAAATCTTAGTTGTTTTATTTCATCTCTGGTTGGCAAAGTAACCTCAAAATTTTCTTAGAAGAAATCAAAAGCATTAAGTATGACAAGGAAAAAAGGTTGCTCGGACACTCCAAAAATGCTTCTGCAAAAGCAGCACCCCTTATCGGATCCTCAAAGAATGCACTACTTTTTGAGGATTTGACACGCACCCTTTGACATTTTTGAAAAGTCCGAGCAATATGGAAAAATAAAAGTAAAGTAGCTCTAACATAACTATAATAGACAAGTTTAATTATGGATCGACCAATAGAAAGTAAGGGTGAGTTAACATGTGTAGGGAAATATCTGATGACATTTGCAGTATTGCCTCTCCAAAGAGAAAGGACACCTTCATCCTTGATAGTTCTGGTAAAGCAATCAGCAATCCCTTTGTACGGTTCTGATATTCTACCAGATTTGATCATCTCATCCTGATTCTGAATCAAAAGCTTGACTCTCTCAATCGGAGCAGAAGTCGTCTTAGAAACAGCAGCAGAAACCCCTCCCATTAAAAAATCAACGACAAAACTTGTCGTTTTCTTCTCTAACGGAGATTCTGCTGTAGACTGTATAAGCACAGGAGCACGGGATCGCTGCAAGATAGTAGCTTGACGAGTCGCCACAAAAAGACTCTTTATAATCTCATCGGCATATCCACCAGACATATTGTGTGAACCGGTATAGTTAACATGTGCATATGGAGATGTTCGAGAGAACATGCATGAGTGTTCATGCATTTTCTGAAATATAGATTGATGTTGTGATTCATCCGCCATGTTTCAATATCAATGCAGTTAACTGCAAAGACGACGAACAAATATTACAACATCTCCCAATTAGAGCACAAACAAGTAAGTTAGGAACTTCTAATGAACCAACACAGTGTTAATTTTCGTTCAAGTAGTAAGAAACAAAGTTTCTATGAAGGTCTTACTACTTTATTTACTCAATTGAGTTCTAAGTGGCTCGGAATCTCTAAATATGTTGCTGCACCCCTGTCGGATCCTCCAAAAATGTACTACTTTTGAAGGATACGACACGCACCCCATGAAAAGAATTGAAGGTAACATGCTACATTACATTGATGGTATTAAAAACTTAGTACGCTGACAGCATACATACTCCCTCCGTTTAAATTTGTTGGTTTACTTTCCCTTTTAGTCCATTTTAAAACAATGTCCCTTTCCTTTTTCGACAACTCTTTAATTCTAACTTTCCACATGACATGTTTAGGACCACAAGATTAACAAACATTTTGGTACATTCTACATGTCTTTAGTTTAAGATCCGAAGATTCAAAATTCTTTTTCACTTTCTAAAACTCCGTGTTGGACAAACCAGTTGAAACAGGGGGTAACTTAAATGGCAAACACAAACAACCCCTACCATCAATTTGTATCGGATGAGGTTCTTGTGAAGGATATCGACAATTTTTGTATTTGGTACGATATTATAGAAAAATCTCGAAACACCAAACATCGCACTAGAATCCAAATATATTATATTATTATATAGATAATAATAATTTAATCAATCTAAATATAAACTGCAAAAAGCCTAAAATCCATAAATCCCTCTCACTAAAAGCTTCATGCTTCTACTACAAAATACAAACTAAATATTTAATTACATCCAGTCATATACAATGCAATGCGCATAGCAGGAGCTTTAGTGCACTGGGCTGCCTTGTTTTTTTTAATGGTCATATACAATGCAAATTATTCAAATATGTGTATCGTTTCGGGTCAGTACGATACAATTTTCATTCATTTCAAGCATGAAAAAGTTCCCCATCACTAATGACGTCAGAGGCAGAGCCAGCCTTCTGTTCGGGGGTTCGGCCGAACCCCCTTCGACGAAAAAATATACTATTTATATATGATTAAAATTATTTTTTATGTTATTATAGTAGGTGTTGAACCCCCTTCGACTAAGTTTTCTTTGAATATGAAACCCCCTTAGTTGAAATCCTAAGTTTTCTTTGAATATGAAACCCCCTTCGTTGAAATCCTGGCTCCGCCTCTGAATGACGTCATAATTCTCCATTGTATATAAGTCGAAGTCGAACAAACGATGATTAATGCAACTTATTACCATATTGCACATTACAGAAATTGAACTTAAAAGATATGGAAACCCGAAATTATCGAGCTTTTTGATAATATCCTTGAAGCAAATCATAAGGTGTTAATACTTGCTTTATTCCAACATTCTTAAAATTATTCTTCAATTATTTTTAAAAAAATTCCAAAAACAGCAAATTTCTTTTCTATTGTGGCGACAGTTTGATTCTAACTTTATGCAGATCATATTGTTTAAAACCACAAAATTAACTGAAATTTTGATACATTTTGAATGTTTAAAACCACAAGATTCAAAAATGTTCTTCACTTTATACCTTACTAGATTCTTTGAATAATATTTATACATATTAAATAAATTGTTTTAACATAACTAGAGTAAATCATCTAGTACCTCTCTGAACTATGACCAAATTTGCTACGACACACTCCAACTTCACCGGTCCTATTACCCCTAACTAAATTTTAGTATATTTTTATCATCATTTTAGATGACGTGACGTCTTTTTTGTCGGCCTTTATGGCGGACGTGACACATTTACGTGCTCCCATTTTATGTAATAAAAATGCCAAGTCAACACAAAAGGGCAACAAAAATAAGCTAAAATTGACTTCAAGTAATAGGACCCCTATGAACTGTGAAATTGAAGTGTATCGTAGCAACTTTAGTCATAGTTCAGTATGATACTGGATGTTTATCTCATAAATATATGAGATGAAAGTTACTAAGTTCTGCCAAACTCGAAATTACCATGAACATAGTTAATACAAAAAAACTACACACAGTAATAACATGTACATAAATTTTGGTCATGTACTTTCAACACTTCCATTCTTTCTTTTTTTTTTTTTTTGTAGAACAAAGAGAGTAACAATATAGTATATAATACAGTCAAAATCACCATGATCATAGTTCATATACAAAAGACACACACAGTGAGGGTGTTTGTGTGTATGTGTGTGTATTAGAGAGCATAAAAGGAACTAACCTGATACAAAAAAGCTGACTATTGATCAAAAACTTTCTTCTTGTGTATGTGGAGAACAGAAAAGAACTTTTTTTTTTTTGAGAAGAAAATGAATGAATGAAAATATAACAAATAGTAGTAAAAGGAAAGAAAAGAAAGAGTTTTCTAGATTATACTACGTGGAAAAATATTGTCTATTAACAAATTTGAGTCTATGAAAACTTGTTCAACTGCCATTGGTGAGGTTCATTGATAAGATACAGAGTTCATTTTTGGTTGATTTTGATTGAAGAAAAAACTAGTTTTCTTTTATTGAGAAAACTCTTCCGTTTATTTAAAAAAGAATTACATGCTTAAATATTTAATCAGTTAAAAAAGAAATGATTTTTTTTATAACATTTTAATTTTAATTTTTTATGTGATATATTTAATATTATAAAATTGATAATTTTAATTTAGGAGGATCAGTAATAGGCCGATGAAGATTAAGTTAGTCTTTGGGGATTTTATGTTGCATGTTTGTAGTGTTTATGTGCTGCAGATGGGCTTGAAAGAGGAGGTGAAGGCGAGATTTTGGGAAGATTTGGACGAGGTAGTGAGAAGCGTGCCTAGCGCGGAGAAGATCGTCATAGTAGGGGACTTCAATGGGCACATTGGGATCCTACCTGGAGGTTATGACGATGTGTATGGTGGTTTTGGCTTCGGTGTTAGAAATGGCAATGGAGCGGCCCTATTGGATTTTGTGAGAGCCTTTGAGCTGGTGGTTGTGAACTTGAGTTTCACGAAGAAGGAGGATCACCTAATTACCTTTCGGAGCACGAAAGCCAAGACTCAGATTGACTTTCTGCTGCTTAGGAAGGGGGATAGGGTGCTATGTAAGGACTGTAAGGTCATTCCAAACGAGCACCTCTCAACCCAACATATTTTGTTAGTGATGGACTTGTCTATCAAGAAGATGAAGAAGAAATGGGTTGGGGAAGGTTGATCTAGAATTAAGTGGGGTAACTTGACGCCAGAAAGTGCACTGAAGATAGGGGTAAAGGTACGGGTATGGAAGCGTGAGAGTGCAGAGGGGACGTGGATACTATGTGGGATGGGGCGGCCAGCTGCATCACAGAGACTGCTAAAGGTGTGTTAGATTTTTAGAGGGGCCGAGCAGGTCGACATAAGGGGGACTGGTGGTGGAATGAAGAAGTGAAGAAGAAAGTGGAGATCAAGAAGGGGTCATATGTTAAGTTGATTGAGAGTAAAGATGAAGAAGAGAAATAGGTGAATAAAGAGGGGTACAAGGTAGCTAGGAAGGAGGCTAAGTTGGAAGTTACGGCTGCCAAGTATGCAGCGTTTGAGCGTTTGTATACTGGGTTAGAGGAGAAAGGAGGGGATAAGAGGTTGTATAGGCTTGCAAAAGTATGAGAGCGGAAGGGTCGTGACCTAGATCGAGTGAAGTGTATTAAGGAAGAGGATAGTAGTGTTCTGGTGGAGAATGCTCACATTAAGAAAAGATGGCAGGACTACTTTCATAGACTTTTGAACGAGGAAGGAAATAGAGGCATTGAGCTAGGGGAGCTGGAGCATTCGAAGAAAAGCCATGATTTCAGCTACTGTAGGCGTTTTAAGGTAGAGGAGGTCAAAGAGGCAATTTGTAATATGCAGAGAGGTAGGGCGACGGGGCTGGACGAGATTCCGATGGATTTTTGGAAGTATGCGGGAGGGGCAAGGCTTAGGTGGTTGACGGATTTATTTAATAGTATTTTCAAGACTGCGAGAATACCTGAGGCTTGGATATAGAGTACGATGATTTCGCTTTACAAAAATAAGGGTGACATTCAGAGTTGCAACAACTACAGGGGTATTAAGCTGTTGAGTCACACTATGAAGATTTGGGAGAGAGTGGTTGAGCGGAGATTGATGAGGGTTATGCCTATTTCAGAGAACCAGTTTGGATTTATGTCTGGTCGTTCAACGACAGAGGCAATCTATTTGGTGAGGAGATTGGTGTAGCAGTATAGATAAAGGAAGAGGGACTTACACTTGGTGTTCATCGACCTAGAAAAAGCGTATGATAAAGTCCCGAGGGAGCTTCTTTGGAGGTGTTTAGAGGTGAGAGGGGTCCCGGTGGCGCACACCAGATTTATTAAGGACATGTACGGTGGAGTGAAGACCAGGGTGAGGACGGCGGGGGGAGACTCAGACCATTTTCTTATCGAGATTGGGTTACATCAGGGATCGACTCTTAGTCCGTTCCTGTTTGCGTTAGTGATGGACGTGTTGACGCATAGTATTCAAGGCAAGGTGCCTTGGTGTATGTTATTTGCTAATGATGTAGTGCTGATTGATGATACGCGGAGGGGCGTGAATGACAAATTGGTGGTTTGGAGGCAAACCCTTAAGTTGAAGGGGTTCAGGTTAAGTAGGTCCAAGACGGAGTAATTGGAATGCAAGTTTAGTGACTTGAGGCAGGAGGACGATGTGGTGGTGAGGTTGGACTCCCAAGATGTTTGTAAGAGGGATAGTTTTAAGTATCTTGGGTCTTTGATCCAGGGGAATGGTGAGATTGATGACGATGTCACTAATCATATTGGAGTAGGTTGGATGAAGTAGAGGCTCGCCTTGGGGGTGTTGTGTGATAAGAAAGTGCCCCTTAAGCTTAAAGGCAAAATCTATAGAGTGGCAATCTATCCGACCATGTTGTATGCCGCGGAGTGTTGGCCAGTCAAGCACTCCCACATCCAAAAAGCGAGGGTGGCGGAAATGAGGATGTTGCGTTGGATGTGTGGGTTGACTAGAAGGGACAGGATTAGGAATTAGATTATCCAAGAGAAGATGGGAATGGCTTCAATGGAGGACAAAATGCGGGAAGGAAGGCTGAGATGGTTTGGACATGTGATGAGAAGGGACACGGATGCCCCAATGCGTAGGTGTGACAGACTAGCGTTGGATGGCTTCAGGAGGAGTAGAGGTCGGCCGAAGAAATACTGGAAGGATATTATCAGACATGACATGGAGCAGCTGCAGCTTACTGAGGACAGGACCCTAGATATGAAGGTGTGGAGGTCGCGGATAAGGGTAGAAGGCTAGTGGGAGGGTGTGAGTTGTAGAAAGCCACCAGGAGAGATCTTGTGTAGACGGGTTAGTAACCTTAGGTATGTGTCTATATGTATTTATGGCAGGGAGTATGTGTTACTTATACGTGGGTGTCCCATTCTTATTTTCTCAGTTGCTATCTGCTTATTTCGTGTTGTCGTATCTCTCGTATTCTCGTATTGCTCTAATTTACTTTTTATTATTCCTTACGTTTTTTTGTTATGTATTCCATCTCCTTGTCGCCTATTCTTTATTTTGAGCTGGGGGTCTATCGAAAACAACCTTTCTACTTCTTCGGAGGTAGCGGTATGGACTGTGTACATCTTACCCTCCCCAAACCTCACTTTGTGGGAACACACTAGGTTTGTTGTTGTTGTTATTTTAATACATCTGACATAACTTTAATTTACAACAACAACAAACCCAGTGTATTCCCACGTAGTAAGGTCTGGGGAGGGTAAGATGTACGCAGTCCATACCTCTACCTCTAAAGAAGTAGATAACTTTAAATTATGACCACAAAATAAAAAAAAATGTTATTTCTCTTAAATTTCATATCAAGTCAAACTTGATCATTCTTTTTTAAATAAAACACGCTTATTTTATTACTTGAACTATTACTTCCTACGTTTTAATTTACTCCACCCATCTCAATTTATATGAAGTAGTTTGACTTAACAAGATATTTAAGTGAGAAAGAAAGCAAGATTTTTTAAAACTTGTGAAGTAAAATGAGTCTTAGATGTTTGTATGACTATAAATCATTTTATTAAGACATTTTAAAGTTAAATTATTAGGAGTATTAAATATAAAATGTGTCATTCTTTTTTAGAAAGATTAAAAAAAAAGTGAATCACATAAATTAGAATTGATGGAGTATTATTTTACTAGGTCTGACTTAATGCTATCCTTGAAAATATTATTAAGGGATTATTTTACTAAACTAATTTTAACTATTAATTATGTTTTAAAAATCTGAATTGACTTTTAGTATTTTATATTATTATTTATTGATAAGAATAGTATTAGAAGAAAATCACAAGCCTCTCTTGATTTCATTTATAGAACAAGAAAATTGAACCGACTATTGTTAGTAAGGGGGTAAAATAAAATGAAATGGAGAGAGTATTATCTATGAATAAAAGTACACTTAGTTGATTAGATGGTGTTAGTTTAGATAGAAAACTGATAGTTAACCTAATTAGCTTTAAAATGTCTTACACAGATCATGGTAATTCTAGTAGAAAATAAAAATGGTTGATAATTAGGTGTAAAACTCATGAAAAAAAGTAATAATTTAATTTGTTTTTGACCATCAATTTGCTGCTTTTGAATATAACAATGGGTATATGTGAAATTTGGAGTCATTTTGAGTTAATTTGGAATCATTTTGATCATTTATGCACTTGTTGTGATCGCCATGATTTGATCAAAGATTCTGACCATCATCATAACTTGTTAAGGCAGTAGATACAAATTTTTTCTATATTCTAGTGAAAATATTTTATTTGCACGACTTCTAAAAAACCTATTTGTACAAATCACTCATTTTTATGTGCCGATGAAACTATGTGGAAAAATTATACACAATATTATTATAATGCATAATACATTAAATTTAATAAGATTTTAAAAATAATACAACAAAAACATGCTCGGAGTATTCCAAGTGGGGGATCTGGAGAAGGTAACATGTATGCAGACCATACCAATATCTTTTCGGGGTAGAAAAATTGTTTCCGATAGACCATCGGCAAGATTTTTAAAATAATAAATTCATTAATATTTAGGCCTTCTATATGATCTTTCTAACAACATAAGACACATTCTTGGTGAATGGATTGTGTTTCAGGCAATTTAAACTTAACTGAATACTCATAAATGAATACTTGAAAGAATATAGGAGATACAATATCTAAGCTCCAATTTTAACACAAGTTTTACAGACATTATAAATACAACAATGAGAACTAATTTGTAGTATAAAAAGCAAAGCAGTGCCCTCTCTTCTTCACTCAGGAATTCAAGGCTTCTTGAACAAATTAATTAGTTCACCGATTTTTGAATTGACAACTGTAACTGTTTATCACCTCATTTGGGAGGCAGCAGTAGAGACTGCAGCATAGGGGCAGGCCGTTGTTGCCTTCCTTTCTTTTCTTTTAACAATCTGTAGCTTTGGTGATCTTGGTTTCGTCACTTGTTTGGAAGACCTGTGATGTGCGAAAGATTTAGTAGTAGTAGAAATAGGAATGGAGAAGGCGGAGAAAAAAAAAGGAGAACTCGTAAACTGCTTTTACATACTTCTGAGGTAGAAAAGGATGATCAAATTTAGGCACTGGTCTTGCATGAGGCACCAAAGTTCTCCGCAGTTGTTTTAGCACCTTTTCTTCCTCTATCTATCCATACAGGAAAATAACACAAAATTTTGAGAGAAAATCCGGGGCTTTGCACATATCAGCATAATGAAAGTCACTGTGCAAAACATCTCTCATGTTAGTGCCAAAACTAGGATGGCATGCTCGTTTACAGAAAAATGTACAAGGCATGCTTTCATATCTCAATAATGCCATGTTAGTCCTTAAAGAGGATGACTATCAGAAACGGCCTATCTACCTCCAACTGCATACCCTTTACGCCCAGACCTCACTTTGTGGGATTACAGAGGGTAATGTTGTAGATGTTGTTTCTTGCAAAGAGCAAAAAATAGGTGCATAGGACTAAGGAGTCACAAAACATTGTGTTTTTCACTCACAATATCATACACGTCCTACACTACACAGTTGCCCACAACATATCATACACGTTAAAGTATTTATGCAAGTTCCAAATCATGTTTTTCAGCAAAGCAAGCAATCAAGAGGTGCATTACCATTCTTGCAGATTCCGTCTCCTCTCTATACCTCTTATGCATCATCTCTTTCTGCTTAATCTGCAGAACAAATTTATGACCTGAGCATCGAATGCCTAGGAACGAAAGCAAGTCTATATAATATGTACAAGGGAACAAAATTACCTTCTTATCGAACTCATCTCTATCAAGAGAACGGTTATCTACACGCAGTTTAAAGTCTTGAACTTCAGTGATTGGTTTACGTACTCTCTCAGGAACTGGTATTGGATCCCTGCATTAATGTTGAAAAAAGTATAAGCCGTCTGTTGGTTTAAACTGAAATTACGACAGTGTATGTTCAGCTTAATCTCTTATTTCTTACTCGGACAAGACTAGTTAAACTTTAAAGTTCCTCATTTTTGCTTCTTCCTCCTCCATTCTACGCCTCTCTTCCATATGTCTCCACGTCTCCTGTTTGTGCTTAACAAGACTCTCCAATTGGAAAGGTTCTGGTTTTGTGCACTTCTTTGGTTCTGGTTTTGGTGGAATCTGGCATGACAATAACAAGGTAATGATGAATGTAAGAACATGTTCGTGACAGGGTCCACATGCTAGAGTGGATGTAAGAGAAAGGATTGGCTAAGTACCACCGGATAATCAGTGGTGTATGATTATGGATTTGCTTTGCGAATTCTAGACTTCTCCTCTTCAATTTGTTTATGTAGAAGTTCGGTGAACAATTTCCTCTCTTTCTCTGCCCCTCGTTCCTGAGCGCCAATGAAAATGCCAAGCGTTGAGTAACCATCTTATTTAGCTAAAAAGGGGAAAAAACAAGAACATAAAAACTACATACCTCAGTGGAGAGACGGAAGGGAGTTGGAGTGGTGTTTCTAGGAATAGTCTTGTCATTTTGAGATTCGGAATTAAGAGGAAGCTAAAAACGTAGAGAAAGATACGATGAGAAAGAAAAAGAGGGTAGGAAAGTAAGATGATAGATAATAAGAAACATGACATCATAATAGGACCTTGCCAAATAGCAGCTCATCAGTTACATTAGCTGGAGGCAGAATCCGTTCGTCAGTGGAAAAATGAAATTCTTGAGGCACTGTCACCTGCCTCTTTGTGTTGCAGAACATCCCCAAATCTCCTTTACTTTCAAAAATCTACAATTTGAGAAGGAAGTCAGCAACAAGGGATAAAAACTAGAGACCAAGAGTTTTCCGTATAATGATCACCAACTTCTAGAAAGGTCGGTGGGTGGCTGTCGTTACCTTCTTATTCAAAGGCCTTGCCTTGAATTTGGGTACTTTCTCAAGTTCTTCCTTTTCCATTTCTTTGGAGCTTCTAATCCTTGGAGGTCAGCCTCTTAGTGATGTTTTAAGAACAGGTGACATTGGGGCTGTAAGATGCAACGATTTCCATTGATGACTCTGCGATGAATGAATTTTCTATATTAAGTAACTTTTAACATGTAAATTTGTTTTTATCGAGTGATTACAGGAAGCACTCCATGTACCTGAGTAGATTCTATTGATGCAACTGTTGATGTTTCCGCATTTTGATTGGCTCGTGCCATAGTTTGCAAATGAAATTCCCACAGAAGTAAGATAAAACAATTTATATCGAATTTACACTGAATATTACTTTGACAATCTATACGATACCTTAAATTCTGGAAGTTGAGGTGTACTCTTCGGTAATGCTGGTAGAGCTGGAACTTCCAATATCTGTGGCAAAATATTCAAGATAAAAGTGGAAGGTAAAATCAAAGACACTATTAAAAATCACGGAAGGAGGGAACCAGTGGATGAACCAAGATTTCTATTCACACTGATTGAGTAATACTATAAACTATCTATTCGAGATTATAAAATTAACCCAACTAGTAAAAATGGCATAACACACTGCTAGATAATAAAAGGGATAAGACACCAACTGAGTAATACTATAAATTATCTATTCAAAATCACAAAACTAACCCAACTACCTAACCCTAAAAAACCCAAATTCTTCAATAATTAATTAACTAAAAGCATAAAGTAAAATGAAATCCAAAGTCTATACATACGAGAAGGAGCATAGTTGATTTCATTCTCGAACCAAAGTTCTGCCTTTCGCTTCTCCTCCTCAGTCTCTCCATTAATGAAATCGTAGAATTTTGGCTCTGAGAACTCGTAATCATCATCCATCACCAACGAGTTCAAATCCGCCATTTTCTTCCAGTTTTACTATGTTAATGGCAATAAAATGGAGTAGAAGGCAAATATACTAAAATTCCCTTCATTTTATAAAGGAATAATTAAATTGAACAGAAATATTTTTAGGTAGTACTCCCTCCATTTCAATTTACTTGGCCTCTAAAAATATTTATTTTCAATTGTATTTCTTCCTTCCATTTTTATTTATCCACTATACTAAAAATAGATTTAAATAACACTTGTTCAATTTGGAAAATGATGATTTATCCTTTTCTAGCTCTTACCTTTGCTATATAATATTATTCATCACTCAATGTATTTTTCAAAGGCATATATTTATCATATTCAAAGGGTAATGTGGTAAAATTGCATCTGTTGCTTATTATTTTTTATCATGTGTGTCAAGTCAATAGTGGACAAGTATTCTTAGACGTATAAAGTACTATTTATGAAATTAATAGAATTTTATCATGTTCTTTTAATACTACATAAAATGTATATAATCAAATTTATATTTTTAAAGTATGACTAATTTCTTAAAATAAATTCTTAATAAATAATGTCAAATCACAAGGGTTAACTATTTATGACTAATTTCTTAAAATAAATTCTTAATAAATAATGTCAAATCACAAGAGTTAACTATTTATGACTAATTTCTTAAAATAAATTCTTAATAAATAATGTCAAATCACAAGGGTTAACTATTTTGACACGAAGGAAGTACAAACTTAATCCTAAGAATTTCACCCTATCTCGCATCCAAGCCAAACAAATTCCCAAAATTAAGGAAAAACATAATTAATGATATCTTTTGATTGCTTATCAATATCAGAAAAATATATAAGAGAAAAACCTATTTATGTTTTCTAAAAATATTGATTTATATATAAAAAAAAATTGATTGATACCAAACACACCCTTAAACATATCATAATATTGTGTGGTTATATAATTTTATCATAATAAAAATATGTCATTTTTTTCTAAATAAGTTTATAAAGAAATATTATCATATAAATTATGTATAATATAAGGAGTAGTTCTTTTGGTTATGTTATACTAGAAGTTCTCTGCACTTTAATGTTATGTTAGAAAAAATATATATATCCATGAATATTAATTCCCAAGTTATTTTTGTGGTTAATCATAAAACTAGCTAAATTTTCTTTAAAAGTTTTCTAATTATAGTACAATAATAATTTGTCGCGTATACAAAAATTTCAGAAGTAATTTCGATTTTAAAGAAGTTAACAATTGAAATATCAATGTGACGATATTACAATTAAAAAGCACAATTCAAATTATTTGAATAAAAACATAATTACTACACGAATACATATATGCATACTAATCCAAAGTACGTGTGTTGCACGTGTATATTAGTTAAGTAATAATAAACGTATATAAAAAAATAAATTATTGTGTGGAAGTTAAATTATAAAGTAAAATATATTTTTCAGATATAAAGTGTAATTAAATAAGAACATGATAACTTACAGTTACTCCAACAATTAAAGAGAAAAACTTAATATATTGGACAAAATATCATCATTGATATCAGAAGTCAAAATTATGTTTTAATACAAAAAAAAAAAACAAGTTATAAAAATAGGGTAAATAAAAAATGAAGTAACAAAGTAATATAACACAATTACTTGTAATAAATTAATAATAACGAAAAGGACTATGGTGAAGTAGAAGATGACAACCCAAAATTTCGCTAAAACTACATAATTTTATCCTGTTCCCACTAATTGTATCAACCATTAAACCCAAACTCTTGATGTACCTTTAGAATACAATTGATTCAAACTATAGGCAATTTAGGTGATTAATTTTTTTTAATTAAATAAGAATAGCGACATTGTTTTGAAAATAGGTGGACAATCAGAGACTTAAAAAAATAAATACAACCTAACAAGAACACAATAATAAAAATTACTTACCTTTAGAGACTCATAAATTACTTACCTTCAGAGACTCATACTCTGAAATATGATAATTAAAAGGAAAAATTACAAAAAACAACATCCTTAATACTATAATTACAATATATAGCAACACTTTTTCAAAATTGCAACTTATAGCAAAAGTAGCAATATTTTACCCACTTTATAGTAATAGAAGAATATGTATTTTTCAGTTGTGCATATGTATTTATGAGTAATACATATATATTTGTATATATATTTATATAGCAACATTTTACTTAAATACAAAATACAATTTGATACTTTTCGTAATTATGAAACTGTTGCTATAAAAGTTATAATTAAGGTTACAGAGTTGCTACTTCTGAAATTTTTCCTAATTAAAATTGTATCATGTGATGAAAGAAATTAATTACCTTTAGAAAACATAATGCCTGCAATAATAGCTAAAGAAAAAAAGATTGATGAGACATAAAATTGTGTGAATTTGATATAGTTTAAAACTTCAAGAATACGTTCTAACATATAATAATATTAGAAGTTGAAACTTGTGGCAAAGCAGCACTACATGAGAAATAAGTTGACCTAAAAACAAAGAGGAAAAGAGAAGCACAAAATTAATACTCCCTCGCTTTAAAATAGTTGGTTCTTATGAATTTGACACGTTCATTAAGAAATCAATATTAGAGATACATTTTACTATTTTACCCTTATATGCCTTTAAAGCCCAATAATCAGTACAATAATTAAATATATATATAAATTTAGTGCAAATTATTTCATTCCAATCATTACGTCTAGAACTTGAAGTATTTATATTGAAAATATAAATATTTTTCTTTTTTAAAATTGAAATCATGTGCGCCATTTCATTACTCTATCTAAGCATATGAAGAGTATGTCGTTATTTTGAAAAATGTAGTTGTACTTAATACTATTAACGGTAAAAAAATAAAAGTATATACTCCAAAATAGTTTTGATTTTATAACTTGAACAACTAATTTGAAACAAACATTTTTAGCAATGGGACCAACTATTTTGAAAGGAAGAGTACTTTCGTTTAAAAATAGTTGACCTTTGTTGACATGACATTCTCCAAATAGTAAAAACATTGTGTGCACTTACACAAAATATTTATAGTCATTGAGTTCTATAAATATGGCAAAACGTTTTAAGAATTTGTTTCCAACGTGAACCTAATTTTTCGTACAATAAGTGAAAAGGAGTCCTTGATTAACTCAATTTCTTTTGAAAAGCATAAGTCAAGTATTCTTGGTTTATAACTCTTTTAGAATGTTAATCACTACGTTAAACACTAACCTTAAAGAAGTGCTATGAAATTCTTAAATTTAGGAATGGATTCTTAAAAGGTAAAATAATATTTTATTTTAGAATTTTTTACAAAGTTTAAATTAAAAAAATAAATAATGAAAGCAGTGTGTCTCACATTGTCACATTAATCAATGAAATTGTATATAAGAATAAAATTATTTAAAAATAACAATTGATATTAAAATAAAAATTATCTCTATCTGCATAATATAAGTAAATATTGTATCTCAAATATGCTATCTCCCATGAGACTTCCACCTTCTTTTGTATTGATTTGGCCCGCATTTTTGCATCAAATAATATGTGAATTTTTGCTGAATCATTTTGGAGAGCTCAAGCTTTTCAAATTGCTAGTACTTCAACAATCATTACATTTCCTATAAATTCAATCCGAGGCCAAAGTCTTGAAGCAAACATACACAAACTATACATAGCTATTATACTTGGTGATAATGAATTCAAAATATAAAGTAGACATACGAAGAAGTCAAGAAAATTTAACATCTATAATGTACAAATAGAATGAAATTTGACTGTATATACTCAGGTATTCTTCAACAAATGGCCCTCGAAGAAGCGCCTTATCTACCCATATCCAATTTGATCCGCTTGTTTGCCACTCCTAGGCACAACTCGACAAGAGGATAGAATGAAACGATCCAAATTAAAGTATCGATAAATCTGCTGAAGTTAATTAATTCACAAGCTGCTGAATTTTCAAGACGATATAAAGAAGCATCAAATGCATCAAGATATCAAATATATTATTTGCATTCAATAATAAACTGCAAAGACATAGGAGAAATGATCCTTGCTCTAGTTAGAGTTATTCTTCTAATTTAAAGTAAGGGTAGTGTTTATGCATATCTCATTCCTACCTTATTGAGGTAAAGAAACTATTTTTGAAGAACTCGACTTAAGTTCATCAAATCAAGTTCCTTTTAGTATACAAATCATAAAAATGCAATCTTAATTACAAAAATTCTACATAATTGAAACAACAAAAAACTTATTAAACTTGTTGTCAATTAATTGAGAAAAAAATTGAACCTGATGCTGCACGCCACCAATCTTTGTCCTTCATTAAGAATTTTCGCTTTAGACAAAATTGTCATTTAATGTTTTTTTAATATAAAAATAATAATATTTAATAATAATGATTTGATTGTTTCCTTAGTATTAGGACTTTTGGACCTTACTTTCCTCAATATATAAGATATTAGGATCATGTTTTTAGGTTAGAAATATCTACTACTTTAATTATTATAAGATTTGATTTAGGATCCTTCAGTATCAAGGATTTTGAATCGTTCTTTTATATATTCTGACCGAATTTTACTAACGGCCTCTTCTTCTATATCAAATCTGTTTTGCCCACTGATTGAAGAATTGAGAGAGAGATTTTGCTTGATTTAATATATTAGAAAATAGTAGAAATCAAATTAGTTGCAAACGAATTGAAGAAAATAGTTTTCAATTGTTGATTCCATATTATTGAAAGAAATTTATAGTCATGACTGATGATGTTTTAAGTCTTGAATCTACTGTATGTATTTAGTACATGCAAATGGAATTTGTATTGCCTATTATCTAAGTTGTTGCATTGTTGTCCGACTTTCCACACTTATGTGTTCCCTTGCTTTAATGAAATTACAATAATAAATCTTGCAAAAATCTATTACCTTATGCAGGCACTGATCCTACATTATTTTTGTTTCTTTTCACGAAAAAAAGAAAACTTAGAATCTTTACCTTATTGTTTAGCTTCAATATAGGCACGAACATCTAATCCAGTAGAGATCCAAAACAAAGTGATTTGAATATCGCCTATCATAGATCAAAAAAATAAAAACAAAATATTAATAATAATATAATGAATAAGGTTACTAAAACTTAATGCTTAAATTACTTATCATGAATTCAAAAAAAAAAAATACTGATTTGACTTACTTTTATCTCCTCTTTCTTTTAGCTACAATAAAATGAACATCACCAGAATCAAATAAGGAATTACAATAAAAATACAATTAATAAATAAATTGAAAGAAAAAAACACAATTAATACTAATCTTGGGTAAAACCTATTCAATTTATCATTCAAGGAAAAAAAATACAAGAAATATTATCCAAAGACAGTTAGTAAACTAATAGGAAAAGAAGAACAAATTAACATACTAACCTAATGTTGAAATTACACAAATTCAAAGAATATAATATTGATTTTTATGAGAGTTTGGTCGAAAATCATGATGTTCCATGAAAACACGTTTTGTAATTATGTGCATAACAAAAATATATATAAAGACTTCAATTAAGATAATCTTCTTAAAATCAAATTTAGTTGATTTAAAATTTTTAAACTAATAGAAAAGTATTAGTTATCATTAATTTTGATGACTTCTAATAAGGAAAGGTAACATATATAAAAAAGATTTTTTTCATAAAAGGAAATTATTTTAAAAAAAAGAATAACCATATATGAAAAAAGATTTTTTTCATAAAAGGAAATTATTTTCTACCAATAAAAATAATTTCAATCTATAATATATTAAAACATTATAAAACATAGAACAATGAATGCTCAAAAGTGATCGGTGGTATTTTCTCATTAAAGTAATTAGTTGTATTTAGATTTATATTAGGAATTAGGATACCGTCTTTTTTTTTTCTCTATAAATATTAGAATGTAACATATTTAATTTATATTAGGATATAATTTAATAAATTTTAAAATATATTAAATAAAATAGTGAAAAGACGATTTTGTCTTAAGTAAAATCTTTTAATGAAGCACAAAAAGTTCAAATCACTTTTCTAAGAGGTTTCACACTTTTAATATATTATAGATAGATTATAGATATAGATTATAGATATAGATTATAGATTATAGATATAGATATAGATATTAATATAACTTAAATATACTTTTTTTTTCTATATAAGACATTCAATAGAAAACTTTAGGAAAACATAGATAGACACTTTAAGTTATCACCAAATCGTCCATTAAACACTATTATTTTTGACAAAAATATTTATCTCTTGAACTCCTCACATTAACGTAAAAAATTAATTGTGCCTATATATAATATATATTAAGAAATTTATAGAATTTCAGGTTAGGGTGCATATGATTTGCACACGCAAGTGTACGTGATCGTACAAGTAATATAATGACTCAGACAGTCAGATATTGTTCCCTCCATGATCAATAAACTAGAAATTTATTCAATCTTTAGTTCAAGACAATTGAGTATTAAGAGTTTGATTGTATCAAGATGATTCTGTAAATAAAATGTAAATTACTAAACAATAAATAATTAATGATGACTAAAGCAAAGTAAGCAACGGTTGTAATCAATAATGAGGACAGTCTAATTGGTTATCGGGTTGATGGTTCGCAAGGGTTATGCCACGATCTTGGTCTCCCGACCTCAAATCTTCTATCTATTGAATGTTGTAACTACAACTCCCGCAGAGTTACAACAAATCTTCTAGATTCATGAAGTTGTCTTCCTGCAAGTGAACCAAGCAAGGCTTCTAGGTATATCCCTATCCTATATGCTAATTCAAACCCCTTATTTTATAAAAGAATAAGAACCTTGCTCCCTAATTTCTTCGTTCTATCCTATGATTCTCCTTCCGGAGTCACATAGAAATATAAATTTATTCTAATGGGGGTCAATCATTAAAATAGTAAGCTCAAGAAATTAAGAACAACCCATATGATAATCCAAAAAGAAACTATGAATAAGAATATTAAATAGTACTCATGTTCTTAACCTCAACCCCAGAAATAGGGTATTTAGCTACTAATGTTTGAATTCATCATCCAAAATAAGTAACAAATCATACCCAAATTAATTTTTCGAATAAAGAAATTCAAAAGAATGCTTTAGAACCCTAAAAGAAAGAAATTTCTGCTTTTCCGCCGCTCCTCTCCTTGAAAAAGTCCCCTACATTATCTTGGATTTTTCCTTTTATAGCTGGGACAAAACACTTAAAATATTCCCGATTTATTCACCCCGCGCATCGTGCCATGACTTCGATTGCTATTTTTCTTTAAAATTTAGGAAATCGCGAAGCTCAAGTATTTCCTAATAATTATAAAATGCACCCTCACCGCGATGCGCCACTATCACAGTAAGCCACTGGATGGGGACAATTGCAAAATAATCATCCTCCGCGATATGCTAAACCTTCAGGTCACCAAATCTGATAAACAAGACTTCTCCGCGACGCGGTGGTTTCGCGAACCTTCACTGGAATTTGACCATTGCTATTTTGTTTATCATCACGACGCGGAGAGTCTTCAAATGAGGATTTCTTCTTTCCAGCTTTCCCTTTTCAACAAAATTTCAGTCCCTTGCATTCCTTCACTACTTCCATATCCTCATTGTATCCAATTATGCGCAATTCTTTATGATTTTGATCCTAAAAGTACTAATCATATCCATTAGGCACAAAACGGAATAAAAACTGAATTATAGTCAAGAATTCATACAAAAGTTCTTGAACTAAGTTCAAATTTGGGTGCATATTGGTGCTTTGAGCATATAAATATACCCAAGATCACCACCCCACACTTAAAACCTTGTTCGTCCTTAAACACATGAATTCAAAAACATAATTACTTCCTCTTTTCATCACAATCTCAAAGTTATGTGGCCATGGGTACTTACACTTTGCAATAACAAATTCTTACATCATCTTGTCAAAACAGTTTTTCAGCACATGAGACAATTTAGTACAAATTTTTCTATCTCACAAATGAATTTCTAACGTGTTGGCGAACCCAATTAAAGAAACACAATAAGCAATCTGGCTTTTATCCGCCTGCATCCTCACTGAAGAAAACTTCCCCATATTACTTCACAACGACATCTATGCACAAATAAGAGAGTATCAACATCAAATCGCTCACTCTCAACAAAGAATTTGTACATGCTAGTAAACGAACCATAAGCTTGCCCTTAGTGTTCTACTCCACTAATAGTCAAATATTTGGGTGAAGGATCAACTAGGTCTTTTTCGGGTTGTAATAAAGGCTTAGGGACAGGTAGGTACTATTTATAGAAATATGACTATTGTCCTAAGCGTTTAAATACAAGAACTATCAATTCACTCTGTTTTCCAACACAAATTTATCCTTCTATTTCTCCCCATCCTTTCATTTGTCAACACCTTTTTCAATTAGCTTATTTTCTCAAACTAGGTTGGGAGTATTAATCATTCCTTCCATATTATTGTTACGCACCCCTATTATAGCCACCCTTAAATTAAGCTTAAAGGCCTTCATTAAGGTGCGCATTATCCAACTGAACCAGGGCCAAAACAGGTTCATTGTAACATTTCTATTTACTAACTCCTAATAACCCAGCATCATCAGACATCAATAACCTTTACTTTAAGGCATAAACTGATTACCTTCTTTTCTCATTTTCTCTCTTAATCTTCTCTTAGTCTTATATTAAAAACACTCAGGAGCTTATTTGGATCAAATTATGATTCAGCAAAGAAGGGGTAAGGTGTCATAACAGGCTACCAAACAAAAAGGCTTAAGGCTCAACGGGGTTGACTACGATTATGCACCATGGGAGGGCTTTTAAAGTTAAAAACAAGGCTGTCAAAAAAATTGCCTACATCACTTCCTGCACCCAACACCCTTTATTTTGCTTTGTAAATACACCGAGCAAGTTCTAATCATTTCTATTCACGTAGAATATATACCTCATACTCACAGTGCATGTACGGAATCAGCCAAAAGTTCCCAATCATGTTCTTTATTGAATTCAAAACTAAGCCAACGCATCAAATTTCATTTATCGAGATTGAATCCTCAGTACTTAAAATAAAAACACTCTTACGCTTATTGATACTAGAATTAGTTTCAATTACTGAAAAGATGGCCTATTTCACACACTCCTTTAAGATGGTGATTGGGTTCTTCTAAATTTCTTTATTTCATACGACCACTCCCTTTAAGAAGGTCGTCATCCATCTATCATAAGGGAGGAAAACTAACTATGACTGTTTATTCCTAATTACCAAAGAGGGCAAAAGCAAATGTAACTACTTGAAACTGAACTTGCCAATGAGGGCAAAAATAACAATAACATAATACTTTAAACTGAAGCAACATGCGATAAATACCAAAGAGGCAAATTACAATCCACAAAATCAAAGTTACTAACTATTACAGACCAGTGTTTCGAATAGCTAGTACTTCAAACCAACACAGCAAAACAGAAAAAAAAACATTGTTCGGTCGAATAACTAAAAAAAATACAAGAGAATACGAACCCACCACCCCACACTTAAAATAAAGCACTGTCCCAGTGCTTTCAATTAAGCTGATGGTAGGGTGGTAGTATACTTCCTGATCATTCATATGGGGCTGTAGCAGTCATGTCTTCTGGAACCCCATCCACATCATCGCCATCATCGTCAACTCCATCATCATCAGATTGCTCCTCTTCATCAGACTCCAAGTCAGAATCCCTATACTTGTGTTCTTCATCTATGGGCACATCGTCATTAACAGGCTCCACAAAATCTGGGCCAATCCTCAGCATGGTCCTCGTATGATGGCCAAGTGAATAGTCGAGCTCAACAACATGGAGCTCCTCTGGTGTAGAGGGTCTGCCTCCAGTCTGCGACATCATCATCATGAGGCCATACAGCCTACCAAGCACCTCATCAGTCTGTGTCTGTCGCACCATCATAGTCAAAATTGGGCCAGATGCCCAGATGTACTTTGAGCAGTAGTGATATCCATAGGACAAGTGACCACCTCAGGTTTATAGTCAAGCTCCTCTTCATCCACCCTATGCCTCCTTAAAAATCTAGTCACCAAAGCTCCGACCCACCTGGGTACGTGCTTTCTTCATAGCAGAAAAATTACACTTCCTACATTAATCTCCACATCAGCACACATGAGGGCATAAATCAAACATACCCTATACCTAGTCACCTCAGTCATATATTTTCCTTGGATCAAGCAGGCATACACAATACGTCCCCACATTTTTGCTTCCTTGTTTATCTGAGCGTAGGGAAAAGAAGAATGCAAACCTGTAACTTAATGCCTCATCCAACTGGTTGAGGATCACTAGCCACACAACAAATGTCTAATGTGTGCATAAGGAGGAGAAATAATAAACTTTTGCAAGAAATTTGGGTTCGTCTCTAGGATACCCAACAACTCGTTAACATCAGCAGCAGTGAATCGAATCACCTTCCCTCAAATCTTCAACAAATGCTCAGGATGGATGAGGTCCCAATTGGCATAGAATTCTCTAACAAGATGCAAGTTGCACTCAGTCGGCTGATGAAAAATAAAATTCATATTGAGTGCCTCGATTCACCGTACCATAGAAGGACACTCTCTCATCAAGCTAGCCCGATCGATATAGACATCCGAAATATACTTAGCATCAGTATGCTTAGTATACTACTGCTTCCCATCCTTATTTACAGCCTTGAAACCAAAATTTTGAACTTGCCCCCGCTGAAGTGGAGGGGCCCTAGGCACTCTAGTTAATTGCCCTTCAGACGGTCTGCTTCTCTTCCTCGCAGGGGCAGAAGGCCCTGCCTTTGCCTTGCCCTTTCTTGATTATGCTTTCATTATGCCTGCGATTAGAAAATGCAACAAACATGCAAGAAGATTAAACTGAGGAGTAGCTCAACTGAGTGTGCATTACATGTGCCTTTGCTCCCCACACTTAGTTGGTAGCCAAGCACCTATGTTATCAACCAAGGTACTCAGACTTCCCTTTACGTAGGCATAAATATCATATTCAAAGACATCAGATTACTCTTCGGGGCACATCATCCCTTGTCATTTCCTTAGCTAATCACATAATACGAGACCATAAATAAGATCATGTTACTATAGCATCTCGCATTCTAGAATTCTATGCAATCATTTCACATCAGACAACAAAGGTATATACAAAGTGGAACGAAATCACCCCCTAACTTCCTACACAGTCTAGCCTTACACCTCCCTATTCTCTCAACTAGCATGAAAAACGTTTACCCCCTAATCCCAACTGCAAATTCCATTCACTTTTGCTCTCATTGATTCAAAGTTATGATAAGTAGGCTAAGACGTCACAAATTGGACAGAATATCATAGGCAATGCTAATATTGACAACTATTAGGAGAGGGAAAATAAAATTATGCATAAAAACACTATCAATCCTCACAAGATGTAACACGAAAGGTAATAAATAAATAAATAAATATTAATGAACATACCTCAATAATAGAGTGAAGGATGAGAGAAAGTGAAAAATTTGTGAAGTTAATAGGAGAGGGAGTGCGAGGGCGGCGCATATGGTAAAACAAAAGGGTTTAGGGTTGGGGACGTTATATTTATAGATGGACGGGTCGGGTTAGGGTAATGAAATTTTTATGTCCGATTTAAGCCCCCTCCGTGATGCGGTAGTATCGCGTAGACCTACTGGATAAGGCCAATTGCCATCTAAATGCCTACCGCGATGCGAAAAGATTCACGTTCACTCACTATAAATTAGTAATTGTCTAAGTTTCTCGTCGCACTGGAAATCGCGACAATCCACTGGAATTTAACAATTCTCAATTTATGCTTCTTCGCATCACGGTGAAATTCACTTATCCTTACTGGAATTTGAGAATTGTCAAAATATCCAATTCCGCGTTGTACTGTTCATCAAACTCAGATTCCTTATGTAATTCTCACTCTTTTCTTACCTGAGTAAATCCCCACTTACACAAATCATTCTGCAAACCTGATTGTTTTCCTCAAATGTGGTAATCTCCTCATTTTCTTTGAAATTCCCTGCAATCTCAAATGAAAACAACAAAAATTGTAAGTAAAAATGGGTTGCCTTCCACTCAGCGCCTTAGTTTTGGTCGTGGCACGACTCACTTTTTTGTATTTTTCTTTTCTTTTTGATTTTACAAGCCCAAAATTAAACTACCTATTACAATACATTTGTGGGTTGCCTCCCATATAGTGCCTTAGTTTACGTCGTGGCACGACTCAACTTATCATCACTCATCAACGAAAGTGATAAATTCCTTGTACTTGTCCGAATGATCCACCCAATAATGCTTTACACACTGTCCATTCACAAGGAACTTCTCCGTCTTATCTTTATTCCACAACTCCACAGCTCCATGGGGTGTGATGCGCACCACCTCAAAAGGTCCAGACCATTTCGATCATAATTTACCTGGAAACAACTTAAGTCGTGAATTAAACAACAACTCTAGTTGCCTAGGTTCAAATTCCCTAACTTGAATGTGCTTGTTATGTCAACGTTTAGTCTTTTCCTTGTACAGCTTGGCATTTTCATAGGCATGGAGTCTAAACTGATCAAACTTATTCAGTTGCAACAACCTTCTTTCTCCCGCGGTAGTTATTTTAAAATTCAGCTTCTTCACAGCCTAATATGCTTGGTGTTCCAACTGTACAGGAAGATGACAAGCCATACCATACACTAAGCGATATGGAGATGTCCCAATGGGCGTTTTGTTCGTGGTTCGATATGCCCACAGTGCATCATCCAGCTTCTTTGCCTAATCTTTTCTCTGCCCATTCACGGTCTTTTGAAGTATTTGCTTAATCTCCCGATTGGATACCTCAACTTGTCCACTCGTTTGAGGATGGTATGTAGTGGCCACCTTGTGCCGAACACTATATTTAGCAAGAAGATTATTGAACCAGTTGTTGATAAAGTGCGTACCTCCATCACTAATTATTGCTCTTGGCGTACCAAATCTGGAAAATATGTTCTTCACAAACTTCAGCACCACTCTTGCATCATTAGTCAGACTCGCCATAGCTTCCACCAATTTAGAGACATAGTCCACTGGAACAAGAATGTATAAATTACCTTTCGAAGATGGGAAGGGGCCTATGAAATTAATCCCCTAAACATCAAAGACTTCTACTTCTAAAATATTATTCAGGGGTATCTCATGACGCCCGTTTATAGTACCCAACCTTTGAGATTGATCACAACTCTTTACAAATATACTGCATCTCTAAATAGAGTTGGCCAGAAAAAACCTAATTACGACACTTTTCTTGCAGTCCTCTCACCACCATGATGTCCACCATATAGAGATGAATGTTAATTTTGTAACACCTTTACAAATTCAGCCTCCGGGATACACCCACGAATTACTCCATTGGAACCTTATTAAAAAGGTATGGTTCATCCCAAATGTAGGCACGAAATTATGGAGTAATTTCTTATTTTGTTGTGAGGTGGTTTTGAGAGGATACACCCCACAAACTATCAGGTTTACAATGTCAGCATACCATGGAAACTCAACTGCTTCTAATAATAACAACTTCTCATCAGGAAAGTCTTCTTTGATACTTTGCAAGTCATCCATAATAGGGTCTCGATTTTATAGCCGTGACAAGTGATCAGCAACTTGATTTTCAGCTCCCTTTCTATCACACACCTCAAGATTAAATTCTTGAAGTAGCAGAATCCACCTTATTAGTCGTGGCTTTACATCCTTTTTGTTCACAAGATACTTAATGAAAGCATAGTCTATATGAACAATGACCTTGGTACCAATTAAGTAAGATCGAAAATTATCGAATGCATATACCACATCCAACATCTCTTTCTATGTAACTGTGTAGTTAACTTGAGCATCATTCAGTACCTTACTAGCATAGTAGATTGATTAAAATACCTTCTTTTTTCTCTGGCCCAACACTGCTCCCACTGTAATATCACTAGCATCACACATTAGCTCAAAAGGTAACTCCCAATATGGTGCGATCAAAATAGGTTCTTCCGTCAACTTCTTCTTGAGCTTTTCAAAAGCTTCATGACAATCAGCTCCAAACTCAAACTTGGTTTCTTTCTCTAACAATTTGCAAATGAAACTTGCGATCTTTGAGAAATCTTGAATGAATCGTCTATAGAACTCAGCATGTCCAAAAAAACTTTGCACGCCTTTTACTGTAACTGGATAAGGCAACTTTTCAATTACTTCAACCTTTGCTTTGTCAACTTCCAGCCCTTTGCATGACACTGTATGGCCTAAGAAAATTCCTTCTCTAACCATAAAATGACATTTTTTCCAATTGAACACCAACTTTGTTTCTTCGCAACGATCTAGAACTTTGTTGAGATTTTGCAATCATGTTTTAAATGAATTCCCATACACAGAGAAATCATCCATAAATACCTCCACAAATGCCTCCACCATGTTCGAGACTATCGCCATCATACACCCTTGAAATGTAGCAGGTGCATTGCATAATCCGAAGGGCATGCGTCTAAAAGCATACGTACCATATGGATAAGTGAATGTGGTCTTTTCTTGGTCTTTCAGTGCTATGCTTATCTGATTGTAGCCACAGTACCCATACAAAAAATAGGATTACTCTTGCCTTGCCAATCTATCCAGCATTTGGTCAATGAAAGAAATTGGGTAGTGATCTTTATGAGTTGCTTCATTCAGCATCCAATAATCTATACATATTCTCCATCTAGTAACTGTACGTGTGGGAACCAACTCGTTATCATCATTTGTCACTACTGTCATTTCTGCCTTCTTTGGTACACAGTGCACCGGACTAACCCATTTGCTATCAGAAATTGGGTAGACAATACCGCTGTCTAACCACTTGATCACCTCTTTTCGAACTACTTCCTTCATCACAGGATTCAACCTCCTTTGTTGCTGCACTTTAGGTCTGTACCCTTCTTCTATGTAAATATTGTGCATGCAAAATGCTGGATTGATTCCTATAATGTCAGACATCTGCCAGCCAATTGCTTTTCTTTTTCTTTTGAGAACTGCTACAACTTACTCTACCTATACATCTTTAATGACCTGTGTGGTCATTTTACTGTATTTTCATATAATTTTAGTACTATCTAAATATATCGTGGATTATTTAATTTAATTTGGCATTTGGTAGAAATATAATTTAGTACCCTTCAAGAATATTTTTGATATTTGTAAAAAAAATTAAGTGATGATATATTTATATTAATTTATAATAGACTTTTATGATTCATTAATATTTTAAGCGGAGATAATAAATTTAGAAATGTTAATATATTATTATTACATAATAGAGATTTTGATAGAAATAATTTTCTATTAGTTATGATATATTCAAAATATTATAATTATTTTACCATGAATTTATGCAATACCCGAATATATACGAAATAGGATTAATTTAATAAATATATGTATCTATATATGTGGTGCAATTTGCTTAAATAGAAAAGTGGACCACGTGTTGCCACTTATCTCAACTATAGCCTAACTTACTCTTATATATACATGGTACCTTTGACCTTTTAAAGAGAGGAAAACTTTCTAATGGTATGCATATGCACGCCCATATATCTATTTTCCCCATATATTAGCCTTTATCGGTTTGCTTCTTTTTCTTAGAAAAAAATTGATTAGAGTTCTTGGTTAGCTCTACAAAGTTGCATATAAGTCAAGAGGCGTGGTGGAAAATAAATTCTTTAATGATATTCAAATTCGGGTTCTAGCGGGATATTATTCGGAGGCTTCGGGACAGATATTATAGCTTTGGCGCCCAGGTAGGCTAGGTTTATCCTATTTTTAGATTGAGCTTACTTACCGAAAATGTTAACTATTATGTTAGCTTTGGATAAGTGTGTGTAGATACGTATTATTTGATATGTATAAACTGTCTTATTTATTCGGATTAGAACCCCGTTGTAGTAGATTTTGGTATTTTACCTTTCGATATAATATAGCACCTATCACTTTGGGACATAAAATTTAATTACAAAATCTTTAATTTAGCCCTTTTTTAATTAAAATTTGTGGATGATTATTTAGACGTTGACATTGTTATAATAGTGGAATGGATTTTAATATTATTGGTAGGTTATGGTTACTATAAGTTCCGGTTTGAGTCCGACAATTGATTATTATGATTACTATGAGTACCGGTTCGAGTCCGGTAATTGGCCCTTATTGTTACTTTGAGTTCCGGTTCGAGTTCGGCATTTGACTATTATTATTACTATGAGCTCCGGTTCGAGTCCAGCATCTGATTATAGTTGGGGTTACTTTGAGTTTCGGTTCGATTCCGACATCTGATTATTTATGTTTACTTTCATCACTTGTGTGTCCCACCGGCTTATGGGGGTATGGTTGGATTAATTGTCTTCTTCAGTGTGCCTAGCGGGTTTATGGGGGCTCAGTTAGGTTATGTTTGATTTAATTGTTATTACTGTATTATTATTTTTCTGTATCACACAAGTTTATTCCTTTACAGCTGCTGCATAGCTTGGTAGTTGTTTACCTTTCCATTCTTATTTACTAATAACTCAGATTACGTCCTTGCATTGTAGTTATACCTTTTCTATATTGAGCTCAGTCGGCCGATGATGCCTACTAAGTACCCGTGGTTTTTGGTACTCATACTACACTTCTGCATCTTTTTCTGATGCAGATCCGGGCACTAGCAATCGCCGTTGACGTGGTTCCTACCTTTCAGTGCTGGTTTTGAGCAGGGTGAGCTTACTATCATCCGAGGCTGATCCTCCTCTATCTACTTTAGTTACTCTTTTTCACTCAAGACTACTTGTGTACATTTTATATTTTTGTCTAGTACTCTGGGTACCTGTTAGTAGTGACTCTAGTACTGATCTTATCAGGTCTTGGGAGGGATTCATTTGTATAGTTGGTCCTTTTTCCTCCTCTCGTTTTGATATAATACACATGCTCTCTTCTTAGTTTTCACTTATTATTGTGGTTGTTATTATCATACACGATTTTTTATTTTGTCTCTGCCTATTAGCCCATTACCTATCAATCCAGGCTATGGTTTGGCTTACCTATTGGTGGGATAAGGTAGGCGCCATCATAACTTGAAAAATTGGGTCATGACAGCTTGGTATCAGAGCGTACGTCTTACTGATATTGTTAGTACTGGAGCGATGTTTAGTAGAGTCTTGCGGATCGGTACGGAGACGTCTTTATCCTATCTTTAGGAGGCTACAGAGCATTTTTAGGAAAAAAATCTCATTTTCTTGATCCATTTTGTGCGTTGAGTCTGGGTTGGTTGTAATCTTTTAATTGGCTCACTCTTTACGCAGATGGCTAGGACACGAGGTTCAAGAGCAGGGGGTAGGGAGTTTGTCCCTTTTTATTGACATAATAGATAAACAAACACTTAAAGGTAGGGAGCAAAGGTAGGGGTAAGGTCTGTGTATATCCTATTCTTTGCAGACCCCACATGTCTTCTGTGGACTTTGTGCATAGAGGGAGCTTTATTGCACGAGGCTATCGCTTTTTGTCGACGTAATATATAAACAAACACTTAAAGTGAGGGAGCAAAGGTAGGGGTAAGGTCTATGTATATCCTACTCTTTGCAGACCCCACGTGTGGGATTACCTTTCCGTGTATTTTGTGCATAACGGGAGCTTTAGTGCACGAGGATGTGTCTTTTTGTCATGTATTAGATAAACAATAACTTAAAGGGAGGGAGCAAAGGTAGGGGTACGGTCTATGTATATCCTTCTCTTATGACCCCGCTTGTGGGATTATTGTAGCAGTAGTTTAATAACTGGTGTAGAAATTTTCTCTTGCATGGATTTGAAAAGGCACATTTGTAGATTATCGAGTAACTGATATTAGACAGGAGGTTGTGGAGGACATTGATTAGTGTAGAAGTACAGTAGGTAGTAGGACATTGTCTCGCTTACCTTCTATACTCTATAGTTCTATACTAGTAGTCATAGTATTTCTCCGGTAGGTTCTTTTCTGTCATTTTTGTTATTCCGTCCGTTATAATATTGTTTGGCCTACTTTACTTTTTAGTGCATTTTAAAAAGAACCAAAAAAGGTTGATCGTGTTGACAATCGAGCTAGATGACCACCCTTACTTCACCAGATCCAAGTCATCGACATTACCTAGACGTAGTTGGGCTGTCCAAGGAAGAAAAATCACTATGTCTGATCCGACTACACCTAATCCAATTAGTATAGGGAATGTCACAGTTATCAGCGAACCTCCTGAAACTTCTGAAGCTAGAGCTGCTATTCAACATGACGAGCTTGTCTCCCGTTTGACTCGAGAGGTTGAGGATCTGCGGGGAGAATTGAATCATGTTAAAGACTTGACTAACTTATCCATTACACTCCAAAGTCCACCTCCTGAACCCAGGAATCCTGCACCAAACCCACCACATTTTCCATCACTTGATTCACCGATTCCCAAACACTTTCCTCCTCAGCATCCCCTATCTACCAATAATAATTCACTTTCGGCCACCTCAGAAAATCCACCGAATAAACCACCTACCTACACCCCTCCACAAATTCATCCACCCACCTACACTACCAATGTCGCTCCTCCTAATCCACCATTTGTTAACCCACCAAATCAACCTTCAGTTCATATTCCCTAAGTTTCTCCACCTGCTTATACTTATCCACCACTCACAATAGCCTTTTCAACTCAACCAAACTAACCACTCACTAATACCCCTTGCAATCCTCCACCACCTCCTCCTAACGTAAAAAATTATTCCATCCAGTATATACAAGGGGCACATATCGCCATCCCATACGTGCAACATGTTACTTCTCTATATGCAGGGGAAAGCCAAACCTTTATCAACCCAATAACGGTCAAGTTCTAACCCGAGGTGGACCAATACGAGGAAATGGAGAAGGATGCCAAGGACAAAGTAGACAATGATTTAGCAAGAGAGGTTCATGAACTTAGGGGAGCAATGAGAAACCTCCAAACTACCAGGGGAAGCAAGATCCTAGAGTATGATGATCTATGTGTGCAACCAGATATTGACTTTCCCATAGGATACAAGCCGCCGAAGTTTGATTTGTTTAATGGAGTTGGTGACCCTCATGCACACTTGAGGGCCTACTGTGACAAATTGGTGGGAGTAGGGAGAAATGAAATGATCAGAATGAAATTGTTCATAAGAAGTTTGTCTGGTGAAGCTCTCGCTTGGTACACACAACAGGATCTTCGTAAATGGCGTGGATGGAACGATATGGCACAAGACTTCATGGATCGATTTAAATTCAACACTGAAATCACACCAGACAGGTTCTACTTGGCCAAGTTGAAAAAGAAACCAACTGAGACATTTTGCGAGTATGCACTGTGATGGAGGGCAAAAGCAGCTAAAGTCCGACCACCAATGAGTGAAGGTGAAATGACTTCCACTTTCATTGAATGCCAAGATAACAATTTGTACTATGAAAAAATGATAACCATGATGGGGTAAAAGTTCATGGAAGTCGTTAGAATGAGAGAAATCTTGGAAGATGGGATTAAGTCAGGGAGAATCCAAGACTATACGACTTTGCACGCTGCAAGCAAAGCAATTCAATATGGTTCTATCAACGGAAATAAGAAGAAGAAGAAGAAGGAAGATGTATCTGCTTCCGTGATTGACCAAGGACATAAGCCAAGTCAAACCCCTTTCTACTTGAATCAACCACATCAACCCATCTATCCTTACCATTATGGTGAAACTTCTCAAATGTTTTACTATCCTCCACCAACTACCTATCCTGTCTACAACACCTAGACAAATTATTACCAACCTCGAGACCCTACTTTCCAAACTTCGCATCCATATAAGCCTGTCCAAGCTCCAACTCACCAAAATCGTCCACATGCTGCACCTAGGGCCCGCCCAAATTCTAAAACCAAAACCACTCGCAACTATACCAAATTATCTGAAACATATGCCCATTTATTTGAAAGGTTGAGAACAGCAGGTATGATACAACCGATTGAAGGAAAAATCCCAGATCCTATTCCAAAATGGTTTGATGGTTCCAAGCGTTGTGCATATCATTCTGGAATTGTTGGGAAAGACACTAAAGCTTGTTATGGTCTCAAAAACAAGATTGAAGTCTTAATCAAAGAAGGAGCAATTCAACTTGCTGAACCTCAGCCCAATGTGAGCAACAACCCTCTTCCAAACCACGAGAATGCCAATGTGAACATGATAACTATCGAAGGAGATTGGAATTTGAAAGGGACCATTGTACCAATTGGAAAGGTTGGAAGAGATGCACCGTCAATGGTTACCCAAGAACTAGAACCAACAGAGGATACTGCTATGACCGGCAAGACACCAACCATTGGGAATGCTGAATCAGAAGAAGCTTGGAAGAATTGGACTTGTACTCCGTACCTGGGATCTTGGTAGATTGAACAAGTAGTAGTTTTTTTGAAATACTTTTGAAATAGTACGATTCTAAAACTGAGGCTTGATCGTGCCTAAAATTTTATGTTGTGTTGCCTCATCTTTTGAAAGCTTAATTGCAAAATCTATGAATGAATTTTTATTTTCTATGACGTATTACTCTCTAATATATAAATTATCAAATCTGCCAATTACGATCGTGAAACAATGAAACAAATGATCAAAGTCTGATTTTAAGGAAGACATCGAAGCATGACTGAGAATTCAAACGATCAACCAAAGAACATGACAAACATGAAAGTGCTCGAGCACAAAGAGTACTCGTTCAAGGGAAGTCAAGACACTACATAAAAGAAGACTTTAGATAAATTGTATGTAATCTAGCTTGCACTTATCATGTACTCATAAACTACGTGTGGACCTGATTCCCCTGGCAGGATGCGTAGGCAGCCTACATAGGGTTCGGTCTTACTATAGAAAAAAAAATATCCAAAATCTCTTATTTTGTAATAAGAGAACTATGCCTGACCTGATTCCCTCAACGGGATACATAGGCCACCCACATACGATTCAATCACACTAGGATAAAACTAGAACTTCTTCCTTATGTAATTTTTGAACTGCATGCGGCCTGATTCCCTAGGTGGGATATGTAGGCAGCCTATAGCAGGTTCGGCCCCTTTATTAGCAAAACTCCAAATCATTTTATGTACCTTGAACTACGCTTTGACCTGATTCTCTTAACGAGATACGTAGGCAACCTGTATAAGGTTCGGTCTTATCAAACCAAAGTTATATACCATCTACACCCCCAAAATCGGGGCAAATTTTGAAAAGATGTCAACAAGGATGATTGGATACTGTCAAGATGCATTTGACTTGGGTTACCCAACAAAGAGTAGAAAGATAAAGGACATTCATTTTGTTTCAAAAGTGTCACAGTCTAAGATTGGCAGGAGTTTTGAAAACTATACATATTTGGGCATATACGTATATGTACTAAACATTTTCTCACAAAGCTTTTACTACTGGGTCATTTGCCAAGTATCAATGGATATTACAGAGGTTTTAACAGACAAGATGAATGGTGTTTCAACAAAGCCAAGCCTTGAGTCAACACGAATCAACGCCCCCCTCCAAACTAAGGATTTTTCTTTGAGCGCAGGGACAACAAGGATGCAGGATGACAATGCTAAGTTAACAACAAGGATGCTAATCATGGTCATTTGGCCCTTACGAGGAATTACTCATCAAGGACAAATGTCGAAGATCAGAGAACAATACTCAAGCAATCAATAACACCACCTCCAGCCAAGCGACCCTACTCATTTTTATTCTTTCTTCTACTATCTTATTTTGTAGTTCATTTTTTTTCACTTGGTAATTTCGCCTTGAATTCTTGCAGGAATAGATTTGGGGTTTTTGAAGACAAGCAGATATATCATTGGGCCATACGACTCCTTCATTATAAGCCACACGACTTTATTTTCTCATTCATCATCTACTATACTTTCACCTCACGACTTTATTCAATAACTTTACTCTAAAATTTTCTTTCAAGAGTTACAACAATCAACATTAGTCTCCGAAAACAACCGGAGACTCATTTATCACGAAATCCCCAAAGACAACCGGAGGATTTCACAATAATCAACATTGTTTCCTCGAAGACAATCATAGACACCATCATCATCAAGTCTTCATAGATAACTAGAGACATCATGAATCATTAACTCTCCGAAGACAATCGGAAGACATCATTGAGTCCCTGGAGACAAACAGCGGCCTCAGTTTACATTAAAGTTTTCGAAGACAACCGAAAACTTCATTACATCATCAACATAAGCCGAGCGGCTACACTCTTACTTTTCCTTATACTTTACTAATTACTTTAAATTACCTTACCAACTTTAACGACTTTACCTTAAATCTTACAGACATCATTGATCATCAAGTCTTCAAAAACAACTGGAGACATCATGCACTCTCTGAAGACAATTAGAGACATTATTCAGTCCCGTAGACAAGCGGAGACTTTATTCAACATTAAAACTTCTGAAGACAACTGGATTCTTCATTACAATACCCGCAAAAGCCGAGCGGCTATATTCTTACCTTACTTTTTCTTACATATTTCATATTTTTTATTCAACTGGTAGTTTTACTGTGAGTTTCATTTTTTGACAGGAAACACAATTTGCGATAATAAGACATACATCACAACGTGGAACTACCCTCTTAGCAGCAAACTGGGGCAAGCTAGCAGAATGTCAAGCATCCCTAGCTACGTCAAGGATTTCGGCAAATAAGCTCAACTCAACTCGACTCAAGTTTTCATTTCAACTTTCAGTATCATCACCCAGTGCCATCTTAATCCGACACTGGGCAATTTTTGAAAATTCACAATCTCCTTTTCTCTCAAGATCCTCAACGAATATTTTTATCCAATGCCTCCTCATGCCTAGCTATCTCAAATAGCCATTCACGGACAAGTGCACTAATATCCACTCCATTTGTGCTGAAATCATCCTCGAAGAATCTCAGTGTCACCATAATTCTAAACTGGGGCAAAATTTTAATGTTTATCAAATTTTGCTATGATTCAAACTACAAATGGCCTGATTTCTCGTGGAGCTCGAGATATGTAGGCAGCTCAAAAATCGGAGCCCGGCCATAATCTTTCAAACATTTTGTTTCGGCCGAGATAAAATTGATTACGTCAACGTGAGTGCCCAAAGATTTCCATAAAAATCTTCGGTCCCTCAGGGGCAACTGTTGACACCCAATTTTGACTCGTCCTTTTTCCTTTAATTACTTTTTCGATGCTTCTTGTCCCTAAATAATTTTTAAAAATTAAATTAAAATAAGATTTGGAATTTCTGTTTCTATTTCTACAAGTTTTAACAAAAGGGAATTTATTTTCATTTATAAAATTATTTTAATTGAATATAATAAAAAAAAATTTACATCAAAATCGAAAATTTATATCTTTTGATAGTCGCATCCACATTCTTTCTAACTTTATTTTTGGGGTAGTATTGTGACCTTATATGTATATTTTTATCACGCAAAATATACTTTTATAAGATGTACATATATTTTTATTATGTTCTTATTTTTATGTATTTTATTATATTCTTATATATACGTGTATATACGTATTTTGTTAATAGGAAAGTCACAAATATTAAGTTAGATGTCTGTACAAATTATGTCTGTAAACTAAAAAAAAAAAAATTAGAATATCAAGAAGCATCGATAAATTTAATTTCAATAGAAAAAGAGTATTCGGGCTAACAATAATCCAACTTCTTTTTTTATTTATTTTATTTTTTCACCCAAACCCAACTCTTATTTTATAAATTTCAGCCAAAAGCCCGAATATCAGCCCGAGTCAGTATAATTTTTATGCCCTCTTCGTCATTCCACCTTAACGAATACAATTTGACCTGAGCTGTCGATTTATTTTGAACCTGAGGGGTATCGAATATACATACATATATACTTTTGAAATTTGAACTGTTTCGATCGAATACCGAACGGATCAAAAAATAATCAATTCTTATTTAAGTTTTTCGTGTATTTATTTATATACTTTTTGTATTATTATTTTTTAAGGTGCTACTTTTAAGACTGTCCGATTTTTTAATCGGACGGATCAAAATGGATCAATATTTGCAAGATCAGTGCATTAATTAAAAGAGTTCACACGTCTTCTATGGCAAAAGCACACGTAGCTATCTTCCCAAAACAACAACAACAATGGCCTCCTTCCTCCCCTTCTCTTCTTTCCCTTCTATCCACCATACTCAAATCAGAGACCTAGGTTTAGACCGCGTCACCACCATCTTCCACCTACCCACACGAATCTTCCATTTTTATCACCCCAAGTAAGCAAATCGCCAAAAATCAGAGAAAATCAGTCCCTAGTTTGTGCAAAATTGAAACTTTCTGAGGATTCGTAGTTAAGGCTTGATAGAAGCTGAAATTTTCACAGATGGATGTCATAATTTTGAATTCAAATCGCATCTCCATAAAATGTGCTTCAAATCAGGACTTTGGAGTCCGGATTTTGACTATAAATAGCCCCAAAATTGCCATCATCAAGGACAAGTTGGAGATTAAAGGAAAATCAAACTACATTCACAAAAGTTTTCTAGAATAGTCACAAAAGGGGTTGTTGGTTTCTTCTCTTAATTTTGGTGTTTGATCGAGTCCTGAAATTCGAGGTTTGGTGGCCGGAATACTCGATAAAAATCCCAAGTCTGCTGCCCCCAAAAAAGTAAGATTTGTCTCTTCGTCTAGCCTCCGTCTTTCTTTCATCCTTTTTTTTCTTTGAGTATATAGTTGGTAATTTTCATTGTTGTCGTTTGCTGATTCGGAATTATCTGGTTGTATGAATTATGACTGAGTTAATGTGGTTGTGGTTGAAAACGAACTCGTCGGGACTTCGAGCCTGTATCGGTACCGCTGTTTGTTTCCAGTAAAACTTAGTTTGGAGCATGATTAAATTTAGTTTTTAGGCTTGCTCTGAACTGAAGTGGGAGACATTAACTTTACAAGGTGATTGGTTTAAAATTGTGAGAATAATAATTTTGCTTTCAAAATAAAAAACGACGTTTGAAAATTCGAGTTGTGTTTTTCCGTGAGGCTAGTAAAATAATTTCGAAATCGCTCTCTCTTGAGTTTTGCGACTGATTTGGAGTTGGAAAAACAAATGAAAATAGCTCGTGGTGTTTTCAAAATCCCTAATTCTAGAAGTTTATGCCCGAATGCTTTGGTGATTAGTGAGATGTCATGACCATATTTCCAAATTCAAAAGTGATTTTTTATGCATCACTTGAGCCTCTTTCGTGAACAACTCTCTTCTCTCTATTTTCTTATGTTATTTTAAATAGTAGTTTTTACATATGGACGTCCACATCTACATGCTAGATTCATCGCCATTCGGAAATTAGTAAATGATAAAAGCTACTAATATGCTAGCCTAACTTTAAACTAGCAGAAATACTTTTATTGTTTGAACTTAGCACTCGTTATGGGATCTTGAATCGATGTAGTGATTGATATCATATCCTGTTGCGATGTTACTATTGTTCCTCTTTAAGAATTCGTCCACATTACCGCATATTGATTTTTAATTACTCCCGCTACGTGGTTGTTTGAAGTCAAAATATGTAAGGTTTACCTCACTCCTCCGCTTTCCTTTACTTGTACATTATGGAGCTGATACAGTTTGAGGCATCATCAAATCGTTGTTGGTTATAGGAATGACCCGAATATCAAAGCGTTATCTCCTCTCTATTTGTATTCTGCCTAGTTCGACTGAATGAAATTTGCTAGTCCTTAGCTATAGTTTAATTACTATGTACTACATTGACTATGTGTTTCAAATTGAGTGTCGTCTGTTCCTCTTATTATACACACGTTGGAGTTTTGTTTAGTTAAGAAGCTGCCTAGTTCATAAAGAAAATGACCCGTAGCAGGTGTAAAACAATATGTGTGTATAAAAGTGATTTACTAGGTAACTAGTTATGTCATGGGATGTGTCAAAGAAATCCCTCATTTTTAAATATAACTAGGACTCTAACTAAAAAATGATTTGACCCAAAGTCTTGTATTGATGTAAATTTCTCTACCTTGTTTCATTTCTGAAGAGGACACTACCTTGACGTGTTATGCTTATGGTGTTGTCGTTTACCTCAAACTCGAAAATATGTAATTAGGCCTAGGAAAGAAGTGTTTGGCTAGCTTTTGTATATTAAACTCTTCTTAGAAGAATTTTATTTTTGTGTTTGAATGTTTGCATCCTTTTAGGAATCACTGGATTGAGATATAGATATAGCATATTGCAGTTATGCCTTGGTTATCTCTTTGAAATTTGTCATGTTTCTAATCTTTATCTTTTTTTTTTTCTTTTTGCATGTGAACTCGGGAGTTGGGAGTCCTGCAACGGGACTCGTTTCGACCCAAGTATCAGATTAATCGCAACTAGGATTGCAGAACCTCGGAATCCCGCAAAATTAGGAGTCTAAGCTCCTAACCGAAATTCTTATTCTTTGTCATCTTTGATTTAATTTATATTGAGTTACATTTTAGAATAATTACTAACTCTTATTGTTAAGTTTGTTTGAGGTAGATTTGTGTGATTATAGAATTTGAGCTACTCTATCATTTATTGACCCTCTTAGCCATGATTTGAGCATCACGTAATTCGCAAATATCTCGTGTTTATTATTAGATTAAAATATGCTTTACCATACTCCGCCAATCCTTTGAAAAACTCTTCACAAGTATTTTAAGTGAGACTAGTTTAGTAACCTTCATATTTTCTTTAAACAATATGTAGCAAAACGAAGTTTCCATGTTAACATGGTGGAGAAATAAGTCGCTAGATCTGAGATTTTCAAGAGAGTCTGCCACTTATTTTAACTTATTTTCAATAAATAATTCTAACATTTTTACGTTATTTTTTTAACAACACTGAAGCCTTCAGATTTCAAAGTATAAGAAAGGCAAGGTATATGAATTCACCCGCTATCATATACAAGGTATATTATTATCAATATCATTATAGTAGTTATTTTATCATACATTACTATCACCACTATTATTTACACTACCATTAGTATTAATAATTATTATTATTATCATCATCATCTCAACTTCACTATACCTATGCATTGTCATTATCTATCACTTATTTTCAATTGAAATCCATTTGAGTAAAATTTTTACATCTTTTCATATTTTTGAATATTCACATTTTGTCTTAAATAAATTATTCATGCTTTGAAACATTCTTACATACCTTATTCACCTATTTAACTCCATGCATCTAAAATGATAAAGTTTCTTTAAAGGCTATTTTTCATATTTTTAATATCTACGTAACATATATATAATAATTACATTACTTCCTTGATATGTGGTAGCGTCGCATTTATTATACCTCAAATTCTCTTTTGAAATAAAAAATAATAACAATGAAGTTTTTATCACCATTTTAAGCAAATAACCAAAAATAAAAGCTTTTCCTAATATTTTCCTAAACTAAGCGTAAGGACTATTTTCGGATAGGTTCTAAGGGGTGCCTAATACCTTCCCCTCGAGTAATCAAAATTCTTACTCAGAAACTCAAAATGTTTTTGATAGATTAAAACAGAGTTTTTACAATAAAAAATGGTTTTTCCTAATTTTCCTAAAAAGTTAGGTGGCGACTCTAAAAAATAATTTTCAAAACCCAAGAGTCATTAAACGCCACTATACGTCGCGTGTTGTTTCGACTGGTTCGAAATAGGGCTCGACACTTGGGGTAGGACGTTGGGGTCGACGAGGCCGTTTAGGTGGTCAAATGGGCAAAATAGCGTGACTGAGCCATTTTTGGACCAAATTGGTGTGCTTAGCTCACAGGTTTTTGAGTGTAACTAGGGCCAGAGCCTGTTTTAGGCCAAATATTGATCGAGGGAATCCATGGAGGCTGTGGATTAGCCAGGGGTGGTCCGTTGGGGTCAACAGAGCTATTTGAATGGTCAAACGGGCGTAACGGTGCATACAAGCCAAATTGGTGTGCTATAGCTCATGATTTTCTAGGTGTACCTGGGTCCCGGGCGTGTTTAGGGCCAAAAGTTAATCGAGAACCTAAAAAAATTATGGATTAGAAAGAGGTGGGTCATTGGGGACGGTGGGGCAATTTGGGTGGTCAAATCAGTAAAACAGCACAAATGATCGGTGTGCTATAGCTCAGTTTTCTGGGTATTCCCGAGGCACGACCGTGTTTTCGATTAAAAATAGATTGGTGGCTCCTAATCGGGCTGTGGATTGGTCAGGGGTGATCCGTTGGGTTCAGTGGCAATATTTGGGTGGTTAAAATGGCAAAATAGCGTGAATGGATAATTTTTGTGTCAAATCGGTGTGCTATAACTCACGGTATTCTAGGTGTTCTCAGGGCCTTGGTGTGTTTTGTTCAAAAAATCAACCGATGTTTTCCAGGCAAGATGTAGGTCAGCCAGGGGTGGGTCGTTATGGTCGGTAGGGTTATTTGTAAGGAGTCATAATTTCTTAGGTAATTCAAGTGGCATTTGTAAGGAGACGCATTTTCTTGTTTGGGTAACTTAAGTGGCTTTTGTAAAGAAATGCATTTTCTTGGGTAATTCAAGTGGCATTTGTAAGGAGAAGCATTTCTTTGTCTGAATAATTTAAGTGATATTTGTAAGGAGACACATTTCCTTGTTTGGGTAATTCAAGCGGCATATGTAAGGAGATACATTTTCTTGTTCGGGTAATTCAAGTGGAATTTATAAGGAGACACATTTCCTTATTTGGGTAATTTAAGTGGAATTTGTAAGGAGACACATTTTCTTGTCTGGATAATTTAAGTGGTATTTGTAAGGAGAAGTATTTTCTTATTTGGGTAATTCGTACTGCATTTGTATGGAGACACATTTCCTTGTTTGGATAATTTAAGTGGCATTTGTAAGGAGATACATTTCCTTATTTGAGTAATTTAAGTGGCATTTGTAAGGAGATGCATTTCCTTATCTGAGTAATTCAAGTGATATTTGTAAGGAGATGCACTTCCTTGATTGGGTAATTCGAATCTTACTTGTTAGGTAATGCACTTCCTAACTTAAGTCATGACTCCTAGAAAATTCACATTCTAGTCCAGTCATTCCACTTAACCCTTAGGAGATGCACTTTCTTGTTAGAGTAATTCAAGTTTCACTTGTTAGAAGACGTACTTCCTAATTTAATCCTTTACTCCTAGAAAATGTACTTTCTGGTTGAGTAGTTAACTTTTAGAAGACGCACTTTCTTGTCAGGATAATTCAAGTTTCGCTCGTAGAAGACGTACTTCCTAACTTAAACCTTTACTCCTAGAAAATGTACTTTCTAGTTGAGTAGTTAACTCTTAGGAGACGCACTTCCTTGTCAGGGTAGTTCAAGCTTAGATTTCTAGGTGACATACTTCCTAACTTAATTTTTTTACTCCGAGAATATACACTTTCTGGTCAAGTCCTTCCATGCAACCCCAGAGAGATGCACCTCCCTAGCTGAGTAATTCAGGTTTCATTTATTAGGTGATGCACTTCCTAAATTGAACTTTCGCTCCTAGAAGTCGTATTTTCTAGTCGAGCCATTGCACTTAACCCTTAAGAGACGTACTTTCTTATCAGTTTTTATTTGTCAAGTGGCACACTTCCTAACTTAAACCTTTATCCCTAGAAGATGCACTTTTTAGTCAGAATTTTTCACTTTAATTCTTAGGAGACACACTTCCTAGTCTTGGTCATTTAATTTCTCTCTCAAGAGATGCGTTTCTTAGTCAGAGTATTGATTCATCATTGCAACATGCAAGTAGTTATGATTAGATTTACGTTCGTAAAAGTTTTCTGATGATAAACTGGGGCAAAAATTTAAGTCGTGTTATTGAAAGCATCATTTAGGACCCTTTTGAAAAATGAGATTTTATTTTTTGAAAAGTAAGATTTCTATCATAACTTTTATTTGGGATAATTTTCTTTCTAGTTTTGATGTGATTTCAGGACCCCCCTGAAGAAGTTAAAGGTCAAGCACCAAGGTGAAGAAATTGAAAGTCAACAATTGAAGAAATTGCAAGCCAGGAACCTTCCTGGAGAACAGTGCGAAGAAACTGAAAGTCAAGCAATAAGGTAATGAAATTGCTAGTCGGGAGCCCTCCTAAAGAACAGGGTGATGAAATTGAAAGTCGGGAGCTCGCTCGAAGAACTGAGTAAGGAAATTGCAAATAAAGAGTCCGACTGGAGAATAGGATAATGAAATAGCAAGCCAAGAGCCAAAAAATCTGCATAGATAGGACTTTTATAATTTTATTTATCTTTTTAACTTGTAATTTTTATTTTGATGTAATAACAGAGCCGCGGAACGGATAGTCCCTCTCCTTTCAACCCTTGAGATACATGTGACTTGATTCTCATATAACTTGGTAAGTATAATGTCCTAAATCGAGACTCGTTGATACTCTGCCCTTCTTTGCCTCCCTTTTGAATAATGGTCTGGTCAAAATTTTATCTCGTTGTCTACTTCTTTGTCTGAAAATACTTTGTGTTTACATTCAAAGAGGGGTAGGCTGTAAACACATAATTTTATCCCTTCCAAAATCACTTTTGAATACACCTTACCATGTACTCCACCCTTGTATGATAATTTTTTTCATAAAAGAACAAAAATAACCAACTCTCAAAAAATTCATAACAAAAATAACTGATCATGCTGGTGGGAGACGTGAAGATAATGCCTCAACATTGCTAGGCCCCGCTCCCGTATTTTTCAAATACTGCATTATGTTGGACATTTGATCCTATATTTCAAGCGTGACCACTGTGGTTCCAATCCAAAAATACCTTATCCAAATAATCATCCCAATATCTTAAAAACCTTGTTCCCTTTCTAGACTGATTTTATATCGCCACGATATTCTTGAACCCATACCTGGATTTTGGCATACACTCTATTGGTCCGTGTCTTACCTCCATTGTGATAATTTTACTCCATTCATGCAAAATTCGATTGGCCCTATGAACTCTGAAGTCTGGTCCAAAAAGGATTTATGAAACTCGCATATTTACTCGGAGATGGATGATTTGTGTCTAAACAACGGAGTACACGCACCGGGGCATATGGTTGTAGACCTGTTAACCCGATAAGTTTAATGTAATAAAGTCATATGCACCGTATGTAAGCCATGGAACATGACAGTAGTGGGTATCTCCACTGGATTTGGTCACTGGTACGAGAGGCTAAGAATTCAAACCAATCATCAATGTCAACCGAGGAAACGAAACTCCTCATTCTGTCATCATGAATGTCGATCTTATATGAAGTGCTAAACATTACGCCAGTCATATTGTCACGCTTGTATAAATGCTCTTTTGCCCACATCTGCAGAAAGAGATTGCAACCTTTAAAGAACCGTGTTTCACCTCTTTTACACTTTCTGAGTGCCCAAAATATTTCCTCCAAGATAATAGGAACGAAGGTGATTTCTGCTCCATCAACTCCTTTAAAAAATACTCGAGACACAGAACATATGCAAGTACTAATATTTCCATATTCTTGTGGAAGTACCAAAGTCCTTAGCAAGGCAACGACAAATGCAATTGAACATCTAACCCGCCAATGGGTAGAAGTGAAAACGACCTCCTTCTTGAATAACTTATAACTATCTTGATGATTGTATCTCTCGTACAAATAATCCAAAGAAACCTAATCATTTTTGAAGCAACGGAGTTCATCAGTATTCTTTAATCCTAAGTAGTGAAGAAATTTCTTCTCTGAATGAATATGCAGGATGATCTGACCTCTTCCTTGATATTTCAAATTAGTGAAGTAATAGATCTACTCTAATGTGGGGGTGAGTTCAAAGTAATGCAAAGAAAACTCGATATGGATCCCAAACTTGAATCAACACTCTAACCACATGCTTGTCGGGAGAGATCTTGCGGAGTGTAGGGAGGAACCCCAATTTTCTGGTGATTGCTAATTTTTCAGTCGAGTCAAAATTTTCTCACTATATCCTCAACTTGTGTGGAACACCTTCGACCATTCTAATCTTGGGCACTTGGGAAACTAAATTCATCCTACAAGTAAATACAATAAAATAAGTACACATTTCCCAAACTCGCAGTATCACAATTAGGTTTGGATCCATTTATTATTATCATATGCATATAATATGAGGATCGTCATTGGGTCGTGAACCCTTTTGACATGAGGGCGTTTTCTAAATTCATAGAATGACACCGCGGGTCAAACCATCTATGGCTTATGCATGCATGGCCTATATTCAGGGAAGCTCTATCTTAAATTCTTCTAAGATTTGGCTTACTAGACATAAGGCTCCCGAGTGGACAACACGACTGAGAAGGATACGCGGTCACACAGCAAAAGATCTAGACACACCGCACATACGTCAACTCTCCTAGAATTTAAAATTTGAAAGAAGTTTGCAGGTGCGAAACATACCTCACGTGTACGTGTGACTGTGTCAATTTTTTCAAATGGAAGAAATATGAATGGAATGACAGTTTATATGAAATTTAAATGAATAAACACGTAATAATTAGCCACAACAAGTTAGAAAATTCCTTTTGGTTAGAACCTAGAACATCCCCAGCAGAGTCACCATTTCTGTTTTATCCCATTTTCGAATTTCATTTAGAGAAATGGTTTTGACCCCTTTTAAACTATTTCAAAATTCAAGATGTTTTCAAAATAATTTTTGAGAAAAATTTATAGAGTCGACACTTGATTTTTTATAGAAAATATCAAGAAAACTTAAAGAAATTTCAAAGATTCAAAAATAGAAATAAATCTTCAAAATTAGAGAAACTGAGTAAGAGTCCAATTAACGCTCTAAAAGGGTTTTTAAGGCACTTAGGAGCGTCCGTTAAAAAACGATTCACCAAAAGAATATTTTTTGACTAACTTAAAAGGGTGACTAACTTTGTGAAAGAGTTGCTAGTAAAATCATTTATTAATATATTTTAAATTGGCATTTGTTCATTCAAACAAGAAATATTCTACTTGTATTAGAAAAAGTACAACATGTTTCGCTTAATCCATTCTTGATGTCGAGGAAAAAATATGAAATATATCATTTAATTCACGATTAATTTTTTAGAAACATTTCAAAATACTATGTTTGAGAAATGTTTTACTTAATTCATAATTAATTGCGAAATATTCTACTTGAATTAAAGGGAAACCTATTTAAACTAAATGGCACACTTGGATTGTTTTTATGATAAAAAAGAAATTACATAATTAGTTTTTATTGTTGTTGTTGTTGTTGTTGTTGTTGTTATTGTTGTTGTTATTATTAGTTAAAAAATAAAAAAATAATTTTGCTATAAATAACACTTTTGGAGGATGTTAAGGGAATTTCCTGTTAAAAATATGTTATTAATTATGGAAAGTTAGAATTAACGAGAAGAAAAGAACTTATCGAGTTTGAAGGAAATTATTGTAACCCAAGTAGGTTATTGGTCATATGAACAAGACAAACGCCATGTTAACAAAATGCTTAGCAATTTTTCTTTTAAGATTAGTGTTTAGGAAGAAAAGTTAAAAAAAACCATTTTAATTCATTTAGACGAGATAAATTAGGTGAGAAAATTATGAATTGACCAAAAGCCGTGATAAAATAAGATGCTAACGCTTTAGCGGATTTATCTCCATTAGTTAGTTAGAGTGTTCAAATAAATACAAATAAGTAAGAAATGAAATAAGGAAAGAGTTAAAATTGGGCTCTTTTGAACCATTAATGGGCTGCCCAGCTTTTGGGCCTACACTCCATGGATTTTCAATCCAGTTTTTTATGTATATTAGTTGTATACAGCAGCTATTATCCTCCTGCATTTTTATACATCTCGGATATACTACCGCGTAAATCCGCGTGCCTACTTCCATTTTTGCTGCACCACCTAGTATGTTCAGCTGCAGCTATCCCAATGTATATCCTTTGTATACAAGTATATACCATATTGTATATCAATGCCCGCTGATGTATATCAGTCCATTTTCGAACTTTAATGAAGCTTGACTCAACGGATATGCAAGAGGGGAGTCCAATGACATGATATTATTGGATTTCATGCAAAAAAAAAAAAAAAAAGAGATAAGATAAGGATTAGACAAATATAATATAAGATTTGATATCAAATAAATTCTCCCAACATAGCATGGTTATTCTCATACACTAGTTTTAACTTTAAAATCTATTGTCAAACGGTAGTTTAGTTTGAAAATGGAACAAGACCAAGATAAAATTAATTGATGATTAAAGTCTAATTTAGTTATTGAATCACTTGTCATATGGTCCACAATTCGAACCTGTCCATGGTATATAGTCTAATATTCCTTGGATCTTCCACTAACAACAATTATTTTGTTAGGTTTTATTTCAAGAAGATAATTTCCTAGTTTTGGTGAGAAAGAAAAGGATTATACTATTACATTATTTAACTAATTTGTGCTCTTATTTCCGATTACAATCCAATTTTGTTAGGTTGCTATAAATAAACTCCATACATTAGAAAATTAAACTTTTGTTGAGCTGCACTTGTTATACTTTTATGAATGCAAAATGGGTGAATTTTTTACTTGTTTACGGGCAGGAACCGAGCCAGAACGAGCTTCAAGAGAACGAAATTTCACCGAAATTTATGTTGTTTTCCCGGGGTTTCAATCTTGACTTGCCAGAGTTTTAACTTTTCGTCGGAATTGATTTTTTGAGTGTGCTCTTCAAGAATTTCGTTTGCGTGAGATTAGAAGCATGCGCCTCCCGAACCTCCAAGTTTTTCCCCCAAAAGAATTCCCCCTTGTTAACTCTTCTTCTTGGGTATTTATAGTAGATTTTTGGACTGATTTTGAGGGGAACGGAGGGGATATTTTTGGATTTTCGGAAAGGATTTTGAAAATTGAATTCAAGGATAAGGTTGGGTACGATTTGACCATTGTTGCTTCAGCTGTTGATTTTGTGTTAAAAGGGAAAAGGGGAAAGGGAAATAAGATTGGCCTGCTGATGATAGTTGGCCTAATTTTTTAAAAGGAGAGATGGGCTGGTTTAATTAAGGGGTTGGAATTGGGCCTCTTGTTGTTGGGTGATGGGATTATTATAATTTTGGAAGTTATTTAAAACATAACCTCCTAAGATTTAGGATTTAGCCAACTTTAATAAATAGTTTGATCAAACTGAAAATCAAATTGATCAATTGCCTTGCAATTGCGGTCAATTTGGTTTCAATTATGGTCAAATTTAATAAATTGACTAAATTAAGTCAAAATTTGATACAAATCAATACCTCGTTTGATTTTGAGTTTCTTGATTTAATAAAATCAAACAAATACATATTTGTATATATTTGTTTATTATTATTTTTTCAAATAAATTATTTTCAAGAACAAATGAATTTTAAATCAAGATTTTAATCATTCAAATTCATTTTCAAGGTAATTCTTGATTAAAATTCGATATTTCGCAAAATAAATATTTAAGTAACAAAATTATATAATTTTGTATAATTGAATACGATAACATAATCGTTACTTAAAAATGGCAAAATTATTTCAATAAATACTTTAAAAAGCATTTATTCGAATAAAATAAATATTGTAATCTTATTTGAAAATCGATAAAACTCGAAATTAAAATTAGTTCTAGAGTGTAAAAATTAGGTGTCAATAGTTTTGGGCAAAAAATCAATCGGGGGCTCCCAGGCAAGATATGGATCGGCCAAGGGTGGGTCGTTGTGGACGATGGGGCCATTTGGGTGGTCAAACAGGTAAAATGGCTCGAACGAGCCATTTTTGGACCAAATCGGTGTGCTATAGTTTACGATTTTCTTGGTGTGCCTGAAGCTCAATTGTGTTTTAGGTCAAAAATCAACCAGGGGATCCCAGGTAGGTCAAATATTAGCCTGGGGTGGGTCGTTGGGGACGAAAAGGTTGTTTGGGTGGTCAAATATGCAAAATGACACGAAGGGCCATTTTTGGGCCAAATCAATGTGTTGTAGCTCCTGGTTATCTGGGTGTGCCCAGGGCTTGAGCATGTTTTTTGGCTGAAAATCGATTGAGGGCACCTAGACAGGCTGTGGATCGTCCAGGGGTGGGTCGTTGGGGTTGGCGGGGTCATTTAGGTGGTCAAAAGAGCAAAATGGAATAAATCGGCCATTTTAGGTAAAATCGATGAGCTATAGCTCACGATTATCTGGTTGTGCCAGGGGCCTGGGCATGTTTGGGTTAAAAAGCGACCGGGGGCTCCCAGGCAGGTTGTGGATTGGCCAGGGTTTGGTCGTTAGGGTTAGCGGTGTCGTTTGATTGGTTAAACGGGTAATACGGTGTGAATGGGCCACTTTTTGGACCAAATCAGTGTGCTATTACTCAAGATTTTTGGGTATACCCGGGGCCCAAGTGTGTTTATGGCTAAAAATCAATTGGGGGTTCCCAGGAAGGCTATGGATCGACTAGGGGTGGGACCTTGGGGTTGGCAAAGCCGTTTGGCTGGTCACACAGGCAAAACGGTGTGAATAGGCTATTTTTAAGATAAATCGGTGTGTTATAGCTCACGATATTCTGGGTGTGCCCGAGGCTTGGGCATATTTTTGGTTGAAAATCAGTCGAGGGGTTCCAAGGAGGTAGTGAATCATCAAGGGGTGGCCCGTTTGGGGTCGGTAGGGCTATTTGGGTAGTCAAATGAGCGATACAGTACGAACGGGCCATTTTTTGGTCAAATCGATGTGCTATAACTTAAGGTTTTCTAGGTATGTACGGAGCCCGGGCCAAAAATTGACCGACGGCTCCCAAAAAGGCTGTGGATTGGTCAGGAGTGGGCCTTTGGGGTCGGCGGAGTCGTATGGGTGGTCAATTAGGCAACTCGGCGTAAAAGGGTCATTTTCAGGTGGCTTGCTATAGCTCACGATTTTTTGGGTGTGCCTAGGGATCAAGCATCTTATTGGCCAAAAATCGATCGAGTGCTCCCAGGCAGGTTGTGGATCGGCCAAGGATGTACTTGGGGTCAGCAGGGCTATTTGGGTGGTCAAACGACACGAACGGGCCATTTTGGGCTAAATTATTGTGTTGTAGCTCACAATTTTTTGGGTGTGCTCGAGAATGGGCATTTTTTGGGCCAAAAATCGACCAAGGGCTCCCAGGAAGGTTGTAGATCAGCCAAGGATGGGCTGTAGGGGTCGGCGGGGCCGTTTTGTTATTCAAACGAGCGAAACAGCCCGAACGGCATGTTTTTAGGCCAAATCTTTGTGTTATATTTCACGATTTACTTGGTGTTCCCGGAGCTCGGGCATGTTTTTGATCAAAAATTGATTGGGGTCTCCTAAGTAGGTTGTGGATCGATCAGTGTCACACCCCTTTTTTAACCAAAAAAAATAATTTTAAGGTTTGAAAGGGTTTTTATTATTTAGTGACAAAAGATGAAAATTGTTTCGAAAAGGATTCATTTTATAATCAACTCAGAGTCGCCGCTTGACTTAATCGGGTGTGCCAATTCACCTTTGAAAATCCTTTTTCAAAACTGTTTTTGACTCTTTTAAAATGGTTTGCGAACAGAGATTCCTTCTAAGGAATTTTGTTGACCGAGAGGAAGGTGTTAGGCACCTCTTGATCCCGTGGTTCAATCACGGTAGCTCGATGGAGCATATCGGCTAATTTGACACTATGAATTCATAAACCACACAAAAAATACATAGAACAATCAATCAAACAAATGAAACAAAACAATCCAAAATATAGCATCCAATCAGATTATACAGTCCAAAATAGAAAAATGTGAAAATATAAATCCTATTCTAAGCTAATCCTAGACTATGCTCTACCCGACGTCTCGGGCCTTCATCACGAACGTCTGTTATGAACCAAGTCAACTTTATAAGGGGCTATGGGTTAGAAGTGGTGAATTGGGCTGATCCAGCTGAGATTGTTGGACCTATTGAGATGTTGGAGTGTTTTATTTGGGATCCAGACCCGATTGTCAATTGGTTAAATAGGATCTGGGATTAGATAGAAGGTTCATGCAAATTATGTTGAAGCTTCGGCTTAGTCTATGTTCTCTCATCTCCTCTTCAATGGTCTATTATCTCATCTCCTTCTAGTTACCTTCTTCCTCTGTTACTCGTAGATTTTCCATTAGTATTTGTCCATTGTTACTTTGTCGCTCGAATTCTTATTTGTATTCGAATTTTGAAGTATAATATATATATTGGAGTTGTGGTGTGAAATTGAGGTTGTTACATTGGTGCTTTCATTGAGAGAACTCTAATGGAAATAATGGTATTAGATCGCTTCAATGACACCGATAATCCAGAGGATTGGATTTCTAGGGCAGAGCGGTACTTCACTTTCCTGAGCTTCTCGAAGGAACACTGCTACCTCTTCCTTCCTACTATCTAGATGGTGAGGCCCTCGAGTGGTTCCGTTGGATGTTTTGCAACAACTAATTTTTTGAATGGAAGTATTTCAAGGAGAAGTTAGCGTTGCGTTTTCAAAAACGGACCTATGCCAAGTCTCCTCTGGTGGATGCTCAAATTACTAGTTGTCTAACTTTGCTACAGAAGATCGAGGAGAAATATTCATGTTCGTCTCATCAAATTACAGTAGCAGGCCATGTGGACACTTTCAAGCCCTGTGGATAATGTTGAGGGTCATCGGGGGCTACTTGACATTTTCATCAATGAACATTCAGGCCATGTGGACAATATGTTAAATGAAATGTCTACCAGAGTTTTCACTGAAGAAGTGGGGGAAACGTCTCCTGCCTCTATCTTCCTAGGTGATTTGAACGATATTCAATCAACTAGGGTACTCGACGAATTTGTTCATAGTTGCTGCCACAAGGTAGTTGCGGAGGTGCACTAGATTCACTAGTCAAAATGCTTGATGAATAAGCATTATGCCTTAAATGCAACAAAGTGCAACTGTTAGATGAAGGTTCCCTAATAAGTATGTCAAAGAGGTATGTTACTGCTACTTCTCTGGATCGTAGTTCTAGTAAACAGAAAATTGAATTTGAGACCCTTGATGACATGTATCTTGCTGAGTTTTTCTTGGAGCCTCAGATGATTGAGGATCTATATCTTGGTGAATTTTTTTGGAAGATTGAGGATAGAATTCCATCAAGTAATATGTCTTTGGATGAATTTTTTTGGAAGATTGAGGATAGAATTCCATCAAGTAATATGCCTTTGGATGAAATGATGTTTGATGGAAAATTTACTGAGGAATTTAATGCTCACAATAGTTTGTGTCACTTTCCATTTACCCCTGGTGCAAATTCCTTTGGTGTCGAAGTTCACGGAGGTGCAATGAATCTCTCTGTATGGGATCCTGGTATAAGTTCCAAGTTCAAGGCTCTCGTTGATTATATAGTGAACACGAAGCCACTAATATTGTTGGTCTCTACTAGTACGTTTGGCTTCACTGCGTATGCTAATTTTGTGACTCAAGTGTGGGATCTCGGACAACAAAGATATGAGTTGTTAGCAAGGAAATCAAAAGTGGATGATATATACTCTGATGTGAATCGTGTGTATGATGATAGTTTTTAAGGAGCTGCATCGAGAGAGCTACAACCAGTTGCATCTCTGAATATTATACATCTTCCCAAATTATTCCAATTCCTTCAACAACTATTATCCCAACCCATTTTTGTTCTCCAATCTCCAAAGAGTAAGGTATGGTATGCTGCAATAGGAGATGATTTCTATTTTCTACAGAAAATAACTGAGCAGGCTAGTGCATTTAAAATGGAGGTACAGGGAAAAGAAGTTGCAAAAACTAAGTGTATTGCATGGCTTCGAGGTTGCATCAAGTTCATGGCAGACTTGATTGACCAGGAGTTGCGAAATTTCTCTACGCTTGCGGTTCTGTTTCCCTACATTGGCGCGAAGACAAATATAGCTTATTTTATCATGCATCAAGATACCATTTTGGCAACAAGAAGGGCTGATTTTGTTGGAACACAAACTGCGGTGCAGCTTCTACCAAAAATGTATCCAAATCTATTCAAATAGTTGTTGAAGCATGTGACTACAAGATTATTGAGAGTGTTTTAAGATATCTACTGAAGCAGTCCAAAGTTATATTAAGTGTACTCAATCCTGCGATAAGAATGGATAAAGACATAAAGCAGGAAGCTCTTGCCTTTGGCGCGGTGAACAGTTTAATAGAATCATTGAGCTTAATTGCAATGAAAGCCACTAGTGTTATAATTCTTCTTTTCAAAGAATACCCAGTTTGTCTTAGTAAGTCCTGGGGGCATGCGACTACGGTGGATTTTTCAAAGGAATCATCAATGGTTGCAAGTGTTGCCTTTTACATGGACTCAAATAGTGGCACAGAGACAAGAATGAGTCAGAATAATATTTTTGCCACAACATTTGCTCTAGCAACGACTTATTTTTCATGTCCCAAACTTATGTTTTCCTACTCGAACCTTGAGGACAAGATTCTTTTTCAGGATGGGAGTATTGTTATGAACCAAGTCAACTTTATAAGGGGCTATGGGTTAGAAGTGGTGAATTGGGCTAATCCAGCTGAGATTATTGGACCTATTGAGATGTTGGAGTGTTTTATTTGGGATCCAGGCCCGATTATCAATTGGTTAAATAGGATCTGGGATTAGATAGAAGGTTCATGCAAATTATGTTGAAGCTTCGGCTTAGTCTATGTTCTCTCATCTCCTCTTCAATGGTCTATTATCTCATCTCCTTCTAGTTACCTTCTTCCTCTGTTACTCGTAGATTTTCCATTAGTATTTGTCCATTGTTACGTTGTCGCTTGTATTCAGATTTGGAAGTATATATAACTGTTACTCGTAGATTTTCCATTAGTATTTGTCCATTGTTACTTTGTCGCTCGAATTCTTATTTGTATACGAATTTGGAAGTATAATATATATATATATATATATATATATATATATATATATATATATATATATATATATATATATATATATATATTGGAGTTGTGGTGTGAAATTGAGGTTGTTACAACATCCTCCGAATACAAAATACTTCGAGGCATTCCCCGATGAATAAGCACAAATACCTCGGGGCATTCCCCGCCAAATGATACATTTGATCTAAAAACCAATAAAATCAAGTCATTCAACACATATTTCAAGCATTCAATATTTCTCGAGTCCTAAATTTGCCTACCCGAACCTAAACTTTTCCTACTAAGCTTTTGGCCTAAAATATGATCCTATCAAGTTCACAAACTCAATATTTATTCCGAATTAAACTACGCAACAATAAACCAAAATTAATTTAAATTCACCTTTTTTTATCAATTTCTCAATTCCATCCCAAATTCCTTTTATACGTCACATTTTCACACAGAGAAATTATCCAAACCCATGCTAACTTCAAATTCGTACCATGACGGATAAACAATTACAAACATCAACGATCATCCAATCACAACCACCAACACACAATCATAACATCAATGTACCAAATTGAAATAAAGCGAAAAGAGGGAGAGTTGAAGAATTGGACCTCAATTATCAATTTTCAATGTATCAAAGATAGAACCGCACCTAAAGGTGTCAAACGGGCCGGGCTGACCCGGCCCGAACCGGCCCGAAACACCAAACCGGACCGGTTTGACCCGGCCCGGAAAGCCCTAGGGCTTTAGGGTACCGGGTCCCGGTCCGTTTTTTTTTTAAATTGGGCCCGGTTAACCCGGCCCGGACCAACCCGGTCCAGGCCCGCCGGTTAATCGGCCCGGCCCGGCCCGGTAACCCAAAAAAATTAAAAAAAAAAAAAAAATTAATCTGTTGGGCCAAACTAGCCGTTGGCCCAACGGTAATATTACCGTTTTTGGGTCCAAACGGCTAGTTTGGGCCCATTTGATTAAAAAAAATATATATATATATATATAAAATATTTTTTAATCCTCAAAATAAATCTATAAATACCCTAAAACTTCAAATCATTTCTCACACAATTTTTCACTCTCTCAAATCTCAATTCTCAATTCTCAAATATTCAATATATTTAATTTCTTAAAGTGTTCACTTTAATTTTTTAATTTTTCGTTTACAAAGTAAGAGCGGAAGTTTCTAAAGTCGCAATCTTCGGATACTTCCAAAATTTGGTATTGTCGTTCCATCTCTTACGTTTAATTTTTATTTATTGTATTAATTGTTTAATATTTAATTTTATTATATTTGTGTATTTTGAATATTTTTAGTTTAATTTAATTTATATTATGGATAAATTAAAAAACCTCGCTGCTAAAGGTGTTAAAAATTTTTGTCCCGGAAGCGGTAGTGGTAGTAAAAAGCGAATTATTAGCGGTAGAGGTAGTTCAAGTAATAGATATACCCGTGTGACTTCGCCTCCGGTACCGCTTGGTACACCTTTTGAGGAAGAAATAGGTGTAGGTGCTCACGATATGGATTATGTAGAATTTCAAGAAAATTACGGTATAGAAGAAGAAAATGAAGTAGATGCAGTTAATGTAGACGAAGATGATGAAAATATTGCTGAAACACCCGCAGTAGGAGATGCTAACGTTAGATCTGAATCAGTTAATCTCCCTTCCCGTCCTCCCAGTGCCCCAAAACCCCGTAAAAGAACTAGTATTGCATGGCAATTTTTTGAACGTATATCAGATATTGAGGTGCAGTGCAATATTTGTCAACAAATATATAAGCATAGAAGTGGCGGTAAGCAAGGGGGTACGGGTACGTTAATGAGACATATAGCTGAAGATCACAAAAGAGAGTTAAATATTGCAAAAGGTGGTGGGGATGTTGGTGGGTCAACGCAAACTAGAATGGACCCAACAACCGGTCAAGTAGCGAAAAAGTATAATAAATTGAGGGACCGGGAAGAAATAGCTAAAATGGTAGCTGTGGGTTGTTTGCCTTTTACTTTTCCTTCTTCTGATGCTTTTATCCGTTATATACAAGCAATTTATAATCCTATGTTTAATGGTATTCCTAGAACTACTTGTCGGTCTGATATTTTTAAACTCCATTCACAATATTGTTTTTATTTATCAACATTCTTAAAAAATATTCAATGTAGATTGTCCCTAACTTCTGATCTTGGTCGTGCTGTTAATAAAAATGATTATTTAACCGTTACTTGTCATTGGATGGATAGTAATTTCATAATGCAAAAACGTATTCTTGTTTTTTTATATGATGAAGATCGCAAACATACTGGACAATTTATTACTGATTCTATTATTAAAATTGCCGGATATTATGGTATAGAAAATAAAATTTTATGTATTGCTTTTGATAATGCTTCTAACAACAAGAATGCTATAACAAAAATAAAATCTACGTTATCTCCACCCTTTCCTGAAATTTTCCATATTAAGTGTGCATGTCATATCTATAATTTAATTGTAAAAGATGGTCTTGACTTTTTTGAGGTTTATATTGAAAAAATTCGTCTTGCCGTAGGTTTCATTCAAGGAAATAATCGTAGAGCGAGAATTAAAGAATTTAAAGTTAAATGTCAAGAAAATGGACTTACACCGATTTTAATGCCTGAGGAAATTGATATTAGATGGAATTCTACGTATGAATTTTTAAAAACTTGTTATAAATATAGAATTCCTATTACACTAACTTTTAACCAACACTGTGGTTCTTTTGCTGATTCTGCTGATTGCATGTTACATAATTCTGATTGGGTTATAATTAATGATCTTGTTAAGTTTTTAGAAAAATTTTATGTAGCTACGGTTGAATTTTCCGGTGCATACTATCCTACTGTTTGTAATATTTTGGCATATATAGCCGATATTTCTGGTTTGCTCCAACAATATAAAAATAAAGAAGGTTATAAAGAAGTTGTTGGCGCTATGTTTACGAAATTTAAAAAATATTTCTTCCCGATTCCCCCTATTTACTTGGTTGGTGCTATGTTAAATCCGTGCATGAAATTTAATCATATGTGTCACTTTAGTACTCTTATTTATGCTAACTTAGAAATAAATACTAACCGTGAGTCTGAACAAGAGCAGCCTGATTTGTGGACGGCTACGGCCGATGCAAAAGATTATATAGAAAAATTATATAATCACTATGCCGATTTATTTGATTCAGCCGTACCTACAAATATCAGTCCAACTGTCGCTCCTCATCCTCCCGAGGAGCCATCATCTTCTAAAAGGCCGGCACATAGTGGTTTTCCTGATTCGTTTTATGATTTAACTTGTTGGAACAGTGTGGATGAGAGAGCTTACACATCAACTTATCGGGAAGAGCTGAAATATTATCTGCGGACGCCACCAGAGGATCGCAGACGACGGATCAACTCGCTGGATTGGTGGAGAAATAATGAATCACAATATCCTGTACTTTCAAGATTAGCCAGAGATATCTTGAATGTTCCAATGTCAACCGTTGCATCAGAGAGCACCTTCAGTCAGGGACGACAGCAGCTTGGAGACAACCGACACTCATTGGAAAGCAACGCAATGAATGTTTTAGTTTGCCTTAGAGATTGGATTAGAGCAGAAAGAAGAAACCAAGGAATGGAACCAGAGCCAAGCGACGACCTCAAACTTGAAGAAATAATGACTTCACGGGAGAACTCAACAGAATCAAGTCCAATGCATGGGTTTGCCCCCGTTGACTTCGACTATCCTATGCAAATTTCAATTAATATTAACATGAATGAGTTGGAAAAAATGATGCATAATTTATAGATTTTTCATTCATGTAAATTATAACTTTTGGATCATTTTGCAATCAATAAAATTCCACAAATTCATTCACTCCTTAGTCGTTGTTTTTTTTTTTTATTTATCAATTTAAAGTTTTAATATCTTCTATACAACTGTATATTTAATGTATACATGTGTATATGTTTATATATCTTATATAGAAGTGTATATTTAATGTATACACGTGTATATATCTTCTATAGAAGTGTATATTTAATGTATACATTGTATATATCTTCTATAGAAGTGTATATTTAATGTATAGATTATGTATATAGCGTATATATAGTGTATATTTGACCGGTTTTTATCCGGATTTGACCGGGTTTGACCGGGTTTTAGTGGATTTGACCGAATTGGGTTAAGTGGGCCGGTTCCGGGTGGGTTTTATTTTTTTTACTGTGCGGCCCGGTCCGGACCGGTTAAGGCCAAAACCGGCCCGTAACCGATCCGTAACCCGGTTAGAGAGAAGGGGCCGGTTCCGGGTTGACCCGGCCCGGCCCGTTAGACAGTCTTAACCGCACCCTAAAAACCTCAATTCGAAGCTCGAAAATGAACCAAACTAAATCGTTACCTAGAAATAGCAAACTCGAATAGATTTTAAAACCCAGAAAGAAGAAATATCAAGCAAATTGAGACTAAAATTACTACAAACCGAGAAGGCCCATACACAAAATCTCAGCGGAACCAACCCGAATTTCACCGGAATTAAACCAACAGTAACGATATAACACTGATACATCGTTTAACAGTGTTTTCTGCGAAAAAAGTACAACAGTCGCCGTCTAAATGTTTTTCCGGCCAAACTCGTCAGAACAAATGATCGGAGAACGTGATTTGCGACTTTTTTTGGCAACAGTGAATGATAAAGTGACTGTTATGTTTTTTCCGGTAGCGATTCCGGTGGGAGTTTCACCAAAAAACACCACCCTCGTCGTCTATCCCTCCATCGATCTCTTCTTTCAATGTGTTTGTAACTGTGTGCGCGAATATATGGGTCTGTGAGGCAGCCGGTGAGTGTATGTGTGAATATCTGTGTGTGGTCAGTGAGAATTACGAGGTCTGATTGGGTTTATTCCTGTGTTCTACATGGTGAGCTGTGTGTGCATATAGATTTTGTGTTGAGAGTGTGTGAAGTGTGAGAATATTCTGTCTATGGTCGTATGTGAGTGCGTATGAACTGTGTACATGAATTCCCCCTTTCCCAATTCTGTTGTTTTGTGTATATATTCTGTGTGCGCCCCGGAATTTCAGTGAGGTGTGTGCATATATGGTGTATGAAGAATTCTGTTAGTGAATGTGTATTGTTTTTTATTCTGTGATAGCGAAAAAAATATGAGTTAGGATTGGGGATGAGCCCACGTATAAGGTGAGGGGGTGTTGGGTAAGAGGTGTGCACCTCTAATTGGAGAGGTGGTTAATTTGTTATAACTTTATTAATTTTTTTTAGTTTTTTTTGTGAGAGAATGATCACATGAGTGAAAGTGCGTGGTAAAATGGGGGTAAAAATAGTAAAAATAATTTGGGGAGGAACAAAATTACGTGTCTACATCATGCTCCTTTTTGGGTGTAAACACAAAGTATTTTCAGATAAAAAAAAACAATGAGACAGAATTTTAATCAGATCATTATTCAAAGTAAGAAATAGAAGGAAGAAAGACAACCGAGTTGGAGAGTCGAGTAAGGTCTCATCGAGGTTCCGGTCTGCGGCTCTGTCATTGCATCAAAAATGAAAATTACAAGTTAAAAAGATAAATGAAATTACAAAAATTCTATCTATGCAGCTTCTTTTGGACTCTTGACTTAAGTTTCATCACCCTATTCTTCAGGCGGGCTCCTGACTTGCAATGTTTTAACTTGTTGCTTGGCTTTCAATTTCTTCACGCTGTTCTCCAAGCGGGCTCCTGACTTACTATTTCTTAATTTGATGACTTTCAATTTTTTCACCTTGTTGCTTGACTTTCAACTTCTCACATTGTTGCTTGACTTTCCATTTATTAGTCCTGTTCTTCAGGCGGGCTCCTGAAATCACATCAAAACTAGAAAGAAAATTATTCCAAACAAAAATTATTATAAAGAAAAATTCCGTTTGCCAGAAAAGTAAAGTTTCAAACACAGGAATTAAATCTCTGCCCCAGTTTATCATCAGAGGACTTTTGTGAAAGTCATATCACAACTACATGAAAAAACCATACAAAGAAATGCATCTTTTATGGGTTAATTGGAATGATTCAACTAGGAAGTACATCTTCTAGGAATCAAAGGGAATGACTCGACTAAAAGGTACGTCTTATAGGAATCAAGGGAAATGACTCGACTAAAAGGTACCTCTTATAGGAATCAAGGGGAATGACTCGACTAAAAGGTACGTCTTATAGGAATCAAGAGTAATGACTCGACTAAAAGATACGTATTATAGGATTCAAGGAAAATGACTCGACTAAAAGGTACGTATTATAGGATTCAAGGGAAATAACTCGACTAAAAGGTACGTCTTATAGGAATCAAGGGGAATGACTCGACTAAAAGGTACGTATTATAGGATTCAAGGAAAATGACTCGACTAAAAGGTATGTCTTATAGGAATCAAGGGGAATGACTCGACTAAAAGGTACGTATTATAGGAATCAAGGGAAATGACTCGACTAAAAGGTACGTATTATAGGAATCAAGGGGAATAACTCGACTAAAAGGTACGTCTTATAGACATCAAGGGAATGACTCGACTAAAAGGTACATCTTATAGGAATCAAGGAAAATGACTCGACTAAAAGGTACGTCCTATAGGAATCAAGGGGAATAACTCGAATAAAAGGTGCGTCTTATAGGAAGCAAGGGGAATGACTCGACTAAAAGGTACGTCTTATTGGAATCAAGGGGAATGACTCGACTAAAAGGTACGTCTTATAGGAATCAAGGTAAATAACTCGACTAAAAGTTACATCTTATAGAAATCAAGGGAAATGATTCGACTAAAAGGTACAACTTAGGAAGCAAGGGGAATGACTCGACTAAAAGGTATAACTTAGGAATTAAGGGGAATGACTCAACCAGGAAGTACATCTTCTAAGAATCAAAGGGAATGACTCGACCAAAAATGTACGTCTTCTAGGAGTCAAGGTTCAATTTAAGAAATGTATCACCTAGCAATTGAAAACTAAAATACCTAGACAAAGAAGTGTGTCTCCGAGGGATATAGGATAATAAATTTTACCATGATTTGATTATCAAACTTATGCAACAACATTGCTTCTTGTATTTGTAGAAGTGAGGCATTGCAACCCTTGATATTTATCCTCTGAAGTCCTTGATTTGAAGGTAACATGTTTCCTGTTTCATCAAAGAAAACTTGTGAGTTTAAACATGGTGGCTGGTTTGTGGCTTTGGCTTTCGCGAAAAATGCTCTTGCCCTCGTCACATTTAACCTTGCTTCAAACCATTAGCATATATCATTGACCCAAACTCAGCTTATTAAGAGTGACTCTAAAATAAACACAGTATCTCTGCTTTGCCAGGCTTCTCAGATAAACCCATTGAACCTCGGCATTTTCATGAGTTCCCAGACTTGTCCAATGACAAAATTTTCTGTGTGCCTCATTTTGGCTCACAATCATGTCTATTTTATGTGTTGGCCTTTTGTCTTGCTTTGTGCAATTGAAAAAACTAGTAGCCAGTTTTGAAATTTTTTCTCACTTGTTTTAACATGGACTTGACGCACAGACAAGAGAAAATGACAATGATTTTTTTATTTGGATAACTGACTCAAGAAAATAAAATAAAAATAAAGAGAAGAAACAAAAGACAATGAATGTCCTCATTCGAAACAAAGAAACGAAAAATTTCTCTAAAAATGATAGTCAACTCTAATGATTATGCCATGCATTTTGAATTAAGTTGTCTGATCTTTTTACCCAAACTTTCTACTAATTGAGTTAATGACCCTAAAATTGAGTTGCTTCCTTAGGTCAATTCCATTCGGAGACCTCATTCGGCTAGTGGCGCCTTGAAGGTTTTTGCCAACAAGCCTCTCTCATTATCTCTCTCAGCTCACCATTTCACTATGAGACTCTCTTACTTTCATTTCTCTCAACTCAAAGTCGTCTTATAGTGCCCCTGAAGGTTTTCACTGCTAAAACTCTTTTATTTTTATCTCTCTCAACTTATCGTTGCCTTACAGTGCCCGTGAGGGTTTTCACCAATAAGACTCTCATTTTTATTTCTCTCCTGATTCTTTATGCTGAGGAATACGATTAGTTCCTAGAATATGTTTTATATCTATTGCATGCTTAGCCTTAACATTCTCAAAGATTGATCTGAAGGTCTTTCTTTGCTTATAACTTGGCTCTTGAATAAGGTTAGAAAGAAAGAATGGCATGAGGCCCAAACGACACTTGAAGTGGGGTAGGACTTACAAATTTTAGAATCAACTCAAACAATGAGGATTAACTCATGCCCCAGTTTCTTTAAATAGACAATTCTAAATTATTTGTTTGGTTGTACTGAGCCCAAAGTAGGGCAGCCTACGTATCTCACCCCCGAGAAAGGAGAATCAGGTCACACGTAGTTTTGGCAATTTATTTTTTGTCTTGATTCTGATTTCTTTTTTCTTTTTTTTTCTCTTTTATTGACTTTTTTTTTCTTTTGGGACCTTTTTGACTTTATTCTTTTCTTGACACTCTTTTATCTTATTTCTTTTTGGACACATTTTTTTCTCTTTTTTTAAAAAAAAACTTTTTTGACTTTATTCTTTTACTCGACACTTCTATTTTGAGCTTTGTTGACTCTATCTTAATTTCAAAAGAGCGGTATAAAAGAAAATAGAACTAAATCTCAAATGGGGTAAACAAAGGATGACAAGATGTTTGGATAGCAGAATGAAATGCCTTCGTCATATCAATCCTTAAAAATGCAAGTACACATCATGCAATATGAAGGTGAAAGATGGAGATCATTTGTGACACTTTAACAACACTGACTTTAACTGATCATGTGTGCAACTTCTTCTACATTTGTCAAATATACAACTCCATCCTTGTAGTACATCCCTCACATCAAGTTACGTATGTTTTCGTGGAGCAGATTTTCTTTTTATTCATCTTGATATAGGATCACACAGCCATTGTTTGACCTAATTGAGACATGTCTTTCAATTGATGACCAAGTTATTCCTGTGATTCTCAAAATAATTGTCTTAATTTTGAAAGAAGGTTTCAACATGTCACTAAATGTCTCAGCACTTAACCTATTTTCTCAGATGTTTTTTCTAACTTTAGCCCTCTAATTCAAAGGTCATGCTCAATTTGGATTTTAAGATCTAGCTGAAAATTTCGCAAATATGTCATATCACTAGAGTCAACATAAAATGTACAGTGTAAAGAAAACAAACAAACAACACATATTTAAAACACAAAGGAAAAAGGGACATTTTATTTAGTTGAAATGAATGATAGAAGGGTTTGAACATAAATGACCAAGGGAAAAAACAAGATAGATCCCAAACTACAACTTTAAAATAATTTAGATAACAGAAAAAAAACTAACATACATCTTCCTAGTAGGGAGAGGGGTTACTTCTCAATTGCTCATCTTGACATCTTAGTCACTGGTTTGCATATTAGCATGAATAGAGCTGCCACCACTGTCAGAAACATTCCCTTTAACAAATAAGTTCTCGATCCCCATGCTTAACTCATTGCTCCCCACATATTGTGCAGTACCATGTGCTAGCAAAGAACTCTGTGGGACGGTTGAGGTGCCGATGTTTTGCACCACAATCAATTTCTCATGAATCATTCCCTCTGTTTCTCTTTTCAAAATACGACAATATTCAGTTCTGTGATCTTGTATATTAGAATGATAAGCACATCATCTATTAGGATGAAAAAATTTAAATATGGATCGGGAGTATACCCAGGGATAGGAGCAATCATGCCCCATGGTCTCAATGTTTGGAACAAACTGTCATAAGACTTCCCAATTGGTGTGAAACTATATTTTGCCTTCCTCCTCATTGCAAACTCTGGCCTTGTATAAAACTTGGATTTAGAGGTTACTTAGTAAATTTGTGTGGGTCGAGGATGACATTGAGAGAACGAGACACGCCATTGTGGATAGGAAGACGGATGAGCATACGATTGTGCATTGTTCAAAGTATATTGAGAAAGTGGAATGAGATTTCTTGAATTTTGGAGAAAAAAACCTTGTTGCAAGTGGTTATGTGGATCTAATATGTAAGCTTGGGATTGAGGCTAACAGTATTGGTGGGTTGGACCTCTCAAACTCTATTTTGGCCCTGGTATGATAGTAGGTGCATTTTCCTTTTTCTTTCCTTCAGTTTTCCTTGATTGATTGCAATGTCATCCTAAATGTTCCACAGAATACTTCCGTCTATCAGACTCCATAAATTTTGATGTCTGAAAGCTTGGAGCAAGGTTAACACTTAAAAATATGCCCCAATTTTTATATGAAACATCTTCATAGCCAACAAGTCCCAGGGAACTTTTCATATCATTTTCTATACTCTTCACTTTTCCCACTATTTTCTCTAGATTTTCTGGCATGCTAGGCTTCTTGATAAGAAATTTTGGCGGTCCACTTAACTTAACTATAGGCTCAAGAGTATATCATGATCATCAAGAGTATTGAACATGGATTCACTAGTTTATTGGGGAAGCACAATCGTTGGATTGATAGCCAAAGTGGAAGCCTCAGTAGACGGTTGAGAAAAAAAGCACAGACGGTATGTGGTGCTATGAATGTGGTAGGCTTATACAGAGGAGCTAAAGAAAAAGTGATAGAAGTATTGGGGTGCATTTTATATGGAATGGATTCTGCGACATGCTGTGGTGCATCCAAAACAATAGTAAGAAATTGACTTTGCGATTTTAGTGGAAGACTTAAGGTATTTGCAAGGTAAATAATAGGGAACGAAGGATGAGGCAGCCAGCTAGCCAAAGCTCGATACATTTCCATCATTTGTTGCCTTAGTCTCAAATTCTCTCCCTTTAAACTCTCATTTTCCAAACTCTTTGTTTGATTCATGATGTCACTCTCTATATCCTTGTTGAACACAATTAAACCTTCCTGGGATTTGGTGTGATGTGGACGACCAGCCAAAATGCCACAAACCAACCACCTTAAACTAACTAAACAAGAGATAACAAATGCATTAGAGTTCAATCTTTCTTCAAAATCTTTTTCCTTTTTTTTCTTTCGAAAAGATCACCGAACCCAAGAAGGGCGCCTACGTATCTCACTCCTGAAAAAGGAGAATAAGGTGTGCATAGTTCGTGAAGTTTGGCCACAAAAATGCTAATAAAACTCTTTCTTTTTTTTTCTTGAAATTTTAAGAAGAAAATAACAAATTGGCAAAAGAATTGACGAAAATCTTTTGGATTTTTTCAGCTTTAGCATCTCTATACAAAATGAAACCTATGATTACCAAAGAAGAATCTTTATTGATTTTTGATTTTGAATTTCATACGAAAATGAAATTTGAATGTATTAAAGGAAAAATCTTTTTGCAGTTTTCTTTTAAAGACGTATATGAAACACATACTCTAAATGAGGAGTGAAGAAAACCTTTTATGAACTTTTTTCATATTCCTATACAAAATGAAACATATGATTACCAAAGAAAATCTTTTTGGGTTTCCAATTTTGAAATTCATATGAAGATGAAAATTAGAATTATTAAAGAAAAATCTTTTTGCAGTTTTCTTTAAAGAAGTATATGACACCTATTCTAATAAAGAGTGAAAAAAAATTGTTTGAATTTTTCTAATAAGATCTCTGAACTAAAAATAGGTTGTCTACGTATCTCACTCCCAAGAGAGGAGAATTAGGGATGCGTAGTTCGTCTAAATTGGACAATTAAAGACTAAATAACGAACTGAACCCTGACTTGAGATACACGACCGAAGACAGGCGATGAACAATGTCAATAAAATCTTTTTTGAGTTTTCAATTTGGCACTTCATATAAAAATGACACCAACAAGTATGAAAGAAAAATCTTTTTGGTATTTTTATTTTATGAAATGTACACAACTACTGCCATCACTTTTTTTTTTTGAATTTTCTTTTATAATAAATCCTATTAAATTATTATTATTTTTGAATTTTTGAATTATGAATTATGAATTATGAATGCATGCTAAAGGAATCAAAAGGAAAATCATTTTGATGTTTTTGATTTTTTGGAAAATGAGTGCAGAAAGTAAAAAAATCATTTTTTTTGAATTTTTGAATTGTGGAAAACAAAAGTCATAAAGAACCCTAAAAACTACGAAAATCTTTTTTGATTCACCTTGTCTCTTCTTTTTTTTTTATTTTTCCATGCCAACACACCTTTCTTTAATTCTAGCACATGATTTCCCCAAATCAGTCCATCAAATGACCATAATACCTTTAAAGATGCAACAATTAGCACGTAAGGATGCTTTAAGGGCAAGTCTCCTACAAAGGACTAAGCGGGTCCCTCTAGGTCTCAATATGATGTAAATAAGCATGACCTAAAGGCTGACCTATGCTGGAGTCCACTAATAAGGCTGTTCGAGGGAGCATATGATCGATAGTGGATGCTTTGCTTTCCACCTACTCCATACATCTGACGACTCCCCCTCCTAAAATAAGAGTGACTCAACTAGAGTTCGTGTACACGACGTGCACTCTAAGACTTGTTGCAGAAAAAATTGACCCAGGTTATGCAAATGATGTCAGATATAAAGCGGTAACAGATACGAGAAAAATTGTAAACACGTAGCACATAGACACTCAACAATGATAAAAACATTAACACAAATAATAACACAAACAACGTTTATACACACATAATGTCAAACTAAGCCGATACAACTCCAAAAATTAAGCTTGATTCTGAAAAGTCCCCAGCAGAGTCTTCAGAGCTGTCACACCCTTTTTTAAACAAAAAGAAATAATTTTAAGGTTTGAAAGGATTTTTATTATTTAGTGACAAAAGATGTAAATTATTTCGAAAAGGATTCATTTTATAATCAACTCAGAGTCGCCACTTGACATAATCGGGTGTGCCAAGTCACCTTTGAATTTTTTTTTCAAAACTATTTTTGACTCTTTTAAACTGGTTTGCAAACAGAGATCCGTCTAAAGAATTTTATTGACCGAGGGGTAGGTGTTAGGAACCCCTCGATCCCGTGGTTCAACCACGGTTGCTTGATGAAGCATATAAGGTAATTTGACACTATGAATGCATAAACGACACAAACAACACATAAAATAATCAATCAAACTAACAAAATAAAGTAATCCAAAATATAGCATCTAATCCGATTATACAGTCCTAAATAGAAAATGTGAAAATATAAATCTTATTCTAAGCTAATCCTATACTATGCTCTACCTAACGCCTCGGACCTTCGTCATGAACGTCCTCCGGGTACACAATACTTTGGGGCATGTCCTGGCTAATAAGCACAAATACCTCGGGGCATTCCCTAGTCAAATGATACATCTGATCCAAAAAAGCAATAAAACCAAGCCATTCAACACATATTTCAAGCATTCAATATTTCACGAGTCCTAAATTTGCCTACCCGAACCTGAACTTTGCCTACTAAGCTTTCAGGCTAAAATATGATCCTATCGAGTTCACAAATTTAATATTTATTTCGAATTAAACAACCCAATAATAAATCAAAATTAATCTAAATTTACCTTTTTTAACAATTTCTCAATTCCACCCTAAAGTCCTTTTATATGTCAAATATTCACACAAAGTAATTATCCAAACTCATGCTAACATCAAATTCATATCATGATTAATTATTCACGGATAAACAATATCAAAAATCAACAAGATCATCTAATCCCAACAACCAATACACAATTATAACATCAATGTACCAAATCAAAATAAAGCAAAAAGAGAAAGTGTTGAAGAATTGGACCTCAATTGTTGATTTTTAATATATTGAAGATAGAACCGTGCCCAAAAAACCTCAATTCAAACCTTGACAATGAACCAAACTAGCTTAATACCGAGAAATAGCAAACTCAAATAGATTTAAAACAACCAAAAAGAAAAAATATCCAGCAAATCGAGACTAAAATTGCGAAAAACCGAGAAGGCCCATACATGAAATCTTGCTGGAACCAACTTGAATATTATCAAAATTAAACCAATAGAATCGATATAACACTGATACACCATTTTGTAAGACCCCATAAAATTCTTAACCTAATTCAGTCTTACACAGCATAAATGAGGTTCCAGACTTAGGAAAATTTTAAGCTAAGTATTAACACTTAGTCTTATTTTTTACCTCAAAATTTCCATGATTTTATATTCGTGCATATCGGCCTTAGAATATTAATTTTCAAGTAGATTCCTGATCAGGGATGTTAATAGGTCCTATTGGGTGAGTTTTGGAATTTCCGAAAACCGTTTAGGGCATGTTTGGAAGTGCAAAATAGTGGCATCGTGCGATTAGCGTGCGACGCATGCTTTAGTCCAACCCTAGGGGGGTGCGATAGAGCATGCGGTGCATGCTCCATTTCGGTGCACTATAGCATGCAACGCATACTCCATAAAAAATGTATTTGAGGGCAATTGAATCTTTTGGATTGCATAAAAAATGTTCTAAACACTAAATTTATCCCCAAATCATCAACATACACTCACTTTCTCTCAAAATCTCTAAATAACAAGCCTTAGGGCTTTCAAGTCAAGATTCAAGTCTCAAGAACTCACCCCCAGTCTTAACAAATTTAGAAATTAAGGTATGTAAAGTGTTCATCCAAGGGTTCCTTCCACCCTAGGAGTTCAAGAAACTTATTTTAAAAACATGAATTGTGGTTTCCATGTTGTGGATTTGATTGAAATCATGTTGATGTTGTATTGTGTATTCCAAGTTAAGATCTTTAATGAATTTCATGAAATCATATTATTATGTGTGTTGGAATTCTTAAATTTGGTTTGTGTAATGTTGCCATGATGTATTAGTTTTTTGTTCATGTCTAAGCATAAAGTTATGTCTCCCATGTATTTGTCAAAATGCCTTAGTGAATGAAATTGTGCTTTTATGATCCATGGGTGATCCTATAATGAACTCATGATAGATTTATATGTTCAAGATTACTCCTATGTTGAAGTTATTCTTTCCATGTGATTGTTGGTAAACCTATGTGAATTGAATAGTGTATTTATGGAACACTAACATGTATTCCTATCTATGTACAAGTCTATGATTCCTAAGTGCTTGATGAAATACCTCATTGATTCATAGTGAATGGTTGACTATTGTCATGTTATCAAGAATTGCCATGTTTAATTATTATTTTGCTATCGAGTCCTGGGGTATTTAATACCCGATAATTTAGTTGTTATTTTAGAGTCAGTGTCAGTTATAGAGTAATCTCAATCATGTCATGATCAGTAGTACTCTCAGTCAGTTTCAAAACTTAGTAGAACTCGACCGGTTACAGAACTCAGGAAAACTTAGTAATCTCAGTAAACTCAGTTCAGTTCAATTCAGTATACTCAGTTCAGTGTCTATTTAGTTAAAAGTAGGATTCATCATCGAGTGAACCCCAAGGATAAGGGCTCACCTGTATGATCCTTAGAAATAGTCCTTGCATTTTAGAACTACATAGCCAACGTAGGTTGAGACATCAAACCTGCCAGTTGAGGATTGATAAGGTGGCTTAACCTGTCAGATGAGGGTCCCACCATTCTCGTTAGAGTACCTGCCAGATAAGTGTCACTCACAGCTTATCCTTAGCCATGTCACAGTATTGATACCTTTCTAACAGAGTTACAGGTTGGACCCCAAATCTATTCAGAAAAGGGATATGTCAGTTAGATGATTACCTCCCACAATCTTAGTATCAGTCTTCAAAATAGAACTCAGATAGTTCTACAAATTTCAGGACTGTCAGATATAGTCACTCAGCTCATTACGAAACTCACCTAGTTCTATCAAAATTAGGACTGTCATAAATAGTCACTCAGTTAACAAAAGATCACTCATCAATAATCCATGTTATCAGTAAACCCAGAATTTAGTATTACTATGATTTCAGTTATAGTTTATATATTCATGCATGTATTCTCTCTCAGTCATATTCATGTTCTCAGTCAGTTATAGTTCATGCAGATGAACCCTTGTATTCCGCCTTACCTCATTTTGCATACTAGTACATTCCCACGTACTGACACATACTTTTCTATTGTGCTATGGTATTTTATATCATAGGTTTAGATGTTCAGGCTCCACAGCACCCTTAGTAGTTCAGATTCAGCCAGCAGCAGAAATAGACTTAGCAGTGAGTCCTCATCATTCGAGGATGTTCTTTTATTTCAATATTTTATTAGACTCAGTATTCAGTTGCAGGATTTGTCTCACACATGGTTCAAATAGTGGAAAGCAAAAGGGCCACAGATGCAGGGCCTATAGAATGGGAGGAGTTTGCCACTGCTTTTCTAGATAGATTCTTTCCCCTAGAGTTGAGAGAATATAAGGTGTTAGAGTTTATCAATCTCAGGCAGGGGAACATGACAGTATAAGAGTATTCTCTTAAGTTTACTCAGCTAGATAGATAAGCTCCTCGTGTGGTGGTAGATACCAGAGCCAAAATGAGTAAGTTTGTTTCTGGAGTGAATGATAGTGTGGTTAAAGAGTGTAGGACTGTAATGCTGATTAGTGAGATGGACATAGCTAGACTTATGGTCCATACTCAATAGATAAAGGATCAGAAGAATAGGGAGAGAGAAAAGTAGAATAAGAGAGCTAGAATTAGTAGTTTCAACTTTACTCAGCTTAGGTCAGAGGGTGGAAATCGTTATTAGTTTCACCTAAAGTCTTCAGTTCCAGCTCTGTCCTCAGCTATTGCTTTAGTTCCTAAATTCAGAGATGGCAATAGAGATAGGGTGCCAGATCCTAAACCTCACGGCAGTGTTAGCAGTACCCGAACCAATCCCCTTTGTCAGAATTATGGTAAGAACCATCAGGGTATCTATAGAGCTGATAGTGATAATTACTTCAGATGTGGTAAGTCAGGCCACAGAGTTAGAGATTGTACCTAGTCAGGTTTCCAGGGTTAGCATAATTATTCCTCATCTCAGTCCGGTCTCCCAAATCAGCAGGGTGCCATATCCAGTGCCCCCAGTGGGAAACTTCCAAATAGACTTTATGCTCTTCAGTCCCAACAAGATCAAGAAATTTCTCCTGATGTGGTCACTGGTAGGTTACAGATCTTTTATTTATATCTGTATGCTTTGCTAGATCCAGGAGCTTCCTTTTCGTTTGTTACTCCTTATATAACAGTTGATTTTGGAATCAGTCCTATAATCCTAGCAGATCATTTCTCAGTTTCCACTCCAATGGGTAAATCTATTATAGCCCGGTGAGTCTACAAGAACTACTCGGTTATGGTATCTTAGAAAGTCACTTTAGCAGATTTAGTCGATTTAGAGATGACTGATTTTGATGTCATTCTCGGCGTAGATTGACTTCATTCCTGCTATGCCACAGTGGACTACAGAAATAGAACTATCCAATTTCAATTTCAGAATGAACCTATCCTGGAGTGGAGGGGTAGTACTTCAACATTTAGGGGTGAGCTTATTTCTTACCTAAGGGCAAGAAAAATGATATCTAAGGGATGTGTCTATCATCTTGTGCAAGTTAGAGACTCTAGTTCAAAAACTCTCAGTCTTGAGTTAGTTCCAGTAGTGAATGAATATCCAGATGTCTTTTCTGAAGATCTTCCCAGTGTTCCTCCCAAAAGGGAAATTGACTTCGAAATAGACCTTCTTCCAGATACTCAACCCATATCTATTTCGCCATATAGAATGGCTCCAGCAGAACTCAGAGAGTTAAAAGAACAGTTTAAGAATCTCCTGGATAAGGGATTCATAAGACCAAGTGTGTCCCCGTGGGGTGCACCAATTCTATTCGTGCGAAAGAAAGACGGTTCTCTTAGAATTTGCATGGACTATCGTCAGCTTAATTAAGTCACAGTCAAGAACAAGTATCCACTTCCCAGAATCGATGACTTATTCGACAAGCTTCAGGGTGCTAGTTATTTCTCTAATATAGACCTTAGATCAGTTTATCGTCAGCTCAGAGTCAGAGAATGTGACATCCCGAAAACATCCTTCAAAACTCGGTATGGTCATTTAGAATTCTTAGTCATGTCCTTTGGTCTTACCAATGCCGCAGCAGCTTTCATGGACTTGATGAATCGTGTGTTCAAGCAGTACTTGGACATGTTCATCATAGTCTTCATAGATGATATCCCTGTCTATTTCTGCAGTAAACATGATCATGTAAACCATCTTAGAATAGTGTTATAAACTCTCAAAAATCATCAGTTGTTTGCCAAATTCAATAAGTGCAAATTTTGGCTAAGGTCAATAGCATTTCTTGGTCATATTATTTTCGATGATGGCATTAGAGTTGATCCCCAAAAGACCAAAACAGTAAAAAACTAGCCCAGACCCATCTCTTCCTCAGATATCAGGAGTTTCTTATGCTTAGTTGGATATTACCGTCAGTTTGTTGAAGGGTTTTCTTCTATTACATCCCCTTTGTCCATATTGACTCATAAGAAGGTCAAGCTTCAGTGGTTAGATTCTTACGAGAAGAGTTTTTAGGAGTTGAAGACTCAACTCACCTCAGCCTCAGTTTTGACTCTTCCAGATGATTTGGGTTGTGTCATCATGCAGCATGGTAAGGTCATATCCTACGCCTCTAGATATCTTAAGCCTCATGAGAAGAATTATCCTACTCATGATCTTGAGTTAGCAGCCGTAGTATTTACCTTACATATTTGGAGGCATTACTTGTACGGGGTGCATGTAAATATGTTCACAGATCATAAGAGCCTCCAGTATGTGTTCTCTCAGAAAGACTTAAACCTCAATCAGAAAAGGTGGTTAGAGCTCTTGAAAGATTATAATATGAGCATTTTTTATCATCCGGGTAAAGCCAATGTAGTGGTTGATGCTCTCAGTAGACTGTCTATGGGAAGTATTGCTCATGCTAATAATAGTAAGAAGAATTTAGCTCAGGAAGTTCATCAGTTTTCCCGACTAGGTTTCCTCTTAGTCAACTAGCAGAAGTTAGTGTGTGGGTTAAAAATAGTTCAGAATTATCTCTAGTTTCCAAAGCAAAGGAGAATTAGGATAGAAATCCCAATCTAGTTTAGCTAAAAGAGCTAGCCAGAGATCAGAAAGTAGAGGTTTTCTCCCAAAGGGGAGTTGGTGTGTTTCCTTGCCAGGGTTGAATATGTATTCCAAGTGTATATGACTTGAGGTAGCAAACTTTTACAGAAGCGCATGGTGTGCAGTACTCTATTCATCCAGGGGACACTAATATGTATCATGATTTGCGAAAGATTTATTGGTGGAGTGGGATGAAGAGAGACATTGCAAAGTTTGTGGCTAAGTTCTCAATGTGTCAGCAGGTCAAGGTTGAGCATTACAAACCTAGTGGTTCCATACAGGATTTTATTATTCCCACATGGAAATGGGAGAAAGTGAACAGGGACTTTAAGACGGTTTTGCCTCATACTCGTTGCCAGCATGATTTAGTTTGGGTTATTGTAGATAGGATGACCAAATCAGCTCACTTTCTACCAGTCCATACCTCTTATTCAGATGAGGAATACTCTAAGCTCTATATCAGAGAGTTAGTCAAGCTACATGGTGTCCCGTTATCGATCATCTCAGATAGAGGTACCTATTTTACCTCTCATTACTGGAAATCCTTATAAAAGGGTCTTGGTACTCAGGTTCATCACAGTACAGCCTTTTATCCTCAGATAGATGGTCGGGCAGAAAGGACCATTTAGACCTTGGAAGATATGCTAAGGACGTGTGCAATTGGTTTTAAGGGTAGTTGGGATGACCATTTTCCCTTGGTTGAGTTCGCATACAACAACAACTATTATTCCAGTATTTAGATGGCTCCATTTGAAGCTCTTTATGGTAGGAGATGCAATCTCTAATTGGTTGGTTCAAAATCGGTGAGGCTTCAGTTATAGGGTCTAACATGGTATTCGATACCCTAGAAAAAGTTTAGTTGATCAGAGAAAGGCTCAAGAAAGCTCTGAGCCGACATAAATCATATGCACATATGCATAAAAAGGATCTCGAGTTCGAGATTAGTGAATTTATGTATTTAAAAATCTCTCCTATGAAGGGAGTGAAGAGGTTTGGCAAGAAGAAAAAGCTCAGTCCCCGATATGTTGGTCCCTTCAAAATTCTCAGTTGTTTTGGAAAGGTAGCTTATGAGCTTGAGTTGCCATCAGACTTAGCTTCAGTCCATCCAGTATTTCATGTCTCCTTGCTTAAGAAGTTCATAGATGAACCAACAGTTTTAGTCCCTATAGAGAGCGTAGATGTTCAAAATAACCTCTCTTATGAAGAGTTCCCAGTCAAAATTCTTGACTATCAGATTTGTAGACTAAGGAACAAAGAAGTTACTCTAGTCAAAATTCTTGGCGAAATCAGTCCGTTGAGAGAGCTACTTGGGAAGCAAAAGTAGATATGCAGACCAAGTATCCTCATCTCTTCTCCGCAAACTCAGATCCAGCTCAAGGTAATAGTTTTCCTTAAACTTACTCAGTTTCATGCTCAAATTTTCCTTACAAACTTGGTATCAATCACCATTGTTTATTCATTCATGCATTCTTGAGTCAATTAAATCATGTATACATGCATCAAATATGCATTCTCAGTATGAGAAAATCAGCTTATAAAAAATCCCAGTCATGCATTCATGAATAAACTCAGTCATGTACCCATGGATTAGATATGTATGAGCAGTATGAATTTCAGTAAATCCTAATGTCAGTCATGTAATCGTATTTCCGTTGTGAATGTTCAGTATGTACTTGAGTTTATCATTTATCCCATCTTAATCAGTCTCATTCGAGGACGAATATTCCCAAGGGAGAGATATTATAACACCCCGTAAAATCCTTAGCCTAATTCAGTCTTACATAGCATAAATGAGGTCTCATACTTAGGAAACTTTTAAGCTAAGTATTGATACTTAGTCTTATTTTTTACCTCAAAACTTCAATGGTTTTATATTTGACCTTCCCAGGCTTAGAATGTAAATTTTCAAGTTGATTCCTGATCAGGGATTTTAATAGGTCCTATTAGGTGAGTTCCAGAATTTACGAAATTCATTTAGGACATGTTTAGACGTGCAAAACAGTGGCATCATGCGATTAGCATGCGACACACGCTCCAGTCCACCCCTAGAGGGTATGATAGATCATACGGTGCATGCTCTATTTCGGTGCACTAGAGCATGCGACGCACGCTCCATAGCATGCCCCTGAAAAGTTTAGCTTCCAGCTCTGCGTATTTGAGGGCAATTGGGTCTTTTGGCTCACATCAAAAACGTTCTAAACACTAAATTTATCCCCAAATCACCAACATACACTTACTTTCTCTCAAGACCTCTAAAGAACAAGTCTTAGGGTTTTCAAGTCAAGATTCAAGTCTCAAGAACTCACCCCAGTCTTCACAAATTTAGAAATCAAGGTATGTAAAGTGTTCATCCAAGGGTTCCTTCCACCCTAGGAGTTCAAGAAACTTATTCTAAAAACATGAATTGTGATTTCTATATTGTGGGTTTGATTGAAATCATGTTGATGTTGTATTGTGTATTCCAAGTTAAGATATTTATTGAATTTCATGAAATCATGTTATTATGTGTGTTGGAATTCTTAAATTTGGTTTGTGTAATGTTGACATGATGTATTAGCTTATTGTTCATGTCTAAGCATAAAGTTATGCCTCCCATGTGTTTTTCAAAATACCTAAGTGACTGAAATTATGCTTTGTGATCCATGGGTGATCTTATAATGAACTCATGATAGAATTATATGTTCAATCAACTCCACAGTTCATATAGTTTTAGAGGCTTTTCAGACTATAGTATTTATAGATAAATATTTTAGTTTTAGTACTATTATACCGTATTTTTGAATTTATTGCAACATTGAACCTTATGGTATTTTAGCCCATTATTTTGCACATTTTAGTGTTATTATGCAGTTATTGCAACAGGTACCAGTCATGGGTTAGCTTGTGGTCCTTCAGGATTATGAGCACCGTGTAGCGTCCGAGGTACAGACCCGGGGCATTACATGTTTAATGGTGTTTTCTACTGAAACAGTATAACAGTCACCAGCTAAATGATTTTTCAGCCAGACTCATATGAACGCATGATCAAAGAACACAATTTGGTGGTAGATCTCAGCGGTATTGGTTGATTCAGGGTTCATACCGGTGGTTTGGGACTTTTTCGGTGATAATGAATGAGAAAGTGACTGCTATGCTTTTACTGGTAGCGATTATGGTGGGAGTTTTGTTGATAAACACCACTCTCACCGTCTTCGTTACCCTTCCAGTCTCTCTCTTTTGTTATTCTCTATTTTCTCTCTCTCTCTCATCCCTATCCCTCTATCGATCTCTTTTTTTTAGTATGTTTGTGACTGTATGTGTATATATGGGTCTATGAGGTAGCCGGTGAATATGTGTGGGAATATCTGTATGTGATTAGTGAGAATTATGAGGTCTGATTTAATGTATCCATTGTATCGATCAAGGTGACGATGAGTGTATTTTTGTGTTCTATATGATGAACTGTGTGTGCATAAAGATTATGTGTTGAGAGTATGTAAGGTGTGAGAATATTCTATATATTGTCGTATGTGTGTGCTATGAACTGTGTATATGAATTCCCCCCTTTCCTAATTCTGTTGTTATGTGTATATATTTCATGTGTGCCCAAGAATTTAAGTAAGGTGTGTGCATATATGGAGTATGAAGAATTCTATTAGTGAATGTATATTTTTGTTGATTTTTTTATGGTGAAAAAATATGAGTTGGGGTTATAAAGAGGGCCCACGTGGGTAGGGTTAGGGGTATGGGGTATGAGGTGTCCACCTCTAGTTGGAGAGATGGTTAATTTGTTATAACTTTGTTATTTTTTTTTGTCTTTTTTTGTGGAAGAATAATCACATGAGTGAAAGTGTAAGGTAAGATAGGGGTAAAAATGGTAAAAAAAATAATATGAAGAGGGAAAAAATTACGTGTCTAAAATCAGGGGTGGGTCTTTGAGGTCGACGAGGTTATTTGGGTGGTCAAATAGGCGAAATAGCGTGAAAGGGCTATTTTCAAGCCAAATCGATGTGCTATAGCTCACGATTTTCTGGGTGTACTCGAGTATTTGACGTATTTTGTATCAAAAATCTATCAGGGGATCCCAGGTAGGCTTTGGATCAACTAGGGGTTGGCCATTGGGGTCAAAAGGTCCGTTTGGGTGATCAAATGGGCAAAACGACGCAAACGGGCTATTTTTGGGTCACATCGGTGTGTTATACCTTACAATTTTCTGGGTTTACCCTGGTCCGGGGCATTTTTGGGGTCAAAAATTGACTGACAGCTCCCAGGCAGGATATAGATAGGCCAGAGGTGGGCCTTTGGGGCCGATTGGGTGGTCAAACGGGCAAAACGGCACAAATGAACCATTTTTATGCCAAATTAGTGTGTTATAACTCACAGTTTTCTAGGTGTGCTGATGGCCCAAGCGTGTTTTGGGACAAAAATTAAATGAGTGCTCCAAGTCATGTTGTGGATTCGCCAAGGGTGGGTCATTAAGGTTGGTTGGGCAGTTTGGGTGGACAAACGGGAGAAACGGCATAAATGGGCCAGTTTTTGGCCAAATTGGTGTGCTATGACTCGCGGTTTTTTGGGTGTGCCAGGAACCTAAGTGTATTTTAGGCCAAAATCAATCGGGGGATCCCAGAAAAGATATAGATCAACTAAGGGTTAGTCATTTGGGTCAGCAAGGATGTTTGTATAGTCAAACAGCGCGAACAGGCCATTTTCGTGCCAAATCGGTGTGCCCGGGTCCCTGGCATATTTTTGGCCTAAGATCGATCGAGGTATCCCAGGTAGGCTATCGAATAGCTGGGGGTGGTACGTTAGGGTTGAGGGCCGTTTGGGTGGTCAAACGAGCAAAACAACGTGAACGGGCTATCTGGGCCAAATAGGTGTGCTATAGCTCACAAGTTTGGGTGTGTACAGGGCCCAGGCTTTTTTTTAGGATAAAAATTAATCGGAGGATCCTAAGAAGGTTGTGGATCATCTAGGGTTAGGTTGTTTAAGTGGTCAAATGGGCAAAATAGTGCAAACGGATTATTTTCAGGCCAAATTAATGCACTATAGATCACAATTTTCTGGGTGTGCCCTAGGCCTGTAATGTTTTAGGCCAAAAATTAATCGGGGGGCACCCAAGGAGGCTTTGGATTTTCCAGGGGTGGGACGTTAGGATCAGAGAGGACGTTGGGGTCAGCCGTGCCATTTAGGTGGTCAAACAGGCAAAACAACACGAATGGTCCACTTTCAAGCTTAATTGGTGTGCTATAGCTTACGATTTTTTTGGGTGCGCCATAGGTCTGCCTAGGTGTGTTTTGGGCTAAAAATTGACTGGGGGCTTCCAATAAGGCTTTGAAAGGGCCAAGGGTGGGTCGTTGGGGTCAACAGGGCCGTTTGGGTGGTCAAATAAGTGAAACAGCGTGAATGGACAGTTTTCAGGCTGAATCAGTGTGCTATAGCTCATGATTTTCTGGATGTGCCTGGGGGTCGAGCATGTTTTGGACTTAAAATTGACTGGGGGATCTCAAGAAGGCTGTGTATCGGCCATAGGTGGGTCATTTGGGACGATAAGGCCATTTGGGTGGTCAAACAGAGAAATAATGCGAACGAGTAATTTTTGGGCTAAATTAGTGTGTTGTAGCTTACGGTTTTTTGGGTGTGCTACAGAACCGAGCATGGTTTGGCAAAAAATTAATCAGGGGTTCCCAGGCAGGCTGTAGATCGGTCAGGGGTGGGCCGTTGGGGTTGTCGGGGTTGATTGGGTGGTCAAACGAGCGAAATAGCACGAACAAACTATTTTTAGGCCAAATTGGCGAGCTATATAGCTCACAATTTTCTAAGGTGCCCAAGGCTCGGGTGTGATTTGGTAAACTCAATCAATGTCTCCCAAGAAGGATATAGATTGGCCAGAGGTCGGTTGTTGGGGTCGGTAGGGCCGTTTGGATGATCAAATGGGGTGGTAAAATGGGAGAAACAAAGTAAATGGGCTATTTTCGGGCAAAATCTGTGTATGATAGCTCACGATATTTTAGGTGTGCCTGGGTCACGAACATCACTTAGACCAAAAATAGTCTAGGGCTCTTTGATAGGCTGTGGATCAGCTAGAGATGGGTCGTTGGGGACGGCATTGTCATTTGGGTGGTCAAACAGGTGAAATGGCGCAAACAAGCAATTTTTGGGCAAAATCGGTGTGCTATAGCTCATGGATTTTTGGGTGTGTTTGGGGCTCGACCCTTTTTTTTTTGCTGAAAATCAATCGGGGTCTCCCAGGCAAGTTGTGGATCGGCCAAGGGTGGGCTGCTGGGATCGACAGGGCCATTTGGGATGTCAACAGGCAAAATAGCGTGAACGGACCATTTTCAGGCTAAAAGTATGCTATAGCTCATGATTTTCTGGGTGTGCCCAGGTGCCGAGTGTGTTTTGGGTAGAAAATCAATTGAGGGCTCCCATAAAAGATGTAGATCAGCCAGGGGTGGGCCACTGGGCTCGATCGGGTCGTTTGGACGATCAAAACAAGTGAAATGGTGCAAACGGTCTATTTTCATGCTAAATTAGTGTGTTATAACTCATAGTTTTTGGGGTTGCCAAGCGCCTGGGCGTGTTTTAGGTCGAAAATCAATCGGGGGATCCCAGGTAGGCTGTGGATTGGCCACGGATAGGTCATTGGGCTTGGTGGGGCTGTTTGGGTGGTCAAACAGGCAAAACGGTGCATACGGGCCATTTTAGTCAAATTAATGTGTTATAGCTCAGGTTTTCTGTGTGTGCACGGGGCTCGGGTGGGTTTTGGGCCAAAAATTGACTGAGGGCTCCCTGGTAGGCAGTGAATTGGCCAAGTGTGGGTCGTTAGGTTCAGCAGAGCTGTTTGGACGTTCAAACGGGAAAAATAGCGTGAACAGGCCATTTTTGGGCCAAATTAGTATGTTATTGCTTGCGATTTTCTGGGTGTGCTCGGGGCATGGGCATGCTTTGGCCCAAAAGTCAATCGAAGGCTCCTAGGCAGGCTGTGGATCAGTTAAGGGTAGGCCATTGGGGTCGGCAGGGATGTTTGGGTGGTAAAATGAGTAAAACAGTGTAAATTAGCCATTTTCAAGCTAAATTGGTGTGCTATATCTGATGGTTTTCTGGGTGCTCGGGGTCCAAGAGTTTTTTGGGCTGAAAATTAATCGAATACTATTAAGAAGGCTATGGATGAGACAAGGAAGGGTCGTTGGAGTCGGCAGGGTCGTTTGGTGGTCAAATGGGAGAAATGGTGCGAATGATCTATTTTTAGGCCAAATTGGTGTACTATAGCTCACGAAATTCTAGGTATGCTGGGGGGATCTCAGGCGGGCTGTGGATCTTCCAGGGATGGTCCTTTGATGTCGACGTTGTTATTTGGGTGGTCAAATGGGCAAAATGGTGCAAACGAACAGTTTTGGGGAAAATTAATGTATTTTAGCTCTCAAGCAAGCTGTGGATTGGCCAGGGTAGGCTGTAGGGATCAACAGGACCTTTTGGATGGTCAAACGAGCGAAACATCATGAACATGCCATTTTTAGGCCAAATCGGTGTACTATAGCTCACAGTTTTCTGGGTTTACCCAGTGCTCGAGCATGTTTTAGGCAAAAAAATTGACTGAGGGATCTTAGGAAGGTTATGGATCCTCCAGGGGTAGGTCATTGAGATCGGGGGGTGTTTGGGTGGTGAAACGGGTGAAATGGCATGAACGGGCTATTTTTGGGTTAAATCGGTGTGCTATAGCTCACAATTTTTTTATTTTGCTCAGGGCGCGAACTTTTTTGGGGCCAAAAATCAATTGGGGGATCCCAGGTAGGATATGGATTGTCCATGGATATATCGTTATGGTCGACGGGGATGTTTAGGTGGTCAAACGGTAGAAAGAGCGCATGCGTTCTATTGTAGTCAAATCAGTGTGTTATAGCTCACAGTTGTTTGGGTATGCCCACGGCTCAGGCGTGTTTTGGGCCAAAACTTGACTAAGGGCTCCCTGGTAGGCTATGGATCGGCCAAGGGTGGGCCTTTTGGGTTTGGAGGGGCCGTTTGGGTGGCCTAACAGGCAAAACAATGGGAACATGTTGTTTACAAGCTAAATTGGTGTGCTATAGCTTACGGTTTTTTGGGTGTGCTCAGGGTCAGGGCATTTTTTAGGTCGAAAATCGACTAGGCTCCCAAGAAGGCTATGGATCGGCCAGGAATTGGCTGTTGGAGTCGATGGGGCTGTTTGGGTGGTCAAATAGGCGAAACAACGTGAATAGATTATTTTTGGGCCAAATTGGTGTGCTATAGCTCATGAATTTCTAGGTGTGCCCGGGGCCCAAAAGTATTTTAGGCTAAAATTTGATCAGGGGCTCCCAGGCAGGCTGTGGATCAGCTAGGGTTATCGGGGCCGTTGGGGTGGTTAAATGGGTGAAACAGCGTAAATGGTCCATTTTCGGGCCAAATCAGTGTGTTATAGCTCATAGTTTATTGAGTGTGCCCGAGCCTCAAGCGTGTTTTGGGCCAAATATTAATTGAGGATCCCAGGCAGGCTGTGGATCGGCTAAGGGTAGGCCTTTGGGGTCGGTTGGACCGTTTGGGTAGTCAAAAGGGCGAAACTACCTGACAGGGCCATTTTTTAGCCAAATCGGTGGGCTATAGTTCACGATTTTTGAGTTGTGCCCAGGGCATATTTTGGGCCAAAAATAAATCGAGGGAACCCATGGAGGTGTGAATCATACAGGGGTGGGCCGTTGGAGTCGACAGAGATTTTTGGATGGTCAATCGGGCATAACGGTGAGAACAGGTCATTTTAGGGCTAAATCGGTGTACAGCTTACAGTTTTCTGGGTGAGCCTAGGGCCCGGGCGTGTTTTAGGCAAAAAATAACTGGGAGCTCCCAAGAAGGATGTGGATTGTCAAGAGGTGGGCCGTTGAGGTCGGTGCGGCCGTTTGGGTGGTCAAATGGGCAAAACGATGTGAACGAACCATTTTCTGGATAAATTAGTGTATTATAGCTCCCGATTTTCTGGGAGTGCCTGGGGCCCGAGCTTGTTTTGGGCCAAAAATAGACCAAGGATCCCAGGCATGTTGTGGATCATCTAGGGTGGGCCGTTGGGGTTAGTGGGGACGTTTGGGTTGTCAAACGTGCGAAACGGTACAAACGGGCTATTTGGGGGCAAAATCAGTGAGCTATAGCTCACGGTTTTCTGGTTTTGCCTAGGTCCTGGGCGTGTTTTAGGTTAAAAATCAACCAGGGGCTCCCAGGAAGGTTATGGATCATCTATAGGTGGGTCGTTAGGTCGGCGAGGCTGTTTGGTTGGTCAAATGGGAGAAACATTGCAAACGGTCCATTTTGGGCCAAATCAGTGTGCTATAGCTTATAGCGTTCTGGGTATGCCCAGGGCCCAAGCTTATTTTTGGCCAAATATTGGCCGAGGGCTCCCAGGAAGGCTACGAATCAGCCAAGGGTATGCCGGCGGGGTTAGCGGGGCCATTTAGGTGGTCAAACAGACCGAACGGGCTATATTCACGCTAAATTAGTGTGTTATAGCTCACGGTTTTTTGAGTGTGCCGGGGGCCAGGAGTGTTTCAGACAAAATCAATTAGTGGGTCCCAAGAAGATTTTAGATCATCCAGGGGTGGTCCGTTGGGGTCGGCGAGGCCGTTTAGGTAGTCAAACGAGCAAAATGGTGCAAATGGGTCATTTTTGGGCCTAATCGGTGTGCTATAGCTCATGGTTTTTTGTGTGCGCCCTAGGACTAGGCATATTTTGAGCCATAAATTAACCGGGGACAACCAAGGAGGCTTTAGATATGCCAGGGGTTGGCCGTTGGGATCGGCAATGCCGTTTGGGTGGTCAAACGAGCGAAACAGCACGAACGACCCATTTTCAGGCCAAATTAACATGTTATAGCTCATGGTTTTCTAGGTGAGCTCGGGGTTCGAATGTGATTTTATATGAAAATTGATTGTGGGCTACCATGAAAGTTAAGGATCGACCATAGGTGGTCTGCAGGCAAAACGGGAAAATCAAGCTATTTTGGGGCCAAATTGGTGTGCACGGGATCCAAGCGTGTTTTGGACCAAAAATTGATCAGAGGCTCCCAAGTAGGCTGTGGATTTCCCAGGGTGAGCCGTTGGGGTTAGTGGGGACATTTGGGTGATCAAACGGGCGTAACAGTGAGAATGGGCTATTTTTAGGCCAAATTGGTGTGTTATAGTTTAAGGTTTTCTGGGTGTGCTCGGGCATGTTTTGGGCTAAAAATTGATTGGAGGCTCCAAAGAAGGTTGTGGATCATCCAGGGATGGATCGTTGGGGTCGACGGGGCTGTTTGCATGGTCAAACGGGCAAAACGGTGCATACCGACCATTTTATAGCCAAGTCGGTGTACTATAGCTCATAGTTTTCTGGTTGTGCTCGGGTCCCGGGCATGTTGTGGGCTAAAAATTGATCGGGCCTCCTAGGAAGGCTGTGGATTGTCCAGTAGTGGGTCATTGGGGTCGGCGAGGTAGTTTAGGTGGTCAAACGGTCGAAACGGTGCGAATGAGCAATTTTCAAGCCAAATCGGTGTCTATAGCTCACAATTTTTTGGGTGTGATTGGGGCTTGGTTTTTTTATGGGCTAAAAATCGATCAAGCCCAACCATGTTTGGACCAAATCAATGGGTATTAGCCCATGGTTCTCGGGATATGGCCGAGGCTTGGGCGAGTTTTAAACTGAAATCGATCAAGGGCCCCTGGCAGACTGAGGAGTGGGGAAGAATGGGTCAGCGGGATCGGTAGGGTCGTTTGGTTAGTGAAATGGATAAAACAACATGAACGGTCTATTTTCATTCCAAATCGGTGGGTGTTACCCATGGTTCTCGGGGTGTGCCCAGGGCCTGGGCATGTTTTAGGTCAAAAATCGATTAGGACCCCATACAGGCTGAGGAGTGGGGGAGTTTGCAGCGGTAGGGTTAGAGAGGCCATTTGAGTGGTCAAACAAGCAAAACAACACAAACGAGCCATATCGGGTAATATCGGTCGGTGTTAGCCCATGGTTCTCGGGGTATGGCGGGGCTCGAATGTGTTTTGGGCCTAAAATCAACTAGGCCCCCCAAAAAGGTTGAATAGTAGGGAGGTGGGCCAGTGAGGCCAGTAGGGTCATTGGGTGGTCAAACGGGCGAAACGGCACTAAAAGGCTAGTTTTTGGCCAAATCGATGGGTGTTAGCCCACTGTTCTAAGGGTATGCCTGCGTCCCGGGCATGTTTTAGGCTAAAAATCGACAAGGGCCCCCAAGCAAGTTGAAGAGCGGGGGAGGGTGGATCAACGAGATCGGTGTGCCTGGGTCCCTGGTGTTTTTTCGATCGAAAATCAATCGGGGACCCTAGGCAAGCTGAGAAGCGTGGGAGGGTGGGTCGACGGGGTCGTTTAAGGGGTCAAACGGTCGAAACGGCACAAAAAGACCATTTTAGAGTAAATCGGTAGGAGTTAGCACATGATTCTTGGGGTGTGCCCGGGGCTCGGACGTGTTTTGGGTTGCAAATCGACCGGAGGCCCACGGGCAGGCTGAGGAGCGAGGGAGGTTGGGACGGTAAGGTCGTTTGTGTGGTCAAATGGGCGAAACAGGACGAACAGACCATTTTTGGGTCAAATCGGTGGGTGTTAGCCTACGATTCTCAGGGTGTGCTCGGGGCCCGGGCGTGAAGCGGACCTGGGTGGTTCTGCGAGGCCGCTGCATCTATTTTGGTTTTGCCAAAAAATTATATTATATATGTACGGTTAAAATAGTAGGTATTGAAACAACCCCACCCCCCATGTTTTCTTCTTTAAATTTTGAATTTCCTTAATAGAAGTATTGGTTCCACCATTAATTATACTGAATATATTATTGTTGTTCTTAAAAGGGCAATACTTCTCAGTGACTCCAATGTAGAATTCAACTTCACGAAATACTAATCCAATTGATACAACCAACTTATTCTTCGATATTGAAATAATTTTATTGTTTAAAATAGATGTGGATCCATTACTTTGTCTTTTTCTACAAATTTAGATACATTTGAAGGTCAAACAAAACAAACGTAAACTTCAATTTCAAGTCAAAATTCCTTCTATTGTAAATTCAAAAATTCATGTTTTAGTCATGTTACATGATCCTAGTTCAATTCCATAACAATGTTCATAAGGACATATAAAACAATATTGTTTTCTACCAAAAAAAATAAATAACAAACATACAAGATTGCTGCAATATTCTCACACAAATACCTTCTGTTGTTCTTTAGTACAAATTCTTCAAACAATATATGACTGCTAAGACCACTACTCATTATCATTGCTTAGTGTCGACTATCGATTCTTCTATGACATGTTGAAGACTACAAGATTATATTTAATATAATTGAAACAGTACACAACTAATATAAGGTACTTCTTGGTCGTGAATATCTATACTGGTTATTTATTGTTCAAGAAATCTTAACGTTTAGACAGTTCATACAGTCTATGCATGGTGTTTTGATCTAAGATTTCAATTCTTCCGTGTTTCAGCAGCAACGACGTTCAAGGTCAGAATATTTTTAGCTAGAGCACCATGTCTTCTACTAAGCAAAAATCTGTCAGGTATATCTAAGAATCTTGAATTTGTGGCTAAAGTACTTGTAGCTTATGGTAATTTTTTTTGTAGTCATCCTTTTCTATGTTGCTCGGACTCTTCAAAAATGTTGTGGGGGAGCGTGTCAGATAATACTAAAATCCATATAGGTGTGGTAGCATTTTTGGAGAGTCCGAGCAATATCACTAAGCTATGTTCATTTTTGTTCTGATGCAAACCTGTATCTGTAATCAGATTTCCAAATGACTTTGACATTGCGAAGTCTGGATCATACAACGCGACGAAATTCCTCAAAACTGTCTCCATAAAGAAGCATGAAGAAACATCTAACTTAGAGCTCGAGAAGGTAGAAATAGAGCCAAAAATGAAGATGTTTCGAAAGAAAAAGCTTTCAAGAGTATTTTCTGAGGACTATGATGGGTTGCAATGGAAGATACTCGATCCGCGAGGACGTCCTATAAACATATGGAACAAATGTTTCCTCATTGCTTGTCTTACTTCTCTGTTTGTTGATCCATTGTTCTTCTATTTGCCAAGTGTTAACGATGAAATCTGCATGGATGCAAGTTATCCGATGGAGATAGTCCTTACAGTCGTTCGATCAGTGATAGATGCATTTTATCTGGTTCAGATTTTAGTTCATTTTCGAACAGCTTATGTTGCACCATCCTCTCGCGTTTTTGGAAGAGGAGAGCTAGTCATTGATTCATCGAAAATTGCTTCAAGGTATCTTCAAAAGGATTTTTGGGTCGACCTCTTGGCTACTCTTCCTCTTCCTCAGGTATCCTCCAAGTCTGTAGCAGTCTTTTCGCGATTTAAAAACTTATAGTCTGCTGTTATTTCCTCTGTTCTGATTTTACATGCCAAAAATGGACTGATAAGTTGGTAGATATAATGTCTTTTAGGCTTACAAGTTGCATCAAATGTTGATTTGCATAGCTACATCGACTGTAAGGTGGTCAGTTGAACACTCTTCGTCAGAAAATCATACTGTCTATATAGAAAACAATACTGTATATATAGGCCAAAGTTTACTTTATATAGATATATATTAAATCTTCAACACCCTTAACGAGATTTCTGTTTTCAGGTTTTGATTTGGGCTGCAATCCCGTCTCTCAGAGGTTCGAACATTATTGGTGCAAAACACGCCTTACGCCTGACTATCATTTCTCAGTTCCTCTTGAGGCTATGTCTGATTTTTCCACTTTCATCTCACATTATCAAGACCACCGGCGTTATGGTGGAAGCGGCTTGGGCTGGCGCGGTGTATAACCTCGTGCTCTTCATGCTGGGTAGTCATGTAAGTTATATGCAATGATGAGAAACATTGTAAAATTAACATTTGCCAAAATAGCATTATCTGTCAAAAAATCTAAGGTGGACTAAATTTGTTGTTCCACTTTACTAAATACAGTCGAACCTCTCTATAACGACCTCGTTTATCTAGATATCTTCTGCTGCTACAGAAAAAATGTTATAGAGAACATATAATATAGCATAACATGAAAAATCAGTTCAAAAAGAAAACTACGTTGTGAGTTTTCATACGCGTAAATTGTTGACTTGGCTATCATTTTGATTGTGATTCTTGTTAAGGTCATGGGATCTTGTTGGTACCTTTTAGCTGTGGAGAGACAAGAACAGTGTTGGAAGAAAATTTGTGATCAACAACAACCGTATTGCCAGTATTGGTATTTCGACTGCCAGAGGATGAACGATACCAGTAGAATCGCGTGGTATCAATGGAGCAATATATCTACATTATGTGGTCCTAGCAGCAACTTCTTCCAATTTGGAATCTTTAACGATGCACTGACTTATCGCGTTACACAGTCATCGTTCTTGAACAAGTACACATATTGTTTTTGGTGGGGCTTAAGGAATCTAAGGTAACAAAATGCAGCTAAAAGACCTGTTAGTTTTCTTTGATTATAAATGTTAACTTTCTTCGATCAACTTTTGCAGCTCTATCGGGCAGAATCTCATGACAACTACGGACATTAATGAAATCAATTTCGCAGTTGTTCTTGCAATTCTTGGATTATTATTTTTCGCGTTACTTATTGGGAATATGCAGGTAAGTCATTGGATGATCTTAGCCCAATTTGTACTGAAAATGTGTCATTGATATGGTCTTGTTTTTTTTAATACAAGAGCTTCCTTCAATCAACTACTAAGAGACTTGAAGAATGGAGGATTAGGAGGACCGATACAGAAGAATGGATGGATCATCGCCAACTACCCCACGATCTAAAGGAGAGGGTGCGGAAATATGATCTGTATCGGTGGGTGACAGCAAGAGGTGTTGACGAAGAATCAATCATTAGAAGCCTTCCTGTGGACCTCAGAAGGGACATCAAGCGCCATCTTTGTCTTGATCTAGTTCGTCGAGTAAGTATCATATACTTGTATACCTCGACTTCTATCTAACTCTTGTTGGATGCTGCATCTGTTACTTCCTAGTACTTTAGTTGTTGGACGAGTCTACTGAATTGGTTATGTGCCTTTTTAACCTTGCTCGTCCTGCAGGTCCCACTATTTGATCAAATGGATGAGTGTATCTTGGATGCAATATGTGAAAGGTTGAAACCACTTTTATACACAGCAGGAACCTGCCTTGTTCGCGAAGCTGATCCAGTGAAGGAAATGCACTTCATTATACGTGGCCATTTGGATTCCTACACTACTGATGGAGGTAGAACAGGATTCTTCAATTCATGTAAGCTCGGTCCATGTGACTTCTGTGGTGAAGAGCTACTAACATGGGCACTAGACCCTCGTCCGAGTATCATCCTTCCATCCTCTACGCGTACAGTGATCGCTCTTACTGAAGTTGAAGCGTTTGCATTGTCTGCAGAGGATGTTACATTCGTGGCATCACAGTTCCGTAAGCTACATAGCAAGCAGTTAAGGCATACGTTCAGGTTTTACTCGAACCAATGGAGGACTTGGGCCGCGTGTTTTATACAAGCAGCTTGGTTTCGGTACAAAAGAAGGAAAGAGGCTGCCGAGTTTAATAAAGCGAAGCAAAGTCACCTTGCTGCTCCTGTTGAACTACGCGATGAAGGAAGAAGCGCGTCGTTGGGACAAAAGGCTTCAGAATTTGCTGTATATGCTGCAAAATTGGCAACAAGCACCAGAAAGGGTGGTAGCATGAGGGGAGAACTAGAAATTATTAGTTCATTACAAAAGCCTATTGAACCTGATTTTTCGGTTGAGGATAGATGAGCGGAAATACTAGTCTGGATTTTTAGTTTATGGGTTCTGAACATATTATTTATACATATTAAATGAAATTTTTAATGAAAATGTAGGGTTTAAGCCAAAGATACTGGGTTCTGCTGAGCTCGTCGCTTTAAGGTTGGCTCCACCCCTGGATGGAGCACTTCAAATAGGATTTACTTATATTATGAAAGTTTTTTAATTAGATTGTGAATATCAAATACGTGGTTGTTGTATCATAAACATTACGTACTATTTTTTCGTTGAGATTGAAATGTAAGTCTGTCTTCACTTGTGGGACTACACTAAGTGTCGTTGTTGTTGTTGTTGTTATTCCAATGTAAGTAAGATCTATATATAAGCTGTGGTGCCCTTGTTTTGGAACTACAAACAATGAAGGTGGTCAGTTGAACACTTTTTACTTGAAAATTACACCGTTTATATAAGTTAAACATCAGTTTATATATTTATTAAATCTTGAAACCTTATGTCTGAATTTAGATATCCGAAGGTCTGCTTACAATAGACCCTTGTGGTCCACCCTTCTCCAGACCCCGCTCATACGAGAATGCCCTTTTCTAGTGTTGAACCTTTGGGCTATTTATTAATGGGTTTTATATAACCAACTGGAGCTGGATTGGGTTATAGAAGACTGGAACTCAAGAATCTGGCCTGAATAACCATAATTTGGCCCATTTCATGTTAAATAAAAGACATTTGGACTATTATACATACTCCTTAATTCAGAGGGACTAATAACAACAACAACAATAACTACATACTCAAGTTAATCCCACAAAGTGGGGTCGGGAAAGGGTAGAGTGTATGCAGATCGTATCTCTATCTCAGAGGTGAGGTAGAAAGGTTGTTTCTAATAGACCAGCGGCTCAAGACGAAGATGGAGTAACAATGAAATTCACATATTAGAGCTTAACACCAGCATAAATTTATGGCTAGATTAATTTGAAAATGATAAAATTAAAACTTGAAGTTTCATACCAACCACGGATTCAGTCCGAGATAGAAAGATATGGAGATCGTGAATTTAGGTAGAAGGATCGATAGTAGGTAGCCTAGTGTTGTCGTACTTGTATGTGGGAGAGGCAGGGAGCTAGTCCCCTCTTCTCATCTTCTTCGTAGTTAGTAGTATTAATTATTAATTATTCGCATAGTATCTTTTTCTCCAGTTTTACTACTATAATCGTTATTTAATTTGTTTTGTTCATCTCGTTATTTTGTGGTCGTTATTTTCCTTTCAATCTTATTTTAATTGCACTTTTTCTTAGCGAGTGTCACCAGAAATAACTTGATCTACATCATAAAAGTAGGATTTAAGTTTGTGTACATTATCCTACCTTCCCCGGATGCCACAATACGGGTCTTGGGAGAATAGTATGTATGCAGACAGCCTTATATCTATTTTGTGCGATACCGATATTATTTTTTATAGAACTTCGACTTAAAAGAGCATAATCACAATAGCTACGAGTACTAATGCATTTAAATTGTTATAAAATAATTATTGGTTATTATAAGTCTGCTTGACGTGATAGTAGAAAATCTATTACACTTTACTTACACACTTAATTAACATGTTGGTTAACAATTGAAAAGTCGGTTAAGCAACTAATTAAGTTGACTATTTAATTAATGAGAATAGTTGATTAGAAATTAAAGGAATAATTAAGATTCTAGTACCCCACCCCCAAAGTGTAATTTAGAAGTAGACAAATGGCTTTTATTAGTGGAATTTGGTGCTAGCAAAATAACGTAGTAGAGTAGTAAGTATTTTTTTTTTCATTTTTAGTTAGATGTTTTCGATTTGAATTAACTTTGACTATAAAGTTCTTTATGGTAGGAAATACTTTACCGTCCAAATTAAGTAGGAATTCCCGATGTAAATTTAAATTAGTCAGGCCTCAAAATAAATACCGATCATCTAATAAAACCTAAAAAAAAACATGGAATTTGGTAGTTAATACCGTTAGGATGTCAAATAAAGTTCTTATAATAATCCCTTTATTCCATCCAAGAATAATAAAGTCTACCAAAAAGCACACCACTTATTTGTCTTTGTCAATATCAATTATTCTCACTAATTACTTTGTTAATATCATTGCCACTTCCATACTATAATCACGGATAATAATTTTTTTAAAAAAGAAATTGTTTATCATCGTCATTAATATCCATACTTTTGGTGGTAGTTTTTTATGAGTGTAAGTTCTATATACTGTCGTGTGAAAAAAAATATTTTACACAATAAGATTATTTATTAGATAATAATAGGTAATTTAACTTAATAATTAGTATTGATTAATAACCTAGAAATAAATGGTGAGTAACCATGTTAAAAATATACTAATGGTACAAAAATTCATTGGACATATATAATTCAAACCCTATATATAAATTGGTAAGCATTATAGAGTTATGTGTTAAGATATACACATAGTTAATATAATTTTTTTAATACCGTCGTATTACGTAAAAAGAGATTTATCTATAGGTAAAACTTTCTAAAATATTGGATTTAAAATTTTGAAAATGGGAAAGGATTTCATGAAAAAAATTTAAAATTTCATGGGAGGCGACATGTATCTTGTAGATTTAGTCAAAGTGCATAAAAATTGATTTGGACATCATAATTATTAAGAAAAAAAAAGGAGGAGGGGGGGGGGATAGCATAAACATACACCTTAACTCATCATATTTACACAAAAATCCCCTCTCTTACAAAGTAATTATAAAAATGTCAACTAATTATTATCTTTGCTGCATATATTGGAGGCTAATTATATATCTCGACAGATCTAAAATCGAGAAAAAAAAAATCTATTGGGAGCTAATTATGTATTTCTTCAAAAGAAAAAATTTATCTTCGTTGGATGTAATATGTATCTCGACAGATTAAAAATAAAAAATATATCTATCGGAAGCTAATTATATATCTTTATAAAGGAAAAAATATATCTTTGTTAGATGTATTGAGAACTAATTATTTATCTCGATAGATTCATAATTGAGATTTTCTCCTCCAAATTTTTTAAATTTATGTTTTAAAAGGATTCCATGGGAAATAATGAAACCATGCATGTTTTTAGGTCTAAAATGGCGGCCGTCCATGCATGCCTATGAAAGCTATTTATCAACAAACATGAAACCGATAAGTTGTTATCTTTAGTTTACCTTTTCTTTTTTTTAAGGAAAAAAAGCATCGTTTTTATTTCAAACTATATCCGAAAAGTCGAAATCATATCTAAACTATACTAGTGACTTATTACATATTTAAACTATAAAAAAAGTGAAATTATTTACACCCTATCAGGCTACCACCACTTGCATATGTGTAGTGTTTTACACGCACTGCCACATCAGCACTACGTCAGTAAAAAGTATTACTTTTTTATAGTTAAGGTGTATAATAGGTCACTTATATAGTTTAGGTGTGGATTCGACTTTTCGACCATAATTTGGTGTAGAAACGATGATTTTTCCCTTAATATTTTTAGCCGTTTACTTTTGTTATTTAATAGGCTAGACGCGCTTAAAATAAGTGTAACACACGCTCCTTAGAATGGGGTCACGGGGAGGTAATAATATCACTTTTTTATAGATAAGGTGTGTAATAGGTCACTAGTATAATTTAAGTGTGATTTAGACTTTTCGTGTATAGTTTAAGGTGGAAACGATGTTTTTTCCCTTTTAAAAAAAAATAAAAAATTTTAAACAAATACATATATTAGTCCAACTTTTAAACAAGTTAAATTAATTAATTTTAAACAAATTTAATGAATCATGTTTTCACCAGTCAATTTTGCTACTCTAATAAGAGTTCAAACATTCAAATTCTTTAAAATTTTTTTCTTTCTTTCTTTTTAATTCCAAATAAGTCAAAAGAAAAACGAGTCAGAAAATAGTCAAATTAAAGTAAGGCCTTTTTGAACTTGACTAATGCAACAAAGCCTAACCACCGAAAGGCTTTTCTCTTTGCTGTAGGAACTCATTTCATACATGTTTTTTAAATTTGTTTTGTTCTTAATCTACATTTTCAAGAAAATAAACAATAAGTGAAAAAGAAGTATTAACGATGGAGGCCTTGAAGTAACTGCTAAATTTGATTCCATGTGATCAAGAGGTCATACATTCAAGTCATGAAAATAGCATCTAACAGAAATAATGCAAGACAAGATTGAGTACAATAAATCTTTATGGTAATCTTGATCGTTACAAAGGGAGATGCTACCGCATCGAGTGTGTTATTGGAGAAAAGGATAAATATATTGCTCATGTAAGCTTATCCTCCTCCATTTAGCAGCATCTTAAGATGGCATAGCCTTAAAAATTGAAAGATGAGGTTCAAACGCGGAAAGGCTTATGGTTGATACCTAAGCACCCAGACATGAGGAAGGGCGTAGTAATCGATGAAATACTTCGGAAAGTTAAAAATAAGTATAGATTCGGGACCTTCTCCAAACACCATACGACGACAGTTTTAATGCACTGAACTGTATTTTGTGAAAAATTAATTATTAACATTTAGAAGAAAAAAATAAGAAATTAAAGTTGGTCTGACTAGATAAAAGGGGTCCATAATTGTTTGCAACTTCACTAATGTTGTTCCCCTTTTATGTCTCAAACCTCATGAGCTTGTCCACTTAATTTTCATCATCTTTTGGAATTTTTATGAAAAAATTTCACCTCCTTTTTCATGGGATTTTGAGCCATAGTACTTAATTAGAACTTTATATTATTAAAAGAAAATCAATTTTAAATTGTTGTTTTGATCAATCAAAAGCATGCATAAAGTTTTTAAAGTAAGGTGCTTATTATTATGATCTGTTTTGCATGGCTGACCAACATCTCAATATTTTTCAAAAGTAAAAAGTGTTTAACTAACTAATAAGCCACCTTAGGGTATTTGAAAAAATTATCTAAATAATTTTCTTTTTAACACTTTAAACCGATCATAACGTAAGTAATTCAATGCTCTATGCAGAGAAATGAAATCAGAATTCGTTCAGATCCTCCCTCATATTTGATCTTTTTTTAGTGGTTTTTCCAACTATATATCTTCGTTTTTACAATCACGACAATATATTCAATGTGATCCTACACAAGTGGAGGTATATGTCAACCTTGTTCCAACCTTATAAAAGATATAAAAAGATTGTCTCCGATAACCCTTGAGTACTCAAGAAGAGTATTTTAAACAACTTTTCAATGATGACAAAACAAATTAATTAAGAGACTAATGTGAATGTACATGATTTAATTCATTCCAAACACTAGTACTCGTCAATATATATTTGCTAATTATTGTATCTAAATATGACAAATTCTACTAATTCAGACTCACATAGCTTAAAGCTCATTTTTGTGGTGAAGTGTAGCTAAATTGCCCTATACCCAAAAGCATTAACGAATAAATGGAAGGTCGTACCAAGTGATGCTTCATTTTAGCTTAAATGTGACGATTTATAATCACATCAATATCTACGATTTGTTTAAACTATACTTTACTCAAAAAATATATCGAAAAAGAAAATAGGCATTCCAAAGAATATTAAGAAAATAAAAGGACTTTATTCATCATGCAATTCTACTTCAAAAACTTTTTTTAAATCCGAAGATCTATTAAAAACAAATTCTCTGAGGCATAAAAATAGCACTAGTTCTAAACTTCTAATCAACCTTCCTAGTTTAATAATAGTAATAAATACCTTCCTAACTGTTAATATGAGTAAGGCAACTCATTCTTTTTCCACTAATTTGAGTAAATAAATCAGTCAAAACAAGGAAAGTAACTTTAATTCCCAATAAACTAATATTTTTTTGAAAAAACAAGAATTATTATCAAACATGATCATGATTGGTTATCTACTACCTTAAGTCATTACATCTTGCTTAACACTTAGCAATTTCTTTTTTCTCTCTTTTAAGTCAAAGATAATCAAGGTTAAAAGTTGTAAGAGAAATCATTATAGTCACAACTTAGACTTCTTTTAACATAATTCAAACGCTACTAGCTAGTTGAAGCCAATGCCTCTATAGTAACAATAAAATTAAGAGCATACACTATATACATCGACAGTGTAAGTAATTTTTTTAATCTCATCGATCAGATCATTTTTATCTGTTACAGCAGATAATTTGTCTGATTTTTAAGATTACAAATCCCGTATTTCAATGAAGTTCACATGTAATTATCTTTTTGATACCTGATAGTATAAAATATACGTTAGACTAATAGTTTGTATAATTTAAAGTCTGAAATTTTTTAAAAAAATTTTTAAATGAACGCTAACCTATTTTGAAAGCAAACATGCTAGCCATGCACTCATACAAGTCTTACTGAATAATCATTACCCAATGAAAGCACTCTAAATTTTAGGCTTTTTAAATTTTCCAAGTTGAACCTTCTATGGTCAAAAAAATATTGTCTGATCACATTAATTTGTACTTTATTTTATGGTCTCCATCACATGTTAAAGAAAATGTCCTTTCCACAAATTTTGGATTAATTAGTTCCAAAACTTCATCAATATGTTGCTGGTTTTGCTTCCAAAAAAAATTACCGACTTAAGGAAGAATGTGAAATTTATGAATTCTTAATCTTGTGACTGTCTGAAATTAATATATAAGGATAATTAAATTAACAAATTATTAAATATTTATAGATACTCAATGATTAAAGGTATGCGCAAAAACTATTAAATTCATGTGAACTCGTAAGTCCTAACTTATAAAGTAGTTCCTCCCCTAGGTAGGGGCGGGTTTAGATGGTCGGTTATGATGGAGGTGAACTACTAGAAGTTTTTATGAACATGAATTTGAACGGCTCGATGCACAAAACAATGACATAATAGGATAAAAAATTATAAATTATAAGAATTTTCTTTCTTGTTTTCTATACTATTGCTTTGAGACAAAGGAAAACAAAAAGAGGAAAGGTTAAAGTGCTTAAACCCAATATAGGAAACAACTTAAAACATTTTTTTGCTTCTTCTTTGACCAAATTCAAATATGGAAGATCTATATTTTGACCTTATAGTAACCCTATTTTCTTGAAAGAACAATTAACATAATTTAAGATTCTCTTAGTGACATAAGGCTGATGAATATGCATGCTAATTAAGCAAAAGCATGTGACAATAAATAAGTCAATAATGTAAAGTAATTAGCCTAGTAAACCATCTTAAATTTTACTATATGGACCAGATTTAGAATTTAAATATTGTGAATTCTCAGTTGTCACGATAAAGGATCAAATTTTAACCTATAGTGTTGAGTTATCTAAGCTATCCATGCAAGATTCAGGTACCAGGTAATTCGTGGAAAGAATGATCTAATGAATAGAAATAAATTAGAATTAAATTGAGTAGATATATCTAGGGAGAATTCGCTTCGATGAAACTATTTCCTAATTAATAGACATTTATATGTTGTGTTATTTCACAATTGAATCGATTAATTTTATTTTAAATGCACCTAATTAAGTTAGGGTTCATCCGTCATCCCAACTATAGAATTTTACCCATTTTCTTATTGAACAGAGATATAAAATAAATCAAATCGATAAAAATATCACGTGAAATCCTCGATTTTTCGTCCTTTAATCCTTATCCCATATATAGGTACAATATTTGAATCAAATATAGAGAATTTTTTCTTCAATATGAACCAATCTTATTCTATTCAAAATAGGGGGTGTCTAACGGGCCGGGCCGGGCCAACCCGGAACCGGTCCTCCCATTTTACCCGGATTCCGGGCCGGTTCCGGGCCGGGTTTGGCGTTAACTGGGCCGGGCCGGGTCAAATAGTAAAAAAAATAAAACCCACCCGAAACCGGCCCACTTAACCCAATCCGGTCAAACCCGGTTAAAAACCGCTCAAACCCGTTTAAAAATTAAATGAAAAATCCAATATACACTATATACACTCCTATATACACTCCAATATACAACATATATTTTTAAAAAAATATATAAAGTATAAACAATTACACATATATACGTACCATTCAATATATAATTATATATGACTATACGTACTACTTTAAATAAAACATATGCTATAATAGTATAATATATATATATATACACTACAATATATATATACACTAATTTATAAAACATATACACATGTATACGTTAAATATATACTACTTTAGAAGATATATACACATATATATGCACCATTCAATATATATGTATTACTTTAAATAAAATATATACTACAATATACATATATATATATACAACAATATGTATATATATATAGTTACATACTAATTTATAAAATATATACACTTGTATACTTTAAAGATATACATCTATAGAAGATATGTACACATATATATGCACTATTCAATATATATGTACTACTTTTAAAAAAGTATATACTACAATATATATACTAATTTATAAAACATAAAGTAATGTATACGTTAAATATACACGTCTATAGAAGATCTATTCACATATATACACTCTATTCTATGTATATGTAATACTTTAAATGAGATATACTACAATATATATTTGTATAGTTATATACTAATTTATAAAATATATACACATGTATACGTTAAATATACACGTCTATAGAAGATCCATTCACATATATACACTCTATTCTATGTATATGTAATACTTTAAATGAAATATACTATAATGTATATACATTACAATATATATTTGTATAGTTATATACTAATTTATAAAACATATACACATGTATACATTAAATATACACTTCTATAGTAGATATATACACGTGTATACGCACCATTCAATGTATATATACTACTACTTATAAAATATACTACATTATATATACATTACTATATGTATAGATATACTTATATACTAATTTATAAAACATATACACATGTATACGTTAAATATACACTTCTATAGAAGATATATGCACAAATATACAAAGCATATGCTACTTAATATAATAAATTAATAATATTTGGTAGTAAATTAATAATATATTAGAAGTAAGTTTTTAATTTAAAGTAGAAAACTAGAAATTCAATTTAAAATTTTAAATCGTTAAATAAAAAAAAATAAAAAACAACGACTAAGGAGTGAATGAATTTGGGGAATTTTATTGATTGCAAAATGATCCAAAATTTATAATTTACATGAATGAAAAATCTATAAATTATGCATCATTTTTTCCAACTCGTTCATGTTAATATTAATGGGAACTTGCATAGGATAGTCGAAGTCAACGGGGGCAAAACCATGCAGTGGACTTGATTTTGCTGAGTTCTCCCGTGAAGTCATAATTTCTTCAAGTTTCAGCTCGTCGCTCAGCTCCGGTTCCATTCCTTGGTTTCTTCTTTCCGCTCTAATCCAATCTCTGAGGCAAACTAAAACATTCATTGCGTTGCTTCCCAATGAGTGTCGGTTGTCTCCAAGCTGCTGTCGTCCCTGACTGAAGGCGCTCTCTGATGCAACAGTTGACATTGGAACATTCAAGATATCTCTAGCTAATCTTGAAAGTACAGGATATTGTGATTCATTATTCCTCCACCAATCCAGCGTGTTGATCCGTCGTCTGCGATCCTCTGGTGCCGTCCGAAGATAATATTTCAGCTCTTCCCGATAAGTTGATGTGTAAACTCTCTCATCAACACTGTTCCAACAATTTAAATCATAAACGAATCAGAAAAACTACTATGTGCCGGCCTTTTAGAAGATGATGGCTCCTCGGGAGGATGAGGAGCGACAGTTGGAGTGATATTTGTAGGTACGGCTGAATCAAATAAATCAGCATAGTGATTATATAATTTTTCTATATAATCCTTTGCATCAGCCGTAGCCGTCTACAAATCAGGCTGTACTTGTTCAGAATCATGGTTAGTATTTATTTCTAAGTTAGTATAAATAAGAGTACTAAAGTGACACATGATTATATTTCATGTACGGATTTAGCATAACACCAACCAAGTAAATAGGGGGAATCGGGAAAAAATATTTTTTAAATTTCGTAAACATGACGTCAACAGCTTCTTTATAACCTTCTTTATTTTTATATTGTTGGAGCAAACCAGAAATATCGGCTATATATGCCAAAATATTACAAACAGTAGAATAGTAAGCACCGGAAAATTCAATCGTAGCTACATAAAATTTTTGTAAAAACTTAACAAGATCATTAATTACAACTCAATCAGAATTATGTAGCATGCAATCAGCAGAATCAGCAAATGAACCGCAATGTTGGTTAAAAGCTAGTGCAATAGGAATTCTATATTTATAACAAGTTTTTAAAAATTCATACGTAGAATTCCATCTAGTATCAACTTCCTCAGGCATCAAAATCGGTGTAAGTCCATTTTCTTGACATTTAACTTTAAATTCTTTAATTCTCGATCTACGATTATTTCCTTGAATAAAATCAACGGCAAGACGAATTTTTTCAATATAAAGCTCAAAAAAGTTAAGACCATCTTTTACAATTAAATTATATATATGACATGCACACTTAATATGAAAAATTTCAGGCAAGGGCGGAGATAGCGTAGATTTTACTTTTGTTATAGCAGTCTTGTTGTTAGAAGCATTATCAAAAGCAATACATAAAATTTTATTTTCTATACCATAATATCCGGCAATTTTAACAATAGAATCAGCAATAAATTGTCCAGTATGTTTACGATCTTCATCATATAAAAAAGCAAGAATACGTTTTTGCATCACGAAATTACTATCCATCCAATGACAAGTAACGGTTAAATAATCATTTTTATTTACAGCACGACCAAGATCAGAAGTTAGGGACAATCTACATTGAATATTTTTTAACAATGTTGATAAATAAAAACAATATTGTGAATGGAGTCTAAAAATATCAGACCGGCAAGTAGTTCTAGGTATACCATTAAACATAGGATTATAAATTGCTTGTATATAACGAATAAAAGTATCAGAAGAAGGAAAACTAAAAGGCAAACAACCCACAGCTACCATTTTAGCTATTTCTTCCCTGTCCCTCAATTTATTATACTTTTTCGCTACTTGACCGGTTGTTGGGTCCATTCTAGTTTGCGTTGACCCACCAACATCCCCACCACCTTTTGCAATATTTAACTCTCTTTTGTGATCTTCAGCTATATGTCTCATTAACATACCCGTACCCCCTTGCTTACCTCCACTTCTATGCTTATATATTTGTTGACAAATATTGCACTGCACCTCAATATCTGATATACGTTCAAAAAATTGCCATGCAATACTAGTTCTTTTACGAGGTTTTGGGGCACTGGGAGGACGGGAAGGGAGATTAACTGATTCAGATCTAACGTTAGCATCTCCTACTGTGGGTGTTTCAGCAATATTTTCATCATCTTCATCTAAATTAACTGCATCTACTTCATTTTTTTCTTCTATACCGTAATTTTCCTGAGCTTCTACATAATCCATATCGTGAGCACCTACACCTATTTCTTCCTCAAAAGGTGTACCAAGCGGTAGCGGAGGCGAAGGCACACGGGTATATCTATTACTTGAACTACCTCTACCGCTAGTAATTCGCTTTTTATTACCACTACCGCTTCCGGGACAAAAAATTTTAATACCTTTAGCAGCGAGATTTTTTAATTTATCCATAATATAAATTAAATTAAACTAAAAATACACAAATATAATAAAATTAAATATTAAACAATTAATACAATAAATAAAAATTAAACGTAAGAGATGGAACGACAATACCAAATTTTGGAAGTATCCGAAGATTGCGACTTTAGAAACTTCCGCTCGTACTTTGTAAACGAAAAATTAAAAAATTAAAGTGAACACTTTAAGAAATTAAATATATTGAATATTTGAGAATTGAGAATTGAGATTTGAGAGAGAATGAGTTTTGAGAGAGTGAAAAATTGTGTGAAAAATGATTTGAAGTTGTAGGGTATTTATAGATTTTTTTGGGGGATTAAAAAATATTTTTTAAAGTTTCTTTTTTTTAATTAAATGGGCCCAAACTAGCCGTTTGGACCCAAAAACGGCTATATAGCCGTTGTCCCAACGACTAGTTTGGCCCAAAAACCAAAATTTTCTTCTTTTTTTTTAATTTTTTTTGGGCCGGGCCGGTTAACTGGCGGGCCTGAACCGAGCTTAGTCCGGGCCGGATTAATCGGGCCCATTTTAACAAAAAATCGGCCCGAGACCCGAAACCCTAAAGCCCTAGGGCTTATCGGACCGGGTCAAACCGGGTCAGGTTAACTAGTCGGACCGGGTAGGGCCGGGCCGTTTGACACCCTTAATTCAAAATCCTTTTCGATACATTGAGTGGCAACACAAAATTATTTTCAAAAGCCTTTTAAGTTATAAAAAGGGCTATATAACATTATAACTGTACTTTTGATGAAAAATAATTTTCAAAAATGACTTTTAGTTTTTGATGAAAAAATGTGTCTCATCATGTTAATTAATTTGGGATCCAAAAATTATGCAGGCAGTCATGTCAACGTCGAATATTCCAAAAGACTCATAAATGTCGCTTTACTAAGTAAACAAATAACTAGTCAGGGTCAATAAAGGGGATTGGGCTCAATCCCTTCAAGTTAGGCTTTACAAAAAATTAAAAAATTCTTTTACAATCATTCAACAATAAAAAGGTAGAAAATACATATTATATTTTCTTTTGTTTCCCATATCGTGATCGACACATCGATACCTGCTTTGGACACGAGTAATTCAGATTCATGCTGTGTAATAATATATTCATTAAAAGAGAAAGTGTACGTTTCCATCAGAATATTTTCCATTCGAAGGACTCGACCTAGCTATTCATCTCACCACAATCATTTCACGGTAGTCCATTCATAATTATTTGATTTTTAAAAAAAAAAAAAAAAAAAAATTGGAGGGGGGTGGGGGGGGGGGGGGGGGGGGGGGGGCGATGAGGAGCCTTTGGTGTGATTGAACACTATACCTAAATGATATATAGGATGAGATGAAGTAGGGTTTGTTTTGAAATATTGTATTCAAAATATGTTGATCGATCTAATTTAGATTCACGTCATGTAGAGCTCATTAAAAGGAAGAAACAGTACCACTCTACACTAAGAGTTAGCCAGAAATAACTTGATTCGAGTCTTGAGAATGAAGAAAATTATAATAAAAGTATTTTGACTAAACGGCCAAAAATCCTATGCAATTGCAATAGTCAGACCTTGATTTTTCATATATAATTTTTTACTAAAAAATTCTATTTCCTGCATTCTATGCTAAGTGGCAAGTTTGACTCGATACAATATTTTTAAAAAAAAAAAAAGAAGAAGAAGCAACACTTTAAAATTTGTGGTCTAAAAACAATCTTTAGATATTTAAGGAAAAAAGGAAAATTTTAAATGAAATTATTCTCAATTATAGTAAGGTACTAACATTCTTTTTAATTGGGAATTGGGACTAACTAAAAAGGAAAGAATGTCACACAAATGAGACAGAGTAAATAGTATTTCTTTTGTTTTAAAAAGCATGATTTAATTTGACTTGATATAAAGTTTAAGAAAATAAAAAAGATTTTTAAATCTTGCGATTCTAAATTAAAGTTATGTCAAATATATTAAAATATTCTTTTTTTTTAGTATCTTAAACATATCACATGCAACAATAATATACTCAGTATATTCTCACCAAATTAAATATAAGAAAAATATATTACGTGAATAACTATAATACAAAAAAAAAAAGAAATTATTCTTTTTGAAACACAGGAGGATAAGGATACTAATGAGGAGTATGTGAAAGTGAATGAAAGAGTTGGGCTATAGTTGAAAAACAATACAACCTAAGATGAACCTACTAATAGGGGGAGACAAAACGTGACATTTTTATATCCAAAATCTTCCATTAAATGCTTTAAATATCCAAAAGAATTTTTTAATTACTTCTTTTTTGGTATCCAAAGAAACCATTTTAACTAAAATAAATACGACTAATTATTTGATATTCTTTGGGAATCATTAAGACCCATTTTTTTTTATTAGTATCACTAGACAATGAGTAAGTTAGCAATATTTAAAAAGAAAAAATAGGAATTACTTCATTAGGTCAGTGAGTAACAAAAATTAGTTGCTAACTCTATTTAGTGATGGATTAGCAACGAATTAACCAAAAATCCTAATAGCTAAGGCTATTTAATAACAAATTAACGATATATTTTGCAGCTCATTCCTATTTTTTATATGCTATAAAAACGTAATGAGTAAGTAGGATATGAAATTTTAAATAGTTGAAATATTCTATTTGATAATATTTGGTGTGAAGTTTTATTTGACTTTTGAAAGGTTCAATAAGCATTTTTCTTTTGTTGTTAATATATATGCACAACACAATTATTATTATTATTATTATTATTATTATTATTATTATTATTACGGATTAGGGTAATTAAAGAAGGATGTAAAGCATTAAAAAGCAGAAAAAGAGTCCAAAGACTCAAAATAATAAATTTGGTTTGAAAAATAAGCAAAACAAATCACTGGAATTTTGTTGGTTACTTATCAAGAATAGTTGATATTGATAATTTGGAAATTGCCGTAAGTGTCCTGCATTTTGGTCAAGGAAAGTTTTGAGGGTCATTATCAAGTATTTGTAGAAACTAGAGTTTGACTTTTACCATATAAGATGTAAAATAATTTTTTACATTATTAAATTATTTAAAAGAATTTAGTAGTAAGAAAATAAGTGTATTTGAATTGATGTAGCAGGGGATATCTCATAAAAAAAATTATCAGAAATTGAATTTTTCTGTTTTCAATCGATTGAGTTGGTGCAGCTTGTGTGGGTATTCTAAAAGAATGTAAAGGGATAACCTTACCTGGTTATTTCTTAGTCGAACTCATCGTACCGAGCTTATCTAATTCGCTTTACATTTCTTTTTAAATTTGTGAGTTATTGCATGTAAGCGGGTGCAACCTATGCACCCAAATAAATTAAATCTTAAAAGAATTAATCCGATTTTGGAAACATATAAAGATTGTAGTGAGATAATAAGATATAGGAAACATGCATTTTAACATAAAAGTAGAATTATTATTGCGACTCTAAATTAATCGAATCCAAATGGTACTAAAACCAAATCGGAAGCATAATAAGGTCTTTTGACTCTTGATTTTGTCACATTTGAAGCATTTGTTTTAAAGCCCAGCTAATTAGTCCAATAAAATAGAAAATCATACCACAATGTTTTGGTTTATTTGGATATAACCAAAAAGTGATTCATCTATCTATCTATTTATCTCTCTATATATAAGCATGAATAATAATGTTGAGTGATTAAAATACTCTTCAAATATTGAACGGCCTTTATATCCTTTTAAGTTATAACTTCCTCCATCAGAAATCTTATTAATGGGTATAAATATAATTTTATCTTAAGACTAAAACAAAATATTTTCATATTAGAATAGAACTAATTTTCTCCTTTTTTAAATTTTTTGGCAACACACCTTCATACCCATTAGTTTTTTGACATCGTAAAAATATTTATACCGCCCATCAAAAGATTCATGATTGTCAAAAACATACTGATGGTAATCACCATACTAAGTATAATTTATTGTTTTAATCCAATAATTTGGAATCCAGGTGAAAGGGTAAAATCCAAATTCAAATACAAATCTAAGTTGAAGTAGCATTTTATTATATATTCATGTATTTTACAACTCAATAAGTCTTATTTTTAGGTTTCAATTAGTAAAAGGCTTTTACCCCAAACAATTAAAAAGCAGTAATTACTATAATAATTAATATAAGGTAGAATGTAACAAAGTTGGTAAGCCCCCACGCCTTTAGAAAAAAAAAAAATCCACACCTCGAGTTTGGTTTGGGATCGATAGTCATCATGAGTTAGGTTTTAGGATTTGGAGATGGGATAAAAGTGAAGCCACGAGTCGAGTTATAAATTAGGGTCCCTTGACAGATCAAGAATCAAAATATCAGGTCATGTATCTAGTCGAGATCGAGAGTCGAATTTTAGGGGTTGGAGTTGGGTCAAGAATCGAGTCTCGAATTGGAATATAAATTCAGGTTCACGTCAGATCAAAAATTATATATCGAGTCGAAATCAGATATATCAAAACACAAGTCGATATCGAAGATATATTTTTTTACCTCATAAAATAAATTCATATAGTTATTAATAATTATCTAATATTTTCAACGATCATTAAATTAATAGAAAATAAAGTGTAAAGCACATTTATGGAGACTAGTAATTAGTATATTAAAAACATTAACAAAATAAGAATAAATTATTGTGAAAAAGAAAATCGTAAAACAAAATGGGGACAGCAAGTCCAAATCATGTTGGGGGCAAGGTTGCATGCAAGTGAAATTGGATTGATACAACTTACAAGAAATGATGAGTGGGTTCATCCCACAAAGTATTATATTGCCAAATCTTTGAAGAGGGTTTCTTCCATTATTTTATTTTATTTTATTTTTGATATTTTATATAAGTTTGATTAATTTAAATTTATATTAAAACTTTTCATTTTAAAAATAGAATGTCCTTTGTTAAAAGCAATTTAATTTTTAGAGTTTGAATCTAATTCTTTTTTTTTTTAATTAAGAATGAAAAGATATTTATCAATCGGCACGACTAAGGACAGATCGAAGGTATCGAGTGGAGATTTTCGATAATTCAATAATTTTTGCTCGATTAAGTATTCCTTAATTATATAAACAATTTATAGTTGGAAACTTATTACTAAAAATAGTTGTTGATTCGGTGGTATGGATAACTCTATTGCGGTTCTCTCGTGCTTGACTTGGGATCCTCTTGAAGTCAGCGAAGAATCTACAAACTTAAAATTTCGAATTCGCCCTTAAACACAACTTTAACTGATTGGGTCTCTTTTGTCTTCCATCTCACCTTTCAACCAAAGACAACTCGACAAATCAAGGCCACAAACCTTCAAAACAACTTAAATTTTTGCGCAACTCAAATAATTTTTGAAATATTTTTTTTTTTTGAAGGATTATTATGGATAAGATGAATACATATGCGGCGCATAAAATAGATAGATTAATCACAAAAAATATGCATATTTAATTATACATATTAACTTTAATAAGCCATAAAATATATTTTATTTAGACCGTAAAACTTCATGCATGTTTCAATAGATTATGTTGATTTGTATAATCAAAAGAGGAAGATAATTTTCTTTCTGTGATTAACTTAATTACGTAATGAACACTTCTGAACCTATGTATCAATTTCTTAAAACTATGAGTTGATGTCTAATTAAATTATAAGGTTGTAAGTTTGAATTACTAACAAAGCGAAAAAAAAAATAAAAGCTCCTTAGATAGAATAAAAGAAAATATCTAATAAAAATACTTTTTCATATGTTCAGATATTCAACCAAAATGCGTTATATAATTTTAATATCTACAATATATTCAGCCTATCGGAATTGAATTTAATTATGAATTATAGCAATATAGCGAGACATTTGCATTGGGAAATAACAATAATAAATGAATAGGTCCATGGGTTGGTTGGAGAAAAAAGGTGATAATATATTTAGATCCACACTCATAATTAATAAATTAATTAATTAATATATTTTCAACTCATGATTTTTTATTTTATTTTTTTAATTCAGAGACAACAGTCTGAAGCATAATTTTATCTACTACTACTATATGACATGATAATCTTTTAAGGCCTGTGGTTCATTTAACTTTGCACCAAAATGGCCTCTATCACACATTTATTCCAATTCTCCCAAATATTTACTTTTTTCTTTCTTACTTCCACCTACCCCTTTCTTATAGAATTTAATTTCCTTTTTTTCTTGGTTAGAAAAAGGACATTTGAAAATCTTGAAATTTAAGAAAAAAGAGAGAGAAAAGAAAAGAATATCGTACATATATGTACCTCATCTCATGTTTGTTGGATAATATCGACGATTATCGTGAGATGAATTTAATTTTTTCATTTTTGTAATAGAATTTTGAATTTGGATTATAAAAACTTCCTAATTTTATTTGAATTAGGAAATGATAGACTGAGAGACTGATTCTTGATCTTCTTTGTTTTGAATCATCAACAAAATCCTTGTTCTAAATCGGTTTTTCCTTTAATGTTGTATGGGGAAAAAGATACACCAAATCATAACACGTGGCTACATCGAGATTAAAGAGATGTTTACTGCAGTCTAAAAAGACATGAAAAGATTGTTTTTGGTGAGACCTAAAGTGATTTAGGTTCGACCTAGGTAAAGTCGATTTGAGACCCGATAACAAACATAAATTTTTTGCAGGAAAGACCACCTTACAACTGGACATCCTCATATTAGACCACAATCAATATTGAGCCTGACACCTGCCCCTCAATCATTTTTCAGATGAAACGTCAGAACGTAGGAATGTGCTACTAAATAGTCTTTTCAGTTTTAATTATATAATCGTTTCACATCGAAGCGACGATTCGACTTTTCGTGGCTTAATAAAAGAGTCCATTAAAAGAAAAGAAATGGAAAAGAAATGATCTTGGTCGATCTCAATCCACTTGTTTAATTTAACCTTTTTAACAAATTATATTGTTAATTAAAATAATAATTTTTTTTGATAGACAAATGGATATATATTGTGATTAATTTTAAGCTATCAAAATAGTAATGAAATGAAACCCTGCCGACTATTTCATTTTTCTTTTTTTTTCTTTTGTTTTTCCTCTTTAATTTCCTACTGACTTTTCAATGAGATCAGCTAATGATGTAAATATTTTAAAGAGAATATTTTTTAGTTTAAAAGTCTATACCCCATAAAATTGGAAATTGTGATACTGCCAATTTATTAATTTATATAAAAATTAGATTACCCCTATCAATTTATGAAATTCCATGATATCACACTTTAACTTATTATTATTATTTAAAATTTTAAATCCTTAAAATAATTATTATAATTTTGAATTTTAATTTATATCGCGATACATTACTTAAGATTGTGATACATCACAAAATTGGCTAAGTAATATTGTATCATGATCCTAAGTAATGTATCGCGACACCGGCTAAGTAATGTATCACAATCCTAAGTAATGTATCGCCTGATCAATTCAGAATCTGAAATTCTATATAATTTTAAAAGAGTGGGGATATAATGTAATTAGATACTAAACAGTTGAAATTTATGAAAATTGATCCATTTATTAAAGAGATGTTTACTACAGCTCATGAAAACATGGAAAGATCTTTTTCGGTGAAACCTAAAGTGATTTAGGTCCGACCTAAGTAAAACTGACTCGAGACGGGGCATCCTTTTAGAAGGCCATCTTAACGATGGACATTTTCATAATGACCCTTTAGAAAATCAACAATCAATTTCGAGCCTCATATTAATTTGCCCTTAAGCAGTCAGGTGAAACATTAGAACATAGACATTGCAAAAATAAAGATTTTGCCGTTAAACAAATGGATATTGTGATTAAATTTAATTTTTGAGCTATCAAAATAATTGTCATTTTTTTTTTGGTTAAAAAAATAATTGTCATTCATTAATAAATAATAATGAAACTCTGCCGACTATTTCACTTTTTTTTCTTTTATACTTTTTGTTTTTCCTCTTTAATTTCCTACTGACTTTTCAATGAGAGCTAATGATGTAAATATTTTAAAGAGAATTTTTTTTGTCTAAAAAATTGTATACCACAAAATTGCAAATTGTGACAGTGCCAATTTATTAATTTAAAATAAAAATTAAATTACCCCCATCAATTAAAAGTCATTTTCTACTTCACCAATTGACAGTTTGATTTTATTACCACTTTTGTCTTCTTATTTATGTTGCCATCCTTTCCTCTCTTAAGAACCCACCCCCACTTCCTCACCTTTCAAGATATTTTTTTCATCATTCAAAATTAAATAAACGTTTTTAAAAAAATAAATGGGTATTACTTTTTGAAATTTATTTTTATGTAGTATCCCTTTCATCCATTTTTACTTATTTAGTATATTAAAAAAAAAAAAAGATTATTTGTTCACTTCGGTACATCCGGAGAGCGTTACAATAATTGTTATCTTAGAATCTAAAGAAAATGACAGCCCGATTTACTAAAACTATCGCTATACGCGTTACAGTAATTGTTATCTTAGAGTCTAATAGTTAAATTTATAGTATATATTACTCAATACTCTTAATAAGAGTAATTTAATACTAAATGTACATTTAATTAGTGAATTTCTTCGGAAAGTGCAACATACGTGTCGTATTAATACAAACTTTTATCACTTACGTATGGTTTAATGACATATACATATTACCACTAATAGGCGTCGTTTGGTTAGAGGTATAAAAAATTCAAGGGATAAGTTATCTCGAGATAAAATAAAAAATCACTTACTCCTTTGTTTGGTTGGAGGGATTAATCCAACCCGAGGTAACTTATCCCACCACTTTCCCCTTAGTGATGGGATAATTTATCCCATATACATGGTGGGATAAGTTATCCGGATAATCTCGGGATAACTAATTCCGATATTAGTTATCCCGGAATAGCAATTTCCCAACCAAACGACCCCTTAAAGATTATGATGAAGTGTTGTCATGCATATTTTTTCATCATCAATCAGAAATTTTAAATTCGACAACAAGGGTGGAGCCAATTTAGGGCCATGAATTTTGATGAATTAAAATAATATAAATAGTGAATGAGAATAGGGGCAGAGCCAGCTTATGGCCATGAGTTCTGATGAACCCTTCGGTGAAAAATTATATCATTTGTAGTTTTATATATGATTAGAATCATTATTTTATATATATAGGTGGCGTTGAACCTCATTCAACTAGCTCGAGTATATACTTCTAGCAACTTTAAATCACCTTAATAAAAATTCTTACTCTATTACTAAATGAGACTAAACATTTTCAATTGTATCCTATAGCCCCTTATGACCATGGGATCTAATGAACCCCTTGTATGGAAAATTATATACTATTTATACATGATTAGAATCATTATTTTATATATATAGGTAATATTGAACCTCCTTCAACTAATTCGTGTGTTTATTTCTAACAATTTTAATTTAAATCACCTTAATAAAAATTCTTATTGAGACTAAACATTAATTTCCAATTGTATCCTATGGCCCCTTATGTCCATAGGTTCTGATGAACCCCTTCAGCGGAAAATTATAGTACTATTTATACATGATTAGAATCATTATTTTATGTATATAGGTAGTGTTGAACCTCCTTCGATTAATTTGTGTATATACTTCTAGCAACTTTAATTTGAATCACCTTAGTGAAAATTCTTACTCCGTCAGTGAATGAGAGTAGATATTTCCAACTGTATCCTATACTCCCCACCCCCCACCCCACCCCAATTGGCAAACTTATACTGCACCAATAACAATACAGACCATAATACACACAAACACAATACTTGATTGTAAAAGAAAATATATATACACACAAAAACATGCTAATTATAATCCCCCGCGTGCAAGCATGCACTCATTTTTTTATGTGTTGTATATCCAACACCCCCACTAAACATATCAGTAATTATACTAATTTGATAATCTCTATACATTTTTTTATTTTATTATTTTTTTTTTGCAGTTTCAAAAGAGTGGGCTGTAAGTAATCAGACACAAAACAGATAGGACTAGGGGGTGGGGTGTTGAGGGGTTACGGGGTTGAGACAGATAGGCCAACCTAGGGATTGAGGAATATTTTTTTCTCCAAAATTTAATTTAAATATACTATAGTCATAGACATTAGCTGGTTTTAACAGGCATGGTCCAAGTTACTCCCATCCTGGCACCAACAGAAATAACTAATTTCTTTTTGGATATAATATAACTATTCGATATTTGAAATTCACTAGCTCAATTAATCAAGATTTGCATCGTGTATAATCCATAAAGAGAAAACATGTGAAGTCCAATTTCATACTGTTTAGGATTTAAATATGACCTAGCTTAAGATAATTTGTATTTCAAAGGATCATGTTGATCAATCCATGACGTTTCAAACCCAAAAATACAAAATTCGTTTGTTGACTCCTCGGTCTTAATTTCTTTCTACTATTCACTTATTTATATATTAATTTATTTTAGTAAAAATTCTAACTCACGCCCTATTCTAATAAAATAATTAAGGTGCACGTCAGCTGATTTAAAAAAAAAAGAGTCTTTAGAAAAAGGTGAAATGATCTATTGGACCCTTATACTTGTTCCTATTTGTAAAGTGGACACTTCTACTTAGTCCTTTGTCATCTGAATCATTCAACCCATCCCGTTTGTAAAGTGAAATGATCTATTGGACCCTCCACTTTACAAACCAAAATAAATACAAGGATCCAGTACATCATTTCGCCTTAAAAAAAATAAAGTAGGGGAATGGGGTTGGGAAGAATATGGTAAGCCAAGTGACATGGGAGAAGAGAAATAAGAATTGAAATGTTTCCAATGAATAGAACAAGTGTGTCTAGTGAAATAGGGTGGAAGAGGGTACAAGCCTGATACACCAATACCCACCTGTTTTTAATTTGCTTAATTTATTCAATCATAATTAATTTGCACATTGCTCCACGAGTAAGTAGTACTAGTCAATCTGAATTTTTCCCATATATATGCCCATACAATGTGTTGTATTTTATACTAATTTATATATTGTAACTTGTGAATTGTAGTAAGCATGCTAGTATTTTTTTTTTTAATTGTTTATTTCCTTTGTCCTTAAATAAGTGATTGTTTTAGCTTAAACACGTCCTTTAAAAAATTATTAATTTTTAAAAAATAAAGATATTTTACTTTATTATCCTTAATGAATACCTTGAAAAAAATGTAACTCTTTAATAATTTCTTATTTAGGTAAAACTTTTTTCTATTTAAAGAAGGGTAAAAGTGGAGGAATATTTTTAATGGAGTCTTAATTATTTAAAACCACTTATTCAGAAACAAAATGAAAAAAACTAAAGAACCACTTATTTAGGAAATGAGGGGTTATTGGATAAAAATATATTTTTTTATCATGATTAAGTAATTAAATTAAGTAAAATATATATTAATGAATCATGGTTATTAAGAAATATGAATTCTAAATTCAAACACACACATATATATGTATTGACTTGGTGTATATATCGAATGCGTGTAAGTTTTAATCGAAATATTGTTTAGTGCAAGAGGGAAAAAAATTAAGAGAAAATAATTGTTTTGTCAATTTCCATTTAGAACCTTTTTGCAGTTGAAAAGGTGTTAATCTTTTTCAAAGTTGCAGGGTAAAAAGGCAAAAACATAAAACTAGATTAAGAAAAGTTTCCATATAGTAGTACTGTATATTTCAGAAAGGTAGAATATTCTATTTGTATAATTCTTAAAGTGTTCATGTTGTTTATTTCTAAGTTATGTTTTGTTCTTTAGATCAGATGACAAATTCTTTTAATTTTTTTTTTGTTTCTAATTTTTAGGATGGAATCTCCAAGAATATAGGAAAATGAGTGGAAAAGAGTAATTAAAATTAACAAAAAACCATAATATCATGAATTTAAATACTAGAGTTTTTACTATGAGGAAAATATATTTCATGGAAATTGTTTACTTGAAAATTATTTGAGCACCTGAAAGTGAAAAAAATCTTATTGGGAGTGACGCTTCAAAAATGACCCCAGCAACACGTGAATTCAAATTTAATTGGATGGAAAATTAAAAATGAAAATTCAAATATAAACCTATAACGCAGAACTAGATCGACAACATATTAGTGGATCCGCGTGAATTCAATTGATTTCTGCTCAAATTTTATATAAATATCAAGAAATCAATTACTATTTTATAACTTTTTGTCTATAACTTTAATTATTATCATTACTATATGTTAACTTAAGTTGTTATAAAAATCTATAAGGCTCAAATTCTGAATTTGGCTTACTTATTAACATTTTAAAAAGAAGGATGGTAAAATTGGAAAAAGTTGATGTAGAGTGAACATCATGGACCCTTTGGCCCTAACTAAAAGGAAGTAAGAGAAACACCAAGTACCAAACTATTGCTTTCTTACCAATAATAATTCTACAAATGAAAATTACTATTTGGTATATTTCTGCTTTGATTTATTAGGTTTCTCATATTAAGGTGTGTTCAGTATGAAAAAAAATGTTATTCATAAAAATTATTATTTTAAAATTATTCGTCTATAATTTAAACAAATGCTTAGGTGGGAGCGGAGAATAGGAGACATATGCTGAAGAAAAATATTCCCTTCAAAAATTAAGAAAATTATTTTTCAAAAATTCTCGTTCAACCTCACACCTCAACTTTCTGTCATAATCCAAGTCTCGGAGTGATTTTCGACACTAGCTCGAGATCCGACTCTCGATTCTCGATTTGAGACACAACTCATGACCCAACTACCAACTCCACCCGACTCCTAACCTGAGACCCGAATTTCAACCCTGATCCAAGATATAGGACCAGAGATCTGACCTCGCGACTCGAGGCCCGACTCTCAAATCTGACTTGGGTTTGGATGTCGGACCTCGACTCGAGACTCAGGACTCGACCTAGAAAAGGAACTTATTCGAATGTCATAGTACAAAAAGAAATTCAAATGTTTTTCATTCACAAACCAATCATGAGAAAATAAGTAAGAAATCAACTTATTTTTCATAAAAACATTTTCTACGAAAATATTTTTCATGAAAAATATTTTTCTTCATACCAAACACACCCATGGAAAACATTGTTTTAATTTTTTTTCCATAGAAAATATTTTTTGCAGGAAAACATTTTTTTGTACACTTTTCCCATAGAAAACATAGTTTAAGGAATTTGTTTTCAAGAAAAAAATATTTTAGTTTTTTAAACCAATCAAATATGCTAAAATTGAAAAAACACACCCTTTCCGTTGCATTTTTTGGTTCATAATTAACTTCTTCATGCAGAATTAAACGTTAAATAAATGTGTCGATTTCTAGGAGTGAGAAATATTTTGATGAGAAGCGCTCCCCTTTTCATAAATTCAGATTCAAGAGATTTAAAGTTTATAGTTTTTAACCTATGGAATCCACAATTATAATCTCTCTGTAAAAGCTTTCATCTTTTTTACTTTTTTGATAACTCGAATAAACAATCTTAAAATTAGAGATTGAGAATGTTTACTATTTAAGCAATCCCTCTTATTTCCCGACTAGACTCTATGCAACGGAAATTTAAATTAATCAAATAGTAAATTTCAGGTGGTCACCAACATGGGTTGTAGTGCAGTGGATGAAGTTGTTCTACCCTTAACCAGAGGTCGAGGATTCATTCTGGGTATAAAAAAAACTTTGTTGGAAGCGCTGTCACCTCAATGGACCCTATAACGCGCGATCCGAATTAATCAGGGCTCCAATACGGACATCAAACACCGGATGAAAAATAAAATAAAAAATTCAGGTGGTCCACACGTGCCTAGAGAGAGCACAAAACACAAGCGTGCTAAGTGATACTCACGTGCCATACCTCCAATTCCATGTATAGAAAATAGAAATCACATATGGCATTGACCAATTAGCTAGTGCCTTTTCTTTTTTATAGTATTTTTTTTTTCTTAAAAAAGATATACTCCTTTTCTCCGTCTATTTTTATTTGTCTTTTTTAACGTATAAAAATAAAAAAAAAAATTTATATATTTTATGCTTAGTATTAATTATTTATTCTCCATCTGACTAAGAAGTTAGGGGTTCAAGCTATGAAAATAACCTCTTGCAGAAATATGAGTAAGTTTGCATACAATAAACCTTTTTGATCCAATCCTTTCCCGAATTTCACACATAACAAGAGTTTTAGAGCATAGGGCTATCCTGTTTTTTATTTGGACAAACAACATAAATCCCGACAATTTGGAGTTTAATTACAGAAAATTTCGATATTTTATATAATTACTGAAAAAGTCAATTTTAGGTCTGTCCAGATACATAATTAGTTCCCGATGCATCCAATGAAGATATATTTTTCCTTTATAAAGATACATAATTAACTTTCAATATATTTTCTCTAATTTTAGGGTCTGTCAAGATACATAATTAACTTTCGATATATCCAGCAAAGATTCATAATTAGTTGAAATTTTTATAATTATTTTGTAAGGATGAGAATTTGTGTTAACATAGTAAGTTAAGGTCTATGTTTATATTATTTTTTAAGTTAATACATAAAAATGACTTAAACTTGACACCAAATTATAACTTTGACCTTAAACTTTGATAGTGCACAAATAAGACCTTTAACTATTCAAAACCTGAACAAATATGACCTTCGATTTTGCAACCCCATGCGTGAGTCTCACTCGCGCCTACGTGAAAAGGTAATCCAATCACACGGTGCCACGTCGTTAAAAGGGCCGACTTGGAGGGAGGTCATATTTGTGCAGTTTTGAATAGTTAAAGGTCATATTTGTGCACTGTCAAATTTTTATTTTTTGTGTTAAAACGACATCGTTTTTTTTTTAATTATTATTATTATTATTATTATTGTTATTATAATAATAATAATTTTTTTATTTATATATTATTATTATTATTATTGTTATTATTTTATTTATTTTTATAGCAGAATCACCTAATTTTTTTTTAACTAAAAAAAAAAACAGCCACTAGCAGGGATCAAACCCGCACAGTAGGCTGAAGGAAGCGCCCAAAAAGAGCAAATAAAATCACTGGGCTATCTAAGTGCCTTGTTTTATGTGGTTCAGCATTAATATACGTACATAAATATACATTTTCTATCTTATATATATACAACGTAATTTTTTTACCGAGGGGTTCGGGTGAACCCCATGGCAACCACGTAGGGCCGCCCCTCGTTAATTTAATAACGTTAATTTAATAACATTTTAATTACGTTAATTTGATAACGTTAATTTAATATACTACTACTATCCTTAATAACATTAATTTAATAACGTTTTATTAAAACTATAATTTTTTTTATGATTAGTATAGTTTCATTTTTAATTTAATATTTAAATAAATAATATTTAGATATATTATATAACTTAAGTTCGTCTTTTGCTTTATAATATATATACATACCCGCTCGATTTTTTTCGTATGAGACTGACCCGCCTAATTAATAAATCTTCAATATTGCTCTTTTTCCGCAATGACAAAAGAAATTAGATGTCATTTTCATCTTTGAGCCAAAAATAATAAAAATATAATAGTGAAGAGTCATTTAAAGGTTATATTTGTGCAGTTTTGAATAGTTAAAGGTTATATTTGTGCACTATCAAAGTTTAAGGTCATATTTATGTATTATACCCTTAGATTTTAAGCTGGACGCGTCCAGTTTTCCGTGTTGAACACGAGTTTTTCCACGTATGATTGAAGATCATATTTGTGCAGTTTTGAATAGTTAAAAGTCATATTTGTGCACTGTTAAATTTTAAAATCAAAGTTATAATTTGATATCAAGTTTAGGGTCATTTTTATGTATTAACTCTTATTTTTTTCATTTTATTTTTCAATAATTTTTTGGTACCTAATACTAAAACATTAACTAGCAAGGTAAGATATGATAAAATAGTCCTGTATCAAGTTTAATTGTGATAAATAAAAATAAATGAAGGTTGCAGTATTAAAAATTTAGCAATAGGTAAGTGGTGAAGCTAGAAGGGTCTATAAGTAATATTATTCATTATTCTTCTGTGTCACACACGTTTATGTATATGTAAATAACACCCTATTTGGTCCTCTCCTCTATATATACAGCTCTCTTCACAGTTCATTTGTGACAAGAAGAGAGCTAGCTCAAAAAGTTTTGTTACTTTTTTCGAATTTTGTTCAAAGAAGAGCAGAGTTACTATAGAGAACAAAAAGTAGAAAAACTTTAAGAAAATGGAAATGGAGAGTGATGTTATGGTGTCGAAATTCAAGAGAATTTGTGTGTTTTGTGGGAGTAGTCAAGGGAAGAAAAGTAGTTATCAAGATGCTGCTATTGAGCTAGGCAAAGAATTGGTATAAATATATTCTTTTGTTTTCTTGATTTTTGGCTTTGGTTTCTTGAAATACTAGGATGTTTGTTGTTTCCTAAAGTTACGCGGAGTCTTCACTTTTGATGTTACATTGGTGTCAGATTCTCCAAAAGTAATACACTGTTTTTGAAGAATCTGACACGTAACCATTGATATTTTTGAAGAGTCTGAGCAATCTAACCTTTTTTGCTCATTTGGGTTTTGCAAAAAAATGCTTTTTGTTTTTAGGGGGTTGTTGTTTTGTACATTCTTGGTATGTAAAAATGGAATCTTTTCATGAAGTTAATGTAAGTTTAGTGGAATGTGTTTTTTTTGAAAATACTAGGTTGTTGTTGTTTCTGTTTCTGTCCTTTTTTTTTTGCTCATTTGGGTTTTTGGGAAAAATGGTTTTTTTGTTTGAGGGGGTGATTGTTTGTACATTCTTGGTATGTAAAAATGGAGTCTTTATTGAAGTTAATGCAAGTTTTGTGGAATGTATGTACATGGTGTTTTGAATTTTTGGGTGTTTCTCTCATTTGGGATTTTGGGGAAAATGGATTCTTTTTTGAGATGTCATTGTTTGTACATTCTTGGTTTGTAAAAATGGAGTCTTTTCATGAAGTTAATCTAAGTTTTGTAGAATGTGATTTGAATTTTAGGTGATTATCTCATTTGGGTTGAAATTTTTCATGCAAATGTGATGTTTCTTTGAAGCTTTTCCAACTGAATCCCTGCATGCAACTCTGTATTTAGTGTGTGTGTGTGTGTAGTCATGTATATGTGTAGGTTCATTCTGTTCTTGAAGTTACATTTTTGTGAAAATCAATGTTTCCTGTTACTTTCATCTACAGGGGTTTTGCACCCCCCCCCCCCCCCCCCCCGCACATATTGTACAATACCTTTCATTAATGCCTCATCATCTAACAAGTACATTTGGTTTTTGAGGGCATGGTATCTTGACAATCTTTGAGCATTTTGAATGTTACTATAACAAGTTTTTTTTCCTTTACTATTGAAGGTCTCAAGAAACATTGATTTGGTCTATGGGGGAGGTAGCATAGGCCTAATGGGTTTGGTTTCACAAGCAGTTCATGATGGTGGTAGGCATGTTATTGGGTAAGCAAAAAAAAAAAAAAAAGAAAAGAAGATACCTTTCTATGCTAAGATAAAATATTAGTTAACTAATTAGTACTTTTTTAACATGTGGAATTGAGTTTAACCCTCTTAATTATTACTAGTAGCTTCTACTATGTTTAATTTTTTGTCATGTTATTGTCTGTCTGCAGAGTTATTCCCAAGACACTCATGCCTAGAGAGGTATGTCTGTTGTTTTCTTGAAAAGTCTTAGGCCTTTCTTGATTAAAATATAAGTTTCAATAGTATATTCTCATGGTTTATGTGTTGAGACTTTGAGTTAGTTTCTTGTTAACACTAGTTATTAACTATGGTTCTTGTCATAAATATTGATATCTGTGCTTTCTTTTTCTTCTAATTTTTTTTTTTCTGGGGTTGTAAAGGAACTAGTTTCTTTCTTGGTCCTTATTGGCCTTATCCATATATCATCCTCATAGTACTTTGGCAGCTGGCTTTTCTTTGATTTTTCCCTTTTATGAGTAGCATGCTTTATTCACTCTGTTGCTGCTGTTTTAGCTCTTGTATTTTTCTATCTTGGTTGTTAGTCAGTGTTGGTACATGCTATGTTGCTCGGAGTCTTCAAAAATGTCGATAGGTACGTGTTGGGTCCTTCCAAAGTTGTGCGTTTGTGGAGTATCCAACACGGGTGCAGCAACATTTTGGAGAGTTCGAGCAACATACGGTACATGTATACCATAGTGTTTTATTTGGTTTGTGTATATGTTTGGTGAGTTTCCTATTCAAAAAATCAAGATTTTTGGGTGGATTTAACTACATTTTTCTGAAATGCTCATCATTGCTTCACTGCATTAATGCCCACTACACTCCATCAAGAACTTGTATCTTCTCTGACCCTTTAACCCCCACCACCCCTTTTTTTCTTCATTTCTCCCAAGAAGAGGGGCACATATTTCAAGAAGTTGAAAAAAATTGAATAATTTGTCCTTTTTTTTTTCCACAGTTAACTGGTGAAACAGTAGGAGAAGTGAAGGCAGTTGCAGATATGCATCAAAGGAAAGCAGAAATGGCTAGGCACTCTGATGCTTTTATTGCTTTACCAGGTTGGTATAAGCACTCACTGCTAGTCCAATTTTCACTCTTTTGAACTCAAATTCCCAAGCAAAATGCTAATAGAAAAAGGACATCAGGTGCTTCTAGTTTGCTATTTTGGGCATGGATTCACCATATCTCTCGTCTGTTTTATTCTTCTGTGAGTTCAAATAGTCTTCTCTTAGCTTAGTACTCCTCATATTTCCACAGTAACTTTCAAGAAAAGTAACATCTAATATGCATTAGTTCTGCCTTGGAAGAATAGTTTGCTCCCTCGAGAGGCGTATCTAAGATTTGAAGCTTATAAGTTCGAGATTTTAGTCCTTTTGAGTCGTTGAGATCGAAATTAATAATTTGTGCACGTTAAATGAAATTCCTAAAACAAATACAGGGTTTGAAATAAATTACCGAGTTCTGTCGATCCCGCTTTCCTATACTGCCCCTTGGCTCCCTCACATTGCAATTCAAGTGCTTGAACCAAAACTACTGGTTTCTGCCGAACCCCTTGGCTCCCTCACGTTGAAATTCTTCTCTCTTCTTGGCAAGTGAAGTTCACTATGTTGTTTGGACTGACCAAAAATGTTGCCGCCGCGTGTTTGATTCTCCAATAAAATGCTATTTTTGGAGTATCCGACACGCACCTGTCGACATTTTTGAGCAGTCCGAGCAACATAGGCGCTGTTACAATCCCCAAGACTCATCATTAGAGAAGCCTATAGTTCAACCCCTAGTTGTTGACCCATCAACATGTTACACTGAAAATTAAAAGCTGTTATTCACTTCTTGAGATATTATCAACTGGTTCTGTGATTTGTTGTTTTCCTTAAATGTTAACTGCCTTCCTGCAAGAATCTTCCTCTATCTTACTGAGAGAAAAAGAAGAAAACTGTCACACTTTCACAAAATTGTAAATGCCACCTAGCAATTCTACTTAACAAGGCATCATGCTCACTCTATTCAAGGAATTCTACTTGTCCAAAAAATTCAACTAGTCATATACTTGTTTTGGCTGCATGTACCAAAGCATTCAAAACCAAATAAAAAAAATATTTTTCAATGAGATTATAGCCTGAGAACTTACCAGAGTACCAAGCCATCCTATTTGCTGAAGGATGAGGCCAAATAAATGCCATATTCTGGCTCTACTGTTCTGGCAACAGAGTCAGTTTGTGAAAGTTGTGGGAAATACTCCTTCCGTTTCAATTTGTTTGTCCGGTTTTGACTTGGCATGGAGCTTGAGAAAGGTATAAACGATTTTTGAATTTTGTGGTCTTAAACTAAAAGTGTGTTGAATGTGTAGTTTGGCATTTACTTGGAATTAGATAGTCAGAATTCAAACAGCAAATAAAATTTTCATTGCATTCAGGTGGTTATGGCACACTTGAGGAGCTACTTGAAGTAATTACTTGGGCACAACTTGGCATCCACGATAAGCCGGTATACAATGATGCATGCAACTTTTTGATCATTGATGCTATTTTGTTCTTCTACTTTCTAACTTGAAAAATCGGAATATAAAAGCCATATGAATTGTACATTTCGTAGGTAGGATTGCTGAATGTGGATGGATATTACAATTCATTATTGTCATTTATTGACAAAGCTGTGGAGGAAGGCTTCATCAGTCCCAATGCTCGACAAATCATCGTATCTGCGCCAACAGCAACAGAGCTTGTCGAGAAACTGGAGGTAACGTCTTATAAGTGACAAACCACAAAGTTCATTCTTGATGAAAATGCTTTATCTCCTGAACTTCTCTAACTATTTCCCCCCTTTCTTGGATTAGTCATACGTATAAATTACACGAATTATCTTTAAAAAGTTAGACTTCGAAAGCTACAAAAATTGGATATTTTAAATATTTTTCTCCTTAGCCTCATTTAAAGCGAAGAAACATTAATCGTTTCTGGTTGAAATGACAATCTGTTATATTTCTTTTTTTGCAATTGCAGGAATATGTTCCTTGCCATGAAAGAGTTGCTTCGAAGTTGAACTGGGAGACGGAGCAGCAGCTTGGCTACCCTCAAGCACAAGAAATTGCGCGGTGATTAAAAAGAAGTGATTTGCAAGCATAGGAACGTGCATTAGGAATTGAAAATATCAAACTGGAAGAAGCTAACATGAATGAAATTCTTAATTTTTGTTGTGTGGGGGGATACTTTTTTTGTAAATCAAACTAGAAATGACAGACAGTATATGTCCTAGTCCCTTCACAAGGAACTGTCCTTATTTTACTGTAAGATGTAACTACTAAGATGCATATGAACTTCCCTTTTAATGTTAAGTGTTACCAAGCTTTCCCTTTTGCTCTTGTATTTCTTGGTCTTTTCGAAACATTATATGCTCCTCTATCCAAATGTTGATATTTTATATCACAGTTTTCGGTTTATTCCTGGTTTTCGAGCATTCTTTTGTTAAGTTTATCGCGTTTTATGATGAAACAGAAGCAATGGAAACAGGCTGTTGAATTCAATGCATTCACAAGGCAGATAAGTCTTGAATTGTAGGTGTTGTATCAACAATGGTAATCATATTGTCTTCCAACTTTATTGTATAGAACACCAACAACCTGGAAATTGATTATCCAGTTGTCAAAAGAAGGGTCAATGACAACCTTGATTGAATCTTGGGCAATATTATTAGTGGCAAATCGAAAATATCGGAGAGTTTTGAATCAATGATAAAGTTATCTTCATATGATTTCTTGGTTACGTGTTTGGATTATGGAATATAATCAACCAGTAATACTTGCGTCAGGGTAGGTTGCCTACACCACACTTCCCTTCGGGTGCATCCTTTTCTCATAGGTTCGAGATGTGGTTCAATAGGCTGCCTACACCTTAAACCTTCTTTGGATGCGACCCTTTTCCGGACTGTTTTCGTGTGACCTATATGCCATTGGTTTGAGCTGTGAAATCAACCACTGATGTTTGCGTTAGGACAGGCTTCCTATACCACACCTCCTTTGGTGCGGCCTTTTCTCCAATCCTGCTTAACACGTGGTACTTAGTGTTCTAAACTATCCTTTTCAAACTGAAAAAAGTTGTTAGAAACTTTTGTCATTGCACTCTTTGGTGGCATAACATCATTATTCAAATGGTAAAATGTCATCTCTGTACTTTCCTTTTTGACTAGTGATGCTATGATATCATGTCATATATTCCTTTGTGCTCATTCACATATTCCATGGTCAACAAGAGCACTAACAAGTTGTTTAATAATTAACAAGATAGTCAGTCACTAATCAAATGGATCCATTTTTCATGTCCTTTTCATTTTTCTTTGTCTAGTATCTATACTGCATTGACAATGAGATACCTTTTGCACTAGCTAGGACCAACTAATAATAATACCAAATTCAAGATTAATTTAAACTGTCCAACAAAGGAAAGTAACAATAGCTTTCATGAAGTATAATTGGAGATGAGGGACCATTAGGGACACATGTTACATAATTCATGTGGACTCGGATCGTAAATGTGTTTAAAAAAAATCACTAAATAAGGTATATTAATAATATATATCCGAACCTAGTAAATCAAATGAATTGTAGTAGAATCTCGAATTTGAATCTCGTAAAATTTAAATTCTGAATCCGTCTCGAGGGACCAGGTCCTCTAACAGAAGCACATGTCTCTAAGTGATATTCAAGATTGATGTTTGCTGTTAAGGTTTCAACTATTACCACCAAAGACAGGTAACAGAAAGGGGCCTGCTGGGGTTGTAATAGGGAGAAACAAGGGCCCCTTTGCTTCTTGTTAAGGGGAACAATAAGGTGAGGCCGGGTCCCGGCATCGACGAATGACGGGTCGACATGTGTCACCTAGAAGGAAATCGTATGAATCGGAGATCGACATGTGTCACCTAGAAGGATATAATGAATTTAGAGTACATAGGTTAGAATAAGTATGATTTTATTACATATTCTTTTTCTTTGCATATGTATGTAATTTGAGAAAACAACAAAAGTGGTACCTTATGTTTGGGGGTAGATACAAAATAGGTCCTTAAATATCAAGTGAGCAGTTTTGGCCATTTAAGTTAAAATTATCTTTTTATGTATATATATATATATATATATTACGTTGAATCCCCTTTATATTTACTTCTGAACCCATTTAGTAAAAAATATGATTCTGCCACTGCTCGAAATAATATCAAAGAGAAAATAATGAGTTCAGCTGAAGTCAATGAACTCGTTCTTGATCCGCCTCTAATGAAAGCAATGGGTAACTAAATGCACAAGCAAGGAAAGGTTAGCAGGTGGGCTATTTTGATTATTTCTAGACAAAATGATAGTCACATGTTGGTCTCCAATTTCACTTGATATCATGTACTAGTGAACCACAATGGGTAGTGCTTAACTGGCTATAGTTGGGAGAATATATACAAAGTGCCAAAGGGGTGTTGAAGAGTCAATTCCTATATATGTATGTGTTTTTGGCTTGGGCTTTAATTATGAAAAGTCATGTACTCTTGAAATGATGTTAAAACATAGGAAAGGTTGAAAGAAAAAAAAGTATCCACTTCCAATATCAATGGGTAGTGGTGCTTTTGTGAAATTTTCGCCGTTTTGAGTAGCTGTTTAATAAATGACTATATGTAAAAATAAATGATGAAGTTATATAAATCAAGAATGACCACAACCTCTAAATCATCTTATCTTTTATCTCGCGACTTGAATCGAAGGATAAAAGTGCTTATATTTAGACCATGGTATAAAGATTCTATTTGATCAAACTAGTATGAGTCAAAATTGAGTTAAAGTCAAACTTGATATTGCTTTTCAAATCTTGGATACTCCATTTGGAGATATAAGAGAATTTTGTTTTCTTAATTTTATTAAACATTTCTTTTTATGTTATCATTTGCTATTTGAAATCTACCAGACTGATCGATTAATGCACATTCGTGCCACATAGAGGAATCACTTGCTAGCTATTACGGGTCTTTTTTCAATTCTAAAGCCCAAATATGAGACGAATAAAATCGACAAATAACAACTTTTCAATCTTGAAAAACAGTTATTAACCACCGTCATGCAGTTTCAAATTGACTAGGTGAAACTTCAGGAAATTATCATGAAATTCACTCGTGGAGCTGAAAATCCACGTATAATAATGACTAATTTTCAAAGATAAAGCTGAAAAGGGTTTGATAGATGCAATTTCTATCAGAAAATCTCTGAATAAGAATGAACGTCGATTCCTAAATAGTCTTTACCGGTCAATGATCTTCTTACACGTGCCCCTATTAGTTTGGACCATTGATTGTCTCAAAAAACTTCAACATTACCAAACATTACCCTGCACTCTATTGTACTCAACAGTTGACAAATGTGCAATGTGCACCAAAAGTGGATTGGATTTTATTATATAAGGTTACCAAAGTGGTTTAAATTGGGCATGGAATTATTTGTTTACTTATATAACAAACTGAAATTGACAACCTTGGTGCTTAGCACATAAATGTAAAACAGTAGAAAATGGTACTTACATAATCTTTTTGTAGCCAAACATAAAAAATTTTTGAGGAACACAATCATTTGAAATTATACTTTAGATAAGTTGGTGAGCTGAACAAGTACTATTTTTTGGTGCAGCACCGCACTATTCAAATTGATTTGACTTACTACTATTTTTGACACGAAACATAGATATTTATATATATGTAAAATGTTACTAAAACATATGAGGACGTGTATCAGAATAGAATGTTAGTTGATAGGAATGTTGTCTTGCTTTCCGAGGATTTAGACTTCTTGGTGTTTATCGTTGTACTAGCCGTATAATTGTAGTTCATGCTTGTGATATAGTATCATAGTTTGTTTTATTATTGTATTTCGATTACCGCACTATTTTATTTTATTCTTATTTATTTCTTGTAGACTTTATACTGTTTTCTTATTAGTTGCTATCTTTTCTTTACTGTTTCCTTCTTCTTTGTACCCTAGTTTTGCTGTACTTGAGTTGTCTGTCTTTTGAAAACAAACTCTATACCTCTCCGAGATAATGGTATGATCTACGTACACTCTACCTTCTCAGATCTCACTTGTGAAAGTTCACTGAATGAATATGTTGATATTATTACTAAATTTTTGAATTCATTATAATCGGGGTGGAGACATTCGTTGCTCGTAACCTTATAAAAGTTAAACCCTAAAAATTTAAATTTTAAATTCACGTCAGAATCTACTTTATACAAAGTGCTAATAGATGATAAAAAGGGAACAAAGAAAATATAAGAAGGATGAATTTTGCCTGCCATAACAAAGATAATAATTCATCAAGAGAAAAACATTTTTTATAGCTGGCATATTACTTTTGTTCCCCATTTAAGCTTTCAATAACATTTTTTGTGATTTTTGAATAATCAAAATGCTTATAATGTTATGTTGAAATCTTTTTGACTCTTAGCTTACATAATTTAAAGTTTAGTCACTTCAGAATCACTTCAAGCATATGAGTTTATAGTTACAAAATTTAGATTGTCAAGTCTGAAGTTGACCTCTACCGAAATTAAAATTGTCAAGTCTGAAGTTAATCGTCTTGTTTTTATTTTTTTATAATTTATGAACCTTTTAGATTATCGTCTAAAAATACCTTCTGGGCAAATAGAAAAAGTGATGAGAATGTTAGACTACGGTTGTATATTTCGCAAATTAATGCAAACGTTAAAGGATAATTGAACATTTTATCCGCAATGTTGAGCAATTACAAACGTTAGACCGAGTACTATATTTATACAATTTTAAAAAATATGGACAAAATCTAAATATTGGTCCAAAAAAAACCATTTGCGTAAATCAGTCACTACGTGGTGTTATTTTTAGTGTAAACAACATAAATTTCAATACTTTGCTGCCTAATTACACTCTCTCCCAACTTTTTTAATAATTATTTTAAATCTCAGATTTTTGCATGTCTGATACATAAGATGACGTCCTAATACATAATGATATGATACATTAATAACTAATTAATTAAATTTAAAAAAGGAAAAGAACGACAAACGCGCGTTTAGTTGAGTAATTAACGCGATCAATTTATTGATACGTCTGTTTAATTCCAGATAATTTGTAAAACTTCATAATTTCAAATTTGAATAAGCAAATCAAGCTCTTTCAATAAAAATCTCCCAAAAGCTTCCTTCTCTGATTGTTTCTACTTTGTTCATCTTGAATCTATCGATTTTCTTGAGACATTTCGGAGTTTGGTAAAGTGAAATCGCTTATGATAGTTATAGAAGAGATGGAATTGTTGTTAGCAAAAGTATTTTATATGTGAGATTGATTTTTACCATAACAGCAGAACCAGATATTGATGAATCAAAGAAAAAATTGATGTCTGATACATAGTTGAAGAAATACATCGCCAATGGTGATTAGGAATGATAATGGTGTGAAGGTTTACGTACAGTTGAAGAAAAAATTTAGTGGATTTGTAATGTATATGTTTCATGTATTCTGATTAATTTGTTGCTTTGTTTTTAGCTTGTCTAGCGTTGAATATTGTTTGAACAACATTGTAGTTGAAACTCTTTATTTTTTAATGAATTACTGTTTTCAATTCATTTCATGTTAAGTCATTAACATTAGATAAGTTTGATTTGTTGTACTATGGAGTGGTTAATTTTTCATAAAAGCTGCACCTTTTTCATATGTTATGATACATTATGTTCAAAATAATATTATATTACTATTATTACTAATACGTTATAGTGAGTGAAATATATATACACTAATACATTACAAATTTAAAAGATGCATAACTTTAATAAAACTTTGTACACATTGGTATATTAAGATTATTACAAATGTTATTGATAATTTATCAAGTTTGAAAAAGTGACGTAATGATATATTTTATGATACATCATATATGATACATTATGTAATACATTTGTAAACTTCAATTTATGTCATCAATTGTATGATACATCATATATGGTACATTATATGATAAATCTGTAAACAAGATACATAACTTGATTTAATTTTACAAGAATATAAATTGTTTAATTAGTAAAATTTGATACATTCTAGTTTTTGAATTTACAAGCTTAGTATGCATTGTTTTGCTTGTAGTTGCTGATACATATATTTATACTCGATTTACAATGCAGAGATGAATACCTATGTGATATATTGTGTGATATGATACATTACTGAAAATTGTATTAGAAGTTATGATACATTAGTATGATATATTACATTGGGTAAAGAAATATACCTAGTATATTTTATTTAAGACCTAGTACATTTTGATGTATTATAAAATTTAATTTTATAATTTCTTACATATCAATGTAAGTGATGCAAGAAAGATAAACAAATGATGAGTGAAACATCCAACAACTATTCTTCAAAAAATTTCATAACTTGTTTGTCCAAAAAACAATTGCATATAACTTAAAACGATAATTCACGTCGCTAAGATACTATTGTTCACAAGAAAGATGTCAGAAACTTTGTAACTACTCTAAGGCAACTATAGTTGATTCGTCAGTTGGTGAATTTAGCCTTAGTTTTGGTGGGTCTTCATTGTCTCTAGCATATCCTTTCCTACTGTTGGCGACTCCATAGTTTCATAAGAGTGTTACATATCTCTTCCGATTATATTCTGTATTAAAATTAGATGAAGAAATCAAAAGTCCATCACCAAGAAACTCAGCAAAACTTACTATGAAAACTCCACAGTCCCTGAACATAAATGTATCTTGAGTTATTTAGTACAATAAGAAAAGAACATAACAAAATAAAATGACAGACCGAGGAGATTAGGAATTTATAACAACCATCGATGACAAGACTAGAACTTAAATTACCAAGATATCAAGGGGATTCATTATCAGGGTGGAGTGCTTTCCTCTTTTCATCAATTCATTTGACAAACTTGGCACACGTTGCTTGGCTATATGCTGCAAGAAAGAAGAAGGAATAATGAGAAAATTTTAATAAAATCGAATTACAGATCTCTATTGCAAAAACTGTCTGGAGATGTTTAAAAGGTGAAAAAGTGCGATATACAATGCCTTGCTGCTTCTTTAATCTTATAATAAAGCTGCACAAGTCTTGTGTCTCTTTTTACAATAAAAATGCATAAATTAGTATTCTTTCCCTTTCTAGCTCAATGACTACTATGGACTGTGAATATGAATGAATCTCTTTCAGAAGAGTAAAAACGATAAAATTCAACGAGAGGTAAAGAACAAATCATAATTTCTAGCACGATCAATAACTTTACTCTTAACTACAACAATGATGCTGCTTGATTACCTTACAGAAGCGGTACTTCTTTACACCTACACCAAAGATGACCTACTTCACCACCTTATTTCCATCAATCTCTTACTTATTTCATATAAAAGTTACTCAAGACCAACATATAGAGACTACATTACCATACATTATGTAACCATATTGAAAAGCATCAAGATTGCTATACTAGGTATCAAAAATGCAACTCAGCACTGAATAATACCAGTACTCATCTTTCATACCATTTCGGATCAAAGTTTTTCTTTGTAAGGTCTATCCACTCCAGTGACTTGCAGAAATTTTGCATACAATGGTTCATCAAGAACTTCCATGTCATCTTTCTGTAATACAAGAAAATACTCTTATGACAAAAGAAAAATATTACGGTATAACAGAAAGCATGCAATGACTAATTGACCTTAAATTTATGTATTATAATCAGTATATTAAATGTATCAGGATTAAATGATAGCCAAAATCACAAATAAGATATCTTATGTCTTAGAAAGCATGAAAAGACTAATTAACCTTATATTTATGTATCATAATCTATATTTAAAATGTATCAGGTATAAATATTAATAAATATCACAAATATGTTATCTTATATATCAGAAAGCATGTAAAGGCTAATTGACCTTAGATCTATGTATCAGACATAGTATATTGAATGTATCAAGTGTGTAAAGAACAAAAATCACATGTAAATCTTAAGATGTATCAGAACGCTTTGCTAAAATAACAAAAATTCATAACGCGTCGCTTAAAATCACAAAAAATCGCGTCGCTAAAATAACAATAGCTTGTTTTGGAGAAATTCATCGATCAAATATATAAATAACATACCTTTGGTAATGGATCTCTTTTCACTACTTTCTTTCCTTTTTTTCGTTGAAATAGCAATAACAGGCTTCTTCCCTTTAGCACTAGCAACATTCCATAACTTCTTCATGATTGTAGGATAGTTCCGGTACTTAGATCTATTTTCATTAAAATCAACGTCTTTATAATTGAAGTTACCAGGAACAAACCTAGATATATCAATTTCATTAGAAGTTGACTGAAATTGAGTAAGCCCCAAACTAAAAGAGGGTTCTGACTCCATTAATGTTGTTATAATGTTTAAAGAACATAAAATTGAAAAAGAATTTCTTAAATTTCTAAACTAATAAACAAAATCATCAACAAGAAACAAAGTAACTTCTAATTAACTTTGTATAATTAAGTTAATGGAGTAATTGTAATGGAGGATAACGGTTGCTGCTTCAAGATCGGATTTTGGCATAATCTTCGCCACTAATGCCTTGATTTTAGGCTACAAAACAGTAGTTGGGTATTGTGTTGAGCTGTAGATTGTAATGTATCAGCTTAAGTGTGTATGTTTTCTATTAAAAGAGATTTTTGTAATATGTTTAGTAGAATGGTATTTAAAGTAGGAAAAATTACAGAAACTAGCATCCTTAAAATTATAATTACAATAAATAGCAACACTTCTTCAAAATTGTAATTTATAGCAAAAGTAACAATATTTTACCCACTTCATAGTAATAGAAGAATATGTATTTTTCAGTTGCGCATATGTATTTATGAGTAATACATATATATATTTGTATATGTATTTATATAGCAACATTTTACTTAAATACAAATACAATTTTCTATTTTTCGTAATTATGAAACTGTTGCTATAAAAATTAATTAAAGTTACAGAGTTGCTATTTCTGAAATTTTTCCTTTAAAGTAATATAGAAAAGTTAAGGTGTTAAGTTATGTAATTTTTCCTTTTTACGCCTGGTTAAGTAATGTGGCCCATAAACCTAGAGCCCAATTCATCAAGGCCTAAAATGAGCCCATTAATATGTTGGGCCCAATATGTTAAAGATGGGCTAACATAAGCTTCAATTGGGCCAATTTCTTAGATGTACACAAGGTTTGGCTGTTCATTTCATTGATTTGACTTCACTTAATTTATGATTCACGAGAGAGGTTGGGGGCCAATGAATGTTCATTTAGTAGACAACGAGCAAACTGGAGGAGGTTACTTATATTAAAATGGGTGAATCTCAAATAGACCTAAATTGGGGTTACTTTCAAATTTTAGCCTCAAATAAAAAAGCTTTCTTAAAATAATTTTTATCTATTGACTATTATTCTTTTGACAAAATTGTCTCTGATCAATGAAGTAAATTACATAAATGATCTTCATTATAGATAACAACTCTGTATTTATATCTTTCAACTTTTATTTTATTTCTCTTTTTAATTTTAATTTTATTTTTATTTTTTCTTTTCTCTTTTTATTTTTAATTTTCTCAACTCTTACTTTTTTTCCTTTTTTCCTCACAACTTTTTTTTTCTCGTTTATTTTACATTATTTTATTTTTTATTTTTTCTTTCCTTTTTTTTTTGTTCTTTTTAGTTTTTCTCAATCCTTACTTTTTTTCTTTACACCTTTCAACGTCTATTTTTATTAAAAAAAAACTTTTTTTAATTTTCTTTTTAATTTTTTCTCGACCTTTATTTTTATTTAATATTTTTATTTTATTTTTATCAACCTTTATTTTTTTCCTATTCTCTCTCAACTTCTACATTTTCTTTGATTTTTATTTTTTAAATATTTTTTTTTCGCAATTTTTATTATTTTTGTTCTTTTCTTCGATTTCTTCCATTCAAGTTACATCTCATGAGCAAGATTTGACACTATCACATTATAAAGGCAAGACTTACGACTTTCGAATAATAAGCTATTTTTCATGGGCAAGAGTTGACACTACTACATAGCAGAGGCGAGAGTTATGACTTTCAAACAACAAGTTATGTTTCATGGGCAATAGTCGATACTACCTTAGAGGAAAGACTTAGCTCAGGGACTTTCAAACAACAAATTATACCCCACAGGCAAGAGTTGACTCTATCACGTTATGTTTGCATTTATGAGATGTTCTACAACTATTGCCTTAGAGGCGAGACTTAGCTCAAGGACTTTCAAACAAGTTATGTTTCATGGGCAAGAGTCCACACTACCACATTGTATTTTGATTTATGAGATCTCTACAACTATTGTCTTATAGGCAAGGCTTAGCTCAGGGACTTTCAAACAACAAATTATGCCCCACGGGCAAGAGTTGACTTTACCACGTTATGTTTTCATTTATGAAATGTTCTACAACTATTGACTTAGAGGCAAGACTTAATTAGCTCAAGGACTTTCAAACTACAAATTATGCCCCATGGACAAAAGTTGACACTATCACGTTATGTTTTCATTTATGAGATGTTCTATAACTCTTGTCTTAGAGACAAGACTTAATTAGCTCAAGGACTTTCAAACTATAAATTATGCCCCACGGGCAAGAGTTGACACTACCACATTATGCCTTTATTTATGAGATATTCTACAACTCTCGCCTTAGTGACACGACTTATCTCAAGATTTTTCAAAGAACTTCGTAACAATAATTCATGCCCTTAAATTTGCTTTGATGTCAAAAAATGAAGATACTTTTGCGAATTAATATTATTTTCTAAAAGCATTTCTTATTAGGATCAAATATCTAGATTCACTCATATTTGGGTCACATTAAAATGATAAGTTATCAAGCGGAACTTGAAGTTGAAGAATCGAGCCTCTATGATAGAAAGTTATTACGTGTTAATTCCTATCATTGGTTTTAAACCGATCAATGCCAAACACACACCTACTTTAAAAACCCCACAACACTTTTAATATAAATACTTACAAATAAGGGCGGACTAAAATGTCGATCACGGTCCAACAGAACACTATAATTTTGGCACAAATATTGTATTTGTATTCCACTCAATATGTACAAATAATCTTTAAACTTGAATTTATCTTTAGAAATGTTATAAAAAATAGAGAAATATAATTCTTTTAACTTGAAAACGCTTAAAACTTGACTATGTGAAATATAATACTATTACTAGAGAAGCATAGCCCGTGTCAACACGGGCCCAACATTAAAATATTTATTTATTTATTTATTCAATCTTGATATATTTAAATAAATCTAGAACTCATCCGGAATCTAGCATGGGTTCAACATATGTTATTTTAATATGTATTTAGATAATTTAAGTTGTTAACTATTGTAATTTATAATTTTTTTTTTTATGTATTTTTCAAATTAATATACATTACTTTTCTTGTCCAAATTTTTGTGGCATTAATAGTCAATTATATTTTAAAAATAATTTAAGTTTTTAATTATTGTGATTTATAATACTTTTCTTCTATTCCAATTTCAGTGACACTAATATAATTTCAAGAGCCGACCAAATATTTCATATCTTTTAAATTTTTTAAGTTGTTGATTATTGTGATTTCTAGTATTTTTCATGTAATTTTTTTGAAATATATAACATATTAATTTATTTAACATATTTTAAGTTGTTAACAATTGTAATTTATAATACTTTTTATGTAATTTTTGAATAATATATACTACTCTCCTTGTCCAGAGTTTTGTGTCGATGATAGATAATTATATTTTTAAAATAATTTAAATTTTTGATCATTATGATCTATAATATTTTTTCTATCTCAACTTATGTGGCACAATGCTTAAATGACCATAATAATTAATTAGGGGTGATATAATAAAATCACGACTGAAGCAGCTGAAGCAAAAATCAGTCAATTTTTTTTTTTTTTTTGTTAATTATTGTTATTTACAGTACTTTTTATTTCATTTTCAAATAATATATGTTGCTTTATATCTTCTTCTGTCCCGTCCCAATTTATGTGACACTAATATAATTTTGATAGTCAATCAAATATTTTATGTTGACATATCATTTTATTATTTTTATTTTTCTAATACATAAATGACTTATAATAAGGAGTGATATAGTAAATCATCGTTCGAAAGACGAAAATTTAATATAAAATATTAAGAGTTAATTTCGCATTTTATGTCTATTTTATTTTTCATTAAATATTATTTATTTTCTTAATGTCTAGATGACTCATAATAATTAATTAACAACGACTGATAATGTTATTACTATAAAAATTAATATAATTTTATCATATCTAATAGTAATCATCGATAACTCACCGAAATAGTATATTAATTAAATACGAGATGCTATATTTGCATATGCAAAATATGATATTATTAAACGTTATTGGATAGTGCATTATATTTATCTTTCACAATAATAAAATTTTACTATATATTTTTTTATTTCTTTTTAACTTGATACATATTGACCCAATACAAATTCTAAGAAATTCATTAGAAATTTATTTTATTAAATTAAATTTATTAATTTTTTACTTTAAAAATTTAAAGATCAGTTTAAATATTAGTATTTCTAAATAAGAAAAAATTAATTTTAAAATTTAAATTTACTAAAATAAATAAATAAATAAAAATATTAATTTTCTATATTAAAATAATAAAATTAATTTACTTTAAATATTTAGTTGTAATTAATTAAGATATTTTTTTTATTTTGTCATTATTTATGCTGCATCGATAAAATGTTGAGAGTTGAATAGAACTTTATCTATTTTTAAAAAGGTATTTTAACTTGTTAATTATTGTGATTTATAATACTTTTACGTAATTATCAAATAATATATTTACTCTTTGTGTCCCAATTTATGTGGCTTCGATGCAATTTTGAGAGTCAACTAAAATTTTTATATATCTTTTAAATATTTTAAGTTGTTAATTATTATGATTTGCAGTACTTTTTTTTTATCTCAATTTATGTGGCATTGCTAAAATAGTGAAAGTCAATAAAATTTCTATATGTGGTAACAAATTAGTTTTGAACATGATAGCTAATTAGATAAAAAAAAAAATTACTTTCAATATGTAGTTATAGTTAATTAATATAAATTAATAGAATATGTTAAATATTTAAATCATTATGATGAAACAATAAAATTATTATATATTGGGGCATGGTATGTAATTAAGTGGGAATAGAGGAGTTTTTTGATAAGAGTCAATAAAATTTCTATATATCTTTTAAATATTTTAAGTTATTAATTACTGTGATTTGTGGTAACAAATTAGTTTTGAACATGATAGACAATAAAATAAATAAAAATTTTTTACTTATAATATTTAGTTATAGTTTATTAATATAAATTAATAGAATATATTAAATATTTAAATAATTGTAATGAAATAATAAAATTATTATATATTGAGACATAATATGTAATTAAGTGAAAATAGGTAGTTTTTTGGTAATTGCAAGAGGTGGTTCAAACCACCTCATTTATATAGTAGAAAAGAAATACTAAAATTCTCATTTTATTGCTATCCATTACCAATTATAGAAAAATACCATCAAATTACAATTAATTCTTCTTCAACAATAGTTCCAAAGACTACATATGTGGATAATCAGGTTTATCCACCCAAGCTGCATTCATGGAAAAAATTTTCATGGGTGAGACTCATATATGACACGGTGTGTGAGGGATTATTTTTTAAAGGGAAAAGACATGTCTTTTCCATCCTAAACTATACCTGAAAAGTCGAAGCCACATTCAAACTATATTAGTGATCTATTACACACCTAAACTATAAAAAAGTGAAACTATTTACACCCTGTCAGGCTACCATCACTTGCATGTGGTGTAGTGTTTTACACGCGCTGTCACGTCAGCACCACGTCAGTAAAAAATATCACTTTTTTATAGTTAAGGTGTATAATAGGTCACTTATATAGTTTAGGTGTGGATTCGGCTTTTCGACTATATTTGGGGTGGAAACAATGCCTTTTCCCTTAATGTTTTTAGCCGTTTACTTTTGTTATTTAATAGGCTGGACGCGTCTAAAATAAGTGTAACACATGTGCCTTAGAATGGGGGTCGCGGGGAGGTAGTAATATCACTTTTATATAGTTAAGGTGTGTAATAGGTCACTTATATAATTTAGGTGTGACTTAGATTTTTCTTGTATAGTATGAGGTGGAAATAATATCTTTTTCCTTTTTTTAAATATAAAAATATATGATCCCACCTATTACTCCTCTCACCCTTAATAGTTATTTCTCTCTTCCCTCTTTATTTACCAATCAGCCTTTTCTCCTCATTTTTTTCTTTTTCTTTTTTATTTAATTGTTTTGTGGTCTAACAAACTTTTTTTTGTTTTTGTTTTTCTTTTGTAGTCTAACTTTGTTAGACCACTTTAATTTATGCGCACGTTTTATGAAATATTGAAAAGAAAACTTTACAAATAAGTGTTAACAATTTCAAAAAGAATTAATTGTAAGAGTAACACAGAAAAATTTCAATTAATATTTTCTTGATTCGTAAGGTGGACTACTAATACAAGATAATATTTTTAATAAAATCAACTAATATGAAATCAAGAAAATAGTAATTTGTATTTTTTGTAATTAATTAATTAAGGTCATTGACGATGAAAGATAAGAATGAAAGTAATGATTTTGATTTTTAATTTATTAAGTTATATTTGATCAAGAGTAAATATTCGTAAAGTTAATTTTCTTATCTTTTGCAGAAGTTAACATCATAATTTATTCGATAATTTTATTCCATTGTCATTTTTCAATTAAGTATTTTATAATTAATTAGCATGCATAATTAATAAATAATTGATATTAAGTACGCGTTTGGCCATGAGAGTCTAAAAAATTGAAGTTGGAGTTGTGCTCGACCACATTTTTTTTCTAAATTTTTAGATTTTGAAAAAGACATAAAAAATAAACAGTGAAACAGAAAACATAAAAATAATTGCACTCAAAGGTGTCGCTCAGTGGTTCAACGAAGTGGATTAAGCACCATGAAGTCTCAAATTTAATTTCTAACGAGCAACTAATGAATAATTTTTTTTAATATTTTGTAGAATCAATCGAGGTGCGCACAAATTAAAGTGGTCTAACAAAGTTAAACTACAAAAAAATTAAATAAAAAAGAAAAAGAAAAAAATGAGAAGAAAAGGTTGATTAGTAAATAAAGAGAGAAAAAGAGAAATAACTATAAGGGGTGAGAATGGCAACAAGTGGGACCCATATATTTCTATATTCAAAAACTAACCCCTCACACACCAGCGTGTCATATATGAGCCTCATCCATTATAAAATTTTTCGATCGCAGAGTAATTCATATTTCTGATGGAACATAAACATACGAATCTGATGCATTTGAAAATGTCCACCAACTGAAATTAGTGACGGACCTAAGATTTTACACAAACGTATTCTATCAGTAAATAGAGATAGATGGTGATATAGACAACAATATAAGCAACATTCAAAACATTTCTTTGCTTCTCTATTATTTGTTCTTTTTTGTTAACATTGTAACCTCAAAAATTGTTTTTTTTTTTCTTTTAAAAAAACAACAACTTTCGGCACTACTCTTTTTTTGTGTAGTTGATTATATTATTATCTTGTTGTAGTATTGTTATGTTATTATTTGTTATATTGTCTTGAGTCGAGGGTTTGCCGAAAATAGTCTCTCTACCTCTGCAGCAGAGGTACGGTCTGCATGTATTTTATCCTCTCTAGATCCCAGAATACACTAAATATGTTGGTGTTGCTGAGAAAAAAATGTTAAAACTTACAAAGAACCTATTTATATTTATTTCAACTAAATTAAAATAAACTAATATATAATTTTAATGAAAATTGTTGCATATTTAAACAAAAAATTATGAAAGAATCCCAAAATTCAATTAATAAAAAATTAAACATTTTCTGAAGTAAAACAGATTATATATAAATATAATTAAATGTGAGTAAGAAAACGAAATGTACAAGGTGAAATAGAAAAAAGAAAGAAATTATTAAGGTAATAAATTTCTAGTTTGAATATAGTTGGCAAATTTTCAGTGGGCTCAAAATAATGTTATATCAAATTTCAGAATAATTTTACTTATATAAACTATAAATTTTTCGAATGAAGCAAGTTCATTTGAATCCACTTGAAACAACAACGTAGATCCGCCCCCCTGTCAACAGTAACACGATATCAAAAAAAATAAAACTTGGCTTTATGTATTTGACAATTCAAATATTGGCAAATGCCTTTCATTCATATTTCAGAAACTCCAATACACTTTTACTAGTCTTTAAACTTAGTGAATGAATTCAGGCTCCTCCTCTCTTAATTAGAGGTTTCGGGTTCGAGCTGTGAGTATGGAAAAATTCTTGGTAGGAGCACTACCCTCCGAATGGGCCCTACCCAGCGCGACTCCGGATCAGTCAGACTCCAATGTGTGTACTGGACATCGGATGGGAAACGCAAAAAAAAAAACTTAGTGAATTTTTGGAGCAGTGTGACATGCTGCATCTTCACTAGGCTTACATTGAGATCTTCTCCTGCAAAATATATTCCACCTCCTCTTTGTTTTCACCATCTTTTGGAACTCTTCCTTCATGTTGTTGCACTCTTTTTCAAGCTCGGACACGCGTTCCCTCATGTCCTCGACACTCCTTCCCCTGCCTCGTGCAGCATTTCCCTCGCGCTCTCCAACTTCTCCGCTAAGATTTTGAGAGTTTTCAAGATTTTCCGACACAAAGAACCATCCGGAGATTGATGTGCGTAGCCTAAGTTGTTCGAAAAACAGGACTTGAACAATGACCCTTAGAGGTAGCCTCTCGTTCTGAGCAGCGTGCGTGCTGGCCTCTAACGATAGCTTCTGGCAATTCATTAGTCTGCAGATTTGTTCTTTTTCGATGTCTGTTAGCCAGGGATGTGCCTGCATTACCATCATCATAATCTAACCGTTTTATTCTCTGAACCTATGTTGCTCGGACTCTTCAAAAATGCCACCAGTGCATGCCGGATCAGTCAAAAGTGGTGCATTTTTGGAAGATCTGATATGGATGCAACAGCATATATGGAGAGTCCGAGCAAGATATCTTAGAGCTATCAACTAGTGTGTATAGAAAATGGCTTATATACACCATCAATGTTGAATAATTATGCATGAAAAACATTACAACTATTGTAGTTGTTACCTTCAAATATATATCGATTGCACGATATATGCCATCGGAAACTGGCCTAGCATATTCGGGTATTGCAGAAGCAAGTGTCTGAAATTTCGGAAACTTGAAGTTAACATCAGGCGCGACCTCAGCCAGATATGAATCCACGAGATTAGCCACTCGTGTTATCGAAGCCAAAGACTGAGATCCTTCTATCAACTGATTCTCTTCCATAATACATGGAGATGCTGCTGCAGAAGCCTGATCTATTAACAAGAAATGATCAAGAATACGTTGAAAACAGTCGATATCATATAGAGTTTCAACTGTATAACCGATATTTGGTATCAGTAGATCATCAAGTATAGCCTGGTCTAATTGCAACCCGACTCTTCCTTCCAAATTTACGCGACAGGATGGACTAGCCTGCAACATCATAGCAGTACGTAGCAACCTGAGGAAAAATCTAGTCTCCGTTACACCTTTCTGTTTTGGTAACAACTCAACGATCTCTTCTAAAAGCGCCCTTTGATCTGCCTCAGACGGAGTAGAGCCTGATTTAGCATGAGTAACATCCTTGAAACTCGATTGCCTATTCATTAAAGGAACATATTTCTTCGCATAAAACACAAGAGCGCCCGATATGTTCTCAGGCCTCATTCCTCCAGCATCAACGGCCTGAATCAAACGCTTGTACAAAGGCAAGCTAAGAAAGGACACATCCTCGTACCACCAATCATCGGTCATTGGCATTGGCTTAGTCCCGGTGCTTATACCATTCCATACATCAGCATTATCGTTACCATTCTCCATCACGGGCCAATTAAGCAACTTAGAATCGCTACAAGATTTCATCGCTAATGAGTTTATGCATCGCGACACAATGTGTAACTCTTCAGCATATGACAACACTTCTTCACAAGTTTCTAATGCCTTAATTGTATCTGTCCAGTTACTAAAGACATCATTGAGGAAAGACTCAGATTGCGATACGAGGTTTTCTTCACCATATTCATTTGTCATTTGCAAATACTCAGATGCACATCTAAGGGCAACTACATTAAGAGGAGTAAGCTCAAATCTAACACCATAACAAAATTTGGCTACTAACTCAAATGCTTTAGCTCCACCAGGTATGTCACTAAGCTGCAAAGTGCATGTTGATCCATCCTCTTTTGTTGATTCATTCATAAGCTTTTCTAGTAGTCCACTTCTTGATAGCAAAGGGAACTGCAACACAATTAAACGTTTTTTGGAAAGCGAAAAGCGACAAATAATGAGATAGATTCTTAGGGCTTGAAGCCAAAACCAAGAAGTGAAGTGTGCGCTTCTCTGAAGCTATGTTGCTCGGACTCTTCAAAAATGTTGACATATGCGTGTTGGATCCTCGAAAAGTAGTGCATTTCGAAGGATCTGACACATGTCGGACGACATTTTTGAAGCAATAAAGTTTGAGGTAAAGCACACAAGTACAGAAGTTGTAGTTGAAAAAAAATACTAAAGTTGTATGAATTTAGTACTATAAGAATCAATTTTCGATTAAAACAAGTAATCTTAACATCCAATATACAATAACATTAGCTAAAAAGATACTAAAAAATAACAACAACATTTTCAGTGTAATCCTGACAAGTGGGGTATATGGAGAGGGTAATGTGTACGTAGACCAAACCTCAAATTGAAAAATCATACTTAGAGTGAAAAAAAGAAGAAGTGTACCTTGTGTAGATAAAAGGACATTTCTCCAATTTCAATTGTAATGTCACTTGGTAGTCCTGATTTACAACGCCTGAACAAAGTTTTATACATGCATAAGCTTCAAATAAAATTCAATATCCAAATTCACATCGAAAATAAATTGTAAAATGGTAAAATTTTTTTTTTTTTTTTTTAAATAAACACAAAAAAAGCATGCAAAATGTCATAATGATACAAACAAAAAAAATTTACCAAGCATGGCCTTCACAGCAAAAGGCTTCAGATTTAGAACCAAGCTTCAAAAGAGCCATTAATTTTTATCTCACTTTGCTAGGACTATTACACTAATAATAAGTCATATATATGTAGAAAGAGTATACTTTGCTTTTGTTGCATAAAAACTTACACAAAAATACAGTAATATTTCTATATATATATATAAAGGAAACTGGACTTAACATTTTTTACTACAGGTTTTACAAGTAAAAACGAAGTTTTATTTTTATGTTTTAATTTTAATTTTTTCTTTATTTTATGATAGTGAATTTTTAAGTGTGTACCGAGTCTAAAGGGTAATAAAACTAAAAATTGTTACAACTGTTCTCTCCTTTTCCCTTATTACTCGTTCATTGTGGATTTAGTCTATAGTTATAGTGGCGGCAAAATTAACTGTTTTAAGGCTCGTTTGGTATGAGGATAAAGAGTAACTAATTTGGAAATTAATTTTAGAATTATCTCATGACTGAGATAAAATGAATATACATCTTGACCTACCTTTTATTTACAAAAATCTCAACTAATTATATATCTTGAATGTATCTGGAAGCTAATTATGTATCTCGACAGACCCAAAAATGAAAAAATATATCGGAAGCTAATTATATATCTTTATAAGAAAAAAATGTATAGTATGTATTTTGACAGAACCAAAATTGAAAAAAACATATCGGGAGCTAATAATTATGTATATTCACAAAGGAAAAAATGTATCTTCGTTGGATGTATCGGGGAACTAATTATGTATATCGACAGACCCAAAATCGAGAATTTCAATATTTATGCGAAATATCGAGATTTTTTGTAATTAAACTCTAAACTGACGAGATTTATGTTGTTTATCCTGCTATTATCCCATCTTGAGGGTGGATATCCGGAATAATTAATTTTGGGATAACTTATTTCCAACCAAACGACCCCTTAGTAATCCGGTCAATCCATCCAAGTTTAAACGGGGCGGGTTATATGGTGTTCGCCAACTTGATCTGACTAATTTAACTTGAATATTAAAAATCTCTTTAGTGATTTTTTTTTTCTAGAGAATTTTAGTGACGGTGTTGCAAATAATTAGACGAGTTATTTTGTAGTACTAGCTTGTTTGATCAAGTTTTCAAAATTACTTTTATATATATATATATATATATATATATATATATAAAAGCAAAATGAAAAGTAAGACAAACAGCCACGTGATAATATAAGAATAAGTTTAAGTGATAATTTTAAGACAAAGTTAAAAAGTATGTACTAAAAAGTTTTAATTGAAAGATTAAGTATTTAAATTTAAAATACATTATCTCTTTTTTTAAAAAAAAAATTACTATCTTAATAATAAAAATTCATAATTGAAGAGTCCTTATAGGCTCTTACTATTTCAAAGCTATATCTTATAAAATTTAAATATTATATATATAGTTTATTCACATAATAATAATAATAATAATAATAATAATAATAATAATTTTTGAATGTATCTTATACAAAATGTAGTGTGTTTTATACAAAATGGGTAGTGTGTTTCAATAGGAATAAAATACATCTATATTTTTTAAAATTTGAATTGATACGGATATCTTTCAACTATATCAATTTCATTTTAATTTAAGATAAAATAATTTCAAACTCAAAAGTGCAAGGTATAAGATAATTATGATATTTTAAAATCCTATCTTTTTTTTAACAAATTAATATCACAATAAGTAAAAAAAAAATATTTATATCTTCAAAATTAGTAAAACAATAAGATAATTTTACAAAAAAATCAAGTTATAAAATAATTTATTTGATTTTTTTTTTGTAAAATAAATTTATTTATCAATAATAAGAAAAAAGTTTTTTCAATATTTGTGTTTTCTTTTTATTTGTATCTTTATTAGAAAGGAAAAGGAAAAGAAGATAAAAACATAAGAAAAGAAATTAAAAAGGATAAATTAAAGACTCTTATTTGAAAAAATAGTAAAATACACATTTGTCCTCAAGCTTGACAAACTAGAGCTCATTTTTAGAACAGAGGTGCAGAGGGAGACGATAGAGAAAACTAGAAATCGAAAAGAAATGGGGAGATAGAGAATCCGGGGAGATAACGGAGAGAGAGAGAAAAGGAGAAAGAGGATTGAGCGAGAGAGAGAGATCGAAGAGGAGAAGCTGTGAACAGTTCTTTCCGGCGAACTCTCGCCGGAATACACCAAAGCTACCACCTGCACCATCACCGGAATCGCCACCGAAAAGCATCGCTGGTCACCAGAAATGTCCAAACAAACAACGGTTATAAACCCCTCAAACAATAAAATTCACCCAAAATCCCGACCTATTCTTGTCCGATAGATACCGGAAACCGACCAAAATTCTAACTCCGGTTAAGTCATGTCACCCCCGAAGCGAGACGCTGCCGAAAAATAGCCCCGTCATCGTTAAAAGGATCAAAACCTTGGTTAGCAGTGTGGTCGTCGCTGAACGTCAAGTGGTCAGGGTCGAATCTGTGGTTTGTAAATTCGCGACTGAGGTTCCGTTCGAAGTCTGTCCGTTGGTTCATTGGTCCAAGAGGCTCCCGTCACTGTTAAAATCGATTCAAGTTAATTGAAAATAAAGCGCCCAATTGAGGTCCAATTTTTAACTTTTATCTCTTTCTATTGTTATCTTGTAATGGTGTTTTGAATATTGATTTGCGTGATTGTGTTGGTTGATGCTATTATTTTGATAATGTGATTGAGGCATTTTAATTGTCTGAGCTTGATTGTTTGTTTTCGTATTGAGATTGATTATTCGTGTGAAAAGAAATTTGGGGGCGAGAATGGAGAAATTGATAAAAGATTAATTTGTATAGTTTAATTAGTTGACGGATGTAGATGAATTCGTAGTATCATGATAAGACCGTTAAAAGCGTAGGTAAATAGTAGGTTTGGGTAGGTAAATTTAAAACTTATGGATTGTTGAATGATGAAATATTTGTAGAATGATTTTGAGTTAGGCACAAGAATAAGTTTAAGTGATAATTTTAAGACAAAGTTAAAAAGTATGTAATAAAAATTTTTAATTGAAAGATTAAGTATTTAAATTTGAAATACATTATCTCTTTTTTTAAAAAATAAATTGTTATCTTAATAATAAAAATTCATAATTGAAGAGTCCTTATAGGCTCTTACTATTTCAAAGCTATATCTTATAAAATTTAAATATTATAATAATAATAATAATAATAATAATAATAATAATAATAATAATATTTTTTGAATGTGTCTTATACAAAATGAGTAGTGTGTTTTATATAAAATGAGTAGTGTGTTTCAATAGGAATAAAATACATTTGTATTTTTTAAAATTTGAATTGATACGAATATCTCTCAACTATATCAATCTCATTTTAATTTAAGATAAAATAACTTCAATCTCAAAAGTGCAAGGTATAAGATAATTATGATATTTTAAAATCCTATTTTTTTTTTAACAAATTAATATCACAATAAGTAAAAAAAAAATATTTATATCTTCAAAATTAGTAAAACAATAAGATAATTTTACAAAAAAATCAAGTTATAAAATAATTTATTTGATTTTTTTTTGTAAAATAAATTTATTTATCAATAATAAGAAAAAAGTTTTTTCAATATTTGTGTTTTCTTTTTATTTGTATCTTTATTAGAAAGGAAAAGGAAAAGAAGACAAAAACATAAGAAAGTAATTAAAAGGAAAAATAAAGACTCTTATTTGAAAAAATAGTAAAATACATGTTTTTTTTAAAAAATAATAGTAAATACACGTTATTTGAAGAAAAAAAAAAGATGATAAAATATCTTCCTGATTTTTAGCAATAAAATACACATTTCTTTCTCTTTTTGACTTCATCTGAAAGTTAGTTGTTTGATTGTAAGTGCTCTTAAATAATTGTTTCTTTTTTATCTACTATTCAGTTATCCAACTTTAAATAAACTTAAAATTTTCAAAAAAAAATTATTAGATGTCTATTTTATTAATTTTCAGGATTAGTTATTGCCATAAAATGAAGATTGGTGGAGTTTTCAAATTCAAAAATACATTTAAAAAAAGACTTATTATTTTGATCAAACATAAAAATAAAAATAATAATTAAAAGATAAGGATCTAAAATATAAATTTAAAATAATAACCTTAAAAGCAACAACAACAATAATAATAATAATAACAACAATTTTAATAATAATAGAGAATAATTATATCTATCTTTGTTACAAATATATCTACCATGAATAGAAAAATTATACGTAATTCTCATCAAATTCTTTTATTTAACTATAAATATATATTGTTCATGGTGATTTTTTAAAAAAATTATTTATCGTTGATTAGTATTATATTTATCTTTCGAAATAGATGTACCTACTATGAATGAAAAATCATAGGTAATGCTCATCAAATTTCTCTAAATAATTACAAAGGTAAGTTGTCATACTTGATTTAATTTTATAGTTATTTTATTATTATTTGTGATTAATATTATATTTATCTTTCGTCACAGATGTACCTAAGGAAAATAAAGTTTCCACAAATCTTATGCAGATAAATTTCTCCAAAATACAAAATGAACATTTAAGAAATTAACAAGTACTATCGAGAATATAAAAATACAAAAGAGATTTATCAGACTATTTGTATAAAGAATGAATCGAAACATATTTGTATATGCACAAATATTATCATTTTTATTTGTCTTAGTATATTTCTCTATTACATTTACATATCTATTAATTCAGTTTTGGCTCCTGCCCTGCACTTGCATCAAGTACAAAATAGGGCAAATACAATTACAGCTATGGAAGAAGAGTCATACAGTGATCAAATATCACAAGAGCAGTTGGTGCAGCCGATTCACAAGTCCTCCCCAAAACAATTACAACGAATTCTCAATATGATCAAAGGAAACAAATGCATAAGAGAAACCTCAAATATTGTTAATGTGGCAGGTAATTCTAACACTAGTACTATGAAATGGATTATAGATTCTGGAGTAACAGATCATATGGTCAGTAATTTGACTTATTTGTTATATGAGAATGTGATGGAAATATAGGAAAAGTAAAGCTACCCACAGGTGACTCAACCACAGTTTCTCATGTTGGAGATTTTCAATTGAATAAAGGTGTTAGAACTAACCAATAATATGTTGTGTGTACCAATTTTTGAGTTTAATCTTTTATTTGTAAACAAGCTGACAAAAGAATTGAATTGCTACATTTTTTTCCTAGGTGTTGTGTATTTCAGGACCTCTTGTCTGGAAAGGTCAAGGGGATTGGTGAAGTAGAGGATGGACTATATGTTTTGAATTGGAAAGTATTGCAGACAGAGAAGAAGAAGATTAGAGCAATGTCTGCAGTAGGAGAAGCTGATGATCCAACACTCTTCCACAAGAGGCTAGGACATATTCCAATACAAGTTATTAGGCGAATAAAGGAGTTTAATCATTGTAGGAGTTTTACTATTGATCAGTGCACTATTTGTCCTCAAGCTTGACAAACTAGAGCTCATTTTTCTAGCAGTGTCACCAAATCATATGATGTTTTTTATTTAATCTATATGGATGTTTGGGGACCATACAAAGTAGCTACTCATCATGGTATGAGGTATTTTTTTATACTTTAGTTGATGAGAAGTCGAGATGGACATGGACTCATTTGAAACAATTTTTGTTAATGGTAATGTATCAATTTGAAAGGTGTGTTAAAGTGTCCAAATCAGATAATGGAGGAGATTTTTTTAATTCTATATGTCATGATTTGTTTGTGATGCATAGTATAATTCATCAGAGGTCTTGTCCACATATGCCACAGCAAAATGGAGTAGTAAAAGAAAGCATAGATACTTGTTAGAAACAGCTAGAGCCATCAATTTTCAAGGACATTTGCTAAGTAAGTATTGAGGTGAGTGTATAAAAGCCGCAACATCCATAATAAACAGAATTCCTTTATCTGTTCTTGAAAATAAAACATCATATGAGATACTTTATAACAAACAACCTTCTTTATCACATCTTAAGGTGATAGGTTGTCTTGCATTTTTCACTATTTATTGAAATGAGATAAGTTTGCCCCAAAAGCAAGAAAATTTGTGTTTCTTGGTTATTTAGTCAGTCAGAAAGGATACAAGTTATTGGATATTGAATCAAGAACCATATTTGTTAGTAGAGATGTCTTTTTCCACGAAACTATGTTTCCTTTTCAATCTTATAACCTTAGAGATGCAAATGACCAGCATTTTCTTATTTCCCACTCACATGTTGATGGTTGTGAACCTGCTTCATGCATCACATATGGTCCATCAGTTGTTGCTACTATGACAGAAATTGCAGAGCTGATACCTTTAGTTGGTCATCATATGGATAATATTTCATCCTCTTGCTTAGACGATGCACAATGCAACAAGTTCATCATAATCTTGGTGTCATAGAAGATGCAGCAGGGCCTATAAGTAATGCTCCCCCTCAGGAGCATCACGATGTCATTGCCACAGAAAACACAACAAGAGTTGCTACTAATATTTCTCTTCACGATTCCTCTACCAGCTCACCTGTTGCTACCAGGAGGTTAAATAGGTCTGTCAAACCTCCAATTTGGCATGTTGATTATATTATTTCCAAGAAGAAAGCTTCTGGAAATTGTCCTATTACTGATGTATTAGACTATCACAACATATCACCATCTTACAAAAGCTTTGTTACTAAGTTCTCTCAAGAAAGAGAACCTACATTGTATTAGGAAATAATCAAGGATTCGAGGTGGATTAAAGTTATGAAGAGTGAGACAAAGGCACTGAAAGATAATCACACCTGGCAGATCACTCAGTTGCCTAAGGATAAAAGGGCAATAGGTTGCAAATGGGTATATAAAATAAAGTACAAAGATGATGGAGAAGTTGATAAGTTCAAAGCTAGGTTGGTAGCCAAGGGATACAACCAAAAGGAAGGCTTGGACTATTGATTTACATAAAGATGTTTATATGGATCGGCCTCTGGGTTTTGTCCATCAAAGTGGGAAGGGCACAGTGTGCAAGCTCGCCAAATCACTTTATGGACTTAAGCAAGCCAATAGGCAGTGGAACATCAAGTTGTCTACAAGATTAATCAATTCTGGTTTTCAACAGAGTCATTTTGACTATTCTCTATTCACAAGGCACCAAGGTGATAACTTAGGGGTGATATTGGTATATGTTGATGACTTGCTAATAACAAGAAATGATCCTAAGTTGATCCTGGATACTAAGAAGATTCTTAAAGACAACTTCAAGATCAAGGACTTAGGTGAATTAAGGTACTTCTTGGGGATGGAATTTGCTAGAAATAAATCTGGACTAATCATGCATAAAAAAATATTGTCTTGAATTAATCTTGGATATGGGATTGTCTGGTGCAAAGCTTGTTGGAGCCCCAGTTGTGTTGAATAAAAAACTTACAACAACAAAATTTGATTTACACCTTCCTCCTAATGACATCAATGAAAAATTGTTGGATTATCCTAGTGTGTATCAAAAGTTTGTGGGAAAACTGCTCTATTTGACTGTAACAAGACCAGACATTGCCTTTGCAGTCCATCTTTTGAGCCAATTCATGCATAATCCTAAGACATCACACGTGGATGCTGCAATGAGGGTGGTAAAGTATGTTAAACAGTCACCAGGACTAGGATTATTCATGACATCTACTGCTACATACCAATTGAGTGCATATTGTGATGCAGACTGGGCTTTATGTCCAAATAGAAGAAAGTCAATCTCTGGGTACTTGGTCACTTATGAAGTCTCCTTGATATCATGAAAATTCAAGAAGGAAAACACCATTTCAAGGAGATCAGCATAAGCTGAGTACAGGAGCTTAGCCTCCACTGTTGCTGAAATAGTATGGCTAGTTGGTCTTTTTAAGGAGTTAGGAGTGCATATAGATCTGCCTATACCTATATACAGTGGCAACAAATCAGCCATTCAAATTACTGCAAATTCAGTATTCCATGAATGGACTAAACATATAGACATTGATTGTCACTTTATCAGGGAAAAGGTTCAGCAAGGAATGGTTCATCCACATTATTTGAACACAGCAGAGCAACCCCAAAATTTGCTTACTAAAGGCCTTACTCATATACAACATGCCTACTTACTCACCAATCTAGGAATGAAGAATGTCTTTCATACATCTAGCTTGAGGGAGGATGTTGAGCAGTTATTTAGATGTACAACTGTCACCTGATTAGCTCAATCTTGTACAGCTAGCAATTATGCACTAGTCAGTTAGTTAAGTTAAATGGGAAGTTTGTTGTGATTAGCCAGTAAGCTCCTAATATAAATAGTGGACTGAAGTGTAGCAGTTACAAATTTTATATTCATTTTTCTTCATCTTTGAGAGAAGAATAGAATTCTCTGTCGCTGAAATTGTCCATCAATTGTTCTTATCATCCTTTTCTTCACAATTTAACAATATCGTACTTGTTGTGTTGAATCTTTATACATAACTACTCAATGCTACCAAATATGAAATTAGTTATGCTTTCGTTAATACATAAATAATACAAACTTGGTCAAATTACTTAAGTCTGTAAAATAAGATATTTTTATTTTAAAAAAGCACTTTTAACTTCTCATAATTTTTGTCAAGCGTGACATTATTCTAAAAAAAACAAGATAGAAGAATATTTGCACCAAATTCACTTCTACAATATGGGTCAAAATCATTTTCTACCCACTCATGAATCGCATAACTCTTTTTTTTTTTTTTTTGGGGGGGGGGGGAATAACATAAACATACAACTTAACTTACCATATTTATATAAACTCTCATCCTTACAAAGTAATTACAAATATTTTAACTAATTATGTATCTTCGTTAGATGTATTAAGAGTTAATTATGTATTTTGACAGATCCAAAATTAAAAAATATATCAGGAGCTAATTATATATCTTTACAATGAAAAAGATGTATATTCGTTGGATGTACTATGTACCATGACAGATCTAAAATCGAAAAAATTATATCGGGAGGTAATTATGTATCTTTACAAAGAAAAAAATATTTCTTTGTTGAATGTATCGAGCTAATTATGTATCTCGATATCCCAAAATCAAAATTTTTAGTAATTATGTAAGATGATGGAATTTTCTATAATTAAACTTCAAACTATCGAAATTTATATTGTTTGTCCTTTTTTATCCAATAAAATATGAAATTATCCGATTTTGGTCCGTTTTTATCTTACTAATTCTTAATTTGTCACTCTTTCAACACACGTATGCTTTCTAAATATTCAGGCATGCCTCTGTCCCTGTCTCCAAATGTGTGATTTACTGATTCATCAAATTTAATCGATTAATACTTTTATCTAAATCAAAATGAATTAAAAGCTACTGGATCGAAATATAACTGTCTATTTAGCTTTAGGGGAAGTGTCATTTGGGCTTCAAACAATTAAACTTATTTTATTGGTCCATTTAAAGTGTCTTTCTAAGATTATTAATAATAATAATATATAATAAAAAAAGAGAAATTATCGCATATAGCTATAGTTTCTCTCCTAATTAACTGTAAAATGTAGCGAGATTTAATTTTATGACAAAATATAGCAGTGTTTTGATTTCAAAACATAATGAAATACATTGTATTTGCACACATAATAATAGTGAAATATATTGTATTCGCATGTATAAATAAGTGTATTCATGTGTATACTATATCTCTGTAACGAAATACATTGTATTCGTATGTGTAACAATAGTGAAATGTATTGTATTCCGCCCTTATTCCCTTAACATTCAGTCAAATCGTTGTAATATATTTTAAAGAAAATATCATTCATCTTTATTTTTATTTTTTTTAAAGGCAAACAACATAAATTCTGACAGTTTGAGCTTAATTATAGAAAATTTCAATATCTTACATAATTACTAAAAATCTCAATTTTGGGTCTGTCAAGATACATAATTAGCTCCCGATACAACCAACGAAGATACATTTTTTCCTTTGTAAAAATACATAATTAGCTCTCAATATTTTTTTTTTCGATTTTGGGTCTGTCGAGATAAATAATTAGCTCTCAATACATCCCAAAAAGATACATAATTAGTTGAAATTTTTGTAATTACTTTGTAAGAGTGTAAATTTGTATAAATATAGTAAGTTAAAGTGTATATTTATATTATTTTTCCTAAAAAAATATTACCTTCTAGGAATGAGGACTTGATTGCCAAAGTTTGGGCCTCATACTACTTGAGCTAAAATATGGACCAATTCCACTTATCATAATTGGATCAAATGTTCCAACTACATATATAAATTTTTCTAAAAATTACACAAATACACAATTTATATTTTCAATATTATAAAAAATTTCAACTCCCTAAATATATTATAAAAATCCCAATATATACACAGAATACTATGTATATGTCAGCTATGTTATGTATATTAATAGGGAGAGAGAGTAAAGTAATTAAAAAAGTAGAAGAGAGTATAATTACTTCCAAAAGGATTGATATTTATATTATTTATACTAAATTTTTTACTAATTTTTTTTTTCATTTTCTCTCTATGCTCCACATATGTCCTTTCTAGAACTTAAAATAAAATATCTTAAATAATAATTAATTAGTTTTGATATGATTGAAATTACTAGGAAATGATACATTAGTTGAATAAATCTTGGCAATGATGTAACTTACACACCAAACATAAATTCTTGATGACAATTGACAACATCATTAATTTAGTCCAACTAAAAATAACCAAAGTCTTTATTCTCTTCATTTTCTTTAATTAATTTTCTAAAACATGGGTCCAATACACGTATTCTATACGTGTATATTACATTCTGTCCTTTTTTTTCCCTTTTTTTTTTAAATAGAAAAAAGATCAAAGTAGTCCCTTATGTTTGGACTTAGAATTTAATGAATTACTTATTCTTTAATTTGGAGCACTAATAGTCCTTCAACTATGCAATATTGATACACTTTGGGATCTTTACAAATAGTGGGTTTGATTATTATTTTTTTGTCGATATATATGAATTATACATACTTATTCATATATAATACATCTGCCGGCTATTTTTATTTTAAATGGTTGATGGGTAACTATTCAGGTTAATTCTTCTAAATTTTTGACTGAGGCATTATAAACTTAACATAGGTCCACCTAGCTCTCTGTTTATAGTTTACAAGCTCAAAATAGTCCCTTATGTTAAATTTCGTTACTTTTAGCACTTCAATTAAATTTAGACTAAGAAGGGGAGTATTGGAGTAATTGAAAAAGTTGTTATGCAACGAGGAGGTTATGGATTCAAGTCGTAAAAATAACCTCTGTCAGAAATGGAAGATAAGGTTATGTACAATAGACCTTACGGTCTGATTTCTGGACTCTGTTTAGTACATCGGACTACCCTTTATTCAGATGTAGACTAAAATGAACTAGTAGTGTATGGCTAGAGGGACTATTAATGCTCTAAGGTAAAAATTAAGGACGACTTTGGTTCCTAATCTAAAAATCAAGGACTATTTTGAACTTTTTCTCTTTGTTTGTTTTAATTCTTTTTCAACAAAACTAGACAAATATTACTTACTAGAGCATGTCTCCCTTACCATCAACATCTAACTATCATCATCAGCATTTAAAACTAAAACTAATCCTCCAAATAGCAATTCTTATTTTTCTTCTTTATATTATCCTTAATAGAAAACTTTGATCTTACACAATCATATTAGTTAAATATATATACACATAACTAAAATTAGCAACCTGAAAAATAAAGTAAAAAAATTCTATCATAACTTGTAAGTAAAATACAATAAAAGTTTTTTGAATCTCTCCTACTACCATCCAATGATATAGAGGCATGTATACATGATCCTTCCATTCTTAAATTAGACATATCGAGTTTGTCGACTTCTTGAAATGAAGAAAACTTATGATAAGGAAGACTACTTCTGAATTTAAAATAGTCTGTCCGTGAATCCTGAATATCTTAAATCACTAGAGATATCGAGTTTGTCGACTTCTTGAAATGAAGAAAACTTATGGTAAAGAAGACTACTTCTGAATTCAAAATAGTCGGTCAGTGAATTCTGAATATCTTAAATCACTAGAGATATCGAGTTTATCGACTTCTTGAAATGAAGAAAACTTATGGTAAAGAAGACTGCTTCTGAATCAAAATAGCCGGTCAGTGAATTCTGAATACCCTAAATCACTAGAGATATCGAGTTTGTTGACTTCTTGAAATGAAGAAAACTTATGGTAAAGAAGACTACTTCTGAATTAAAAATAGTCGATCAGTGAATTCTGAATACCTTAAATCGCTAAGATATCGAGTTTGTCGACTTCTTGAAATAAGAAAACTTATCATAAAGAAGATTACTTCTGAATTAAAAATAGTCGGTCAGTAAATTCTGAATACCTTAAATCACTAGAGATATTGAATTTGTTGACTTCTTGAAATGAAGAAAACTTATGACAAACAAGATTACTTTTGAATTAAAAATAGTCGGTCAGTAAATTCTAAATACGTTAGGTTTTACTAACTTCTAGTATCTTTCTAATGAAGGGGATAGGCTTTTTTTTTGGGTGGGGGTGGGGGTGGGGTGGGGGGTGTAGGGGAACCAAAACGACAGAGATTCTGAGAGGGGTTTCAGTAGTTGGACTAACTAAAAGCAAGTGGCCAAAGGGGTTTCACATCAATATACACACCAACAACCCAACATTTCACAAGAAGTGCTTCTTACTTTTGTCAAATAGTATAATTAAGTAATATGGGCCAATGTTTCATTTTCCAATTGCTTGGTGACAAGACTCTTTCTTTCACGCTTGATTAGGGTCTCAAATAGGTGGGAATTGGGATCGATGACGGAGTTAGAATTTTCACTGAGAGATTCAAAAAAATAGATATCAACTAGTCGAAGAGGGTTCAACATCTACTGTATATACATAAAAGATATTTTTAACCATATAAAAATAGTATAATTTTCCATTGAAGAGAGTTCGAAATGAACTCCCGAATGAAAGGTGGCTCTATCCGTGATGGAATCGAGCTGGGAGGGTTAAAATAAGGTGGGCTAGTATAGATCGATGATTTATTCAAAAAATATTTGGGCTAAAACAGGTTAAGAAGTGAGTTATAACCTAATTTGCTTGATATTTTTCCTTTATTATTGCAAATATAAACATATGAAACATAAAATTATCTTTTAAAAAATATTTTGATGAAATATTTCATGATTCAATTTGAACTACATAATAGTTAATTTTAGATAATTCGAATAAGGCTGGTCGAAATAAAATGAGTCAATAAATAGGCTGGTCAATGACCAACCCAAAGCTTATGCGGGTTGGGCGGGACATGTTTTCATGAGTTAGTTATTGACCCGTCTAAATTTGTAAGAATTGAACGAGTTATACTTTTATGAACTAATTTTATCACCCCCAACGTTTGATAAATGTATTTGCTAATTCATAATCCATTTCCAATTTCAATTTCAAAACAGATAATATGAAATTAGAAAAATATGTTCGGGAGTATTTCAACCTTTCAAGTGAAATAATAATATTTCTAATAAAATTCATTTCCATAACCTATCTTTTTTCAACATCAATTTCAAATATTTTTTTCTTTAAATTTCAACCAAATCATGTCTAAACGTCGATTTTAGAAGAATGCTATAAAAATAGACAAATTTTATCACCCACATAAAGCACTTTACAAGTTTTGTAACTCAAATGGCAAATTTATTTTACACGATATATATCAAAAGGTAAATTTAAAATTTAAATGAATTTCCCTAGATTTCTTAATGTCCAACACGAATTTTATTAACTTTTCTATTTATACAATTAATATATACTTAGTCACCAATAAAGATGATCGAGTCGATTGAGCAGTTACTCTTTCAAATCGAAGGTTTTAGATTCAAAACCCTCCAACATAGTTTTTCTACCGAGTTTTTCGCACGGGCTTGTTTAAGGTAATTTACCTCTCCTTTATATTTTGAGAACTGTATTACCCGAGAACGGATTTGCCTTGTGCGCTCAAGTAGCGGGTATTAAGGGGTGTCAATTGACACCTTTTCATCGAAACACTAGACCATCTAGATAAGTTAAAATGTTATTTTTACCTATAAATAATATATTCTGACTCTCTTTATTTTATTTTTTTTTAATATTTTGACTGTCTTTAGTAAAAATTTTGACTTTATCACTAATGTGTGTGTGGCTTGTGTGTCCCATGTCAACAAAATATACGTATAATATTAAAGTTTTTGCGTGTTTTCTTTCCAAGGGGCATTTGATTTCTTTGATAGTATATTCTATAGGAATTTTATTTATAATTTGACCAAGTACAATATGCCTTTTTCATAGTTGGAATATTTGATATTCCTTACAAAAGGTGGAGATAGAAAGTAAAAAATATACGAGCTAGAGTTCAGAATTCATAAATTTTAAATCTTGAATCAGTTTTTAAGTTGATACGTCTGAATTCAAACCCTTAAAATGAAGTTGTCTTTGATAAAGAATGATTGACCTCTTAAATTAAATTTCTCAATATGAATCTGAATCAGTCGAACCCCAAATGAAACATCCCCATTTTCACGTTTATTTTTCCTTTTTCATACTAACAATCATTTAGTTAGACTTTTTGTTACTTTTAAGGACAAGCTGTGAGTAATATGTATCAATAATTTCATCTTCCAAATGATTTTGCTTTTTCTAGTACTAATTCTTTTTTCTTTTGTCTCATTATGTCTTTCATGAAATAAATTTCATCAAAAAGTAATGCCTCATTGCCTTTTAATTTTGCCTTTCTATTTAACCATAAGTTCGAAATACATATGCATAATTTACTTTAAAATGAAACAAAAAAAGTGGTATTTGGTTAGTCTTGATACAACAATAAGATAATATAGTTTTTTAATTATGTATCAATTAAAAACATTAAGTAATACTCCCTTTATCTCAATTCATATATGTCATAGGTCGAATTTCGAGAATCAAAATTTTTAGTGTGAATTCCGACATAAATTTTGAAGGTTCTTGAAATATAATTCATATATTTAAAATTATGTAAAAAGTATTAAAAATCACAATAATATAATTAATAATTTAAAATATGTAAAGACGTGTAAAAAAATACGATATAAGAAAACTCATATTTAACTGTTAGAATCTGAATATCATTACATAAATTGAAACGGAGGAAATATAATAAGGATTTTGAGGTGAAAATTAAATTTATGCTACTAGAATATGTGATAAACTCTATCCACCCATGGCCTTAATTTTAATATTTAATTAGTTTTATAGTCTACTACAAATGTAATATAATTTTATGATCCTTTTTACGATAAATCTCTATAAAATGAATCAATACAGGAAAGCTTTATAAGATCATTTTCTTCTATTCAAATTATTGAAAGTATAAATATAGATGTTAACATCAAATAAAGTCTATGTATATAGAAAAACAAGGAAAGTAATTGTTGATCCCATTATCATATTAATGTTGTGACAAATGTTTAGTTTTGCCAACAAAATCCAACTAGCTAGTTAATTAACCTAAAGTCTTTGAGAAATTAATTAAGTAGGTTTAGTAGATAAACTTTGCAATTAAGACACCCCACAAAATACATAAATATGCCAAACTTTGCCATTAACACACCCTACTTAGTTAGTCATACATAAAACCCAAATTAAACATTGCATTAATATGCAAGTGGGATGCTTGTTTCAAATAAATAAATATAATTGTACTGCTTTTATATAATTAATTACCTATATACTAGGTAGCTAAAGGAAAAATAAAACTAGCTTGGTTAATTGTTAAATTAAGTTATAGTGTTATACTGACAAACAAATTAATATTAGTAGTAAAATTAACCACCATGGCAATTTTTAAAAAATGTTTTAATGTTGGTCATGTTCATAGTTGCTAAATTAAAACGTATAGACCCTACAATATTAGTATGAATATGAAAAGTTTGTCACATTTTAGAAATGCAAATGCAAGTTGATCAAAGGGAACATGTATATAGACCCTACAACACAAACACACACACACAATAATGACAACATATTCAACGTAATCTCATGGGTAGGATCTGAAGAAGGTAGAATGTACACAAATCTTATCGCAAATTTTGTGGGATAGAAAAGTTGTTTCCGATAGACCATCGACTCGAAAAAGTGTGATCAAAACGGGATTGAAAGGAAATTAACGACAATAAATTAATAGTAAGATGAACAAAAAAAATGAAGCAACGGATATATAGTAAAACTTAAAGAATAAGATATATATACTATGCAAAAACTAACACACATACTTTTTTTGGAGGATCGAAAACCCTAATAATATTGAGGTTTCTATTCTCCACACTTACTTTTTTTCTTTTAACAAAAGGAAACACAATGATATATGTATTATATAACTAACACAAATTTAATGCTTTAATGATGTTGTTTGTAGTTGCTTGATTAAAATTAATATATAGACCCTACAATGCAACATGCAAATTAAATTTGTAAGACTTTGATTAGAAATGCAAAATGCAAGTTGATCAAAATGGATGTACACGTATAGACCATAGTCTTATTAAGTCAGGTTATGTGGGATCATGACTAAATTGATTGCTTTCAGTTCGAATTATATATACATGGCAGATAATGAATCTCTTAGGTGAAAATCCAGCCTTCCCTACTGAATATAGCTAGAGTATAGATTACAAGAGTTACAGGTTCAGTCGAATCTATTAGCTTTGGTCCAAATCATGTATTTTCCTTAAAAAAATTATTGAATATGCACATTATTAATTTAGAACCCTAATAACTTAAAAAGGACTACAAACCCAAAAACCGTAAGCTTCAAATCCTGTTGTTTGGAGAATCAAAAACCCTAATTGAAGCTTGTGTTCCCCACACAAGTATATTTGTGAGGGATTGCCTTTACTTTTCTTTTGTAAAAGAAAGGAAACACAATGATATTGGTAGGGTTCATTCCAACTCTCTTCATTGAAAAATTATATTGTATACAAGAGGACAATTTAATTTGTACGTGTAAATAGCAGATGATAAACTTCCTTGGTGAAATTCCAGCTTCCAGTATTACTGAACATCAGTTACAAAGCTTAGAGTATAGCTTACGATTTTGATCGAATCCACTAGTTTTGGTCCAAAATCTATATCAATTTGTCTTGAGAAATATACTGAATATACGTACAAATTATCAACTTAGAACCCCAGTAAGTTAAAAAGGACTACAATCCCAAATTCATAAGCTTTAAATCTTGACTCTGACCTAATTGAAAATGTATATAACTAACAAATTTGAATTGGGTTTCATTGTTTTATTTATTTATTTAAAATTAGTGTTGGCAAAGAAACCATCATGTGGTATCTTTCATAGTGACTAATGTAACACTTGAATTGTCTTTTAGGTACATCAAAATGTGTGATGTGTAGTTGGTTAGCTGCCTGTATGGCAAAGGCTGAGTGTAGACAAGTTAGTCGTGGGGTGTATCAAACACTTGAAAGACAAAATCCACCAACATATTGAAATGGACCATTTTTTTTTTTTTTTTTTTTTTTATTTATTTATTTATTTTTGCATTAACTCTTGATATTAATTGCTACTACAACACAGTACAATGGGAAGTAGGCCTTGAGTTGTAAAGAGGTTAGGGAAGAGCATGTCCCATGCATCTTTTTAATTTGCCTTTTTCCAACCTTTTCTTTATCTATTTTGCTATTGGATGGTTAGGCAAGAGCAAAGCTCAGAGTCGGATTCAGTATTTAAAATTTATGAATTGGTTGGATTCCAAAATTAATAACTAGTATATACCAAATGAATCTTTTAAACAAATACGTCTATATGCTTTTGGACAAATAATACTGAATTCTATCAAACTCGTATTATGTAAATGGTATATCAAGCCCAGATCTACGCGCGTGTAGGAGTTTCAGTTAAATCCTTAAATTGTAATATTGTATCGTGCAAATAAAGTGAAAAATATATATATTTTTTTATATAAACTGTTGAATTCTGTTGACAAAGACAAGTTTGTGGTTTACAGTCTAAAGGTTTGCTCAGGTTGTAGGCAAATCAATTTAGGTTACAAATCAAATCTCATGTGTGACATTCTTGCTTGTTTTTAGCCTTTTTATTAGAAATTCTGATTCTATCATTAATTGTATGCAAGGGCGAAACTAGAATTCTCGTAACCGAAAATACATCATATATATAAGCAATTATGGATAGTAGATTTTAAATATTCTTATGAGCTTTTTCGTGTATTTACTTTTTTATTTTTAAACCTTTTTAATAAAAATTCTTACTCCACTATAGATTGTAGGGTCAGTATGCTGAGAAATATATAATATAGATATGGTTCAAGTGTCTCATTCTTGGTGCTCCTTAGCTAATATTCATAAAGGAAAAAAAAAAAAAAAGTGGACATAATTTCATGGCAATAATAATATCATTCAACCAAACTGATGTGGGGATGGTCTTTTGCATTCCTTTCTGGTCATGTCTTAATCATGACTTAGAATATTAGTCTTCTACTTTGTTTCACATACCATATAGTAATATATGTACGATATTTCTATGTGTACATATTGCATGTGTACATGTGTGCAAACAACTTGTATTAATGGAGTATATATATGTATTGACATGGTCCCTTTGGTTAGAAAGTAACTAGTCACATAACATCATGTTCTATAAGAATTAAACCACCTAGGCCTATGGTGGATAGGTAGAATCTTTCTTACTTTTAATTAGAGATATCGAAAAGTGAAATAAATTTTTGTAATGTGAGTTTTTTCTTTAGTAGGATAGCTTTATGTAATGTTAATCTGAATCAAAATTCCAAATTAATGAGTATCGAATCTCATGTAGAAAATAATAATAACAATAATAAAAGATGATCTATGTATAAAAAGAATTAATTTGTTGTAGCTTAACAAATTAAAAAATTTTGATTCCTTGTTTTAGTTAAAGTTGTTAATATGGGTCAGTCCGGCTTTGTCGGTCCTATTCCATTCGGGCTTTGAAATTTGATGGATTAGGCTGTAGGCTAGTCCACTACAACAACAGATCTTAAATGGTCACCTCGGCCTAGTCTTACGAGTTATGTGGATCGTTAATGTAAATTGAGATAGCAAGATCGATATCAAGAGTGAGGATGTGGACTATTTTAAACATAAAAGCTTTTTGTTTTATTTTAGAGCTAGATTACTCTGAATATAGATAAATGCTTTTTGTGTGAATTTATGGGAGAATTCTTTTATAAGTATCTATTTAATGAACATGTCTTGGATATTCTAAATAAGATTTTCATGTATGGATTTTTTTTTTCTCTTTCCCCCTTGAATATTCTAAGTATCTTTTAATTGTCAGATTATTCTTTCTTTATTCTAAATCTCTTCTTCCTTTTTTTCTATTTCTTAATCATATCTTTATATCCTATCTTACTTACTTGATAACGATTCAAATTACTGTTCTTGCATCTAGAATCCATCATTTCTAATATATATTTTTCAGAATTTATTTAATCTAAATCCTAACACAAATATTTACAAGATATTATATTACATAGTGTTGCTAATCAAGTCTTAAACTATGATTAGATTACCCTAGGAATAATACTTATCAAGTATAAACTACGTAATGTTTTCAATTGTTAGTAATGCCCATTAAATAGAGATTGTTTGCATTGGATTGTTGGCTTCTATACATTTTAGTTCACTTGGCACAAGACTTCGAACTTGTAACCTAAAATAAGTAAATTCAAGTATAAGAATTTCTCATTGTAATCGTAGTAGTTATGAAAGGTTAAGAATTGTCACACAATTACAATTCATTTATTATTAATTGCCTCATATATAATGGTGGAGATACATAGATCGAAGGGTAATCAGTTAAACGTTCTTCATTTAAAATTATGAGTATTTTGTATGAAGAAAAATATGTTGCACTTATACGTCAAAACCTACTTTTTATACATACATATTAAATTCTGAATATTTTTGACAAAAATTCTAATTTCACCACTGGTCATATAACTAATAAGTGAACCGAACGACCTTTAGAATATTAGATTTAACTTATATATACTTTGATCACAGATTAAATACGTTTAAATATGTTACCAATGCATATTTCAACCGATTATAGCAGGTTATTTATTATGAATATTTTAGTAAAAAGAAACATAAATCTTTTTTTTTTCTTGCTAATCATTTTTCAAGAATTAAAAGAAAAAACCTAGTACTCAAAGGAGTCGTTTGGTGTGAGGTTAAGGATAAATAGTCCCGAAATAAAATGAAGGATTATTTTATCTCATATTTGATGTGAGGTATTAGCTAGTATCGGGATTATTTATTCCATCATTTACACCATAATGATGGGATAAGTTATCCCATATACATGATAGGATAACTAGTTCTGGGATAATTAATCGCGATATTAATTATACCGAGATAACTATTTCCCAACCAAACAACCCCTAAGTGTTAAGTAAGTTGTAATACCAGGGCAGTTAATTAATTATGCTTTGAGAGTTGATTATGATATGAGACTACTTGTCTAAAAGTTTAGATCAACTAATTAAGCTTTTTATATTCTTAGCTAAGATGGTTTTAATTACTATAATTAAAAACTATGGTCCCAATTAAACCACCTTCCACATCTATTTATTTCCTTTATGTTGTTAATATTATTATTGTTATTATTATTATTATTATTATTTGTTTTTTATATATTTCTTTCTCTCTCTCTTTTGTTTTTATAGATTAACCATTTGGTATCTAAAACTTTATTAATTCGATCAATTTAGATTCATTGTTTTTACTTCACTTGTTGTGAGGACGGAAAATGATTAAAGAAGAAAGATAAGACACAATTAACAAATGAACTTAGATTACAACTTAAACTTTGTAATTAGATTTGAAGTTTATATACAAATTATGTAACACATGGACAGATCTATGTAGAACAGAATGGAGGTGAATGGTGATAACATTTAAATTTTCTTTATGTGTAATTCAAAAAAGATTTTTAAGCCGATCGAACTGAGCAGAATAGATTGAAATAACCAAATGTAGACCTCAATTCAATTTTCGTCGCTAATGGTAGATTTGCATTAGAGACGATAGCATTCGTAATCTTTAAATCCTCAATTCACCTCTTTGATTACGAGGGATATTCATTTAAGATAACGAGTCTTTTTATTTATATCATAAACTATTCAAAAATTCACTGACCCGACTAATTCAAATACGTACTTAGTAATTAAAGGAAAAACCTCCCTACCAATATAATAAGTGATATAAGCAAATTAAATCTAGTGATTCTTCAAACAGATTTTTTGGTTTCTTGTATTTATTTTTTTTAAACTCAGAGATTGGCCAAAGTTGGCAAAATAGTACTGCTATAACATATGTTTGGCATAGTAGTACACTAGCTTTTGCCTATTGCAACTTTAGCCACATCTTTTTAGTCGAGCTACAAAGTCTTTTTGGTTATCTTTGCACTGTGTGTCCAACCATATGCATTATTTGTGTTGTCTTTTTGTCTTTAGTATGGACCATTACTACAGTGACTATGGTCCTAAACATCATAGTCAAATTTAAAATTTAGAGTCGGTGAATTCGAAATCATCTTCAGTTTATCTTATAGAGTATACATTAAAGTTAAATTACGTATCAACATCCCTAATGGTGTAATAACTTTTATATGTATTGTTATCATAATTTAACTTTGTGGTGGAGTCAATTTTGTTAAAAGATTTAAAATATATAGAAGAAAGTGCACGGAGAAGTGAAAGAGATTTAACATCTTATATACATACAAAAAACTTGACCTTATATGTAAAGAATATAATTTTCTGGTGAGAGGGTTCGTGCACCCTTGGATGTACCGCTATTGTAACCTGTTGTGACAAAGTTGCTTAACGATTATCTAAATATCTCTTCAACACATGTCATATAATTCAGGTCGTTAGCTGGACTCATAAAATACGCTTTTGCATGGCGTATTCTTGCACCTTCTGGTATGTACTTCTTTATTCTTAACTAAAAATTTGAAATTTTAGCCAACTGTATGAAGTGACCCTTGTTAGGGACTTAACATTGAGTATCAAAAAGCCTATACTTATTTTGGTTGTGCTTCTCTCAGAGGCGGACGCAGGATTCGGAAGCTTCAGGTGTCACTTTGTTTTGAACAATAACGTATACTCCGTATGATATTTTAGGATAGCGGAGTTAATATTCAAAGAATAAAATATAATTATATATATCAACAAATGTTGGTACCAGATGAAGGCTTGCCTAGTTGGTATTGTCAAGTGCTTTGTAAGAAGAGGTCAAGGGTTCCATTCTTCATAACCAGAATAGTTTCATTTAAGAGAAAACAGACAGTATAGTGCTAAAAATCATTCTAAAAAATTAAAAACACAATGTTGATTGGGGATCAAACACATAAATATACATAAGTTCACTTGAGAAGTGTGGATATCGTGGCACCCCAAATCTTCTACACAGATCCGCCCCTGGCTTCTCTATATCACATCAATGTTGTGAAAAAAGAAACAAATGAGGTACTTACATTAGAACCATCTTGATGTTTTTATTTTTTTCTGGGAACTATTGTATATACTAATATCTCACAACTGATTGACAAACTTGATGACTACTTTTTTTTTTTTTTTTTACAATTTTGACATTCACATCATTGGTTAGTCAATTGTACCTAAAGTTGCATAAACTAGATATAGAAAGGTTATAATTGCAAAGATTTTTGTTAGAATTCCTTCAATTAGTTTGTCGTGATTTATTAAATGTAACTTCTTTGGAATTTTTTCTTTAGCATAAAATGACTAGTGTGCATGCAATATTTAATCGTAGCTAAAATCGTGTAAGTACAACATATGATTTTAAATGTATGTGTTTTCAAATCAAAAGTTGAATATATGTGTAAGTATATGAAGACATCAACAGTATATATCGGATTTAGTGTATGCGCTCTCAAACTGTATGTGCATGTCAACCGTACTATGGCCGCTTGTGTTTGAATGGTATATGTGAAGTGTGTGTTGTATGTATCATTCTATTGGGAAACCAACACATAAAATATACGTTATGTGTATCTCATGCATTTTGTTAAAAAAAGATATACGTCATGTATTTGTTACCGTCTCTATTGAAAGAGTACTCATAGCTAGAATTTTTAGACATACAGATACGTACGTGTATCTTGTATATCTGTTATAAAAATGTTTAAAACTTGTTTTTTTAAAAAAAAAAAAAAATTAAAAGAAAACTCCAATTGACTCTTCATGTTGTATCAATCTTTTTTCAATGAAATTAAAATCAATAAAAGGTAAACTATGACAACATAATAGGGCAAAGGCTTTAATTCCTCGATGTGGACATTATCAAGAGGACGTACACATTGAAAAGTCTATCAAAGAAGGAAACATTTTTGTTCAATCAACAGGAAAAATTACCAAAAAAGTATATAATAAAAAAATTACCAGAAAAGTATATACTTCCACGGTATCAAATTATCTATCATGAATCTCTTTTACACTAAGAATTTTGTTTTAAAAGCATTAATTTTATCGTGAACTTCTAAAATGATAAATAATTTGAAATGAAAGGGATAGTATCAATATGATATGAGAAATTCAGTTGGTCGGACGCGCCTTTCACCACTTGGTCCACTAGAATTGCCCCGACCCGATCCAAATTCAAATCCGACAAAAGTCACAGTTTAGTGGGCCGGGCCGGGCCAATTTGGTCCCATTGCAAGTCTTAATTGAAGGTCCCTTTACTATCTTTGTTTAATTATGTGGTCATACCTAAAGTTAAATGAACCCACGTATTTAAAATATAGCCATCATTTAAGAAAGGTGAAGAAAAAAAGACACTTATGCCAATTGTGTACTTTTGGTACATAATGACATGTTTTTTTTTCCTCATATACTCTTGAATAGTTACCTTATGTTCAATTCTAGTATAAAATTGTTTTGTTGAGATAATTTTCTTGTTTGGTGTGGAATACTTGTTCTTTAGGTTAAAGTTAATGTTGGTCAAGTACATATCTTGAGAAAGCAAATTCCTATTGAAAATTCTGAATTACTACTCAATTAACTTATGAAAATATGACTCATTTAATCAATTTAAATCTAAACATATTACTAATCCTCTTATTTATTAATTTTAACTCATTTTAATCTGTTTAATTCAACTCATTTCATAATTGGAGTGATCTCGATTAAATATGAAATCTAGTTTAAAATATCAAGTTAACTCATTATTAAGATTGATATAACTTGTTACAAAACCTAATCTTTAAAGACTCCTAAATGATTACCAATTGCTCAAATATACCATTGATTTACACCTAGCTAGCTACCAATTAATTCATTCGTTTAAACTTATTTTTATCTTGATTTTTTTTTTCACGTTTCTTAAGAAAATATTTTCTTCATTTCATAATAAATGAATATTTAGGGTGTGAGTTGCGACACACCATTTAAGAAAGTTATTTAGTGATATTAATCAAATTGAATTTGTCAAATAGTTATTTATAAACAAAACATTTCTTATAGAATTTCATATTAGTTTAAATACAACAAATCAAATCGTCAATAAGAATAATACAAAAATAATTAATTTTAATGTAACTAATTTTAACATAACTTGTCTTCCAATCAACGATCCCTAGTTCTGTATTATTTATTTTCTTCATTTCATATTAGTTGGTCATCTTACTAAAAATAATTGTCCGATAAGAATTTTAAGAGGTGAATTAATAAAATTACTTTTATTTATTATTATTTCTTAACATGCGTGTAAAAAAAATGACCAATTAATACGATACTAAGGGAGTAGTAGATGGTAGAACTAATTAATTTAATAAACCAAACCTATAGGTTAATTATGTCAAATTACAGTTAGTTAACTTCAGTCAAAATATAAATTAATGTGCTACCATGGTTAGTCAATCTAAAACTATATATTATAATATTCTTAACCGAATTAATAAATCAGTGCATTTGCCTTGCTTTTAGAGTACTATTGACTTCACAATATTTCCAACTATCACAATAATCATTTTAAATTAATCCAACATCTCTTATCAAATTGATCAAGTAAATCCAAGAGAATAAATAAATTAATTTTTTAATCACATCAAACAAATAAACAAATACTATGAAAATGATACCTCATAACATATTATTATATTTAATTATTTTAATAATACCATAATGGAAAATAAGAAAAGGAAAAAAAAAATGAATAGCTGGCTTTAAAGATCTTTGTTGTTTTGCTGGCTTCTGAAGATACAGCAGAGTTTCTTCAGATCCGAAGAAAATGGTCAGAAAAATAAAATTTTAATCAACCAACCAAAAATCATAAAAATATACTTTATCAATTATCAAGAAAGCTTTAAAAAAGTCACCAAGTGGTACCATGAAACTATTCTTTTCTTAATTAAAGGTCTGATGTCGAGTCCGATTGTAAAAAAATTGATAAAGATTGTTATGAATATAAATTTAAATTAATCAGAATTTAATTTAAATATTAAATTTTGGAGAGAAAACCACAAAAAAAAACTATAAAAAGATAAAGGGTAATAATAAAAATCAGTTCACCTCATTAGTTAGATTCTAATTCGAATATAACCACCAAGGTAGTTTCACCAAAAAAAAAAAATGACAGTTTAAAAAAAGGAATAAATAGTGAAAGTTAAAAATAATATATTGAATTAGTTGAGCTTCAATTTTTATACCGAATACTATTTAAAAAACGACAAAAGAAAGAAAACTAAAAAAGAATAAATAGTAAAAGCTAAAAACAATCCAAGAAGAAATTAATCGAACTTTATTTAAAGTTGAAAAAAAAATTAAAAAGTATGATCAATAGTAAAAGTTAAAAATAATTCATCAAATTAGTCGATCTGCAATTCAAACATGATACACCAGCAAGGAAACCACAAAAGAAGAAAAACAAAAACAAAACAGAGGTAAAAGCAGGGCACCAAATTAGTCAAATTCTAATTCAAATATGTTCATAGAAAGAAAAACTATCAAGGGAAAATAAAACTAAAAAATAGGCGTAAATAGTGAAAGTTAGAGACACTCCACCTAATTAATCGAGCTCTAATTCACATACTAAATATCGAAAGAAAAATAACAACGGCAAAAAAAAATCAGATAATTTATTTAATTAATTGAGGTTCAATATGAATATTAATAGAATAGTGAGTAATAAATCACAAAAGAAAAAAAAAACTAAAAAAAGGTAAAAAGTGAAAGTTAAAAGACAGTCCAAAAGAGAGAGAGACAACTTTTACATGGAGACACACATACACATGTGTTGTGTGGACATAGTATAAGTACATATAGCACTCATCATATACATGTATACATCTTTTTCTTTTCTTTTGTATGATAACAAACAGAGACCTTTCTCTTTCTCTTCTGTATGTGAAAAATATATATATATATATTTGTGTGTATTTTCAGACAAAAAAATGACAAACAGTTTTGTTATAGTGAAAGTTACTGTGCACCAGTTTTTCACTTTCCATCAATTTTGATGTTTTGTTGAGGGTTTTCTTGTTTTGTTTTTCTTGTTTTCTTGTTTTTGTCTGGTGAATTGTGAAGTGGGGTTGTGTTATTTTGTTTTGGGTGTTGGAGAAATAGTATAAAGTTGGGAATCTTTGTGTTTCTTGAAGCAAATTTTAGTGTGTTTCTTGATTTTTGTCTGGTGAATTTGTGAACTGGGGTTGTGTTATTTTGTTTTGGGTGTTGGAAAAATAGTATAAAGGTGGAATCTTTTATGTTTCTTGGAGCAAATTTTAGTGTGTTTCTTGATTTTTTTTGTGAAGAAAAGATTGGATTTTTGGGTTGATTTTTGAGCTCAAAGTGAAGTAATTGTGTTGTTTAATGGATGATTAGGAGGGAATTTCTTGTTTTTTTTTTTTTTTTTTTTTTGTGAATTGTTAAGTGGGGTTGTGTTATTCTGTTTTGGGTGTTGGAAAAATAGTATAAAGTTGGAATCTTTGTGTTTCTTGGAGAAAATTTTAGTGAGTTTGTTGATTTTTGAGAAGAAAAGATTGGATTTTTGGGTTGATTTGGAGCTTAAAGTGTAGTGATTGTGATTGAGGGAGTTTCTTGTTCTTAAGAAAATGAAGAGTTTTGGGTTGAATCTTGTTAAATTGTTTTAGGAAATTTTCTTGAGTTTTTGAGGGGAAAAAAATTCTCTTTTTGGGAGTTGTAGACTAGTGGTTTGAGCAATTTCTTGATTTTGAGATGCAGAAGGAAGTACTATGTACTTATAATTGGTGTTTCTGAAGATAGATTTCTTTGGTGAACAGATTTAGAAAGGTATGGACTTTTGACACTTCTTTGAGTTGAATTTATTGTGATTTAGTGTTTTTTTTTTTAGCTAATTGGTACAATTAATATGCTTAAAGAATATTTGTTTCTTTTATTTGATGACAGCATTTTCCATTCCTAATTGGAAAGTATTAAGTATTTATGAGGTAAAGAGCTGATTTGGTAGAATTTTTGTTGACATCAAGATGATTACTTTTATGGATCCAAAGGACAAAGTGAAGGAAATAGAGAAGTGTTTAGATTCTCAACTATGGCATGCTTGTGCTGGTAGTATGGTACAAATGCCTTCAATTAGTTCAAAAGTTTTCTACTTTCCCCAAGGACACTCAGAGCATGCTTGTGGTAATGTCGATTTTAGGAGCTCGATTAGGATTCCGTCGTATATTCCTTGTAAAGTCTCCGCGATTAAGTATATGGCGGATCCTGAGACTGATGAGGTTTTTGCTAAAATTAGGTTGATTCCTGTTAGTAGGAATGAGGTTGAATTTGATGATGATGGGGTTGTTGGGTTGAACGGTTCGGATAACCAAGATAAGCCTACTTCATTTGCTAAGACGTTAACACAATCGGATGCGAATAATGGTGGAGGTTTTTCTGTCCCGAGGTATTGTGCTGAGACGATCTTTCCTCGTTTGGATTACTCTGCGGATCCTCCTGTTCAAACCATCCTTGCTAAGGATGTTCATGGAGAGACGTGGAAATTCAGGCATATTTATAGAGGGACGCCAAGGCGTCATCTGTTAACGACTGGATGGAGTACTTTCGTGAACTATAAGAAGCTCGTTGCTGGTGATTCCATTGTGTTCCTGAGGGCTGAAAACGGGGACCTTTGTGTAGGTATTCGGCGGGCAAAGAGGGGAATTGGAGGTGGACCTGAGACTTCTTCCGGATGGAATCCGGCTGGTGGAAATTGTATGGTACCATATGGAGGATTTTCCAGTTTTCTTAGGGATGATGAGAATAAATTATTGAGAAATGGAAACGGGAGCAACAGTGGGAACATGAACAGGGGAAAGGTGAAGGCAGAATCAGTGATTGAAGCTGCAAATCTTGCGGCCAGTGGACAGCCATTTGAAGTGATCTACTATCCTCGTGCTAGCACTCCGGAGTTCTGCGTGAAGGCCTCGCTTGTAAAAGCAGCATTGCAGATCCGTTGGTGCTCGGGGATGAGGTTCAAGATGCCTTTTGAAACTGAAGATTCTTCACGGATAAGTTGGTTCATGGGAACCATATCATCGGTTCAGGTCTCCGATCCCATTCGGTGGCCAGATTCACCGTGGAGGCTTCTTCAGGTAATGCCATCTTTACTTAGCGCATCCTTGTTGTGATCTGTCATATTATCTCTGATGTAAGCACATGTGCTCAGTCACGTAATGTTTCTCAGCATTATGCGCCGATTATTCCCCACAGATCCGTTTCTTTTTTTGATAAAAATCTAATATCATTTCATTAGTAACTCACCCAGCTGATGTCAAAAGCTAGATACAGCTAGTGTTAGTGTCGCACTCGTTACGCTATACACGGATTCCAATAGGAAGTGATATCAGATGGATATACCAAAAAGGAAAAGAACTCTAATCTGTATAAAGAAAAGATAAACAAACGGTGCTGCACACGTTCTTTCTACAGTTAATCACATTTGAATTTGTCTTTGACATTAAGCTTGTTTTAGAGAAAAAAAGAATCACGTCGCTTGTCTTGGGATTTTTTATGTTTTGTAACGAGCTGTCTGATGATTTTTACCATCTCGTGAAGTTGGAGAGTTTTGATACCCATATACTTGAACAACTGGACGATACTTGGAGTGCTTCATCTATGTGAAGTCTGTAATGAACATAATTTTTCTTCTGTCTCCTCTGAGTTGGTAAAATGGTAATTGGGATATCTAATTAGAAGGGGACGGGATCCGACAATTAATCTATTCTTGCTTAATTTAGTATGATCCACTCTTAAGTTGAGATGAATTAATGTTGCAGGTGACGTGGGACGAACCTGACCTGCTCCAAAACGTGAAACGTGTCAGTCCGTGGCTCGTGGAATTAGTCTCAAACATGCCTACCATTCATCTCTCACCCTTCTCGCCCCCACGAAAGAAACTAAGATTACCTCAACATCCAGATTTTCCTCTCGATGGCCACCTTCCTATGCCGGCTTTCTCCGGTAACCACCTTCTAGGGCCTAATAGCCCCTTTGGTTGTCTTCCCGACAACACCCCTGCTGGCATGCAGGGAGCCAGGCATGCTCAATATGGTTTATCATTATCAGATCTCCATTTCAATAAGTTGCATTCTAGTTTGTTTCCGGTCGGTTTTCCACCACTTGATCAGGCTGCAGCAGCACCCCGTAGACCCTTGAATAGTCCAACGATCAGCAAGCCATGCAACAGTGAGAATATATCTTGCTTGCTAACCATGGGAAATTCTGCTCACTCTACGAAGAAATCTGATATTAAGAAAGCACCACAACTTGTGCTTTTCGGTCAACCTATACTTACTGAGCAGCAGATCTCTCTTAGCTGCTCGGGAGATACTGTTTCTACTGTTCGTACAGGGAATAGCTCCTCGGATGGGAATGCTGATAAAACTGGGAACGTGTCTGATGGTTCAGGTTCTGCACTTAATCAACGTGGTTTAACAGAACGCTCACCATGCGACATATTTCAATCTGAGCCAAATACCGAGATTGGACACTGTAAGGTTTTTATGGAATCAGAAGATGTAGGTCGCACTCTCGATCTTTCATTGCTAGGATCTTACGAAGAGTTATGCAGGAAATTGGCAAATATGTTCGGCATTGACAGCTCGGAGATGCTTAATCACGTACTTTACCGGGATACCACTGGCGCGGTCAAGCAACTTGGTGATGAACCATTTAGGTACATTCTCTAAAACTTCCCCATACTTTGCATTGCTTTTGTTGTAAGGAACGATTCTTGACATGACCTTGCGTGTCTTTTGTTCCTTTATATTGCAGCGACTTCATGAAAACTGCGCGAAGGTTAACAATTCTAGCTGATTCAAGCAGCGACAATGTAGGACTCAGGGAGTAGAGAGGACAAGTAAATCTCCACTTACCTATTCCGAACTGTACAGCCGGATCATCAACTTCTCTCTTCCTAACTCTTCCGGACACGCTATGAAGATGTTCAATTACCAAGTTCAAGAGTGAAAAAGTTTGCTGTTACATCAACGTTTGAAGTTCGATTGCTGTGTTTCTCTAGGACAGTATGTTTACTAGTTTTCCTTTCGGATTGTTTTCGAGTTCTTTTCGTTTAGACAATACCTACAAAGATCAAGATGAACTTGTTTTTTGTAGGCTTTGTCTGCTAATTCTAGTACTCCAACTTGTTAATCAAAGGCCTTCTAAGAAGGCTTAAAAGACTTCTAGTTTTTGTTTTCTATCTAATGAGTACAGTTCAAAACTTTGTTTAAGGTTTTCCCTGTTTAACGGGCGATCTAGTATTCACCAGACTCCACTTGTGGAATTACATGCATTGTCTTCTACTCGAACTATATATATAATTGAAAATTTCGTTCAAATACACGTATACGAAGTCAACATTGTCACAAAGGAATCGACTTTAAATTCTTGATCCGTCTCTACCTCCCGTAATGCCTCCAATCTAAAGGAGGAAAGGAACACAGATTTGATTTGAGTTAAAGATGAGCATAGAGAATGTAATATAATATAACTATAGATCGAACATATCCAGTTTTTAACTATATCTATCGTCTCATAAAAGTATCGCCAAGTGTACGAAACATTATACAGATCGCGCTTCAAAGGGGTGTAATATAAACGGCTTACAACATATTGAAGACCAGTCATGCAAAGGTGTTGGTAAGTCATTGTTGGATCTAAATATTTTGCGTGCACGATTATGTTAATCTTTACTTGAAAAGATTTTGTTATTTTTTGAAATTGGATTTATCATTAATCTTGATGATTAAGTTACAAGTCTAATCATGAATAATTTACTTGTCCAGTATATCAAAATAGACATTCAATAATACTTGTTCAGCTTGGCAAAATCATAAATAATTTATTATTTTATATTTATTTTACTCTTGTATGTGTCAAGTTGATAACGCGTATGGATAAAGTATACGTTAAAGTTGATAATAGATAAGTAAAAATGGACGGACGGAGACTGAATTGTGAAGCAAACAAGTGCATGCCACATGTGTACAAGACATAATCTGCAGTCCCTAAAAGAGCAGAGGTCACATGGTAGACCAAAAACATTTGAAAACAAGATACCCCCAAACAAAGTCCTACATTAAACACTGCTATTTTGTTGCCGCAAGAATTGGCTAAAAATTATTTTATTAATGTTTGTTTATGTGATTAGTATTGGGATTGAAGTAATTAAATATTTAGTAATTTAATAATTAAATGAAACATTGACCTTAAATTCAGCAACAAACAAATAAGAACAAGAAGCGGCAAGCACAAAGTCAAAGATAATGTTACGTAAAGACAACATCAGCAAACACCAACAACTAAATGACTTTTAAGTTTGAACTAGGCTTGGGTTTATGGGGTTGGGTGGGGGGCGGGGCGTCAAAGGTGGATCTAAAAATTAAAGTTTATGAATTTTTAGTGTACTTTCACGTTAATATTATGATAAAAATAGTTCGATGCATAATTAAGTATTTATCAATAATAAGAATTTGTTCGATCATAAAAATATTTTCTTTCTTTTGAAAATAATGATCTCTTTAATTGAAGATAAGTGTTCTGGCTACAAAATTTCAAATTGAAATTGTATTTCAAATTTAAATGTAACTTGTAACTTGTTTTTAAAATCGTATCCAAGTACATTAAAACATAAACATCATTCTAATATCTTTTACAAAAACATAACCATGCATAATTCTATTTTTAATTTCAATTTCATAAATCTCTAAAAAAACACTAAAAAATATTTTAAAATCTATAACCAAACACACAATATTAAGTAAATTTCTTACTCTATACCTATAAAATATAAATAAAATTTATTGAATTCACATAAACTCATAACTAACTCACTAACTGCACTCCTAGGGGCCACGAAGGGGTGCAGGGTCGTGGGGTGGTTAGATAAAAAGGGATACAAAGAGAGATTTTTGATTGAATGAAGTGCACGTGTGAAGGAGATGACACGTGTATGTCAAAAAAAAGTTGTTTTTTTATTTTTGGGGTGGTAGGGTGTGGGGTGGGGAGTGGTAGGGATGTGGGTGGTGGGGTGGGGTAGGTGGGGGGGGGGTTGATGGTCAAAAAGAGTAAATAAGGTTCACGTGTGGACAACGTAAGCAAGAGTAGATTTTTGCATGGCTTCCGCCGTTTTGAAGACCCCGCTGTTTCTTCTTTTTTTTTCATCATAAATCATAAAATAGTTAATTTAATAAATTTGTTAATTATTTTTTCAAGATAGTAATATCCTTTTATGTTTCATCTATTATTTGTATATTATTCTCTATAAAAAGTACAATCTTTTTCAAGAAAAAGATATATTATTTATTTGAAGTTTGAACTTTGAACTTTTGAATTCTAGATGAATTATTTATTTATACATTTTAAACGCAAATAAGAATAGACTAAATTTACTATAGATTATGTTGAATTTGTAGAAAAACTTGTAACTTTGTCCTAATTTAACACAATAGGAATTTTAAGAATAGAGGTTACAACTTTCCTAATGTAAATTTGATGCAAACATGACAAGCAATTTAAAATAAAGAAAGTATTTCACTAAACATATATAGACATTCTCATCTTGTATATATCAAAGTTTTTTTTTTTTTTTTTTTTGGGTTTTCAAGTGACTGCCTCATGTTTTTTTTTTTTTTTAAAACAGTGTGATAAAATTAAATAAGATTCCCTCTATCCTACGCCATGGAAGGCTACCCATATAGAAATTAATTTAATTATACCTTCTAATGTTATAGTCTTAACTGTTCCGATTCTTCCGGAATATCATCTGTAAATTTATAATATAATATAAGTGGTGTTTGTTACATTAATTTAATGGTAAAATATTTGTCATGTGGTATATTTTATGTGCATATACATAGATACTTATGTGGTGCATCAACATGCAGGCCATGATATATGTAATCTTTATATATATGTGGTCATTATGTGCATGAATAATTGTAAAAGAAAAAGAAAAAAATAAAAGAAATGTGCATATAATTAAAGGTATCATGTTCACATTTCTAATTTTTTTGGTTTTTAGTTTCATTGCCATAATGTGACATGTTGAAAGTTCATGTCACATTTTTGAAAAAAATTTATGTTTGACTTTGAAGATCGATCATTATTAAGACTTTTTAAAAGTAAAATGATGGTAATTTTTTTTTTTTAATGTAAACACTTTGTTTATCGATCGTTTTAATTAGATTATACATACTCCTCCTCCTTTCTATAGTCAGTAATTAATCACTATATAACTTCAATTTTAGCACCAAGCCACCAATTATACATGAGAATAATTCTTCCTAATTTGAACTTCTAGTTAATATTAGTAAAAAAAATTATGATAATTGAGATTGAATGATAATAAATAAATCATTGTAGTGCGAATTTGAATACCATTAAAAGATATATTAGCATTGTCATTAATTAGAAATTTCGAGTTTGAGTTCTAAAAATAGAACTATCTCTGATAGAGAATGCTTATCCTGTGATAACATTATTGAAAAATACTAATTTCCAACATGAACAACCAAAATTATGTTAGAAATTAAATATTTCGACAAGCCAATTTTTGATGAGTTTTATTGATAAGTCATGTTTCTAGCAGTGTGAAATTTTTCAATGTGAATGTGAATTAATCGAGCCTCAAAACAGGTATTAATACCTCATAGTAAATAAATAATGATAAAAAAGGCATACATCCATTTCTGGTGCAAAAAGTGTAGACTTAAAACATACTTGTTTACTATAATTATACACAACTTGGGATCCATTATATTTTGAAGTCATTGACTTAATATGTCCATATACCTTTACTGACAAAGATCCATTTTATGGGCTTTAACATCACTAAAGATCATTTAATAATAAAAAAGAAAAGACTATTAAACTAAGCATCTTAATTTCCACCCCTAAATCCTAATCAGACCACACTACTTAGCATTAATAACATTAATTAAGTTAAAAAAAAAAATAGTAACTCTCACCGTTTCAATTTTTAAAATTGTTTTCTCAAATTTTATCAAAGTATTCATCATTTTACAAGGTTAAGATAAAATTAATTATCTTTAATTTTTCTATTTTACCTTTAACAGTAATCATGGGATTATAGCACATAAACAAAGTAAGTATTTAATGAGAAAATTACATTTCAAGACGTAAATAAGAATAAGATAGCTAAAATCATCCTTCATTAAACAAAAATTCAACTGATTTAGACTATCTTTACTTGAGTAGAAAATTTATCAAAATTCATCTCTTTTACCCCTATTGTAAAGATAAAATTTACGTATAATTCACCTTCCTAAATCTCATAACTTTAAGAAATTATACTAAGCATATTATCGTTGAAAGAAAAATACAACAAATAATTTAAGTTTATCATAAAAAAAATCGACAAGAAAATTATAAAGAGAGAGCGACAAAGACACTTTACTTGAAGTGAAATACATAGTCACACTGACAGATGGAACAACACACGAAACACAAAATAATAAAAACAACATAGTTTTGAGTTGGATCACGTGAATATGCAACAACGTTTCATCAACGTTGTCTCTAATCCCTTTTTATATGTTCAAATTTGACCCTCCTCTCTCCGTAATAGCGAATTTAAAATTTAAATTTTATAAATTTTAAATTTTGAAACGATGATCTTATATGCTAATAAGTGATTCTAAATTTTATCTTGTACATACAGGGAAGAATCTAGGTAGGTGTCAGAAGTTCACCCAAACTCTCTTTAGACAAAAAATTACACTATATATATATATAGGGTAGATTTTTTTTTATATTTCTGTATATATGTTACTTTTGAACCCCCTGAAACAAAGATGAGAAGTAGCCCATTGGTTCTAGGCATCAGGGGTGGAGGCAGCCTTTGGTAAGGGGGTTCGGATTAAAAAACGATACTATTTGTACATGATAAAATTGTTTTTTATATATAGTTGATGTTAAACGTCTTTCGACTAGTTTTTCTTCAAATATAGAATCCCCTAAGTTGAAATTTTGCTTCCACCTTTTTTAGGCGCGCTACTTGAGCATCTGTATAGACCCCCGCGTTTCACGTTTAATTCCCCCTGGGTGCGCATGCTATTTAATTTTTGGGAGGTAATTTTTTTAAAATTTTTGAGTGAAAATTCTGAATCTGCTATTATATACAGTCATATAATGACATGAGCTAAACTTATCACATTTTTGCTCAAGTCGTATCTTAAAGACTATCTTGGCCTCTTACGTTTGGGAAATTTCAATTTGGTTATTAATTTTTTCTTTTTCTTTTTGAGAAATTTTAGTAACTCGACTAGTTGTTTCTATAAGCTTCCACCTTATTGATTAGGATTTCTTATTTTTGTTTCCCTGTATTAGAAAATTTATATTCACATAGAAAGTAGTCTCACAAGCAACTAATTAAATGTTTTGACTCAAAATCCAAGTGTCAAATTCACAATCCAATTCAAAATACCAAAAAAAATTAAAAACTAAATTTAAAATCCAATTCGTAATTTCAAAAAAAAAGAACACTATACTTTTTGTGATTCCATTCAAAATTTAACTTTGCCCAAATTATGCCCATTCGTACTCATTAATTAGTCATTTCTATCTTCTTTACAAATCTTAGTACTTTCATTTCTAGTTAAACAAACATTTTTGGTCACGACATATTTTGATCCAAATTAAACATGTTGCAGATATTATGGGGATCAATTTTCTGGGTGCTGAAAACAAAGTGCGTAATTAACTGTTTCACAAAATTATTAATAAATAAATAAAATAAATTCCTTGGAAAGTGTTTCATGTCCCCTATTTTTAATTTCTCTATGCTTTGACCACTCATAAATTACTGAAACATTGATTGTTTTTCTCTAGAACTTATGTGTTTTAACATAGCTGGTGTTTTCAACTCTTATTTTCTTGTCAAAAATAAAATAAAATTTACTACTTCCTCCATTTCATATTAATTGACCCCTATAAACTTGACATATCCATTAAAAAAAATATTTATTAGGGATCTATTTTATCAAATTAGCCTTATTAATTATACTTTAAAAATATAAATTTGAATATATAGAACTTGTTTAGTCATTTAATGATAAGGGTATTATCGGAAGAACATATTAAAATCCTCTTGATTTCATCAATGAGACAATTAAATTGAAACAAACATTTTTAGAAAGACGACCAATTAAAATGAAACAAACATTTTTAGAAATTAAAGTATGTAGTAAGAATTTTTATCCTATATCCTATTATAACCCAACCCATTTTAATCCGTCAAAATTCATCCCAATCCACTCGTTTTACACCCGCGGGCTGAGTCACCTTCGGACAAGGGGTTCATCCAAACTCCATTCGGTAAAAAATTAAACTATTTATGCACAATTAAAATTATTTTTTATGTATTTATAGTAGATGTTGAATCCCCCTCGCTAGTTCGTATATTCACTTTTGAACCCTCTTAGTGAAAATTCTGATACCATCACTGTTTACACCACTAATTAAATGTTAAAATTCATAATAAATTAAAGTTTATAATTACAACTTACAAGTACATTTTGGGAAAAATTAATTTATTTTTTCATTTAAAATAAGTAAAAAAAGAAGACAAAGAAGTTAGGAAATTGAGGAGGGAGGAATGGACGCATGCATGCATGTGTAGTCTTGGGATTAATTTTGCTTACAATTTACGTTAAAAGTTTCAGAAAACTAAAAACTTTCTGTTTGGTATTTTGTTTTTTTTATTTTTTTTATTTGATAGATCCAAAGCAAAAAACCAAAAATGGTGGGAGAGAGGAACACCTTTCATTTTGGAAAATTTTGCATCATCAAAAAAACATTTATGAAGCATGGTTGGTTTGTCCTATAACACACTTTCACTTTCACCCTACACCCCACCCCACCCCACCCCCTTGAGCCTACACCCCTATATGGGTTAAGAAGAAAAGTACCCCCTTGTTTGAAAAGTACCCCCTTGTTTCATGTTCACCTGTCCATGTATATTCAATATATTAGAAATGGATGTCCAACAATATATGATATATATTTATCCCTCGGGTTCATGTTGTTTATATATACTTTGTCCGTCTATTTTTATTTATTCATATTTGTCCATTTTATTCTTCTTTACTTGTTTGGTATAATAAAAATAGATATCCAACAATAAATAATTCATATTTACCCCTTTGATCCTTGTTTACTCGTCTATATATACTTTATTTGTCCATCTTTATTTGTTAATGTCTGCCTCCTTCGTCTATTTTTACTTGTCTAGTATATTAAAAGTTGATGTTCGACAATAGTTGTACAGGGATTAAGAAGAAAAGTACCCCCTTGTTCCATGTTCACTTGTTCAAGTATATTCCTTTGTCGATTTTTATTTATTCAATATACTAAAAATAGATATCCAACAATATATGATTCATATTTACCCCTTTGGTTCATGTATACTTGTCCATATATACTCTTATCTGTCCATCTTTACTTGTCCATATCTGTCTCCTCCATCTATTTTACTTGTCTAGTATACTAAAAATAGATGTCCAACAATATTTGTGCATAGGCTAAGAACAAAAGTACCCCTTGGTCCATATTCACTTGTTCACATATATTCCTCTGTCGATTTTTATTTGTCTGATATATTAAAATTAGATGTCCAACAATATATGATTCATATTTATCCCTTTGGTCTATGTTTACTTATTCATATATACTCTATCTGTTCATCTTTACTTGTTTGTATTCGCCCCCTTCATTCATCTTTACTTGTCTAGTATATTAAAAATAAATGTCCAATAATATATTTGTGTATGAGTTAAGAAGAAAAGTACCCCTTTGTTCATATTCACTTGTCCATATATATTCCTCTGTCGATTTTTATTTATCCGGTGTACTAAAACTAGATGTCCAACAATATATGATTCACATTTACCCCTTTGGTCCATATTTACTTCTCCATATATGTTCTATTTGTCTATTTTTACCTGTCCATATCTGCCTCCTCCCTCTATCTTACTTATCTTCCAATAATATTTGCATATGGATTAAGAAGAAAAATACCCCCTTAGTCAGAGGCGGATCCAGGATCCGAACTCACCGGGTGCCAAGTAATTCAATCGAATTATTCATCTTTTCGATTTATAGGATAATTAACAAATCAACCAATAATAAAATGACCAAACTTAAACTTTTAATAATATTACTAATATCATAATCTCCATAATTCATTACAATTGCCCAAAACGAGTTTTCATATTCTGAAAACGATCAACGATGACATCATTACTTACATTTTTAAATACAACACGCTCTATGTAACATACTAAACAATCATTTAAATATTGATCACCAATACTATTTCGCACTTCATTTTTTATGTGCTTCATGGAAGAGAATGTTCTCTCAACAGTTGCCGTAGCGATGGGTAAAACCAAAGTCAACTTCACAAGTAAATAAACAAGTGAATAAATCTCTACAAGATTTGCCTCAACTAATGCGTTTGCCAAATCATATTTGCCTCAACTAATGTTTCAAGACAGGTTGACAAAGCCCTTTTTCAATATAATATTTCCTCACTTCATCTCGTATTCGAGGATCATAATCAGAAATAGGTCTTCTTTCTCTCGGATCGGCTTTAAGTGAACTCAAATCGAGGTCAGTTATAAAACAAGAACGATTGACATTGACATTACTAGAACTTAATTGTGAATAATTAGCCTTCTTGAAAAAATTCTCCATCTCAAATTCTCAATCACAAAACTAGAACACTTTCTCCTAAATCAAGTTATCAAGATACATAGATAATTCCAAATTTGGGTTTCTAGGCTCAAGAAAGAAAAACAAAATAATTTTTCAATATAACTTACGGAGAGCAAACAAAGAGAGAGAGCAAGCAGCAGCAGCAGCAGCAGGAAACCTCAAAAACAAGAGTCTCAGTCGATGTTTTGATTTGGAATTTGAAAATAGTTTTTTTTTTTTTTTAATTTGGAAATAGGAATTTGGCTTTGCTTGGTATCAAGTACGCGTTGCAATTACTAACAAAGTCAGCTAGTACCTTACTTTTTTAATGAAAAATTATTAACAAAAATGGTTTTAAAAAACAAATGTTGCCAAGCAGGTTTCGAACACAAGATCTTGGAGCTACAAAACCAGCTCTTTGCCACCCGCACTAGACAGTGTCTTTTTATTGTGTGTGACAGACTTAATTTTTAACTATATCTGCATATATATACAACTATATATATAGAGTTTTCGTTGAAATTTGCGGGTGACGTGCCACCCCCACGGACCTTAATAGATCCGCCCCTGCCCTTAGTCCATGTTTACCTGTCCATATATATATACTTTATTTGTCTATCTTTACTTGTCCAGTATACTAAAAATTAATGTCCAATAGTACTTCTTTAGTTTGAAAAAATCAATGAATAATTTATCATTTTGTATTCTTACTCTTACTATTAAATACTATATATATTACACAATACATTTGTCAAAGCATTAAATTTATTTTATTGAAAGGATAATAAAATAAAACTATCTCTAGTATTTATTAGTTCTTATGATATGTATCAAGTGAATAAAGGATAAGTAAAAATAAATCTATAAAATATATGATTTAACACATTCTTTAGACACAAATAAAGAATGGAAAAAGTATATTAGTCCTAATTATTACAAGTAATCAAAATGTTGGAAAATAAACACCTTCACTCTCAACCTACACCCCACCCCCTTAAAAGAACCAACACCCCTATATGGGCTAAAAATAAAAGTATTTCTTTTGCTTCATGTCTGAGTTGACATACCCTTTAAGAAATACTCCTAACAAATAGATCAGAATGGTAAAACTATATCAGTCCTAACTATTACAAGTATCTAAACATTGGAAAAAAAAAAGAATAGTTAATAATAAAGATTAAATAGATATAAAATGATAAATTATCTCTTGATTTTCTAAATTGGATATGTTAAAGTGGACATATCCATTAACAGTATTAATAGTGTAAAAATATTGAAACCTTTATATAAATAATTAGGACTAGTTATACATTTTAGCCGATATACACTAGTTATACATGGTTATATATGAACTATACAGTATATCCTTTGATTTATGTATACTTTAAACATTTGGATGAATGACCATCTAGATTGATTCTTAAGAAATATTATACAATCAAAAATTATAAAGTATACGTAAATTACAAGGAAATTTTTGTGATAAACACTTATTATTAACTTGGTACATATAATGTAATTAACAATTATTTTAGGTTAATCCATTCATAATGAATTTTTCTTACAGTATTAGTTAACTTAATTATTTGTTTAATTGTACAATTAGTATTTTCTTAGTTTAAGTTGTGTATATTGGAGAATGAAAATGTATTAATACAATGAGAGCACTTTTAAAATAATTGTAAGTAAATTTATGTGATATATATCAACTATATAACCTGATTGAAAATGACAACTTACTTACTACCATATGCTAAATTACAGTGACAGTACAATCTTCTCAGCGTATACATATTGTCGTTTGGTATACGAAATTAGGTGCAATATCTCAGAGTTAAATTAGGATCAAGTTTGACGCTAAATTTTTATTATATTTAGTTGACGGTATAATATTATTCTAAAATTAATTTATGCCATCAATTAGAAATTGTATAAATCTAATACCAAACTTAGTCATGAGAGATATCCCATTCAATATGAGATTATATTATCCCACATCCCATATGGTATAAACTTTTTCAGAAATTATAATATCAAGACTATATGCTAAGAGTCCTACATCGAAAAAAAAAAGATGGGTAATTGTTTCCTTATATCGACTTGAAAAATTGTCCCCACATGATCTAACTTTTGAGGTGAAGTTATATCCAAGATCATTACTTTAAATTATATAATATCGAGATAGATTAGTCTACATACCAATCGACCCTTTCGACTACTAATAAAGCATTGTTAGAAGTAAAAACAACATAAATCTCATCCTTTTGCTTTACACGGATACATCACGTTCTTTCAGATACATCACTTAATTTTACACGAATACATTATATTCTTCCGGATAAATCATTTAATTTTACACATATATATTGTGATATATCCTAGCTTTTAATAGAGCATTGATAGAAGTATAAATAACATAAATACCAACCTTTTAAAAGTAATTACACTCTCTCCCACTTTTTTAATTACTTTACTCTCTCTCCCTATTAATATACATAACATAGCCGACATATACATAACATTCTGTGTCTATGTAGAATTTTTGTAATATGTTTAGGGAGTTGAGATTTTTTGTAATATTAAAAGCATAAGTTGTGTATTTGTGTAATTTTTAGTTGATAGAAACCAAATGAAGTGGGCCCAATTCATTGTGGATATGGGCTTTTTCTGTCCACGAATGTCATTTTAATGTCAGTATGCTCCTTAATTTGGACCCAAACCGACAGAGATTCGTAGATGAGATTAATCAGGCTGGTTCTACATTTGGCCCATTAAGTTAGGCCCACCACCAATAATGGACTTATCATCCCAATCATGAATTCCTTGAAAATGACACTTCAATTGTTGCTATAGGACTATGTGGACCTTACTATTTGGGCCCATGTCATTTAAGTGGCAGTATTAAAGGACTAGGTGGGCCTAGCTAATGGGCCTACATGTGGGTGAAGGGTGATTTACGAGAATAGCCTCGGACTAAGTTGCTCGGGCTAGGATGTGGGGGTCTGATACGGGTGCGGATTTAGACGTCGGATCATTCATGATTTCAATTTTAAGATACGAGTATATGGATTCATGTATGAATACGGGTGTGATGATTCGGCTAAAAATAATTCATATATCTGTAAACACCTAATTTTTGACCCAAACCTAATATTTTTATACCATTTTAATGTTCAATTAATTTTTATCTTATTTTATTTTTATTTATCTTATTTTGAGGTTCGTTAAAAATTTTGAAAACTACAAAAATAGAGTCACATTTTAAATAAGCTTTATTTTATTTTTTATTTTTTATTTGTTTATTTATTTCAAAAAAAAATTAAATTATATTTGTTTTCTTCTTTCAATTTTTAATAAAGAATGTTGTGATATTAATATTTCTTAACCATATTCCTAAGACTAGCTAATCTTGTATTTTGTTAGTTTTAAATAGATTTTATTATTTTTATTTTATTTAAAATATTAATTAAATTAAAAATAAAAATAAAAAATATATATATAATCCTAAACTACCCAAACCACCCACAAATCCCACTCCTATCCCATTACCTCCCCCACAAACCCACAAACACACGACACACACACCTACTACTATACATACACTATATAACACACACATGCACTTGAAAGGAAAAGAGGAGACGGACAAAAACCAAGAAACAAAAAAAAAAAACAAGAAACAACAAATCAAGAAACAAAAGAAACGAAGAAACAGAAAAAAGGGAACCAAGAAACAAAAAAAAAAAAAAAAGACATACGGATCAAGTAGTGAAAACAAGAAAGAAGGAAAGAAAAGAAGTGGTGGATTGAGTTCAGGTTCTGTTTCAGTTTTCGGTGACGTTGTTCGTGCTTCACTTTAATTCGTCAGACGGGTTTCTATCGAATCCGTACTGGTTATTTTATAAGTTTTCTATGTGAATTGAAGCATGAATAAAGTTATTTTCACGGCTCTTATATTGTTCATTATGTGTAATTTATTATTTTATATACTTTATCTTATGTATTTATTTATAACTAGTTTGTCATTCCGAAGTAAGGTTAACTAGACTAGTTTCAAATTTTAAATGAAATAATTTTAAGTTATTAGTATAAAAAAAATGTAATGTTATATTCGGTTGACATGCAATTAGTATAATTGTGTTGTAAATTAGAATCTTAGACCCATATGCATGCACGCATGCAAAAAAAAAAAAAAAAAAAAAAGGGACTAAGGATGCATTATTTACACACAAAAGTCATGCACATGCATAATTATAACTACTACTACGTAGATTTGTAGTGCTGGCTTATTTTTTTTTTTATCCATTAATTGAAATGTTAGTGAATTGATTAAAGTTTTGTAAAGGGTCACCGTTACCTTCTACTTCCAATAATGAAAGTTTAAAAATCTTTTTTTTTTGTAAAAAAAAAGAAGGGAAAGAAATGATGGAATGATTTTGGTGCTAGGGAAGTTTTCCATATGAAGAGATTTGAGATTTGGAGGGTGAATTTTTGCTACCATGGTGATTTTGTAGGATATTTGTGTTATTGGGAGGCTTTGTTTACGTGGTTGTGATGCTCAAGTGTTGTGTTGGGTATACAATTATTATTACTTTGCCTCTTTATTCGTGGTCATGTACTAACTGCTAAGGATTCAGATAAGTTGGTTTGGGTCTTATTTTACTGGACAAATAATTTAAGAAACTGATATCTCTTTGGATTAATAATGAATCAACCTTCAATTGTCTTGCTCATATTCTTTTAGTTATTTGTTATTAATCTAACTTCCTAAAATGGTTTATAATCACAAATTTTGACGTAGGTTTTTTATTTTAAAAATAAAGTTTTTTTTATAGACCTCGACATTTGCTAAGACCTAATTGATAGTTAATTATAACGGGAGGTAAAATAAAATAGGTTGCGGACTTATTAAAGACCCGTCATATTTGACAAAAGAAAAGAGGGAAGAACCAATTGTAAGGGAGTGAATTCATAAAAGAATGAGTTAAGTTTTTAATCTCAAAGAAATTAAGATTTAATATACAAGTGAAAATTAACGATGAAGTTGGAAAGCCCTGCTACCAACCATTCGTTATAATTAAATTAATTTACCATTTGAAGCCGATTGAATTGGGATGGGTGGGTTTTAAACCCCTTAGGTGCTTATTTAGATTAGGAAAATGGGGACGACTCATAAATGCCATAAAGGCGCGAGAAACGTGCCAAAATTTGTGGTGAGGCCGAAAAGTACTACTATCGGTAAGCCACACGTCAATATAATAAATAATTTCAAAATAAATTAAAATCGGGAGGCAAACAACTGTTAGGTTAACAAATATTATAAATTCAAAATAAAAAATTAATTTAAGCCAGACGTAAGTCATTAAAGCGACCGTGCTAGAACCACGGGACTCGAGGGGTGCCTAACACCTTCTCCTCGGTCAACAGAATTCCTTATCCGGATTTCTAGTTCGCAGACCAAAAAAAATAAAAAATTGAAGAGCCATTTCCTTTTGAATAGGGATTCAATAAGGTGACTTGGAACACCCAAACTCAATTCCAAGTGGCGACTCTGTAAATAAAATAATCCCTTTTCAAAACGTCACTTTAATTGGGAAAACTCATTTTCTCTAAAACCAACTCACTAGCGGGGTCGGATGCGGTGAAAAATCCGGGATGTGACAATATCTAAAAATAAAGTTATAAAACCTAAATTATGAGATATTATGTGAAAACTTTAAGCATATAATATTGATCAATAAGAGAATCCCGAAAGAACATAAAAGGAAAAACAATACCATAAAAATTTCTTTTATTCTATTTTCTTCGATTTCACCTCAACGTTTGTTTTGATTATATAAATCATTAAATCTGTCTCGACTTCAAAATCGATTTTTCATGTGTGCATGCATAAATCGACTACTTCAATCCTTCAATCCATTCAAGGAATGGGTCCTTATAAGTGCTCGATATAATTGTTGGCCTTAGGATTGATTATGAGTTGAACATCTCTCCCTCGCTTTTGTGAATGAGAAATATCTTTAGTTTTGAATATTGCTTGGAGAATTTGACAACATGAATGAATGGCACCCAATACATTGACACCTATAGCAGTATCGTATCTGCACAACCATGGAATAAAAATTTTCCTTCTAATTTAGTAAAAAAAATTTCATTCTATATTTACCTTTTATCAAATCTAGTTCTTGCAGTTAAGTTTAAAATTATGTCAATTTCTCTGCACATATCATCTTTCAGCTCAGAATTTATCCTTAAACTATATCGAGTTCAAAAGTGTAGAGTCACCTTTAGTAGAGAGTTTTATTACAGGGGAACTTTCAGATGGACTAACGGCTTTGGGTTCAAGAGTTGAACAAAGTTAGTTTTTTTTTAGAGAGAGCGCTATATTCCAAGTGAAATTTTCAGATTTAAAATTAAAGTGAGTATCACATACCAAATGAAAAAACAAGTAGAAACACGCCAAATAACCACACCATGAAAATGAAAATAAGAGATCAAGAAAAACTTACACAAGAGCTCCCCCCCTCAGTGTTCTTTTCGCCTAATGATATCTGAACCTATACAGATGAAACTGCACCGGTGCTATATTTTCTTAACTGATTTTTCTTCTTTCTGATTTTCTATAATCAAATTATCAACTAGGATTAAAGCTCTATGGAGAGCAAGAAAAGATACCCTACTTGTGCTTCAGGACCTCACAATAACAACAACGAATGAGCGAAACTATTAGTAGAAGTAGAAAACTGTGGCAGTCGTAATGTCCAAGATATCAAAAAGATAAAGAGAATGGGGAAAGAATAGATGAGACGAGAAGATCAGGAAAAAACGTGAGGAGAATTCAAATAAAAAAACAAAAAAATGAAGAACAACGGAGTTGGCAGAAATAGCTATTAGATATATATGTACCTTCCAGCTTGGAGAGATGTTTCTTCACTTTACCAGCACAACCTTGACAATGAAGTGACACTCTCATAACAACAACCTGCATAAATAAATAAATAAATAAATATATGCCACAACCATAAACACTATTAGATATTTTTCTCAGTTAGTAAATATATATAATAAAATGCTTTTAACATTACATTTTTAAAAAAATTATAACCTGGAAGGATAGTGAAGGAACAATTTTGAAACTATTTTCTTGATCTCTCTTAGAAATTGTCAAAACAGAAGAATCAACAACATTGTTGATCTCCTACTAATAGGCACAGTGTCAAGTGTATAGGCTACATCCCATAACCTAGAACTACATTTGTTGATCAATTTTGCATGTTCTTCCATCGACATTCTACGCTGCGCCACAGGCACAACAAATTTCCTTGAATCACAACTCAAGCACACTGAAATTGATACTTCAGGATGGCACATAAATCCTCTCATCTTTATGCCCCCTCCTAATTTCTTGTAATTCATTTTCCTTAGCTTTCTTTTTGTATGAAATATGTATTTCTTGGAAGGACAAAGATATATGCTACCATATAAAAAATGGACAAATTGCAATTGTTGGGTACTATGTAGTTTTGATGATTGACAAACTAACACATGAATGAAACATGTTACTTGAGTTGGTCCACGCATAAGAAAGCAGATTTCCAGTTTCACTGATAGATGCAGACAAGATTGCTTAAAGACAAGAACGAATAAGCAAGCCTAATTCTGATATACTCAAGCTACTGATCATGTGGGAATATAACAAGTTGAATTTGATTCAAACACTTAATGATAAGGGAAAGCAATTTGAGTTGAAAAAGGAGTCCTACGTGAAGAAGGATTTTCATTTCTGAGTATATCTTGAAGAGTCCTATGTGTGGGAGGAGAAAGATTCTGATAAATAAACATGTGCTAATTTAAAAGAGTTGGAGTTTTACTACAACACTAAGGAAACAAGAGCTGAAATTAAAGAAAGAGTCTCACTTGAAGTAGAACTCTATGCAATGAGAGTTCTGATTAAAGGAGGAGTTTGAAATAAAGAATGACTCTTTGAAGAGTTGTACTTAAATAGAAGATGCATCAGTCAAAATAATTCACGCACTTAAAAAGCAGAAAAGCACAATCGACAGATTGACTTTACGAAGTGCTACTCAATCACTGAAGAAATACGTTGAAGAACCTAGTCCTCAGTACAGAATCCAGCTAAGAGTTTTAGCGTTGATTTTTAGAGTTGTTCATTGTGTTTGAGCTATTGATGTAATATTAGTTTCAGTGTGTTATAAACTGAATTAGGAGCTAGTCTTTGTGTTGGGAAAACTTAGAGACTTTGGGAAAGCATACCTTGGGAGGTGTGTGTGTAGTTAGGAATTAGAATTTATAATTCTTAGTTGTTGAGTTATAGGGATTAGAGTTTATAATTTCTATTTGTTAGTTACAAGAGTTTTGTAATCAGTCGTTGTTGAGGCTCAGAGTTATTTAGTGAAGTTGGGGTTAAATCCTGTAGAGGTACAGGTCGTGGTGTTTTACACCTTTTTGAGCCGGGTGTTTTTCACGTAAAAATTATTGTGTTCTTTACTTTCTGTTTTACTGCTTCCTTGTAACACGTCAGTGGAACACGTTAGGCAATCCGTTCTATCGATAAGCAACATTTAGGCGAAAATAAGATAATCAGTAGGGCACAAATTCTTAACAAGTGGTATCAGAGCGAGGTGGTCTTAAAAAGGGCTAGCACCTAAGACAAAGATCAATATGATGAATTCCGCACCACCTACTGGTCATATTGAAGGTCAATCCACTATTAGACCTCCACTCTTTGATGGTTCTCACTTCATTTGGTGGAAAGCTAGGATGGAAACATTTATTCAAGGAGAAGACTACGAGTTATGGAATAGGATCACTGATGGTCCTACTATTCCAATGAAGTTAGAAGATGGGAAACAGGTCAAGAAAGTAAGAAGTGAATTCACTCTTGATGACTTATTGGCATTAAAGAAAAATGCTAAGGCCAAAAATATTTTGGGCTGTGGATTAGAACCTGCTGAACACAGCAGGATATCAACATGCACCACTGCTAAGCAAATTTGGGATGCTCTAGTAAATGCTCATGAAGGCACATCTCAAGTAAGAAAATTCAGAATTTCTCTTCTTTTCATTGAGTATGAGGCATTTAAGATGAAGAAGAATGAAACCTTGCATGAGATGATGACAAGGCTTACTGCCTTAACAAATGAGCTGACCTCCTTAGAAAAAGCTATATCTGAAGAAGAACAAGTCGAGAAGGTACTGAGGGTATTACCAAAATCAAAGTGGAATGTTAAGGTGACTGCAATCAGGGAAGTAAATAAGGATCTTGCAGGCATGACCCTGAATGAATTAGTGGGGTATTTAAGAACTTATGAAATGGAAATTGATGGAACTAAAGTGCTAGAAGCCCCAGAGGATACCTTAGCTCTGAAGGTATCTTACAGTGATGAAGAAATTGAACTTGATAAAGAACAAGTTGCCTTTATAGCTAAGAACTTCAGCAAATTCTTCAAAAAAAGAAGGGAACAGGTAGCAAGAAATGGTCAAATGACAATCTAAAGGGATTCTACAAGTGTGGTAAGACTGATCATTATATCAAGGATTGTCCTTGGAAATAGATTGGAGAAAAGAAAGGGCTGAAAAGAAATTGAAAGAAAAAACCAAAAAGAAGGAAGAATATGCAATGGTAGCAACTTGAGGATTTGACTCAGATGATGATGAAGTTGATGAAGCAGCACTCATGGCTCTTGGAGATTCAGACTTAGAGGAAGAAGATGATGCTTCTGAGGTAAGTATACTTGAACTTAAAGAAAAGTTGCATTTGTTTTCTAAAATAAAACTTATTTCCTTGATGAGTACACTAATTGATGACTTCCAAGAATTAACTTTTGATAGGGATGAGCTGTTCAACAGTCTTGCAAGAATCAAATTTAATTTTATTGATTTAGAAGCTTGCAAGAGCATTGTTAAACAGGAAAACTGCTCTCTCAAGAAACAAGTTGAGCAACTTGATTCTTCAAATAATGATCTTAAGTCTAAAGTTCTAAAATTGACACTCTGTGAAAAAGGAAAAAACACCAAGAGTAAAGAACAAGAAAAAGTTGAACTTGAATTGGTCAAGTACAAAGAAGACTGCAATAATGCAACATAATGGTGAATAAACTGAGTCAAGAAGTCTCTAAACTAAAACTTGACCTTGAATGAGCAAACAGGTGGACAAATTCCTCAAGAATTGTTCATAAGTTGAGTGAAAGATATCACAGTGAAAAAACTGGTTTGGGTTTTCACAAAAGTGTTGATGCTTATCAAAACTTGTGCTATATTTGTGGAAACCTTAGACATCCAACCACTGAATGTCCAGTTGCTTCCAAAAACAGATCCAACAGTCTAAATCTAGCAAATAAACTATCTCAGACCAAGAAAAGGATAACTAAACCTGGTCAGAGAAACAGGTCACGTAACCTGTTGCCTGCATGGGCTAGAAGAAATCTGATTCATCCATTTACTCATAAGAAAGGACCTAAGCTTGTCTGGGTGCCTAAAGTTAACCCCTAATTTATTTTGCAGGTGAGAGTGAAAGGAGGCAAGCAAAATTTGTGCATAAATAAAGCTTGCTCAAGGCATAAGACTAGAAGAAAATAAAGTTTTTTTCACTCACCACATTTAAAGGGGGAATGAATCATTTGAAAGATGACCAGATTTGTAGTACTCGTGTAAGGGGAAAGCAAGAGAGATTTAAAAAAATTGAAAAAAAAGAATGACAATGAAACTAATGAGCATGCACAGGAACATGTTGTACTACCTGGTTCAACTGTTGTACAGACTGAGGGCATATTGACAGGGGGAATAACAAATAAAGAAATGGATGCATCAATAAAACCAACACAAGTTGTTAGTAATTTTGTTGGTAGTTTATAAGAATTGGTGTTGTCAAAAGGATCTTGAGATATCCCATGAAAATTAATGACTTGAGACTATGGTATCCAAAGGAAAGCAATTTCACACTTGAGGGCTATAAAAATGTTGACTATGTAAGCACCAAAGGCACTAAGTAGAGAACATTTTGAAAGGAATAGGTTAGACTTGGGGATGATTAAAATTGCATGAACTCCTCTCAATGATTGACTAGAATAATCATTTTTTTCTTAATCTTATTAGCTAAAAAGTTATTCTATTCAGTCTTGCACATTTAGTTGTGTGTCCCAATTCTAGATTTTTAGCTTTTCTAACCTAATTTTGTATTAGATTGTGCAGAAAAATGGGTACAAGCAAGCAATTGTGACCACAAAGTTCTTCTTAGCAGGTATGTTCTTCACTGACATAAGTATAGGCTGTCTAAGTTGAAACAGTTGAACACAGCTGTTCAATTCCTCACACTTCATTCTCCCTTTGTCTTATAAAGCTGACGAATTGGTTGACCAAACTTTCTTTGATTCTTTCCAAATGGTTGTGCACAAATATGTTAATCCTACATCAGAAATTCCTTCTTCTCTCTCAACCAAAATATTAGTTGTGTGCCATGGATTTTCAAAGCTTGAACATCAATCACATGCAACATAAGTTTTCTGAGAAATGAAAAAGGATATGATCTTCCTTTTAGTTCCTAACTGGTTATTGTTTTTTGGATTTCTCAGTCCTAGTTTAGGTTGACATAGAAAACAACAATAGATGTTCTTGCACAGATGAATCATGTTGCTCTACCAATTTCAATAAGGAGGGCTAACACAAAAAAAAATTAAAAAAATTGATTTGGCTAAAAAAAAAACTTGAACTTGAAGCTGCACAAGACAGTCATGAAGTGAAATAAGTGGTCCTTCAGGCCTGGATCATGACTTTGAAGCTTGACCTTGATTAAGTGAGGGATGAAAATATTGAAGTCATTCGTCAGTTGACACAGTTGATATCACCTGTTTCTCCTTTCTCTTCACTATTTGTATCCTTAGCCATGTCCCACTTTTATATCATATTTTTTTGATTAATGCTCAGTTGTTTTGCTTTGTTCAGTACTAGCTTAGGTTAATGTGGAACATGCTCTGTCAGTTAAAGGGAATGGTTATCTGTGCTAAGTTGACTCATTTTTGCTCTCTTTAATACATTACTATGTTGGCTAGAGTCTTTGTCTGATTGTTTTGGTGATAACCCCAGTGGCCATGGATAACATAACAAATCACTTTGGCTAGTATATTATTGTATTGAAATGGTTTTTCGATGATGCCAAAAGGGAAAAGATAATAGGGTTGTGCAATGTTTATAACCCATTGACTAACTTGTTTTATTCTAGTGTTTTATACTTTAGTGCCTACAAGTGAAGATGGTTGAATGCACAAGACAAGAGGTTTGTCGTCATCATCAAAAAGGGGTAATTTGTTGGGTACTATGTAGTTTTGATAATTGACAAACTGACACATGAATGAAACATGTTACTTGAGTTGGTCCACGCATAAGAAAGCAGATTTCCAGTTTCACTGATAGATGCAGACAAGATTGCTTAAAGACAAGAACGAATAAACAAGCCTAATTCTAATATACTCAAGTTACTGATCATATGGGGAATATAACAAGTTGAATTTGATTCAAACACTTAATGATACGGGAAAGCAATTTGAGTTGAAAAAGGAGTCCTACGTGAAGAAAGAGTTTCACTTCTGAGTATATCTTGAAGAGTACTATGTGTGGGAGGAGAAAAATTCTGATAAATAAACATGTGCTGATTTAAAAGAGTTGAAGTTTTACTACAACACTAAGGAAATAAGGGCTGGAATTAAAGAAAGAGTCTCACTTGAAGTAGAACTCTATGGAATGAGAGTTTTAATTAAAGGAGGAGTTTGAAATAAAGAATGACTCTTTGAAGAGCTGTGCTTAAATAGAAGATGCATCAGTCAGAATAATTCACGCACTTAAAAAGCAGAAAATCACAATCGACAGATTGACTTGACTAAGTGCTACTCAATCACTGAAGAAACACGTTGAAGAACCTGGTCCTCAGTACAGAATCCAGCTAAGAGTTTTAGCGTTGATTTTTAGAGTTGTTCATTGTGTTTGAGCTGTTGATGTAATATTAGTTTCAGTGTGTTATAAACTGAATTAGGAGCTAGTCTTTGAGTTGGGGAAAACTCAGAGACTTTGGAAAAGCATACCTTGGGAGATGTGTGTGTAGTTAGGAATTAGAATTTATAATTCCTAGTTGTTGAGTTATAGGGATTAGAATTTATAATTCCTATTTGTTGGTTACAAGAGTTTTGTAATCAGTCGTTGTTGAGACTCAGAGTTATTTAGTGAAGTTGGGGTTAAATCCTGTACAGGTACAGGTCGTGATTTTTTACACCTTTTTGAGCTGGGTGTTTTTCACGTAAAAATCATTGTGTTCTTTACTTTTTGTTTTACTGCTTCCTTGGAACACGTCAATGGAACACGTTAGGCAACCTGTTCCATCGATAAGCAACAGTTAGGCGAAAATAAGATAATCAGTAGGGCACGAATTCTTAACAGCAATGGAGTGGGAATAAATAGAAATAACTAATTTTAAAACAACTAACGCAGTTGGAACATAAACTCAAAAGCTTTATTGTTTATAATGTAAATAGACTTGATGAAAATAATGAATACAGGTAACCTTTAGTATAAAGATAGCGTAAACATATTTACAACAAAGTTTTTTAAATGATCTCATAACTCTTATCGCCATCAATACATTGACAATTATTTGCCTAGATGTCCCTAATCAATGAACAAGATTATTTGCCAAGAAGTTTGAAATTTTCTATTTTTCAGCTAGTCTGCATGGGCAATGACTGTCCAAACCTTGTTGCTATATTAGTAGCTTGCTAGCCTTTAATGGTTGTTTTTTGCGTTCTAAGATGACCCCCTTAGTTTTGTGTTTAAGCTGCCTTTTTTGTTTTGCATCCTAAGCTGCAGTCTCTTTAGTTTTTGCAGTTCCTTAGCTGCTTCTTTTTTTCACAATTTAAGAGGCAGTTTTACAGAGTTTTAGCTGCATATTCTTCAATTTTTAGTTGTTGGACACGTTGAGTAAATACGCACTGCCATTGTTTGTCAATCCTTAAAAAGATATTTTTTTATGAATTATCACTCAAATTTCAAGTTTAATTTCACCTTACAGATTTCAATATTAAAGATATAAATTACAAGAATTTTTTTATTATCTTTTCCATTATATTTAATTAGCTCAAAAAGGTCTTGTCCAAGAGAGTCTCAGTAAAATTAATAACTTAAAAGAACTTAAATATATACATATATAAAAAATAATAATTATCGATACCTAATTTTGTCCCTCCCAAAAATTCAATTCATCCATTTTTACCTCACTATAGACTCACAACTCACCATTTTTTTTCTTTTCTACATACAAATACACAACACACACAATAATGAGAATCCACCAAATACACCACACAGAAAAGGGAGTAGATCGAGAGAAAGAGTTGCAGAGAGAGAGTAACGTGGGCAAATTAATTAAGGGTGACAAAAAAGTTTTAAAACTAAAAAAGAGTGACACAAGTCTTAAATATTAAGTAAATGTGACAATTTTAAGATTAGTGTTAATGACACTAATTTTAAAACCCTCAAATTTTATTATTTATACAAAAATTCCTACACCATATTTACACAAAAATTCCTACACCATCACCACCACTCCTCCTCCACACCCTTTTTATTGTCGCCGCCGCCGCCATCTCCTCTTCCTCCACTATCACTATCACTACCATGGTCACATCTTCCAAATTCACCATTATTTTCTCTCTCTATATAACTATCACCTATTTTTCTTCTTTCTCCTCCACCACCGTCGCTATCAATACCACAACAAATGCCATCTTCTCATTCGGCGTCACCACCAGCACAACCATCTCCATTCTTATCATAAATATCATTTTTTCGTGGGCTCCTCCTCCAACCAGATCTTTTTTCAGAAATTAATTAAGTATTGAAGTTGCTGCAGCAACAACAACTTCGATAATAGTTGTAACACAACAACTAATAGTAGTTGTTACAACAATTACCGTAGTTGTTGAAGCAACTCTCGTAGTTGCTGAATTTGCTGAATTATTTTTTCATTCATTTTTAAAAGAAATAAAAAAATTTCTTTTCAAACTTTTTTTTTAAAAATAGTCCATGAAAATTAAAAAGGAAAGAAGAATGAAATGAAAAGAGAAATAAAAAGAAGAGGAGAAGATGAAAGAAGAGGAAAATCTAGAGAGAGAGAAAAATAAGAAGAAGACAGGGAGAAAGAAATTGGAGAGAGAAAGAAAAAGAAAAAGAAAGATTGAAAGATAAGAAAAGGAGGAAAATTTTCAAATTTGAAATTTGTAGTTGGAGGACTTTTTGAAAAATTAAAAAGTTTTAAAATTACACTTTACACCCCAATTAACTTAATCACAATTTGAATTAAGCTTTGACCTTAGCTGGTCAAAGTTGTCACCATTTTTAATTTAAAGACTTTTTTGTCACCTCCTACTTAATTTTCTCGAGTAATGAGAGGATGAAAGGATTTTGTGAGATTTGGCGAAGAAACAACAAAATCGGTGCAATTCCACTTGAATTAGTGTCAGAATCTGACCGAAAAACGCCTGGGGTCGCCAGGAAACATCATTATCTCTTATTTTCTCCTCTGTTTCATCTCCGCCGAGCTCACCGGAGTTCGGTGAAGCTAAAATCGTAAGCCCAACCTATTCCACTTCACTTGTTCTCATACCAAAACTCGACCCCGTCACTGAAAACTCACTGTTCTGACCAGTTGTGAACAGAAAAATCACCATCAACGTCAATCTTGGTCATCCATTCAGTATCGGGATCCTGTCCTTTGCCGAATTATTTGGGTCTAGGCCTATTTTCACACTTGGGTTTTGCCATCGGTTTCGTCTTCGAGGTCTGTTTGTGATTTGGGTTTTTTAAAAATCGAAACGAAAGGGCTATGTTGAAGTCATGTTTTGTCCGTTAGTTGAGGCCAATTTGAGATTCCGATCGCGGTTCTATCTCCGATATATTGAAATCGAAATTTAAGGTCCAATTCTTTGACTCCCTCTTTTCGCTTTGTTTTGATTTGGTGCATTGATGTTATCATTGTGCGTTGTTGGTTGTGATTGGATGATCTTGATTGATGTTCGATATTGTTTATCGGTGAATAGTTAATCATGGTATGAATTTGATGTTAGCATGGATTTGGATAATTGCTTTGTTTGAAATTTGGTACAAAAGGGAATTTGGGGTGGAATTGAGAAATTGATAAAAAGGGTGAATTTAGATTAATTTTGGTTCATTGTTGTGTTGTTCAATTCGGAATAAGCATGAATTTTATTGGAGCGTCATAGGATTATGATATTTTGAGACAGAAAGGCAAAGTTTAAGTTCGGAAAATTCAGAACTTGAAAACATTGAATGCTTGAAACATATGTTGAATGGCTTGGTTTGGTTATTTTTTTGGATCAAATGTATCATTTGGCCGGGAAATGCTCTGAAGTATTTGTGTTTATTCGTCGGGAAATGCCCCGAAGTATTTTGTATCCGGAGGACGTTCGTGACGAAGGACCGAGGCATGGGGTAAAGCATGGGAGCACAGTTTAGGATTAGTGTAGGTTAGAATAGAATTTATATTTTTGCATTTTTATTTTGGACTGTACAATTGGACTGGACATTATATTTTTGGAATTTGTTTGGTTTGTGTTTGTTTGTTTGATTGTTGTGTGTTTATGCGGTTTATACATTCTTAATATCAAAATTAGCCGATACACTCTATCAAGCAACCATGGTCGAACCACGGGATCGAGGGGTGCCTAACACCTTTCCCTCGGTTAACAGAATTACTTAGACAGAATCACTGTTTGCAAACCAGTTTTAAAGAGTCAAATCATTTTGAAAAGGATTTTTCAAAGGTAACTTGGCACACCAGATTATTCTAAGTGGCAACTCTGAGTAAAAAATATAAAAAGTTTTTTTTCGAAACAAACTTTTATTTTTGTCACTTAATAATAAAACCCTTTCAAACCTTAAAATCTAGTCTTCTTTTTGGTTAAAAAGGGGGTGTAACAGCTCTGACGACTATGCTGGAGATTTTTCAGAATTAGAGCTTATTTTTTGGAGTTGTATCGACTTAGTTTGACATTATAGGTGTATAGACATTGTTTGTGTTATTGTTCGTATTTGTTTTATCATTGTTGAGTGCCTACTTGCTACGTGTTTACAGTTTTTCTTTATGTGTTACCGCTTTATATCTGGCATCATGTGCATAACCCGGGTCATTCTTTCTACAACAAGTCCGTAGTATACGTGTTGGGCACGACCTCTAGTTGAGTCACCCTTATCTTAGGAGGGGGAGCCTCGGTTGTATGGAGTGGGTGAAAAGCTCTCGCAGCCACTATCGACCATATGTTCTTCCGAACAGCCTTGTTAGTAAACCCCAGCGTAGGTCAGCCTTCAGGACATGCTTATCTGCTTCATATTAAGACCTAGCGGGACCCGCGTGGTCCTTTGTAGGAGATTCACCTTTAAAGCATCCCTACGTGCTAAATATTGCATGTCTGAGGATAACATGGTCATTTAACGGACTGATTTGGTGAAAGCATGTGTTAGAAGTAAAGTACGTAGGCAAGAAAATGTTGAAAAAAATAAAAAAAGAAAAGAAAAATAAAAGTGAGTCGAAAAGAAAAAAGAGAGTTTAGTAAGTTGTTAGAGTTCTTTATGGTTTTTTATTTTTTTCACAATACAAAAATTCAAAAAGATTTTTTACCTTTCGCACTCATTTTCTCAAAAACATCATTTTTTTTTCTTTTGTTCCTTCAGCATGCATTCATAATTCAAAAATTAAAAAAAAAATTAATAAGAGTTTTTTGTAAAATAAAATTCAAAAATGGTAGAAGTTTTGTATATTTCATATAATGTAAATACCAATTTTTTTTTTCTTTTTTAGTTGTTGGTGTAGTTTTTATGTGAAGTGTCAAATTGAAAACTCAAAAAAGTTTTTATTAACATTTTTCATCATCAGTCTTTGTCGTGTCTCTCAAGTCGTGGTTTAGTCTGTCCGTTATTATTTAATTTTTCAATCTGGACGAAGTACACACCCTTGATTCTACTCTCTCAGGAGTGAGATACATAGGCAGCCTATTGTGGGTTCGGGGATCTTATTTAAAAAATTCAAAAAAAGATTTTCTTCACTCTTCATTTAGAGTATGTGTTTCATATATACCTTGAAAAGAAAAATACAAAAAGATTTTCCTTAATAGTCGTAGGTTTTATTTTTGGTTGATCTTATTTCAAAAAAATTCAAAAAGATTTTCTTCACTCTTTATTAGAGTAGGTGTTTCATATGCATCTTTAAAAGAAAACCACAAAAAGATTTTCCTTTAATAAGGTTCAAGTTTCATTTTCGTATGAAATTCAAAATCGAAAATCCAAAAAAGATTTTTCTTTGGTAACCATAAGTTTCATTTTATATAGAGTGTTTAAACCTGAAAAATGCAAAAAAGGTTTTCGTCAATTCTTTTGATAATTTATTATTTTCTTTTCTTTTTAAAGTTTCTAGAAAAAAAAAAAGAATGTAAAAAGAGTTTAATTGGTCATTTTGGCCAGACTTTGCGAACTACACACACCTGATTTTCTCCTTTCGGGGGTGAGATACGTAGGCGCCCTTCTAGGGTTCAGTTATATTTTTCAAAAAAAAGAAGAAAAGAAAAAGGGTTTTCGAAAGTGTTGAACTCTAACATGTTTGTTATCTCTTGTTCAGTTAGTTTAAGGTGGTTGGTTTGTGGCATTTTGAAATTGTAGCTGATTCTTCACATCACACCAAATTCAAAGGGTTAGTTGTGTCCAACAAGGATATAGAGAGTGACATCATGGATCAAACAAAGAGTCAAGAAATTGAGAATTTAAAGAAAGAGAATTTGAGACTAAGGCAACAAATGATGAAAATGTATCGAGCTTGGGCCAGTGGGCTGCCTCCTTCTCCATTCCCCGCTCTTGATCCTACAGATACCTCGAGTTTTCCATCAAAATTGCAAAGTCAGTTTCCTACTGTTGTTGATGCACCGCAACATGACTCAGAATTTATTCCAAGCTAAAAACATCTCAATACTTCCACCACTTTTCCTCTAGCTCCTCAGTATAAGGCTGCTACATTCACAACACCACATATCGTCTGTGATCTTGTTGATCAATCCTCTACTGAGGCTTCTACATTGGTTAGCCACCCAACTATTGTGCTTCCCTATACTACTAGTGGATCCATGTTCAATACTCTTAGTGATCATTACTATACTCCTGAGACTACTTTTAAGTTAACTGGACCACCAAAATTTCATAATAAGAATCCTAGTGTGCCAGAAGAGCCAGATAAAATAGTTGAAAAAATGAAAAGTGCAGAAAATACTATGAAAAGTTTCCTAGGACCTGCGGGTAAAGAAGATGTTTCATTCAAAGATTGGGGCATGTCTTCAAGTGTTAACCTCCATCTTAACTTTGAGGTATCAAAATTTGAGGAACATAACAGATATGAGGATTTTTGTAAAACACTTGGGACGATATTGTCATCAGTTAAAACACTTGGGACGATATTGTCATCAGTTGAGGGGGACTGAAGAGAAGAAGAGAGAAACATACCTATTGTCGTTCCAGGGGAAAAACAGAGCCCGAAAGGTCCCACCCACCAATACTGCCAGCCTCAATCCCGAGCTTACATATTAGATCCACATAACCACTAGTAACAAGGTTCCTTTCTCCAAAATCCAAGAAATCCCATTCCACTTCCTCAATATCCTTTGAACAATGCACAGTCGTATGCTGATCCATCTTCCTATCCACAACGGCATGCCCCGGTCCATCAAGTCATCCTCGACCCCCATAAATTTACCAAGGAACCTCTAAATCCAAGTTTCATCCGAGGCCAGAGTTTGGAATGAGAAGAAAGGCAAAGGATAATTTCACGCTAATTGGGGAGTCCTATACTAGTTTATTCCAGACATTGATACAATGGAGCATGATTACTCATATCCCAGGGTATACTCTCGATCCACAGTCATTTTTTTTTATCTTAATGTACGCTGTGCTTATCATTTTAATATGCAAGGTCATAGTACTGAAGATTGTCATATTTTGAAAATAAAAATAGAGAATATGATTTAAGAAAAATTAATTGTGGTGCAAAACATTGGTCCCTCAACCGCCCCACAGAGTTCTTCACCAACACGCGGTACTGCATAATATGTGGGATGCAATGAGTTAAGCATGAGGATTCGAAACTTATTTGTTGAGGGGAATGTGTCTGATAGTGGTGGAACCTCTAGTCATGCTGATATACAAATCAGTGGCTAATATGTCAGGCTAAGCAATTGAGAAGTCACTCATTTCCCTGCCAGGAGAGGTTTGGTAGTTGATTTTGTTTTCTTTTGTGTTTTTCAAATTATTTCAAGGTTGTAATTCGAAATCTATCTTGTATTGTCCTTTGTCTTTTATGTTCAAAACCTTCTATCTTTCATTTTAACTAAATAAAATGTCCCATTTTCCCTTTGTGTTTGAAATATGTGTTATTTGTCTGTTTTCTTTACACAATACATTTTATGTTGGTTCTAGTGATATGACATACTTGCAAAATTTTAGCTAGATCTTAAAATCCAATTTGAGCATGAATTGTAAATCAGAGGGCTAAAGTTAGAAAAGCATCTGAGAAAATAGGTAGGGTGCTGAGGCATTTGGTGACAAGTTGAAGCCTTTTTTGAAAACTAAGGCAACTATTTTGAGAATCACAAGAATAACTTAGTCATCAATTGAAAGACATGTATCAATTAGGTCAAATAGTAGATATGTGATCCTATATCAAAAGGAACAGAAAGAAAATTAGCTCCACGAAAGCTTGAGTCATTCGACGTGAGGAATGTACAACAAAGGTGGAGTTTGCTAAAGAAGTAGCTTCGCACAGGATCGGTTAAAGTTAGTGCTGTAAAAAATGTCACAAATGATCATCTTTCACTGTCATATTGCATAATTTGTACGTGCATTTTCAAAGATTGATATGAAGAAGGCATTTCATTCTGCTATCCAAACATTGTGTCATCCTTTGTTATCTCATTTGAGCTTTAGTTTAATTTTTTTTCATAGCCCTCTTTTGGAATCAAGATAGAGTCAGCAAACTCAAAAGAAAAGTGTGGAGCAAAAGAATAAAGTCAGAAAAAATTCAAAAATATAGGAGAGAGAAAAAATGTGTCCAAAAAGAAAGAAAAGAGAAAAGTGTCAAAAAATAGAGTTAGAAGAAAATCCCAAAGAGAAAAGATTCAAGCTGCATTTCTAAGGAAACACACTTCCTTGTTTGGGTAATTCAAGAGGAATTTATAAGGAGACACACTTCCTTGTTTGGGTAATTCAAACGGCATTTGTAAAGAGACGAACTTCCTTGTTTGGGTAATTCAAGCGGCATTGGTAAGGAGACGTATTTCCTTGTTTTGACAATTCAAGCAGCATTGGTAAGGAGACACACTTTCTTGATTGGGTAATCCGAATTTTACTTGTTAGGTGATGCACTTCCTAACTTAAGTCTTGATTCCTAGAAGATGTACGTCCTGGTTGAGTCAGTCCCCTTGATTGCTAGAATATGTACTTCCTGGTCGAGTCATTCCCCTTAATTCTAGAAAGTGCACTTCTAGGTGAGTCATTACATTTAACCCTTAGGAGATGCACTTCCTTGTCAGTTTTCATTTGTCAGATGGCACACTTCCTAACTTAAACCTTTATCTCTAGAAGACGCACTTTCTAGTCAAAATTTCTTACTTTAATTCTTAGGAGGCACACTTTCTAGTCTTGGTCATTTAATTTTACTCTCAAGGGATGCATTTCTTGGTTAGAGTCTTGATTCATCATTGCAACATACAAGTAATTATGATTGGATTTGACATTCACAAAAGTCCTCTAATGATAAACTGGGGCAAAAATTTAATTCTTTTTGTTTGAAACTTTACTTTTTTGGCAAATGGAATTTTTGTATAATAATCTTTGTTTGCGATAATTTTATTTTTAGTTTTGATGTGATTTCAGGAGCCCGCTTGAAGAACAGGGCGAATAAATGAAAAGTCAAGCAACATGATGAAGAAATTGAAAGTCAACAGATTAAAAAATAGCAAGTCAGGAACCCACCTGAAGAACAGGGTGAAGAAATTGAAAACCTAGCAACAAGTTGAAGAAATTGCAAGTTAGGAGCCCGCCTGAATAATAAGGTGATGAAATAGCAAGTCAAGAGTCAAGGAAAGCTGCATAGATTAGGACTTCTGTAATTTCATTTATGTTTTAACTTGTAACTTTTATTTTGATGTAATAACAGAGCCGTGGATCGGAACCTCAACAGGGCCTCACTTGACTCTCCAACTCGGTATAGTCTCTCTCCTTCCAACCCTTTGAGATACCTATGTCTTGATTCCCTCATAACTTGGATCGGTAGGATGTCCAAAGTTAAGACTTGGTTACCTTTCTTTCTTCTGTTTCTTTCCTTGAATAATGGTTGGGGGTAAAATTTGGTCTCATTGTCTACCTTTTTGTTTGAAAACACTTTGTGTTTGCACCCAAAAAGGAGCATGATGTAGACACCTAATTTTGTCCCTCTCAAAAACCCAATTCATCCATTTTTACCTCACAATAGAGTCACAACTCACCATTATTTTCTTTTCTCTATACGCATACTCACACACTTTACATGTAATTACACAACGCACACAATACTGAGAATCAACCAAGTACACCACACAAAAAAGGGAGTAGATCGAGAGAGAGAGTAATGGAGAGAGAGAGAGTAATGAGAGGATGAAGGGATTTTGAGAGATTTGGCAAAGAAACAGCAAAATCGGCACAATTCCACCGGAATTAGCATCAGAATCTGATCGGAGCATGCCAGGGGTCGTCGGGAAACGTCATTATCGATTATTTTCTCCTCTGTTTTATCTCCACTGAGCTCACCGGAGTTTAGTGAAGCTAAAATCGTAAGCCCAACACGTTCCACTTCACTTGTTCTCATACCAAAACTTGACCAAGTCACTGAAAACTCACTGTTCTGACCAGTTGCGAACAGAAAAAATACCATCAACGTCAATCTTGGTCATCCATTTAGTTACAGGATCATGTTCTTGATGAATTATTTGGGTCTAGGCCTATTTTCACACTTGGATTTTGCCATCGGTTTTATCTTTGAGGTCTGTTTGTGATTTGGTTTTTGCGAAAATCAGAACGAAAGGGCTATGTCGAAGTCGGGTTTTGTCCATTAGTTGAGGTTGATTTGAGATTTCGATCGCGGCTCTATCTCCGATATATTGAAATCAACATTTAAGGTTTGATTCTTTGACTCCCTCTTTTCGCTTTGTTTTAATTTGGTGCATTAATGTTATGATTGTGCGTTGTTGGTTGTGATTGGATGATCTTCGTTGATGTTCGATATTGTTTATCTATGAATAATTAATCATGGTTTGAATTTGATGTTAGCATGGATTTGGATAATTGCTTTGTGTGAAATTTGGTACAAAAGGGAATTTGGGGTGGAATTGAGAAATTGATAAAAAGGATAAATTTAGATTAATTTTAGTTCATTGTTGTGTTGTTCAATTCGGAATAAGCATGAATATTGTTGAAACGTGATAGGATTATGATATTTTGAGACGGATAGACAAAGTTTAGGTTCAGGTAGGCAAATTCAGGACTTTAAAACATTGAATGCTTAAAACATATGTTGAATGACTTGGTTTGGTTGTTTTTTTCGGATCAAATGTATCATTTGGCCGGGAATGCCCCAAGGTATTTGTGTTTTTTCGTCGGAAAATACCCCGAAGTATTTTGTACCCGATGGACGTTCGTGACAAAGGCCCGAGGCATCGGGTAAATCATCGGAGCATAGTTTAGGATTAGTGTAGGTTAGAATATGATTTATATTTTCGCATTTTTATTTTGGACTGTACAATTGGACTGGACATTATATTTTTGGGATTTGTTTGGTTTGTGTTTGTTTGTTTGATTGTTGTGTGTTTATGTGGTTTATACATTCTTAGTGTCAAAATTAGCCGATACGCTCTATCAAGCGACCGTGGTCGAACCACGGGATCGAGGGGTGCCTAACGACTTTTCTTCGGTCAACAGAATTCCTTAGCCGAAATCTCTGTTCGCAAACCAATTTTAAAGAGTCAAATCATTTTGAAAATGATTTTTCAAAGGTGACTTGGCATACTGGATTATGCCAAGTGACGACTTTGCGTAAAAATATAAAAAGTCTTTTTCGAAATAAATTTTTATTTTTGTCACTTAATAATAAAATCCTTTCAAACCTTAAAATCTAGTCTTCTTTTTGGTTAAAAAGGGGGTGTGACAATAATAATAATTTAGAGTTGCATTTTCTATTTTTGGATATTATCTGTTCTTAGTGTAGTATTCTTAAAATACATAAAATCTTGAACTTTACATAGTAATATTATTATTTATATAAATAGATCAATTCTAGTTAATATGATATTAGATATTTGGCTGTAATACATTCCCTTAGATGTTATTGTAAAAAATTATTTATTACTATAAGAATTTGAGTTATTTAATTTAAAAATATATTAATTTAACAAATAGTAAATAGCTTGCCTTTATTTTTTTAACATAAAATTTGTAACACTTTTTCACAATATTCAAATTATTTTAAGTGAAACTAAAATTATAAAATTCACCATTTAAATTATTTGGAACTCAAAATTTTAAAGGTCTAAAGTAAACATTTTACTAGGTTCACCCTTGAGTCATCCTTGATCTTGTCCCTCCACTTAGGTGGTCGTTAGGTACGCTCCATGGGATAAGTAAGGATATTCCATGAGGTGGAATATCATCATTTTATCCCTCCCTTCCCATTAATTCAACCATTTTAGTACAAATGGTGGGATAAAATAGTCTTGGAATTAAGTAATTCCTTCTACCAAATATGAGATAAAGTGAATCTCAACTTTATTGAGGGATTATTTTTCTTATCCCTTTTACCAAATGCCCCCTTTAAGAATTGTCAACAAGACTTATTAGACACTCTATGTACTTAAGCCTCATTTGTTTGCACTTAATGGAGGTCTGAAGTTGAATCAGACCATTAAGTGCATTTAATTTTTATTAAAATTTTAACTCTTCTGAATAGATCTTAGTCATTCAGATCTAGAATCAAGTCTTAATATTATTAACAGTATTCTTGAGTTAGATATTATTCACCATCACTCTATCCATAATCACCAATCACCACCACTAACAACTTCTTCTGCCACCACCATTGTCAACCACAACCTACCACCATCAACCACCAATCACCTTCCACCAACCACCTCTACCATCACAACAACTATTGACAATCAATATCGCTACCAACCACTATTGTCAGCTGCTACCACACCTATCACCTCCATTATTCTAATTATATCCACCTTCACACTATCATCAACACCACCACCATCATTATCCACTACCGACCAACTCATCTATCACAACTACCACCTCTAACTACACTAATACATCATCAACCTTCATACATTCTTCGGCCACCACCACCAATATTGTCACCAGTGTCACCACCTCTATTACCACTTCAACTACTACCATCTATGGGTATCAAGTGGGCCGGGCCAGGTCAGCTCGGAACTGGCCCATGAAATTTAGTCGAGTTGTGGGCTGGTCTGGGCCAGGTTGTGGTTAGGTGGGCCGGGCCGGGTTTGGGTTCAACAGTAAATTTTTTAAAAACAACCCTGAACTGGCCCGCTTAGCCCACCCGGTCTAACCCACCTAACCCGATCAAATCCGGTTAAAAATTTGATCAATACCGGTCAAAAAAAAGTTTTTTCCCAATATACGCTATATATACCCACCTATATACATTTTAAATACGTTAAACAATATATATACACTATATATATAGTATATACTACATTAGAATTTAAAAAATATATACACATATACACATACACATGTAATCATGTATACGACTATACGTTAGTTAAATATATAAATTACGCTAAATAAAACATATACTACAAGATATATAATATAATGATATATATAATAATTTATAAAATATATATACATGTATACATTAAATATATACATCTATAGAAGATAAATACACATATATACGTACCATTCAATATATACGTACTACTTAAAATAAAATATATTACAATATATATATACTAAAATATATAGCCACACTATATATAAAGTTATACACTAATTTATAAGACATATACACATGTATACGTTAAATATATACGACAATAGAAGATATATACACATATATACGTACCATTCAATAAATACGTACTACTTTAAATGAAATATGCTACAATATATATACTACAATATATACACACACTATATATATAGTTATATACTAATTTATAAAACATATACACATGTATACGTTAAATATATATGTCTATAGAAGATATATACACATATATACGTATCATTCAATATATACGTACTACTTTCAATAAAACATACTATAATATATATATATACTACAATATATAAACACACTATATATATAGTTATACACTAATTTATAAAAGATATACATATGTATACGTTAAATATATACGTCAATAGAAGATATATACACATATATACGTACCATTCAATATATACATACTACTTAAAATAAAATATACTACAATATATAGACGCACTATATATATAGTTATACACAAATTTATAAAACATATACACATGTATACGTTAAATATATACGTCTACAGAAGATATATACACATATATACGTACCGTTCAATATATACTAACTACTTTAAATAAAATATACTACAATATAGATACTACAATATACATACACACTATACACTATATAGTTATATACTAATTTTTAAAACATATACACATGTATACGTTAAATATATACGTCTACAGAAGATATATACGCATATATACGTACCATTCAATATATATGTACTACTTTAAATAAAATATACTACAATATATAGACACACTATATACTATATAGTTATATACTAATTTATAAAACATATACACATGTATACGTTAAATATATACGTCTACAGAAGATATATACACATATATACGTACCATTCAATATATACGTACTACTTTAAATAAAATATACTACAATATATATATACTACAATATATAGACACACTATATATATAGTTATGCACTAATTTATAAAACATATACATATGTATACGTTAAATATATACGTCAATAGAAGATATATACACATATATACGTACCATTCAATATATACGTAGTACTTTCAATAAAATATACTACAATATATATATATATATATATATATATATATATATATATATATACTACAATATATAGACACACTATATATATAGTTATACACTAATTTATAAAACATATAAACATGTATACGTTAAATATATACGTTTATAGAAGATATATACACATATATACGTACCATTCAATATATACGTACTGCTTTAAATAAAATATACTACAATATATATATATATACTACAGTATATACACACAATATATATAGTTATACATTAATTTATAAAACATATACACATGTATACGTTATATATATACGTCAATAGAAGATATCTACACATATATATGTACCATTCAATATATACGTACTACTTTAAATAAGATATACTACAATTTATATATACTACAATATACACCCACCCACTATATATATAGTTATATACTAATTTATAAAACATATACACATATATAGTAATTCTGTTTTTACTACCACTACCGCTTCCGGGATAAAGATTTTTAACACCTTTAGTAGCGAGGTTTCTTAATTTATCCATAATATAAATTAAACTAAAAAAAATTAAAATACACAAATATAATAAAATTAAATATTCAACAATTAATACACTAAATAAAAATTAAACGTAAGAGATGGAACGACAATATCAAATTTTGGATGTATCCGAAGGTTGCGACTTTAGAAACTTCCACTCGTACTTTGTAATCGCAAAATTAAAAAATTAAAGTGAGCACTTTAGGAAATTAAATATACAGAATGTTTGAGAATTGAAAATTGAGATTTGAGAGAGAATGAAAAATTATGTAGAAAATTGAAAAATTATGTAGAAAATGATTTGAAAGTGGAGGGTATTTATAGAATTTTTTTTGGGGTTAAAAAATAATTCTAAAAGTAGAAAAAAAAATTCTTTAATAAAAAAGTCCAAACTAGCCGTTTGGACCCAAAAGCGGCTAGTTTGGGCCCAACGGTCCAAAGCCCAATTTTTTTTTCTTTTAAAAAAAAGTAATCTGGGCCGGTCTGGGCCGATTAATCGGCTGGCCCGGATTGGGCTTAGTCCGGATCGGGTTAACCGGTCCCAACCAAAAAAATAAACCGGCCCAGGACTCGGTGCCCTACAGCCTATGGGTTGACCGGGCCTGGTCAACCGGACCGATTTCTTAAACAGGCTGGGTCAACCCGACCCGTTTGACAGGCTTACTACCATCGCTACAATCTATCTCTACTAACAACCATCTTCACTATCACAACTAACAACGATTCCAACTACCGCCAACACATCATCTACAATCATGAATTCATTTTTCAGCCATCACAATCAACACCTCCAATTATTAACATCAACCAACTTCACATCACAACCACCATCACCGCCACTAATCGTCACGGTTATAACAATCACTACAATACCATCACAATTATCACCAGAAATATTACTAATAACTACCCAATCATTGACACCACAACCACCATTACAAACTATCTTCACTATCACTAACAAACATAAATATTTCTTTTAATCAAATATTAATTTTATTGTATTAAATTATATATTTTTTTTAATATATAATTAATTTTTTATTTGAATTATTTTTTTATTATATATTTAAATAAAAAATTTTACACATTGAAATGTTAAAAATAAACGGTTTTAATCATCCAATTTTTAGATCTAAAGATAATATTTTAATCATTCAAATGTACCTTCAGATTCAAACATCCTAATCTTAAAAAAAATAAATGTAGTCTTAGTCCGTTTGGATCAACCGCCTTTTAGTGGCAGGTGTTACAATTATAGGTGCCGAGATTCTTGACCATCTTTCGACTCTGTTGACCCATTGGTGAGCTATAATCTCTCAAAATATGTTCCATAAAATTGAACCAACTAAATAAAAAAGTGCTAGTTGAATTTCAATGGCTCTCACCATCAAATTTTCCAATAATATGATACATTATTCTAATCAATTTTGCGTTGTATTACGAAGAACCACCAGCAAGTATATGAGATAACTTTTATGGTATCACTAAAAGTACTCAACTCATTATTTTATTATGTAATTGCCTAATTGAATCGAAAGTCATTTTCTTGAACAACTATTGAATTTCCTGCTCCTAAATAGGCCAACACGAAATACTTTTAGTCGTTTTAGTGTCTATTTATCTGCGCTAGATAACTCAGCATTCAACCAAGAGCATCATTCAGTATTTTAGCAGGATGGGAGCTAAAAACTAGCTCGTGGTTGAGGAAACATAATGCAATTGTACAATTGCATTTCGGGCTAAGATGGGAATCAAACCCAGGTGAGCCAACTCATGCAGCCCAAATCAACCGGTGGAACCACTTTAACTTTGTTGCTAGGGTGACAATAGAGAATAACTATTCACTATTTATATATACATACATACATATGTATATACATATATTTTTTCCGCAATTACCGGGTGCCTATGACCACCTCTAAGGACAGATCCGCCTCTACACAGAACTTGAGATCAAATAACTTGTTGCATTAAACTTATTGAATTTTTAAAATTATAGGTTCAGATATAATAGTCATTGAGATTCAAATATCATGAGTTCACATGAATTTGTAAGCAAAATAATGCAATAACTATGCCTAAAAACATGCTAAATAACCAAAAAAAAATGAGAGTGCAACAATCACATTATCATAATGATGGTATTACCCAAGTTGGTGGGCGCAAATTAAATAGCGACACTTCATGATAACAAGACTCAATTTTTCCATCTTCAAGATTGTATGCTCCCAAATCTCTTCCATCGCCATTAACAAAATATATATGATTAGACTTGATTTCAATAAACGTAGAGGAATCAATGCAAATTGCTCCATTAAAGCCCACAAAGATTGTGTAATCTCCCAAATCAGTAATGCCCCTGATAATTCGACTAGGTATCCCATATTTTCAAATATTGTATTTTCAAAGTGAACAAGCATAGTTACTTTAACTACAATTAATTGAGTAATGCTGGTACCCCAAAACCCCAAATTTTTCCATTATAAGTAAGACAATAAAATTGTCCGTTATGGTAAATCATAGAGGAGATTCCACCACGGTGATCAAAGTCAACATATCTAGTTGAAGTCTCCAGGTCGCCAATAAATCAAATAATTAAAATTTTCAAAATAGGAAACCGCCAGTATGTAATCTGACGTGACAGAAGGATTGACAGATAAGACCGCTCTTCTTATGGAGAGATACTACTCTCTTTCACGAGAAGGAAATCTCTTTTCCGCTAAAGCCCCTAATTCTTTTCTGAGTGGAAGTTGTTTACTAACGCGAGAGAAAGGATGCAACAAATTCATCTCTGAAGTGACAATATTTACGGTGCAGATATTGGATAACATTGTCGCTTTCTAACCTCCGGTAGAAATACATGTGAAACTTTCTTCCTAGAAAGAGAGTAAAATTCTCGATAACCATCATCTTTATCAGCCAATGTTAACAACGGAAGTTGGGGTGATAAAAAGTTAAAATTAACCTTAATTGCTGAATTTCTCCATGAAGCACAAACAGTACCAAAAGCAATAAAATCTTCAATCACTTTAACACGTTTTGCAATCAAATCAATTAGGTCCCTAGGCAATTCTGCCCAGTTTACCGTCATTAGCCTAAGAAGACAGACAAGCTTTATAATATGTGTATTATTTATTTTTTGACACAAATTTAATTATATATATAGGTTGTAAATATATTCCTATAAGGATTTGGAATGCAACAGACCTAAATATTTCTATGTAAGTTCAACATTTAGCTGGACATCTTTACGATTTGTTATATGGAAAAATAATATTTACGATTTGTTATATGGAAAAATAACATAAATATATACCTTAACTTACTATATTTATACTATATTGAAAGTTTAAAATATTGTTTGAACTTTTTGTACTTCATTAAAAGTCTTTGGACAAAATCATATTTTCATTATTTTCTTAACTAGTTTAACCACACGTGTCTCGCACGTGTAACGTTTGATTATTTAAAATTAAATGATTCTATCTATTGAGAAGATTTTTAGTGAAGTATAAAAGTTAACTCACTTTTCAAAGATCTTTCACATTTTAATATAATAATGTAAACATAAACATATATTTTACCACCAGAAGTTTCAAGTGGTTGATCAATCATCACTTTTGTATTTAACATGCAGTAACTCTTTCTCTTGTTGTCAGAGACTAAGAGAGACACATCGATTTGAACAATATTTATCGAACAATTATTTCTCTTTTTTTCTACATTTAAAATTTTTCCTTATTTTTTAAAGTCAAATCTTTACAAAATCATTGATTATATTCTTATTACGCATACGTGTATTGCAAGAGCATTTTGCGTATTCAATTAAATGAGAAATTTGACACAAATTAGTTTTTAAAAAATTAAGATATATATGCAAATATTAAAAAGTAAACTTTAGCAAAACATAAACTGCTAATCACAAAACAAATAAATAGAAGTGATTTTATTTATTAAGATTGTGAAAATCTAATCCGAGAACTTTTTCTCCTCCAAAAAATAGTTGAGTATAATAACTAAAATATGAATGCTTAAGATTAAGACCTTCATCAAATTCTCTGTCTACATACCTTACAAAATTTTAAAAAACAAAAGATTCAGATCTACAAGAATCTAATTCAAAACCTTTTTCTCTTCCAAAAAATCTGTATCCAAAATATAATAAAATATAATAACTAAAATCTAAATGATTAAGATTAAGATCTTCATCAAGTACTTTGAATACATACCTTAACTTTGTTATCCTTTTGCAACATTAATTAGTCTCTAAGCCTGCCTTCTCCTCCAACAACTTCTTCATGGCCACCATACGCTCTTTTAATATGGATAATGAAATATGTTAATTAGTTAGAAGTTCTAATTTTTTAAAAAAGAATATAATCAAAACTGAGTCACAATTAAACATTGAAAGGAAAAAACATCAAATTTATCTAAAAACTCACGTCATTAAGATAATCTCAAATTCATAGCTTGAATACAATAAATGTTTGAAAAATCCTGATATTGTTGTAAGCCTATATCAATTTTTTGGGGCCTTTCATCGGAGTCCGAAATTTAGCACTGAGCTGCGTAGAGCTCATTTGGTGGTGATACTCCATCTCAAGGATTTTTTCATACCTAACTTACACAATTCTAAATAGATGAAACAACAATGAATGACTCTAAGCATACATTTAATTTAAATTTAAAGAGTATTTTTGTAAAATATTTTATAGAAAACTGTTATAGTTTCATTGATTTGTTATTTTTCAAGAATAAAATAAGATAAAACAACAAATTAACTCCTTGTTCAGCGCTTTCATCGTTTGTGTTCAACTCCTTGTTCTATGCATAAACAATGTCCTTTTTGCAATCTTAGTCTCCAAGCTTTTTCTTTCTCCTCCAGAAACTCTTTCGTGACCATCATACATTCTTCTAACGTGAATAAAGAAATATGTTAATTAGTTAGAAGTCCTAACTTTTAGAAAAAGAATATAATCAAAACTACACAATTAAACAGAGAAAGAAAAAAACATTAGTCTACCTAAAAACTAATATCATAAAGTTAAACTCAAATTCGTCCTTGTATTTTTATCCTTCCTAAAGCATGCGAAACCAACTAACTCAACATTATTATCAGGCAAACCAATCATAGCCAACGCCATATTATGAACTTTCTCACATTCACCCATTTATTAACAACTTACATAGAACTTTGATCACTAATACAGAAGTTTCATGGCCAACACCATATTATGAACTTTCTCACATCCATCCATTTATTAAATCAATAACCACTTTATATATAACTTTGATCACTAATACAGAAGTTTTATGTCTAGATAAGACAAGCCTTTGAAGCAATTCATATTTGTCATCTTCAACAATAGAACTTTGTGCATTAGTTGGATCGTCCGTAACAATTGCAAATTAAATCATATATATTTTTCAGAGTTTTACCAAACAACAAGTAAAGAAGAAAATTCCTTATCTTAAAAAATAAATTGAAAGTATTTAGCCAAAGATTATAGAATACAATACATGAACCTAAATTATATGGGAAATAGACATTGCTTAGCTAAGATGTGGCTTTGAGAATTAAAAAATATGACTTAAGAAACACACTTGTTTTGCCTTAAATAACCAACTCCTCTTTATATTGACACAATTAGAAACAAGCATACATTTTAAAAAAAAAAAGTGAATTTCTCATCCTCTTATAGTACAATTTAGGGGGGAAACATAAAGAAGAATCGGTATATGTAACACCCCGATTTTCTGAACCAAAATGCTACACGGTGCTCATGACCCCGAAGGACCACAAGCTAACCCATGACTGATATCTGTACTTGTATACTGCATAATATATCATAAAATGTGGAAACATAAACATGAAAGGCCATAAGATTCGGACTGAATAAACGTCTGATAATAAAATGTCTGAAAAAGGTATAACAATACCAAAACAAGTCATAAATACAGAAAATAATGAGATCTGAATATCTAATCTGACATCTAGTCTGAAAGCCTCTAACTGAACTGAATAAGGAGTTGAAGGAACATGTCTCCAACTAACTCCATCTAGCAATTGAATAGTAAATGTAGCAATAATCATATCATCCTTGAATGAGAAGGACTCACTGCAAACTCTGAACACTGGAATGCTACTGCTAATCTGGAGCTCATGCCTCTAAACCTATGGTGTAACATAAGAGAAAGCACCATAGCGTAAATGAGTCAGTACGTATGAATATACTGAGTATACGAGTGAGGTAGGATAAATGCAAAGGGTTATATGCATGAACAATGCTAACTAATATGAATGTGAGAATACATACATGCATAAACAACTATAACTGAACTCGTGATGATGCTGGCTATTGAGTCTAAATGCTGATGACATGACTTTACTGTTACTGAGGTACTGAATAGATTATTGACTATTTTTGATAGTTCAAATTATGAAGAACTGGTTTGAATGACTGTGTCTAACAGTCCTGAAACTGAATACTGGTAACGTGAGCTATGACAACTGATATAGATGATATAACTGTAATGATCGAACTAATCAATATAACCGATACTGAGCGACTGTAGCTGACAGTCTAAGTTCTGATGGAACTATCTGAGTTTTGTTCTACTTGGAGTAACTAAATCTAAGATCAATCCTATCTAGTAGGTCATCATGAGTATACTGATAATAAGGATGATTTGACTTAGTCTGAGATCAGTCCTATCTAGCGGGTGATCTTTAAATCTAATGATTCTGATACTGATTAATCATAGTTGAGACCATACCTAGCTAATGGGTGATATTGAAGTCTATTTACAATGATAAGCATTGACTGTATCTAACAGTACTGAATCTGTACTACTAAGCTGAGTCTACTGTGTCTGAAAGCCCTAATTCTGTAACTGAAACTGTGGGATGTGTTCATCTAACCGACATGCCCCAAGCTAAGCTGACGGGGGTCTAATCTCTACCCTGACTGGAAGGGTGTCAGTACCACACCACCAGTAAAGACATCTGCTATGGAGTCAGTCCTCATCTAGCGGGTGGCTCCTGGGATCAGTTCTATACATATAAATGTACTAACGGGTGACCCCTGAGTATGTCAGTCCTATATAACGGGTGATATCTCGTACCTACGCTAGCTACGTAGTTCTGGAACTTAGGGATTGCTTCTAGGGATCTCAGTCCTATTCTAGTGGGTGAGTCCCCATCCCTAGGCTCGCTCGATGCTGAATCCTACTCCCATCTGAAAGACACTGAACTGAATAACTAGGATGAACTAAATAACTTAACTAAACTGATTTGCTGAACTGATACTGATTAACTGAACTGATACTAGTGGTATTTTTTAGCGGAGCTAAAACTGAGTTTCTGGATTTCGATGACGGACGAAATATAATGAGTTTTGAGGATTGATTAAGAGTACTGAAGTTACTGAGATTTACTGTGATTACTGAGGTTACTGAGCATTGAGATTACTGAGAATACTGAACTACTGAGAGTACTGAGTTTTCCTGAGTCACATGACTGACTGATTTCTCTAGGTCATGGCTTGACTGAGAGTATCGTGAAAACATGACATGGCTCTATACACACAGCTATATTTTTCGGGTACAAGTACCCCCAGGACTCGATGGAAGGAAACTGACACACATGACTGACTTGATCATAAGAGTAGAGTCCATAATCCACAATATCATAAATAAGAGATTTCATACTAAGTATGGTTCTCAATAATCTATTTCATGGAAGGGAATTTCATACAACATGTATATATTTGCATAGCTTTCAATATCATGCTCATTACATATTACAACCACAATCCATAATATCATAACTTAGGGAATTTCATGAAGTACATGGGTATTCTACATCTTGTACATGAGTGGGTTTTGCAAGTAAGCATAGCATAATTCCATAAGACTAGTTCATGAGTAATCCAACAGTGTTCACAAGACACATTATCAACATGGATGATATTGAATCATAGAGTCCTATCATGAATCCTTCACTTAGTCACAATTTAGCTATAATGCATGATTTCTAGTCTCTTAGGTATTTTATCAAACACCTTACATGCACAACTTAGGCATAGGTGTAAATCATACAATTACTCATCATAAATAATCAAACTTACATATTTTCAACTCATATGATGTCATAGATTCATAATAACACATAAAGATTCTATCTTGGCATCATTCAACACATAAACATGATCAACAATCCATTCATAACATGAAAACCATAATATATAGTTTTAGAAAAGGGTTCTTGAACTTCATGGACGAAAGGAGTCCATGAATGAACACACGCATACCTTAGAAAGGAAACCTTGATGATTTGTTGGACAGTTCTTGGATTGGGAAACTTAATTCTTGATTATCTTGGAAAAAGGCTTGAATCTTGCTTTTGAGAGATGAGTTTGATGAAAACCCTAATCTTGTGGTTGAGAGTGTAAGAGAGGGTTTTTAAGATGCTTAACTGAAGAAAAATGGGAAAAATTACGCCTCTTTAGGGTTATAAGTCATGGAAGGTGAAGGAAAAGACCAAAATACCCTTATGAAATAATTTTCCAGCTGCTGAAAATCATAGCTGACGACCAAGGCTGATAAGATGTCAAATTTGTGATAAGTCGTCAAAAATGTCATCATATTTTTGATAGGTTATCACAAATGTCGTCACTTGGGAGCTGATTTCTGCCTAAGGCTGACGATCTTCATGATAGGGCATCACAAATATGATAAGCTATCACAAATTTCGTCACTTAGGAGATGGTTTCTGCCTAAGGATGACGACCTTCGTGATAGGGCGTCACAAATGTGATAAGCTATCACGAATGTTGTCACACTGTTTCCAGCCTGATATGTTGGAGTAAAATAGGCCTAACTTTTTGCTCCGATATCGGATTTAGGATAAATTGGTATCATTGGAAATATAATTCAAATAGATTTCATTTGATACATAGTAAACCACCCAGTTTATCATATACAATGAGTTATTGTCGATTGAAGTTGACCCAAGTTTTGACGCTCACTAAAACTTGAACGATAGGAAAGCTTTCAACTTGTACTTGAGTTAGGGGACCTCTATGATCTAAATTCATGCTCAAATAGATTTCCACACTAAATAATTGATTAACACACTAAATTTATATAGGATTTGAGGCTTTTGAAACATCCACGCATAGGAATGACGGATTTTCATTCTAGTCCAAAATGTGGGGTATTACAGTATAAAGATTATGATCAGGAGGGAATAATAAATTCATTCCACTAAATATGATTCAATCTTTGCAGTTGGTAAATAAATACTAATTAATTTGCAGCAGATTATGCTCCATGGATCATGAAGCACAACATCCAAAATACTCCATGTAAATACGGTAAATATGATATTCACATTGAAACGTACGTATTTAAATATGGATATCTACTATATATCTCGATATTATTCGTTGAACATTTGTATGAAAAAATGGAATCAATATTCCCATATGATCCATCCAAGTTTCAGCAAATATGGCTGACCAGACCTATACACTATTTCATTTTTAAAAGGTAAATTTCACTTTATTTATAAATTATACTCCTCAAGTCTCCAAATAAATTTTTCGGAAAATATATGTTTGACTTCTCAAAGCTCGAACAAACATGTTTTTAGTCTATTTAAATAATTTACTATTCATCGACTGCTCCCTTCGTTCTACTTTTTATTGTTAGATTTTTCAAATCTTCTTACAATCAAATTTATTTGATTTAAAATTCTTAAACTAATGAAAAAAGTACTAGTTTTCATTACTTTCTAATGATTTTAATAAGTGTAACTCCCCAAATCTGGTACCCGGAACGCTACATGGTGATTATGACCCCGAGGGACCACAAGCTAACCCATGACTGATGTCACACCCCTTTTTTTCGGCCGCTCGAGATCGAGTCGAAGGGTTTTTCCAATTAAAGTGACGATATTGAATAGGGATTAAATTATTTACAGAGTCGCCACTTGGAATTGAGTTTTGGTGTTCCAAGTCACCTTTTTTTGAATTCCTAATCAAAAGGAAATGACTCTTATTTGGTCTGCGAAAACAAAAAATGGGTAAGGAATTCTGTTGATCGAGGGGAAGGTGTGAGGCACCCCTCGAATCCCGTGGTTCTAGCACGATCGCTTTTACTGACTTATCTTGACTTAAATTATTTTAATAAATTGTGTTAAGGCCTAAAATCGCTCATTTTATTATACTAAATTATTAAAACTCTTGTATTTAACTGGTGAAAATTAATTTTAAGACAAACTTTGCCGAAGTGCAATATTGCATCCTCGAATTATTTTTAAAATAAATCAGTGACAAGTTGAAAAATATTTGTCGAGTAAATTTTAGAAAAATATTTACCGATGTATGTTTTTACATTCTTAAATTATTATTAAATGTATTAGAAAGATGCGTGCGCCGCATTCTTAAATGAGACAAACATTCTAAGCGCGACTAAATTTCCCTAACGTTAAAATATTGATTTTTTTTTTTCGGTCAAATTGTAACAATTTTATTTGTTTGAAATACTACTATATCTAATAACATTCAAAAATAATAATTAATTTAATAAATAATTATTAAGCTTCGTTAAAGAATAAAAATAATAAACTTTTAAAGTAAAAAAAAAAAAAAAACACTTTATAACTTCAAAAAGATCAAAATAATGAAGATTTTTTTTTTATTTCATTCTTTGTTATTTTTCACTTACTACTTTTACTATTTTAACTAGTGAGATATAATATTTAACCAATTCATTTTTTTTCATATTAAAGTTACACATGAGACAAACATAACAAAAATAATCAACAACACAAATAAACTAGTGTTTTCAAAGAGCTTTGCCAAGAATGAAGAAACTCCGGCCAGATCTGGCGCCGGAGAGGGAAAAAGGGAGGCGGCAGGGCCGGCCAAATCTAACGCCGGAGAAGGAAAAAGGGGGGCGGCAGGGCCGGCCAGATCTGGTCGGACGGAGATGAAGCAGCGACGGTGGCTTCATGTGACGAAGAGAAGATCTGGTGTTTGGTTCGGGTTTGTCGGTGGATGACGACAACAAGGGAAGGGCGGCGGTGGCGGCTGATGGTCGTTTCGCCGAAGAAAAGAGTTGAGCGCGGCAGCAGCAGCGCTCTGGCCGGATCTGGGTAGCGGTGGCGTGAGAGAAAGAAAAAGGGGAGAGGCGACGCCGACGCGGGTAAGGAAAGAGGAATCAGCAGCGGCAACGCGAAGCGCCACCGGTGGCGTTCCGGCCAGATTTGGGCTGTGGAAAGGCCAGTCGTCACTGCTGGTCGACGAACGAGTTAGAAGTGTCGTTTCGCGGTTGTTGTTGCTGCTTCATCGGACGGCGAGCCACGACCGCTGGCGACGACAGATCTGGCAGCGAAGATCTGATCGGATCTCCGCCAATGCGCCGCGGTCGGAGCTGGTCGAGTTTTTGACTGTGGGGGTTGGGCTAGTTCGTCGAACAGAGATTTGGTGGGGATGGTTGACGGCGGCAGACGCCGACCGACGGCGGAAGTCAGCGGCTGAGATCTGGCCTACGCGCCGCGGCCGGTGCAGCGATGGCTGGCGGCGGCGACAGATCCGATTTTTGCTTTCTTCTCCGGTTGGTCGGGTTCTCGGGTTGGGAAGTCGGGTCCGGTCGTAAGCCGACATCGCATTTGTTCCGTCGACGGAACGGCGAAGAGAATGGACGGCGTGGTTGCCATCTTCGCCGGTGAAAGTGGGACAGTTGGTTTTGCTGTATATTCACTGGCGGCAGTTTGCCGGTGTGGAGTAGTTACTGCTGCCGGTTTTGACGATAGAGAAAAAGATGTGTATTTACTGTATGTGTGTGCGTGTTTGTACATTTCTGTTGTACTCGCAGTGTATGTATATCAGTGTAGTGTAAAAAAAAAATATTTGTGGGTGGATATCTGTGTACATGAATTGTAATATCTTATTTTTCTTTTCTTTTTTTTCTATCCATTTCAAGATTTAACCGGATAGTGTTACATACGAAAAATTACATGCAAAACATGATAATATATAAATTCATATAATGAATTAACAACATCTATTGAGTAATACATGAAATTTGTTTACATAATTTTATTCATGCTTTTCATAATATAATTTAACATGAAATAAACCTGTTTTTGATTCAAACGGAATGGGAAGCAGGAAACAATTGTCGCCAGAAATCTCAAATGAAAACTCTTAAACTTCAAATTTTTCTTTCTTTTTCTTTTTTACTCTCTTTTCTTGATCTCTATTTTTCTTTTTTGGTTTCTGATCCCTTCTTCTGTTTTTTTTTACTTCCTCTCTTTTTTTTTTATCTGATCTTGATATATATGGAGTGATGTCTGTGTGTGTGCAGACATGTGGGGAGTTGAAGTGAGTGAAAAAAGGGAGTGGTTTCAGGATGTGGGAATGTGGGGGAGTTAAGAGAGATTTTTTTTTTTTTTTTAAATAACGAAAAATAATAAATAATGAAAATGAAAATAATAATAACAAATAAAAAAAATAAAAAAATAAAAAAATAATAATAATAATTAATTAATTTTATATTTTAAAAATACAATAAAAGTCTAAAAATAGACAAAGATAAATTATATAATTAAGATAGTGTAAAAACTACTAATTTATTTATTTAATTTAACTTTTTTTTTAATTTTTTTTATTTATATATATATATATATATATATTTAAAAAAAATAACAATAAAGTAAAATAATATCTTAAAATTAACTTCATTTAAAAAACATAAAATAATAGTCAAAATAATATATGATTAAATATAAATATAAATATTTAATGTTAATAAACAAGTTAAAATTTAGGTAGGATCAAAAATCACGTGTCTACATTTTTGCCCCTCTTTGTGTGAATTCTCGAAGAGTTTTCATACAAAGAAATAGACAAGATATGATTTTTGACCCTCCAATTATTTGAAAGGTAAGAAATAAAAATAAAAAATAAAAAGAAAAATATGACCGAGTCCTGTTTTTGGACGTCCTACCTATCCCGGGTTATAAGGGAATCAGGTCATGAGTAGTTCAAAATGTAATTTGGTGAGAGAGGAAGTTAAAGTCGAGTGAAATTCCATCGAGTTTCCGATTGACGACTTCTGCTTTTACATTCAACTGACTAATAAAAATTAAAAAATCAAGAAATCCAAGTACAAATTGCAATCTCCAGAATCTTGATTCAAATCTTCATGACTTGAACTTGAAAATTTACCCTATTCTTCAGGTGGGCTCCTGAACTTTCTTTTCTTCACCCTGTTCTTCAGGCGGGCTCCTGAACTTACAATTCTTCACCCTGTTCTTCAGGCGGGCTCCTGACTTGCAATTTCTTCACCCTGTTCTTCAGGCGGGCTCCTGGCCTTATAATTTCTTCACCCTGTTCTTCAGGAGGGCTCCTGGCCTTATAATTTCTTCACCCTGTTCTTCAGGCGGGCTCCTGACTTGCAACTTTTTCACCCTATTCTTCAGGCGGGCTCCTGACTTTCTTTTCCTTCACCCTGTTCTTCAGGTGGGCTCCTGACTTGCAATTTTTCACCCTGTTCTTCAGGCGGGCTCCTGGATTTATAAATTCTTCACCATGTTCTTCAGGCGGGCTCCTGAGCTTTCTTTTCCTTCACCCTGTTCTTCAGGCGGGCTCCTGACTTGTAACCTTTTCACCCTATTCTTCAGGTGGGCTCCTGACTTGCAACTTATTCACCCTATTCTTCAGGCGGGCTCCTGAACTCAAAGCAAATAGTGAAACAGAAAAATAACATCCTATTCTTTAAAAGGATCTTGAGCATAAAAATAAATTCCCATTCTTCAGGAGGGTCCTGAGCATAAAAATAAATTCCCATTGTTCAGGAGGGTCTTGAGCATAAAAATAAATTCCCATTCTTCAGGAGGGTCCTGAGCATAAAATAAATTCCCATTGTTCAGGAGGGTCCTGAGCATAAAATAAATTCCCATTCTTCAGGAGGGTCCTGAGCATAAAAATAAATTCCCATTCTTCAGGAGGGTCCTGTCCCATTCTTCAGGAGAGTCCTGAGCACAAAATAAATTCCCATTCTTCAGGAGCGTCCTGAGCATAAAAATAAATTCCCATTCTTCAGGAGGGTCCTGTCCCATTCTTCAGGAGGGTCCTAAGCACAAAATAAATTCCCATTCTTCAGGAGGGTCCTGAGCATAAAAATAAATTCCCATTCTTCAGGAGGGTCCTGAGCATAAAATAAATTCCATATAACACATATAAAATTTTGCCCCAATTTGTACTGAAAAAATTTATGTGTTACTGGATCTTAATATATCTCGCAAAGAATAAAGTTTATCATGACCGAGATCCAGTATCGGACGTTGTAATCGTGCTTCTTGCATTGAATGAAGTGTCAAAATTGCATCCTTTAGCTGAAAACATTATTTCATCTCTGCTCCAAACAAACAAAAATTGTGAGTTTTATAACATGTGGTGGTTAGTTTGTGGCATTTGGCTTTTGAAGTGGCCGCTCTCGCGCTTTCCATGCTCAACTCTTTTCCAATCCATGATAATCTTCTTTGAATTGTTATATTTCTGACTCAGAATTCTGACTACTGAGATCCTCAACTCAAATCATATTTCTGTTGTATGATGCTTCTGAGTTTAGCTTCCAATACATCCCTTAAATTTCCTCAAGTTTTAAAATGGTCAAATCAGAATCATCTTGAGTACTTTACTTTTACTTTGAAATGTTGTCTCTGTACATCGACCTTTTGTCTTACTTTGTACCCTTAAAGGAGTTGGTAGCGAGTTTGGAGTCTTTTCTCACTTGACCTGACATGAATTGACTCAAAAGATAACAAAAATTTTTGTTTGATAACAAAGACATAAAAATCAAAAAAAATAAAAACAAAATAAAAAGAAAATAGATATCTTTTTTTTTTCAAAACAAGGAGAAAACTTATCTGAATGTGGAAATCAATTCTGGTGATTATGACATGCATTTTGAATAAAACAACCAGATCTACCCATTCCAATCATTACAACTTTTGTCCACCTATTGAGCTTGAAATTAAGCCAATCTTGAATTTGTTCCTTCTTGATAACAAACTTTCTTAAACTAGTGGCACCTCAATGGGTTTTGCCGACGAGTCTATCTCCTTTTATTCCTGCCTTAGCTCACAGTCGTCTTACAGTGCCCGAAAGGGTTTTCACCAATAAGACTCTCTCGTTTTCATTTTTTCATCACACTTTCTTTTTTTTTTTAATTTGATTCCAAAATATGAAATATCATGTACTCATAATATGTTTAGCCTTGACATTCTCAAAGATTAATCCGAAGGTCTTTCTTTGGTTGTAACTTGGCTTTTGGATAGGGTTAGAAAGAAAGGTAGGCATGAGGCTCAAAAAATTTATAACATTGGGTGAAACATACAACTTTTGGAATCTATCCTTTTAAGAAAATAAATTTTTGCCCCAGTTTCATTTCATTCTGGGTAATTTGAATTTTTCTTCTGGTTGGACCGAACCCCGGAGTAGGGCTGCCTACGTATCTTGTCATAGCATGAATCAGGTCAAACGTAGTTCATGAAACATCATTCTTTTGTTTGATTTTGAATTTTTTTGATTGATTTTTTTTTTTTATTATTATTATTATTTTTTTTGAGATTCCAAAAGAGGGGTTCGAAGAAAAAAATAAAAGCTCAAAGGGGTATGCAAAGGTTTATATATCATTTAGATAGTAGAACAAAATGCCTTCATCATTTCAATCTTTAAAAATATAAGTACAAAACATACATAACATAATTGTACATGAATATCATACATAATATCTTTTAACTGCATCAGCATTGACCGGCATTCCTTCCATTTTTCCTTCCACATCAGTCAGATATAACGCGCCACTAGGTAACACTTTCTTTACCATAAATGGCCCATGCCAATTAGGAGAAAATTTGCCTTTGGCTTCAATCTGATGAGGAAGGATGTGTCTTAGTACTAACTGACCAACTTCAAAATGTCTGTGACGCACCTTTTTATTATATGCTCGTGCCATTCTCTTCTGATATAGCTGTCCATGACATACTGACGTCAATCTTTTTTCATCAATCAAACTTAATTGCTCCAAACGATTCTTGACCCATTGGTCTTCATCAATTTCAGCTTCCACAACTACTCGAAGAGATGGAATCTCAATCTCTGCAGGTATAACTGCTTCAGTTCCATACACTAACAAGTAAGGAGTTGCACCAATTGAAGTTCGAACTGTAGTACGATAACCCAACAAAGCAAAAGGTAACTTTTCATGCCATTGTCGGGAACTTTGCACCATCTTACGGAGTATTTTCTTTAAGTTCTTGTTGGCAGCTTCCACAGCTCCATTCGCCTTTGGACGATAAGGAGTTGAATTTCGATGTATAATCTTAAATTGCTGGCACACTTCTCGCATCAGATGGCTATTGAGATTCGCGGCATTATCCGTGACAATTATCTTTGGAATGCCGAAACGACAAATGATGTTGGAGTGAATAAAATCAACCACAACTTTCTTGGTCACTGACTTGAAAGTCACTGCTTCTACCCATTTCGTGAAATAATCAATGGCTACCAAGATGAACCTATGTCCATTCGAGGCTTTTGGTTCAATTGGTCCAATTACGTCCATTCCCCAAGCCATAAAAGGCCATGGAGCAGTCATTGTATGCAACTCGGATGGAGGGGAATGTATCAAGTCTCCATGTACCTGGCATTCATGACATTTTTACGAACGAAATTGATGGAATCTCGCTCCATGGTGAGCCAATAGTAACCTGCTCGGAGTATTTTCTTTGCCAAAACATACCCACTCATGTGTGGTCCACAAATCCCAGAATGCACTTTAGTCATGATTTTTGAAGCTTCTTTAGCATTTACACACCTCAAAAGTCCCAAATCAGGAGTCCTCTTATACAAGATTCCTCCACTTAAGAAAAATCCACTAGACAAACGTCGAATGGTTCTCTTTTGATTACCATCAGCATGTACAGGATACTTCCCAGTCTGAATATATTCTTTGATATCGTAGAACCAAGGCTCCCCATCAAATTTTTCTTCAACCACATTACAATATGCATGTTGATCATGAATCTGTATATGCAAAGGGTCAATATAAGTTTTATCAGGATATTGAAGCATCGAAGATAATGTCGCCAAAGCATCAGCAATCTTATTATGAGCTCTGGGAATGTGTTTGAACTTTACTAATACAAATCGTTGACAAAGATCTTGCAAACAACTTCTATATGGTAGGAGTTTCACATCACGAGTCTCCCAATCTCCTTGAATTTGGTGGACTAATAAATCTGAATCTCCTAATACCAACAATTCTTGGACCCCCATGTCAATGGCTAATCTCAATCCTAGAATGCAAGCTTCGTATTCTGCCATATTATTGGTACAGTAGAATCGAAGTTGGGCTGTTATGGGATAATATTGACCTAATTCAGAAATAAGAACTGCTCCTATCCCCACTCCTTTTATATTAGCAGCTCCATCAAAAAACAACTTCCAGCCTAAATGACAATCTTCTGAAACAAACTCATCAGCATACAATACCTTTTCATCTGGAAAATAAGTCTTCAATGGCTCATACTCCTCATCAATAGGATTTTCAGCCAAATGATCCGCCAAGGCTTGAGCTTTTATTGCAGTTCGTGTCAGATAAACAATATCAAACTCTGTAAGCAACATCTGCCATTTCGCGAGTCTGCCTGTGGGCATAGGCTTCTGAAAGATATACTTTAAAGGATCCATATGAGATATGAGGTAAGTAGTATAAGATGACAAGTAATGTTTCAACTTTTGGGCTACCCAAGTTAAGGCGCAGCACGTTTTCTCAAGAAGAGTGTACTTAGCCTCATAAGTGGTAAACTTTTTGCTGAGGTAGTAGATGGCTTGTTCTTTTCTTCCTGTGACATCATGTTGACCCAATACACAACCAAAAGAATTATCTAAAACAGACATGTACAATATCAAAGGTCGGCCTGGCTCTGGAGGAACCAAAATAGGCGGATTCGACAAGTATCTCTTAATTCTGTCAAATGCCTCTTGACATTCTTTAGTCCATTCAACTTTAACATTCTTCTTCAACAACTTGAATATTGGCTCACAAGTTGTCGTAAGCTGAGCAATGAATCTACTGATATAATTCAACCTTCCAAGTAAACTCATCACCTCCGTTTTATTTTTTGGTGGAGGTAAATCTTGGATAGCTTTTATTTTTGAAGGATCTAACTCAATGCCACATCGACTGACTATAAAACCCAAAAGTTTTCCTGACGAAACTCCGAATACACATTTTGCTGGATTAAGTTTGAGATCATACCTCCGAAGCCTTTCAAAGAATTTTCTCAAATCTTTAATATGATCAGATTGCTCTCTCGACTTAATGATCACATCATCCACATAAACTTCAATTTCTTTGTGCATCATGTCCTGAAACATTATGGTCATCGCCCTCATGTAAGTTGCCCCAGCATTCTTTAATCCAAAAGGCATAACTCTATAACAATATGTTCCCCATGGAGTAATAAATGATGTCTTTTCCGCATCTTCTGGATCCATAATGATCTGGTGATACCCCGCATAACAATCCACAAAAGAAGCAAGATCATGTTTGGCACAATTGTCCAATAAAATATGAATATTAGGAAGTGGAAAATTATCTTTCGGACTTGCTTTGTTTAAATCGCGATAATCAACACACATCCGAACTTTACCGTCCTTCTTTGGAACAGGGACAATATTTGCCAACCAAGTAGGATACTGGGCCACTCGAATGACTTTAGCCTCAAGTTGCTTCGTGATTTCCTCTTTAATTTTTACACTCATGTCAGTTTTGAACTTTCTCAGCTTCTGCTTGACAGGAGGAAAAACAGGATCAATTGGCAATTTGTGAACTACCAAATCAGTGCTTAAACCGGGCATATCATCATAAGACCACGCGAAGATATCTTTATACTCATGCAAAGCTTCAATTATAGCTTTCTTTTGTTGTGGTTGAACATGTACACTTATCTTAGTCTCCCTAATATTTTCAAAATATCCTAAATTGATCGCCTCAGTTTCTTCCAAATTGGGATTTGTCTTATTTTCAAACTGTTTGAAATCTTCGCCTATATCCTCAAATGCTTCTCCTTCATCGTATTCAACCTCCTTATTCATTATTTCAAAATTAGATTGGGTTTTTAAATCTGGTGAACAATTCTTCATGCATGTCATATCATTAGAATCGGCATAGAAAGAACTGTATGATAGAAAATAAATAAATAAAATTAGACTTAAAATAAAACAAAGGGAAACTGCACTTAATTAGAAACATAGATAGAAAGAGTTTTCAACTAACATACCAAATCTAAAGTTCTGAATTATAATCCTAGGATAATTTAAATTACAGAAGTAAAAACAAGCAAACTACTAAGACTGTAAGAAAACAAACAAACTACTAAGACTGTAAGAAAACAAACAAACTACCAAGACTCTTTTATAATAGGGAGAGGAGTGGCCTCCCAATTGTTAAGATGGACATCAGGGCCGACAAACTGCACATCTGCATTACTGGTACCTTCCCCAATTTCAACCATATCAGCTTCAATGAACATATTCTGAAAAAGATCAATCAACTCTGTACCATCATCATTCATTGATTCTGCAGCAAGTAACTTGGGGGATCCTATATCACTGAATTTTATAAAAGACTCATGAAGTGGCGGTATCGGCTTGGTAAGTGACCATGACTCTTTCTTACCCTTTTTAGCCTTCTTTATATCTTCAGCAGTAGGCTCGTATCCCAAACCAAAAGTACCAAAGTTCTCATAAAGTTTTACTGGATGAACTATGCCTTGCAAAAACATCCCTAGACCTTTTCTTGGTTCGAAACCATGTTTCAACATTTCATTCACTACCATAACAGATGTAGAGGACAATTGTGGTCTTGCGATGAGATTCCCCTCGAGGATATGCTCAACAGCCACTACCTCAGAAGCTTGATGAATTAACACATTGGCATTATTTGCTTCGATGGAAGAAACAGAATAGTCTTTGTACATTGATAAATCTCCTTCACCATGAACCACTATCTCTTGCCTGTCACATTCGAATTTGACCATTTGATGCAACGTTGATGCGACTGCTTTAGCCCTATGAATCCATGGCCTTCCCAATAACATATTGTATGAAGCATCAATGTTCAGTACTTGAAAATCCATAGCAAAATCCACAAGCCCAATTGTCAATATGAGTTCTATTTCACCAATGGCATCAGTTTTTGACCCGTCAAATCCTTTGACACACACATTGTTAGATCGGGTTCTTTCTCCATTAACATTCAACTTTTGTAAAGTTGACATAGGACAAATGTTAGCACCTGATCCTCCATCAATTAACACTCGAGTGATGATGGAATGTTCGTATTTCACAGAAATATACAGACCTTTGTTATGCTCCGTACCTTCTATAGGCAATTCATCATCTGAAAAAGTAATTTTATTTGCTTCAAGGATTCTTCCAACAAATTTTTTCAGCTGATTTACTCTAATCTCACTAGGAACACATGCCTCATTAAGAATCTTCATTACAGTCTTGCGGTGTTCTTCTGAATGTATCAATAAGGACAACAAAGAAATCTGTGCTGGTGTCTTCTTCAACTGTTCTATAAGAGAATATTCTGGCAATTTCATTTTCTTTAAGAATTCTTCAGCTTCTTCATCAGTGACAGGCTTCTTGACTGCCATTCGTTCTTCACCACCTTGTTTATTCTTTCTTAACTCTGCTGGAGCATAACATCTTCCAGATCGAGTTAATCCCCCTACTTCATCTACATCTTCAGCCACTTCTTTCCCCTTGTGCATCACCACAACATGATTATAATTCCAAGGGACTGCCTTGGTATCAACCATAGGCAGCTGTGACACTGGTTTAATAACAATAGGAGCTACAAGAGCTCCTTTTATGATTAAAAGAGGCTTATTGGATCTTCCGGGAATAACGAGTTTCGGCTTTATTTGACTTGACCCAATATTTTCTGAAATCTCTTTCCCCATTGCCAAGGGATCATTCGATGATTCGGGTTTTGCTATCACCACCTTGCTTCTGCAAGATTTTCTCTCGTTAAATCTACAGCATTTGCCAATTTTTCTGAATCAGTTTTAATTTTAATGATCGGCTTAAAGGGACTCGTATCATCTTCACCACTGAGTATCACATCGAGCATGTTTGTTTCATTATGATCTGGCAACGGATTTTGATTGACATTTGGAGTGCTTGGACTTTCTACCATAATCTGTTGGGTATCAATCAACTCTTGAATGGCTCTTTTCAGATGCCAACATTTCTCTGTGTCGTGCCCTGGGGCATCAGAACAATATTCACATCTTTTAGAATAGTCCAAATTCTTCGGAGGAGGATTCGGGATCCTTCTCTCAATTGGGTTTAGAACATTCATTTTTCTCAGCCTCTGAAATAAACTGGTGTAAGATATTCCAATAGGAGTGAAATTATCTTTTACCATGTTATCCCTTTTGAATTCTTCTCTAGGCCGAAAATTAGACCTCGGAGGGCCTCTTTGAACTTGTGGGGCCATTGGACGATTTCGGATTGCTGGTGCACGCCACTGCGGGTAAAAAGGACCTCGAGCATATGGTTGTGTATTGTAAATAGGATATTGGGGAGATGGAACAAAATATAATGGATTCTGAGCATATGGTTGACGCGCACCTCTCCAATTTTGTCGTGGACCTGCCATGACAGTTGCTACATCCTCTTTTCTTTTCTTTCCCCCAAAACTTCCTGTACCATTTTGAATTGCCTGTGTTGTTGCTTTCAAAGCGGCCTGGCTGATGATCTTTCCTGATTTGATTCCGTTTTCTACCATCTCTCCAACTTTGATAACTTCTGCAAATGTGCTTCCGATAGTAGAAAGCAAATGATGAAAATAATCAGGTTCTTGTGTTTGCAGAAAAATATCAATCATTTCGGATTCTTTTATCGATGGTCTAACTCTTGAAGCCTGCTCTCTCCATCTGACGGCATATTCTCGAAAACTTTTAGTCATCTTTTTTCTCATGTTGGCAAGCGTAGTGCGATCTGGCACTATCTCAATGTTATACTAAAATTGTTGAATGAAATCTCAAGCCATGTCGTCCCACACGTGCCAACGGGAAATGTCTTGGTCAATGAACCATTCAGAAGCTATCCCTGTAAGGCTTTCTCCAAAGTACGCCATCAATAATTCTTCTTTTCCTCCTGCTCCCCTTAATTGATTGCAAAACTTTTTCAAATGAGCTACAGGATCGTCGTGTCCTTCATATTTGTCAAATTTTGGCATTTTGAACCCTATCGGTAAATGGACACCAGGAAACATATATAAATCCTTGTACGAAATACTTTTTGGTCCACCTACTCCTTGCATATTTCTCATACTTTGTTCCAAGCTTCGAACTTTTCTAGCCATCTCCTCCTGCTCCTCATTCTTAGCAATCCTCTCAATCATGATAGGAGTATCGCGTTGATGAACATGACAATGTGGATTTTGTGTTTTGAAAGTCATTTCAGGAGGATATAACATATCATGATTTGGTTTTCCCATATCCTTTGGTATTGTCGGTTGAATACCCGTAGTAGCTGGCGCTACAGAAGTAAAAAGCGGGTTGTTTGCGACAGATGGATTTGATGGGCGTACGGTAGAAGTACCAGCAACTCCGGACATATTAGCAAATGGGCCAAATCCTGGCGGGTAGAATGGATCACTAGTTTGAGCTGGGTCAGAATTTGGATCATTCGAAGTTGAAAGTCCAGGGATGGAAGCAGGCGGGGCTTGTCCACTCAACCAAGCTTGGTACATCTCCTCCATTTGTTGTTTTAATGCCTTTATTTCTTCCACTGAAGTTACTTTCTGCGAAATCAACTGATTATGCTCTTCTTCACTATCAGACCCTATATCTTCTCTGCGGATCATTCTTCTTTTACCCTTGTATCTGGTGTTATACGGATGTGTTGCCAGTTTAAACCACAAACCAACCACCAATTATTTTATCTTTCTGTGAACAAGTAGCAAAAAGGTGAGTGTTATGTATTTAACACATTATAATGCCACGTTATACGTCATGTTTCTATATGCATTTCCCAACCTATCATGGAAGCTTTGTGTTTCATCCCGGCTTTTCTAGGCATATTTTCAAAAATTATGATCGAACCCTTTGGAGGGTTGCCTACGTATCATGTCAATACATGAATCAGATCTTGCGTAGTTCGGGTGGAATTTAATTTTTTTTTTATTATTATTGTTATTAAAGAAAATAAATAAAGTAAGTGAAGTAAAACACATGTAATATATATAAAAATAAACGGTCAACTTCATTACATTCTACGATAAAAGAACTGACCCAACTCCTAAAATAAAACCTACTAACTTACATCTGAAAACTAAAAGACATAATATCTAAACAATTTTTTTTTTTAAACTAAAAAAAAAAAAAAAAACTATGACATAGAAAACGACGATCCTTTCAAGGAGATTTTGATTTAATATGTCCTCCCAAACTCAAATATATGTCCTCCAATGAAGCAGTGAGTCGCTGTGCGAAAGCGGGTACTTGTGCCAAAAAATCCTCACAATCCAATTGCTGATAATCTAAGCCCATTCTGGCAGTATCCTGTGCTACACGGTGGACCTTCCCTCAAAGAGAACTGAAAGCCTGATCCCATTCCTGAGCCTGTCGATCTCGTGAATCAACCATCTCTCTTGCACGTTGTTCACGAGCAGAAACAACCTCTAACTGTTCTCGCAATATTCCTCTTTCACGAATCCATTGAGATCTCTCTCGATCGAATTCTTCTTGCATATTCTTTTCGACTTCTTGAAGTTGTTGTCGGCGAGATGCGGCAAGCTCTGCAACGTGTGACCCCCTAGTGGTAGCAAACTTGATTTGTCCCCGAAGTGCAACCTCAATAGATGCCGACTTAGCTTTCTCTTCAGAAAATTCCCTTTGTTGTTCGTCTATTTTTGCCCTGGCATGCTCTAATTCTTTTCTCAAAGCTTGGTTGGCTTCATGGTGATCTCGCATGGCTCTTTCAATTCCTATCCTGATTACAGCTTCCTGATCTATAGGTCCCTTGACCAATTTTTCTGGTCTGACTGGAGGACTCGACTGTTCTTCAAACCATTTCTGGTAATCTGGGTGCATTTCTCCTTTCTCGCGCTCTATGACCATCGTTTCAACTCCCATAGTACGGCGACCCTCCCAAATCTGCTGGGCCAAATCTTCTGGAAGTGAAATCTCTGGTCTGACCTCAAATACGAATTCTATCATGTCTTCCGTTACGGGAATTATTTGATGCCTGCCTAGCTGACGTAGAACTCTCAATGGAACATACGGTTGAACACCTCTAATACCCATTAGTAACAAGAACGGACGAATGACAGAACTGAATATGACTGGCCTCCAAGGGAACCAATGGAGATTCCAAGTGATTTTATCGGTTGTCAAAGAATGAAAAAGTGTAATCCAATCTCCAATTTCTTTTGGACACTTATATTTCTCCATCCTTTCCTCGTAATCGTTGATTCGATTAAATCGCTCGGGATTGAATCTTGTCAATGTAGGACGTTGATAAAGATGCTCTACAATCCACATCTGTAACAAGATATTACATCCCTCGAAAAAACTTTTTCCTTTCTGACAAACAGTCAGAGCACGGTAAATATCAGCTAGGATCATTGGTATCATGGTGTAATCTTTCTTAATCAGTATCTGTACCACTCCCGCTAAACGAATATTAATTTTTTCTTCTCTTCTTGGGAAGACCATAGTGCCCAAAAAGGCTACCATGAATGCAAATCGTCTATGAACTTTCCAAGTCTCAAAACTTCCCTTATTACAAAGTTCTTTACCGTACTTCTGAAACCCTTCTTGCTTTCCATATCTGTCATATAAAAACTGCAAGGAAACCCAACCTTTTTTCATTGACTCTTCTTTTGTGTTTCTTATGTTCATGAGCTTGCAAAATTTGTTTATCGAAATAGGTCTTGGGGCTATAAGTTTCTTCCGATGCATATCACCATATCCAACATAGCCTACAATCTCTTCTAAAGTAGGTGTCAACTCAAAATCTGAAAAGCGGAATACATTATTCTTTGGGTCCCAGAAATTCAGTAATGCGTCAATTACCTCCCTATTAGGGTTGATCATCATGATACTGGTCAAAAAACTCAAATACTTATGTATTTCGCCATAATCAAACGTATCCATAGCATTCCACCATAACCAAAGTTGCAGAGGGGTACAATCCACAACCTGAAGCGGTATATTCCCATCTCTCTTTCTCTTTGGACGCTCTCCACGAACAGGGGGGGGGGGGACATTTTATACCTATTGAAAGGATCATAAAATAATAAATATCTAGACTTAGACAAAACTGAATTTATTAATTTTGAAAAGAATTTATAATTTAACTTGTAAAACTTAGTGCGACCATTATTTAAACTTAGTTACAAAGAATAATCTCATCAAAAAATTAAAGTGAGAGAAACAAGATTGATAATATATATATATATATATATATTTATTTTTGTTATTATTATTATTATTATTATTTTTTTTTGACTCTATCAAAAACTTTGCTATAACAGACTTCTAGACAATTTTATCTATGTGTTTGAAAACAATATTCCCTAAGTACAAAAATAAAATAAAAGGACTCAGAAATAAAGAAAAATAGAATGACTGTTTTATGTATGAAGTTGTATAAAATTTTTAGTCTCACGACCATAAAGGTTCAGGACTTGTTAAAAAATTGATATATATATTTTTTGTAAAAACTTAGCCTCATGATCCCTAAAGATTCCGGGCTGTTGAAATATATATAAGAAAAAATTGGACTTGAAAATTAGAAAAATAATTACAAAAATAATCATATTTTATATATATATATATATATATATATATTTTTAAATAAGGTCGTGTCCTGGGATGGACTTCCTACGTATCTCACAAAGATGTGAGAATCAGACCCTCGTAGTTCATAAAGATTGTAAAAATTGTGTTGCCGTATATCTAAAGAATTTCTTTATTTTAAAAATAAATTTTTCCTTTAAAAAAAATGATCAACTAAATTTGAGAATAAATTAATCTCTCGTATTTTAAAATTGCCTAAAGCCGGTCAACACATAAATAGCCTTCCAAACAAATATCAAAGAGCACGTAGGATGCATATGTTGGTCTTTATAAATTAGGTCACCTGTCCTAGACAGACCCGACCCCTGTGCCGAGTCCCGCTAAGTCAAATGCATATGATGCAAATAAAGCGGTACCTAATAGGGATAACCTGATTCTGAGTTTTCAGTTCTTCTAAGTTTATGCCTAATAGGGATAGGTGTCTAGACTGGCTTACCCGAGCGGACACTCGAGCCGGGGAGGGACAACTTGGTCGGTAGCAGGGCAACACCGCCTTCGTTGTCGATCCGAACCCCGCCTAACATGTGTGACTATATCCCTCACCAGGTGCCTTGACACTCCGGTTATCTCAAAAAGAAGGTGGGATGCATATGCTGCATTCCCTCTATCCTATTTCAGAGACTCAGAGGGGGTACGCGAGAGAAGACAATATATAATACATTTCAAATAATATCAAAGCAATAAATGAGCAACAAGTAGCATATAAGGCCAACAAACAAACACAATATTAAAATAATTAAAGTAAGTAAAAGTCAATATCTAAAGCTCGAATTCTAGTTAGTCCCCAGCAGAGTCACCAGAGATGTCACACCTCTTTTTTTCGGCCGCTCGAGATCGAGTCGAAGGGTTTTTCCAATTAAAGTGACGATATTGAATAGGGATTAAATTATTTACAGAGTCGCCACTTGGAATTGAGTTTTGGTGTTCCAAGTCACCTTTTTTTGAATCCCTAATCAAAAGAAAATGACTTTTATTTGGTCTGCGAAAACAAAAAATGGGTAAGGAATTCTGTTGATCGAGGGGAAGGTGTGAGGCACCCCTCGAATCCCGTGGTTCTAGAACGATCGCTTTTACTGACTTATCTTGACTTAAATTATTTTAATAAATTGTGTTAAGGCCTAAAATTGCTCATTTTATTATACTAAATTATTAAAACTCTTGTATTTAACTGGTGAAAATTAATTTTAAGACAAACTTTGCCGAAGTGCAATATTGCATCCTCGAATTATTTTTAATAATAAATCAGTGACAAGTTGAAAAATATTTGTCGAGTAAATTTTAGAAAAATATTTACTGATGTATGTTTTTACATTCTTAAATTATTATTAAATGTATTAGAAAGATGCGTGCGCTGCATTCTTAAATGAGACAAACATTCTAAGCGCGACTAAATTTCCCTAACGTTAAAATATTGATTTTTTTTTTGGTCAAATTGTAACAATTTTATTTGTTTGAAATACTACTATATCTAATAACATTCAAAAATAATAATTAATTTAATAAATAATTATTAAGCTTCGTTAAAGAATAAAAATAATAAACTTTTAAAGTAAAAAAAAAAAAAAACACACTTTATAACTTCAAAAAGATCAAAATAATGAAGATTTTTTTTTTTATTTCATTCTTTGTTATTTTTCACTTACTACTTTTACTATTTTAACTAGTGAGCTATAATATTTAACCAATTCATTTTTTTTCATATTAAAGTTACACATGAGACAAACATAACAAAAATAATCAACAACACAAATAAACTAGTGTTTTCAAAGAGCTTTGCCAAGAATGAAGAAACTCCGGCCAGATCTGGCGCCGGAGAGGGAAAAAGGGAGGCGACAGGGCCGGCCAAATCTAACGCCGGAGAAGGAAAAAGGGGGGCGGCAGGGCCGGCTAGATCTGGTCGGACGGAGATGAAGCAGCGACGGTGGCTTCATGTGACGAAGAGAAGATCTGGTGTTTGGTTCGGGTTTGTCGGTGGATGACGACGACAAGGGAAGGGCGGCGGTGGCGGCTGATGGTCGTTTCGCCGAAGAAAAGAGTTGAGCGCGGCAGAAGCAGCGCTCTGGCCGGATCTGGGTAGCGGTGGCGTGAGAGAAAGAAAAAGGGGAGAGGCGACGCCGGCGCGGGTAAGGAAAGAGGAATCAGCAGCGGCAACGCGAAGCGCCACCGGTGGCGTTCCTGCCAGATTTGGGCGGTGGAAAGGCCAGTCGTCACTGCTGGTCGACGAACGAGTTAGAAGGGTCGTTTCGACGTTGTTGTTGCTGCTTCATCGGACGGCGAGCCACGACCGCTGGCGACGACAGATCTGGCAGCGAAGATCTGATCGGATCTCCGCCAACGCGCCGCGGTCGGAGCTGGTCGAGTTTTCGACTGTGGGGGTTGGGCTAGTTCGTCGAACAGAGATTTGGTGGGGATGGTTGACGGCGGCAGACGCCGACCGACGACGGAAGTCAGTGGCTGAGATCTGGCCGACGCGCCGCGGCCGGTGCAGCGATGGCTGGCGGCGGCGACAGATTCGATTTTTGCTTTCTTCTCCGGTTGGTCGGGTTCTCGGGTTGGGAAGTCGGGTCCAGTCGTAAGCCGACATCGCATTTGTTTCGTCGACGGAACGGCGAAGAGAATGGACGGTGTGGTTGCCATCTTCGCCGTTGAAAGTGGGACAATTGGTTTTGCTGTATATTCACTGGCGGCAGTTTGCCGGCGTGGAGTAGTTACTGTTGCCGGTTTTGACGATAGAGAAAAAGACGTGTATTTACTGTATGTGTGTGCGTGTTTGTACATTTCTGTTGTACTCGCAGTGTATGTATATCAGTGTAGTGTAAAAAAAAAATATTTATGGGTGGATATCTGTGTACATGAATTGTAATATCTTATTTTTCTTTTCTTTTTTTTCTATCCATTTCAAGATTTAACCGGACAGTGTTACATACGAAAAATTACATGCAAAACATGATAATATATAAATTCATATAATGAATTAACAACATCTATTGAGTAATACATGAAATTTGTTTACATAATTTTATTCATGCTTTTCATAATATAATTTAACATGAAATAAACCTGTTTTTGATTCAAACGGAATGGGAAGCAGGAAACAATTGTCGCCAGAAATCTCAAATGAAAACTCTTAAACTTCAAATTTTTCTTTCTTTTTCTTTTTTACTCTCTTTTCTTGATCTCTATTTTTTTTTTTTGGTTTCTGATCCCTTCTTCTGTTTTTTTTTACTTCCTCTTTTTTTTTTTTTCTGATCTTGATATATATGGAGTGATGTCTGTGTGTGTGCAGACATGTGGGGAGTTGAAGTGAGTGAAAAAAGGGAGTGGTTTCAGGATGTGGGAATGTGGGGGAGTTAAGAGAGATTTTTTTTTTTTTTTAAATAACGAAAAATAATAAATAATGAAAATGAAAATAATAATAACAAATAAAAAAATAAAAAAATAAAAAAATAATAATAATTAATTAATTTTATATTTTAAAAATACAATAAAAGTCTAAAAATAGACAAAGATAAATTATATAATTAAGATAGTATAAAAACTACTAATTTATTTATTTAATTTAACTTTTTTTTTTAATTTTTTTATTTATATATATATATATATATATTTAAAAAAAATAGGAATAAAGTAAAATAATATCTTAAAATTAACTTCATTTAAAAAACATAAAATAATAGTCAAAATAATATATGATTAAATATAAATATAAATATTTAATGTTAATAAACAAGTTAAAATTTAGGGAGGATCAAAAATCACGTGTCTACAACTGATATCTGCACCTGTACATTGTATAATATACTTGTAGAATGTGGAAAACATGAAGAATAGGCTATAAGGTTAAACTGAATAGAATATCTGATAAATAATAACATTCATATAGGGTATCAAATACCAAAAACAACTGAAAGCTGAATCTAAAATCTGAACTAAATCTAAAAGCCTCTAAATACTATCTGAAATAAGGAGTTGAAGAAACATGTCTCCAACTAACTCCGTCTAGCAAAAATAAACTAAAATAATGAATGAAATAAAATAATATCATCCTCGAATGGATGAGGACTCACTGCAACTCTGCGACTGGAATGCTACTGTTGATCTGGAACTCGTGTCTCTGAACCTATGGTGTAACATAAAAGAAAGCACCATAGTGCAAATGTGTCAGTATGACTGGGAGTACTGAGTATACGAGTGAGGTAGGCTAAATGCAAAAGGGTTTACATGCATGAACAATGCTAAATGACTGACTGATATAAACGTAAAAGTACAAACATGCATACATAGTAACTAAAATCGTAAATACATGATATCTGGATTTGTACGCCAATACATGGTTTACTATTATCTAACATGACTGATACTGAAATTTTGATAACATGGATGACTGTGTCTGACAGTCCTGAATCTGATGGAACTATCTAAGTTCTGTACTGTAACTGAATTGACTGTAACTGACAGTCCTGGTATACTGAAATCTGAAGAACTATCTGAGTTCTTTTACTGAGACTGGGACTGAAAATGTGGGAGGTAGTTGCTTAACTGACATGCCTCAATAACATATATAGCTAGGTTGGGGTCCAATCTCTACTCCGACTGGAAGGGTGTTAATACCGCAACACAGGTAAGGACAGCTATGAGTGACCCTTAGCTGGTAGGTACTCAAATAAGAACGGTGGGAACCCTAAACTGACAGGTTAAGCCACCTCATCAACCCTAATCTGGCAGGTTAAGATGTCTCAACCTATGTTGGCTACGTAGTTCTGGAACACAAGGATGACTACTAAGAATCACACCTTAAACTGGCAGGTGAGTTCCCATCCTTGGGTTCACTCAGTGCTAACTTCTACTCCCATCTGAAGAGACTGAACATAATTTAACTGGCTGTACATGGATTGAGTAACTGACTTCCGTTGACTGGCGGAATAGTACTACTATCTAAGAATTTATTGAAATCATGAGATTTCTCAGATTTCCTGAGTCACATGACTGACTGAGTTCTATAGATCATGGCTTGACTGAGATTATAGTGATAACGTGTTATGACTCTAGGCACACAACTATATTTTTTGGGTACTAGTACCCCCAGGACTCGATGGAAGGAAACTGACACACATAACTGACTTGATCATAAAATGGAGTCCACAATTCACCATATCATAAGTAGGGGATTTCACACTAAGCATAGTTCTCAACATCTTACGTGTGGAAGGGAAATTCAGACAACATGTGTATACTTGCATAGCTTCAATATCATGCTCAATCCATATCACAACAATGATGCATATCAATCACGTGGAATTCATGTGAAATTATAAAGTATAGAGCACGGACTTGTCATTTAAGCACGATTAAATCATGGGTCATGAATTATATTATCCTAGGTCTTTTATCAAACACTTTGCATGCATTCTTGTAGCTTAGGTGTGTTTTCATGAATTTTTCCATTTTAAACCACATAAAGTTCATGGATTTCAACTAACGAACACATATACTTCATGAAAACACCTTTAGATATCATCTTGAGACTTAAACAACAATCATCAACATGTACATGGTCATATCACAACAAGACAATCACAATATAATATTTAAAACATGGTTCTTGAGCTCTATGAACGAAATGGATCCACAGATGAACACTAAGCATACCTTAAATGGAAGATTCTTGATGATTGATTGAGGAATTTGCTTGAACTTGAATCCCCAATTGAAAACCCTAATGTGTTCTTGAGAGGATTTTGAGAGAAAGAGTATGTTTTAGTGAAATAAAGGCTTAATTTCTTGTTTATGAAATATACATAGGGGTGGAAAGATGACCCAAATACCCCTCTAGATGCGTCATTTAATTTCTGTAAAAATTATCCGATTTGGGTCCCGAGTGCGACGCGGAGATATCGCGTTGCCCCCCGTTTGTGACCTGGAAACTCACCGCGATGCGGTGGAATCGTGGAGATACACTGAAAATTGACAAAAGTTATTTTGACTTACGACGCGACGCGCCATTGACTGAAATGACGCTGCTGAAACTTTAAATCGCCATAACTTCTTCATCGGGTGTCCGTTTTAGGCGAATTTGGTATGGACGGAAAGCTTATTCAATTCTATACAATTTGGAGGGTATAAATCTGCCAAAATTCCACCTATAAATCAAGTTATACTCATTCAAAGATGATCTATATGAAATCACCCACGAAAACTTGGTGGATTCAAAAGTTCTTAGCTTGGCTTACTCTGAGTGACTCTTATGAACATGCTTAACACATCATAAACTCTATTATCACTAGGATACTCATCCTAATTCATGTACTCCAATATGAATCACAGGATAGGAGGTTTCATGTGTAGGAACAACGGTTCATTTTCTAGCTTAGAAATATACGGGGTATAATAGAAAGGTTTTACCATAAATATATTTAATTAATTTTCAACTATTAAATATTAGAAAAAAATAGTGAAAAGACAATTTTTTTTAAAGTAAAGACTTTTAATGAACGGCAAAAAGTTCAAACAACATTTCTAAAGCCCTTCACACTTTTAATATACTATAGATATAGAAATTTAAGAGTTAAAAATTAATTAAATATTTATGATAAAATCTTTCCTTATTATAAGTCATTAAAATTAATGACAACTAATATCTTTTTTATTAGTTTAAGAATTCTAAATTAATTAAAGTTGATTTTAAGAAGATTTGAAAAAATCTAAAAATAAATATGAAGCGTTAGAGTTAGAAAAATATAAGAAATAACAAAATTGTAAAGTTTAAAGTATATATATAATATTAAAAGTGTGAAGATCCTTAGAAATATTATTTAAACTTTTTGACCTTCATTAAAAGACCCCGCTTAAGACAAAATCGTCTTTTCACTATTTTTTATATTTGCTAAATTTTAGCTATTAAACTTTTCCTATTATACTAAGTAACAAATTATGAATTCTAACACTTCGAACAATTAAGTTTTATATCTAATACGGTTCCTTTAGTAGTTTACCCTAATAGCATCCCGCTAATCTTAAGAATAGGAGTAGTAAGTGGTGCTCACAATTAAACACCTTATCCACTGAAATTTCATTCTGATTTTTTTTCAAATTATTTACATGTTTTTTTTTTTTTTTGATTTATTGTAAGATTGAGCATGAATTGAAGAATTTAAGTTATTAAACTTAAGATTGAGCATGCTACTTTACCAGCTATTGATTTAATTTTATCTTTTTGGGTTTCTTTTTGCAAGTAATTGAACTTCTTTTTTTGATTTATTAAAAGATTGAGCTTGAACACCTTGATCATAATTAACAATTGGACTAAATCGATCTATCTTTGTGATGGAAAATCTTCATTCTTTAATTGGAAAGTATTATTTTATATTTATATGATATATTGTCATATGTTATATAATAGAAAATTTGATTTAAGACTCTTTATATATAGAAAACAAAAAAAAATGTCATTCGTCAATATTGATGTATTGCAAGAATTTGGGGTGACGGTGGGGGCGGGTGGGTGTGAAAGATATTACCAAAGATGCATATTGACGTTGCTCATTTAAATCACTGCCTATATGTAGCCTGCTTTATTTATTTATTTATTTATTTATTTATTTATTTATTTATTTATTTATTTATTTATTTATTTTGTAGTTTTCCTATGTGAAAGAATTTAACTTTGTTCATATTGCTTAGCTCAATAGTTTTATCTCTTTACTTTAATGTTTATATAATTATTCCTTTCATGTTTGCATGGTATTTTCTATTGCCATGTTTGTTTTTTCATACACGTTGATTTATAAATGTGACGATGTATATGTATTCTTGAGCATCTATAACATATTTAAGTCATCAAATTTATTTTCGTTATTTATTTTTTAATCAAAACATATTTTCTTATATAATATCGAAGTGATTTTATAAAATTGAACTTATTAAATCGAGGTACACGCGCGAGATGCGTATCCTAAACTAGTATATATTAAAAGTTTGAACCTTAAAAAAGTAAATTGAATTTTTAACCCTTCATTAAAAGATTCTGTAATAGACAAAATTGTCTTTTCACCTTTTTCCTCTAATTATTATTTATTAAATTAAGGACTCCTAAAATATATGGAAAGAATCCTAATTAAATAAATATATGAAAAATATTAAAAATCCTAAAATACATAAACCATGCGGCCCTAAAATAAAAAAGGTCCTAAAATAAATGAAAAATAATTAGGAGTTCTAAACTATATAAAATACATAAAATATACGAGTCCTAAAATAAAAAAGATCCTAAAATATACGGTGAAAAGACGATTTAACTGCTTTTTTATTTTAGACAAAATCCTCCTTTGTATTAATACTCTTATTAGGATTCCGTACTAGACAAAAGACGATTTAAGTGCTTTTTAGGATTCCGTAATACTCTTATTAGGATTATATGGTCAAAAGATTCTCTAAGCTCCTCGTCCTTTGTATTAATACTCTTAGGGGTCGTTTGGTAGAGTGCATTAGAAAACTAATGCGTCATTAGTTTAATGTGTATTATTAGTACATTGTTTAGTTCATTTTTTACGCTATGTATAACTAATGCAAACATTAGTTATACACTCTATTGTGTATTGTGGAGTGCATTACTAATGCCACCCTTTTCCTATGTATTAGTAATACAAATGAATTCAATGCATGTATTAGCTTGATTAATGACGTAGCTACCCCTCCAATCCTTTTAAAATATTTTTCAGTTCCTTTTTTGTCTTTACCGACGCAACAACACAGGTATTTGAGATGGCAAAATTCAACTCAGAAGCGATCTTATCTGTGTGCTTGGTGAAGAGTTCAACTACTCATACTATTGCCTTGTTCCTATTTTCAAATTTAAACACAAACTTGATATCTGGGAGCATCTAGGAACGTTTTTTTTTTTTCTTAAAAAAACATATTGTAACCCAAAAGCTGGCTCTAATCCATGGAAAACATTACGATGGCAATTTTCCTCTAGAAACTTGAAGCAATGCTAATAGGCAACAATTATTTACATCCATTTTGGGGGGAAAAGAAAGAGAAGTTTTCAATAAGAAGTGTACAAGGTTAAAGAATATAAAGGGTATTTTTGTAAATAAATATTTTTTAATAGAAATTATATAAGATATATTCTTTTTAATACATTAAACCAAACACTGTATAACAAATAATGTCAGCATAACTAATGCAAGCATAACTAATACCAGCATTACTAATGCAATCATTATTAATACACCATATTCAGCATTATTCTTATACACTCTACCAAACGATCCCTTATTGCATATGATACCACCTTAAGTGCTTTTGGTCAGATTCTTTACCTTTAGTTTAAATTTATTGTCTTTTACGTGTTGTTTTGATTATGTCCTTAATTTAGTTGTGTGATTTGTAATTTGTTATGTATTTGTGCATAACTCATGTTTTCATTTGGAAATCTTTTCCTATTTGTTAAATGCTCCTAATTTTTAATTTGATTTGAAAATTTTTTCTTATTTGTAATATACTCCTAAATTTTAGGAATTTTACATGGAGAAAGAACTCGTGTGGATTAGAAGTTTGTTACTTGTTTATATTTTTTAGCCAATTATTTTTTATAATTTTATTCATTTAGTTACAAAAGAAAAATTATTTTAAAATAGGATTCGGGTCTCGGCTCAAAGTTGGGTCAGGAATTGAATTTTTGGACCAAATCTCGAGTCAGGATTGAGAGACAGATCCTAAATTGGGATCGAGACTCGAGTTAAGGTTAAAAGTTACGTTCGAGATTGAGAGTTGAAGTAGGATTTGTAATTTGAGTCTCAGCTTAGAGTCTGTTGGGAATGGAGTTTGTGGTGGGGTCCCGAGTCGGGAGTCAGGGGTTGGGACTCGGGTCGGGGTCAAAGTTAGGGTCAGGATCAGAGTTGGGGTCTTGAGTCGGTAGCCGGGTTAGAGAGTTAAGTCTGGTATTATAGTATTTAGTTTGTCAGATTATACCTAAATGATCTTGGAATACCATTTTCTTCTTATTAACTAAACACCATAAAATAAGTAAGAAAATCACTTTTTTTCAATAAAAATATTTTTTAGGAAAACATTTTCCTTCATTCGAATTTCCAAACACATTTATTATTTTTATAATATTGTCAGGGGATATAGGTGTGACAAAATCGTGTGAAGGACCCAGAGAAAAGTGAAGGATCCTTAGAAAAGTGATTTGAACTTTTTGCCCTTTATTAAAAGTTTTTGCTTTAGACAAAATTATTTTTTCACTATTTTTTTAATATTTAAAAATTAAAAATTAATTAAATATATTTATGGTGAAATACTATATATATGGTAAATAAAAATATATTTAAAAAGAAATTTCTAAAGTATATAATAAAAGAAAATATTTAATAAAAGTTTTACTTTTGAAAGGTTTTTGTCGATAAAATAGGAAAAAGAAAAACTCATAGTCGTGCCAATATTATTTTAAAACAGCGTGGTAAAAAAAGGCTAAAAATAGGGATGAGTATAAAATTGGTAAAAAGAACTAAGAATCGACTATTTTTGTTTGGGTTTTGTTTATTTGGAATGAAAATATTATTGTCTTCTTATATAATTAATTGCTAAGAAATAAAATTGTTAATTATTACCTTATATATATAAAAAAAAATTAAAACTCTATTTAAGTGATATTTTCAATCAAATTTTACAAGAAGCATAAACATTGGCTTATTCTATTTTTAATTTTCTTCTTATTTTGATTTTGATTTGAGTCATTATTGCGTTCATTGTCATCATCCCAATTTGTCTTTCTTTATTTGATTTTCAGTTCACTTACTTTTTTTTTGGTCTTTACTTTTGCAGGTTCCAAAACGTACGTAGGGGCCAAACAAATTCATGTATAGAATTTTCTTATGCAATGAAATCTTGATAGTATCTATGATTAAGACGATAAATTTGTTTGTGAATTGAGGTAAGCTTTTAAAATTTAGTATATTTTTGAAGTTTACGATTACAAATAAAAAAGTGATGATCCATTAACCACATGAAATTTTTGGTGGTAAAATATATATGTGCTTATAATAAAATATATATTATGTTCACATTATTATATTAAAGTGCGAAAAATCTTCGAGAAGTAAAGTGTGAAGGATTTTTGAGAAGTGATTTGAAATTTTTGCATTTTATTAAAAATCTTCGTAATAGATAAAATCATCTAATTTTAAATAATTAAAAGTTACACGTGCGAGGTACGTGCTCCTAAACTAGTATATATATATATATATATATGTGTGTGTGTGTGTATGTATGTATGTATGTATGTATATGTATGTATTCACAATAAAATATATGTTATGTTTACATCTATAATCTATAATCTATATCTATATCTATAATCTATATCTATAATCTATAATCTACTATAATCTATAATATATTAAAAGTGTAAAGACCGTTCGAAAAGTGATTTGAACTTTTTGCCCTTCATTAAAAGACTCTTCTTTGGACAAAACTGTCTTTTCACTATTTTTTAAATTTATTATTTAATTAATTTTTGTTATATTTACTAGACTTCCTAAAATATATGAGACTCCTAAAATATATTGTAGGAGAATTAACTAATAATTTTCTTTCTACTAGACTTCCTAAAATGGTAGAAGAATTAATTAATATTTTTCTTTCTACTACTCAATTAGAAAAATACTCCTAAAATAGGACTCTATTAAGAAAATGCTTTTATAAATATTGAGATGTACGTTAAACTAGAGAACAAACTGGTTTGCCTATTTGGAGAATATGATTGATGTTCATCTAACTTGATTCGATTGCATGTCTAGATTGGTGGATGCTTGATTTTCTAACCTTCAACTTTTTCACTGTTTTTGCCAGCATAATAGAATTCAACATGTGTTTATATATATTCTTTGTTTTCATTCAAAATCATTCTTTTGCATTAAAATTTTCGCTCAGACAAAATTAGTTGGATCAAAATCGAAGCTTTGTGATCACTATTATATTTTTTTTTTATAGTTTACAGGTCGTCGATGAATGTCGGTTGGCTTTGGAGAATTTCTTGTGTAAAGGTTAGGTTAGTATTGTTTTGATATCTTTATTATTATTTTATTATTTTATTTTAATTTGCAAATGCTAGCTGATTGTGGGCTGGCTTTGAAAATTTTTTTTAGGTAAAGGTTAGATTTAATTGTATTATCATAATATCTCTATTAGTTTGTTATTTTGTGGTAGTTTAAAGTTCGTATGTGAATCTCGATCGACTTTGAGAAATTTTTGTGTGTAAGTTTAATTGTATTATTTTGATATTACTTTTATCGTATTATTTTATTGCAGTTTACAGGTGATAGATAAATGTTGGTCGGCTTTGAGGATTTTTTTTGTGTAAAGGTTAGGTTTAGTTGTATTATTTGATATCTCTATTATCGTATTATTTTGTTATTGTTGACAGATGGTAGATGAGTGTCAGATGACTTTGAGAAAATTTTAGTGTGTAAAGATTAGATTTAATTGTATTATTTTGATGTCTCTATCATTGTATTATTTTGTTGCAATTTACAGATGGTAGATGAATGTCGATCGACTTTTAAAAATATTTTTGGTAAATATTAGATTTAATAAATAAATTCTCCATCTTTATATACTCAAAAAGATATTAAATTTAATTATTATATTCATCTTTATTATACTCACCTTTAGGTCTTGACTAAAAGATTATAGTTTGTCATTAAATTATTTACTCAATTAATATTTCTCACTTTTATTTTTTTATCTTAAAAATAATTTTTAACTTTTATAGAAAATATGTTATATAGATTAAAAAATAAAAAAATTATTTTTATAAACTTTTTTTTAAAAAGAAAAAAAAAGAGATACAAATGTTGATATAAATATAAGGGTAAAATAAAAATTTTAAAAAATCAAATAGGAAAAAGGAGGGAGAATGATTATTGTTCAAAGTTGAGGGGGTGTTTGATTTTTACAGCAAAGTTCGGGGGTGTAAATGATTTTAACCCATTTATATTCTTCATTGAATGTAATGAGAGTGCAACACTCACATTATCATAATGTTGGTATTACCGGGCACAAATAACTTAGCGACACTCCATGATAACAAGACTCAACTTTTCCATCTTCAAGATTGTACGCCCTCAAATCTCTGCTAGCACCATTGTAGACACATAATTTTGTCCCTCCCCCAAAATATTTTTACTCATTTCATTCATTTTACCATACACCTTATTTTTTTTAGTTGATACTTTTTCCCAAAAAGGATGAAAAAATAATCAAATGCATAGCACTTTTGACCTCTCAGAATGCCACATAATATTAACACACACCTCACCCTCACAATCCACACTTCACCCACATACCTACACACGCCACACCATATTTTCCACAATATACCAATAATATACTCACTCTTTCATCTGGGATCCATAGGCCTTCACAATTCACACACAAAAATAAGAAAAGAGGGCCCACAAGGAATTATCTGACCCAGAACAGATTCATCGCACATACACAGCAACATTCATCATCTTCTCCACAATATACACTAACAGATAACAACGATATACACACACATACTCCAAAATACCCGGAACCACCATATTCATACCCACTACACATACACACATCCTTCATCATCTTTCCATAGATTAAGAGAAACATAAATACACGCACAGCCATAAGGGGCGGCTGGGATTTTTTTCATTGAACAAGAGGAAATGCACTCACAAACAGCTCACTCGAAATACACTCTAAAATACACACACACATCACGGGATACACATACTCATCTGATCGAGAGGGAGATATTGGGTAGAATTGAGGAGATCGGGAGAGAGAGCGAGAGATCAATTGAGAAGAGAGGGTGAAATCGAGAGAGACAACGAGTTTCTCAGGTGGCTGGTCACTGTTCCGGTGACTTGGTTCATCGAAAAAACATCAAGGCACCCAAAAAACTCATCGAAGCTCATTTATCATCACCGAACTCAATGATTTGACTGATTTCATACGAGTTTGGTGTTGGTTTTTTTAAAAAGAAGATGGGGAAACAAAAAGGGGTTAAAGTGACTCTCTTTGAATTGAAATGGCTTTCAAGCTTTCAATAAGCTTTCAATGGGTTTCAATGGTTTTTCTAAAGCATAGGAGGGCTTTAAATAGCCAACTTACAAAGAAAATCAGCATAAATTCAAATTCAAAAACCTAAAATTTCTCAACAACTAAAACAACCTAGCCTAAAATTTAAAATTCAAACTTATCTTAATTCTAAACAACTTATTAATTAAAATTTACTACAGTAACTGAATCAATTCTCAACACTCCTCCTTTGATTTAGTTACTGCACTTTAAAAAACTGCTCCTCCTCAATTTTTGCTCGGTAGTGGATGCTGAATTTTTAATTTATTTTTGAATTTGCACTTTTTCTTTTTGATATTGATCGTTCTCTTCTTTTTTTTGATTCTTTGCTGGAAAAACACCATCAACAATCTATTGTTTGAAAGTGCTTTCATAGACTTTGCAAACTGTTGTAAGATTTTTTCATCCCTCAAAACATCACATAAAGGATAGTTTTCAAGATATGATTTCTTCATCGACCAAATTAGACAGGTTTTATCGGTGAAATTTTTTGGGGCATTCAAAGAGAGACTGCTGCTTGACATCTTTTTAGTTTAAAATAGCCCTATGCTTTGAAAATAAGCACGGGTTGAAAAAGTTAGACCTGATGAGTTAAAATAGAGCCCTGGCGGGTTAAAAAGGTAGTCCTTGCGGGTTAAAAAATGGTATGGTAGCACTTTGGAAGAACTCACAGATCCTGTAAGATCAATGAAACTCTGATACCACTGTTGGTACTTTTAAAAAGAAGATGGGGCAGCGAAAAGGGGTTAAAATGACTCTCTTTTGATTGAAATGGCTTTCAAGATTTCAATAAACTTTCAATGGCTTTCAATGGTTTTTCTTAAGCATAGGAGGGCTTTAAATAGCCAACTTACAAAGAAAATCAGCATAAATTCAAAATTCAGAAACCTAAAATTTCTCAACAACTAAAACAACCTAGCCTAAAATTTAAAATTCAAACTTATCTTAATTCTAAACAACTTATTAATTAAAATTTACTACAGTAACTGAATCAATTCTCAACACTCCTCCTTTGATTTAGTTACTGCACTTTAAAAAACTGCTCCTCCTCAATTTTTGCTCGGTAGTGGATGCTGAATTTTTAATTTATTTTTGAATTTGCACTTTTTCTTTTTGATATTGATCTTTCTCTTCTTTTTTTTTATTCTTTGCTGGAAAAACACCATCAACAATCTATTGTTTGAAAGTGCTTTCATAGACTTTGCAAACTGTTGTAAGATTTTTTCATCCCTCAAAACATCACATAAAGGATAGTTTTCAAGATATGATTTCTTCATCGACCAAATTAGACAGGTTTTATCGGTGAAATTTTTTGGGGCATTCAAAGAGAGACTGCTGCTTGACATCTTTTTAGTTTAAAATAGCCCTATGCTTTGAAAATAAGCACGGGTTGAAAAAGTTAGATCTGATGAGTTAAAATAGAGCCCTGGCGGGTTAAAAAGGTAGTCCTTGCGGGTTAAAAAATGGTATGGTAGCACTTTGGAAGAACTCACAGATCCTGTAAGATCAATGAAACTCTGATACCACTGTTGGTATTTTTAAAAAGAAGATGGGGCAGCGAAAAGGGGTTAAAATGACTCTCTTTTGATTGAAATGGCTTTCAAGATTTCAATAAACTTTCAATGGCTTTCAATGGTTTTTCTTAAGCATAGGAGGGCTTTAAATAGCCAACTTACAAAGAAAATCAGCATAAATTCAAAATTCAGAAACCTAAAATTTCTCAACAACTAAAACAACCTAACCTAAAATTTAAAATTCAAACTTATCTTAATTTTAAACAACTTATTAATTAAAATTTCCGTTGTGGGACACTGTTGTCTTCATTACCAGTTTGGGGTTTAGGTTCTATTCGCCTCTACCGATTGGTCGCAATTAGTTTCAGATCTTAATTTTTCAATACTGAGGTTGGGGTTTATTCGTCTTTGAGGTTTTCTAGTCGGGGGCGAGTTTGGATTTCTGTAAACTCGTTATTATTAACAAAATCCATTATCGAAAGTTCCAACTCTATCTCTTCTCATTTTATTTTACTATGCGTGTTTTATTTGCGTGATGCATGATTGAATGTTGAGTGATGTGGATTTGTTGCTTAACTACGTCAAAAATGGTTGTGGATTGTTGAAATGGTGATTGCGAATTGTGGAAATTTGATATAAAAAGGGAATTCGGGGTGGAATTAAGAAATTGATGAAAATGGTGAATTTAGATTGATTTTAGTTTATTGTTGTTTCTTTATTTAATTCAAAATAAATATCAAGTTTGTGAATTCGATAGGATCATATTTTAGGCTAAAATCTTAACAGGCAAAGTTTAGGTTCGGGTAGACAAATTCAAAACTTATGGAATATACAATGCTTGAAATATGTGTTGAATGTGTATGTGAATAGTTCTTTCTATTTTATCGCACAAGATTTGAAGATGTATTCATTTGCCGAGGAATGCCCCGAGGTTATAGCGTACTTATTCACCGGGAAATCCTCTGAAGTATTTTGTACTCAGAGGACGTCTGTGATGAAGGCCCGAGGCATCGGGTAAAGTATTGGAGCGTAGTTTAGGACTAGTGTAGGTTTACATTTCTGTATTTTTCTACTTTTGGACTATATTATTGGATTGGACTCCATATTTTGGATTGGTTTGTTTTGTTTGTTTGATTGATTGTTTTATATGTTGTTGTGTGATTTATACATTCGTATTGTAAAAATAGCCTATATACTCCACGACGCGACCATGGTAGAACCACGGGACTGAGGGGTGCATAACACCTTTCCCTCAGTCAACAGAATTTCTTAACCAGAATCTCTGTTCGCAAACCAGTTTTAAAGAGTCAAATCATTTTCGAAAAAGAATTTCCAAAGGTGACTTTGCACACCAGATTTATGCCAATTGGCGACTATGAATTTAAATGTGAAATAAATTCTTTTCGAAATAAATTTTCATATTTTGTCACTTAATAATAAAAACCCTTTCAAACTTAAAATCATATCTTTTTGGTTAAAAACCCTTGCAAACTTAAAATCATATTTTTTTTGTTAAAAAAGGGTGTGACAGCTCTGGCGACCCTGCTGGGGAACAGGGTGATGTTCAATACTCTTGGTGATCATTGTTATACTCCTAAGCCTACTTTTAAGTTAACTGGACCACAAAAATTTCTTAATAAGAAGCCTAGTGTTCCAGAAGAGCCAAACAAAATGGATCAAAAAATGAAGAGTGCAGAAAATGCCACGAAAAGTTTCCTAAGACTTATGGGTAAAAAAGATGTTACATACAAATATTGAGGCATGTATTCAAGTGTTAACCTTCCTCCAATCCTTGAGATGTCGAAATTTGATGAGCAATGTGCACATGAGGAATCCGTGAAATATTTGGGACAATATTGCAATCAATTAAGGGAAACTAATGTAGACACCTAATTTATCCCTCCGGAAGTTTAATTTTATTCATTTTACCTCACCTTACCACATACCCTAACCCATTCTACACTTTTCCCATAATGAAATAAATACAACAAATTCTAACAAATTAAATCCCTAATATTCCCTTATCCTAACTAATTTTTACACCTCATCTTAACCATCCTTACCCCACCTACCCATGTACCCTACCCCTACCCTCTCTCACGTGTCCTTCTCATTTCCCCTTTAACAGAATTCCATGACCCACACCATACAGGCACAACACACAATAACAATAAAAAGGGGGGGGGGGGGGCACACACAATTCACACAAAAAAAGAGGCCAACTCTCTCACACACACCTCACGTGGGGGCCTACAGAGTAACAATATTCCTCTATTTTTGGGAATTAACGGGGATTTTTGGGTATCCACTAGAATATATACATACACCGCCTCATATACATTAACACATGCAATTACTATCACCTTCACATATTCCACGATATACATACACATTTTGAGGAGAGACATGAAGAGAACCCTAGAGGGAGAAGAAAATCGAGTGAGAATTGGAGAAAAAATAGTTAGAGAGGGAGAGGGATTCAAGACCGAAGAGATAAACGGATAAGGGGTAACAATATAAATCCGGTGTTTTGACTATTTTTCCGGCGAACCTATTCGCCGAAATTGGCTTATAGGTCGTTCTTTTGATCGGTTCAAGCTTAAAAATCCTAAATCTCTTTGTTTTTGTTGGTTTTTGGTTCTTTATCATGTTGATTGGGGTTTTGAGTTGTCTATATTCGCGGTTCATTTTTCGATTTCGGGCATCGGGGTCTTTGTGATTAAATTAGGACAATATTCATGATTTGAGTTTTATATTAAGAGTTTTCCACTGATTTTAAATTTGTTCGAGTCGCCATTTTTCAATACCGAGTTGGAATTTGTTCGTGATCGAGGTTCGATTTAAGATTTTCAAATCCAGTTTCATTTTCTAATCATGTAACTTGGCATATAAAAGCTCATTTAATGTCCAATTCTCTCACCTCCCCCTTTATTTTAATTTCGATGTGATTGTGGATGTGGTTCGATATCTTTGTTCTATTTGTTTGGATGATTTAGTGTGACATTTGATGTTGTTTGCTTTTGAATAATTGATCTCGATGGTAAATGTGACTACAATATGAGTTTGGAATTGTATTAAACATGAAATGGGGTGGGGATCAAAATTCATAAAGTTGAACGTTAGTTAATTTAACCCATTGGTTTTTGTTTGATTGGAAACGAATGTTAATTTGGATAAATCTGATAGTATCTTGTCTTAGGCCGAGGATTGATAGGCAAAGTTTTGGTTCAGGTAGGTAAATTTAAGAATTTTGGATCGGTGAATGCTTGAAATATGTGTCGAATGGTTTTGTTTTATCACTTTGGGATCAATTGTACCATTTGGACGGGGAATGCCCCAAGATATCTGTATTGTTTCATTCGGGGAATGCCTCAAGAAATTTGTATTATAAGGAGGTTCGTGAGGAAGTACCGAGGCATCGGGTAAAGCATTGGAGTTTAGTCTGGGATTAGTTTAGAATAAAATTTATATTTCTGCCCTTTTCTATTTTGGGACTGTATAATTTGGACTTGTTTTGTTTTGATGTGATTGTTTGTTTCATATGTTTATTTAGTTTATAAGTTTTATAGTGTCTACTAGCCGATATACTCCACGAAATGACCTGGTCGAACCACGAGATCGAGGGGGGCCTAACACCTTTCCCTTGGTCAACAGAATTCCTTAACCAAAATTTCTGTTCGCAAACCAGTTTAAAGAGTCAAATCATTTTGAAAAAAAAATTTTCAGAGGTGACTTGACACACCCGATTTAAGCCAAGTAGCGACTTTGAGTTAATTGTAAAACGAATTCTTTTTGAAGTAAATCTTCATTTTTGTCACTTTAAAAATAAAAACTCTTTCAAACTTAAAATTTAATATTTTTGGTTTAAAAGAAAGGTGTGATAGCTCTGGCGACTCTGTTATGGACTTTTCAGAATTCGAGCTTATTTTTGGAGTTATATCGGCTTAGTTTAATATTATGAGTGTATAAACATTGTTTGTGTTATCGTTTGTATTTGTTTTATCATTGTTGAGTGTCTACGTGCTACGTGTTTAAAATTTTTCTCTTATGTGTTACCGCTTTATATCTGGCATCATGTGCATTACCCCGAGTCAATTTTTTTCGCAACAAGTCTGTAATACACGTGTGTAAATGACCTCTAGTTGAGTCACTCTTATTTTAGGAGGGAGAACCTTTGGGTGTATGGAGTAGGTGGAAAGCTGTCGCAGCCACTATCGACCATACGCTCTCCCAAACAACCTTATTAGTGGACCCCAGCATAGGTCAGCCTTTAGATCATGCTTATCTGCATCATATTGAGACCTAGCAGAACCTACTTGGTCCTCTGTAGGAGGCTCACCTGTAAAGCATCCCTACATGCTAAATATTGCATCTTTGAGGGTAATGGAGTCATTCGATGGACTGATTTAGGAAAAATATGTGCTAGAATTAAAGAAAAGTGTGTAGGCAAGGAAATAAAAAAAAAAAGAGAAGAAGAAAAGTGAGTAAAGATAGAGTTACGTAGTTATTTTTTAGTGTTCTTTATGGCTTTTGTTTTCCACAATTCAAAAATTCAAAAAGATTTTTTTTACCTTTTGCACTCATTTTCTCAAAGAAACATAAACATCAAAAAGATTTTCTTTTAGTCTCTTTAACAATCATTCATAATTTGAAAATTTCAAAAAAGAGTTTTTTCAATAGGAGTTTTTTATAAAAGAAAAATTCAAACATATAGTAGAAGTTTTCTACATTTCATATAACGAAAATACCAATAAGATTTTTCTTTCATAGTTTTTGGTCTCAGTTTTATGTGAAGTGCCAAATAAAAAATTCAAAGATTTTATTCGTCTGTCTTGGTCGTGTCTCTCAAGTCCGGGTTTAGTCTGTTCGTTATTGTTTAATTATTGAATCTGGACGAACTACGCACACATGATTCTCTTTTCTCGGAAGTGAGATACGTAGGTAGCCCTTCTAGGATTTTAAAAAAATTCAAAAGATTTTCTTCACTCCTCATTTAGAGTAGGTGTTTCATAATCTTTAAAAGAAAACAACAAAAAGATTTTCCTTTAATAGTTTCAAGTTTCATTGTCATATGAAATCAAAATCGAAAATCCAAAAAGATTTTTCTTTGGTAATCATAGGTTTCATTTTGTATAGGGAGTTAAAGCTGAAAAATTCAAAAAGATTTTCATCAATTCTCTTTTCTTCTCAAAGTTTCAAAAGAAAAACAAAAAAAAAGAATTTTATCGATCATGTCATGCCAAAACTTCACGAACTATGCACACCTGATTCTTCTCTCTCTAGAGTGAGATACGTAGGCACCCTTCTTGGGTTCAGTGACCTTTTCCAAAGAAAAAAAAAGAAAAGGTTTTGAGGAATTGTTGAACTCTAACACAGTTGTTATCTCTTGTTCAGTTAGTTTAAGGTGGTTGGTTTTTGGAATTTTAGCTGGTCCTCCATATTACACCAAGTGGAAGAGAAAGTTATGGCCAATAAGAATACTGAGGTTGTTGTCACTAATTACATGGAGAGTTCGAGGAATGAGAATTTAGGATCTAATGAAGAGAGTTGAAAATTAAGGCAGCAAATGATGGAAATGTATCGAGCTTGGGCTAATGGGCTGCCGCCTCCTCCATTTTCCACTGATAATCTGGAATATCTTTCTAGCTTGCCTCCAGTGTCATATGCACAGTTCTCTATTTTTGTTGACACGCCATAACATGCATCAGGGTCCACTCTAGGGCAACACTATCCTAACACTTCCAATATTCCTCTCCAAGTTCCTCAATACAAAACTGCCACATACCCGACTCCACCTGCAATTCCCATTTTTGCAGCCCTACTCCTACATGAAAATCCTACTTCTGAGGTCCATCCAACGATTGTGCTTCCTTACTCTGCAAGCGATCCTGTATTGAATATTTCTGATGGTCAGCATTATGCTTCTGGGCCTAAATTTAAGTTGACTGGTCCTTATGGCTACTCTCACCCACCTAAATTTCCTCTTAACACTGAGATGCCTATTATGATAGAGGAACAAGATGAAATGACCAGAAAATTGAGAAGTTTGGAATTGGCTATGAAGAACTTCCAAGGACTCGGAGGTTACAAAAGTGTCTCGTATAAAGATCTATGCATGTTTCCAGGAACTAATCTCTCTTTTAGCTTTAAAATGTTGAAGTTTGAGAAATATGACGAGCACGATGACCTATTGGCACATTTGAGGAGTTATTGTAACCAATTAAGGGGCGCTGGAGGGAAGGAAGAATTGCTTATGGATTATTTTGGTGAGAGTCTTTCAGGACTAGCTTCGGAATGGTTTGTTGACCAAGACACCGAAAGGGGGAATAGTTAGGATGATTTAGCTAATGGATTTGTGCAACAATTTCAATATAATATGGAATTGATCCCTGACGAAAAATCCCTAACTAATATGAAGAAGAAGAGTAATGAAAGTTTCAGAGAGTATGCGATTTGATGGCGTGAACAAGCTGCTAAGGTGAAACCGCTAATGAAAGAAAGCAAAATAGTGGAGGTGTTTATTCAAGCGTAGGATAAAATATATTATTAATACTTGTTACCTGTGTTAGGTAGGCCATTTATTGAGGGTCTCAAAATGGGAGAGATAATAGAGGATGAAATTAAGACCGGTCGTATTTTGAGTTTTGCAACATTGAAAACAACTACTCAAGCAATTCAAAAGGGTTCAGGAAGTGTTGGGGTAAATAAGAATGAGGAAGATGTAGCTACAATTATAGTTAGACAACAGGCACGATCAAGAAGACCACGTCGTCGTTACCCTCAAGCTCAAACCCAAGTTCATCCCTAAGCTCTACAGAATCACTCCTAAAATCCATTATACTCTATTCTCCTACCTCCATATCCAGTATACAATGCACAACCATATGTTCAATCCCCTTCTTACCCACAATGGCATGCACCAACTTTTCAGAGTCATCCTCAAACTCTACAAACATACCAAAGCCCTTCTAGGCCAGATTTTTGGTCCAAGCCAAATAATGAAATGAGGCAGAAGTCAAGGGATAACTTCAAACCAATTAGAGAGTCGTATGTCAGTTCATTCCAAAGATTAGTATAGTGGGGCATGATCACTCCTCTCCTTGGGTATACTTCTGATCCGCATTCAAGAAGTTTTGATCCTAATGTACGATGTGCGTATCATTCTGATGCTCAGGGTCACAGTATTGAAGATTGTCATGTTTTGAAAAGAGAAATTGAAAAGATGATTCAAGATGAATCAATTATGGTGCAGAACACTGATAGTGAGAAAAGCTCTAGTTATGTTGATATGCAAATCAATTGGTAAGATGTCAGGCTCAACAATTGAGAAGCTTCTCCTCTCCTTACTAGGAGGAGGTTTGGTAGTTTGTTTTCTTTTTTTTGTTATCCAAATTATTTCAGGGTTGTAGTTCGGGATCTATCTTGTTTTTTTTTGTCGTTTATGTTCAAACCCTTTTTATTTTTTATTTCAACTAAATAGAATGTCCCTTTTTCCTTTGTGTTTTAAATATGTGTTGTTTGTTTGTTTTCTTTACATAGTACATTTTATGATGGCTCTAGTGATATGACATGCTGGCGGAATTTTCAACTAGATCTTAAAATCTAATTTGAGCATGAGTTTTGAATCAAAGGGCTAAAGTTAGAAAAAGCATCTGAGAAAATAGGTAGAATGCTCAGACATTTGGTGACATGTTGAAGCCTTCTTTGAAAATTAAGGCAATTATTTTGAGAATTACAAAAAAAAAAACTTGGTCATCAACTGAAAGACATGTATCAAATGAGTTAAACATTAGATGCGTGATCCTATATCAAGAGGAATAGAAAGAAAATCATCTCCACAAGCATGAGTCATTAAACGTAAGGGATGTGCAACAAAGATGAAGTTATATGTTGGACAAGCACAGAAGGAGTAGTGGCACGCATACTCAATTAAAGTTAGCATTGTTAAAGTGTCATAAATGATCTTCATCTTTCACTTCATATTGCATGATATGTACTTGCATTCTCAAGGATTGATATGATGAAGGCATTTCATTCTGCTATCCAAACACCGCGTCATCCTTTGTTTACCCCATTTGAGATTTAGTGTTATTTTCTTTTATACTCCTCTTTTGGAATCAAGATAGAGTCAACAAAGCTCAAAAGAAAAGTGTCCAGCAAAAGAACAAAGTTAAAAAAGTTTTTGTGTAAAAAAAAAAAAGAGAAGAGTGTCAAGAAAAATAAAGTCAGAAAAATTCTCAAAGATAAAAGAGTCAATAAAAGTAAAAAAGAGAAAAAAAATCAAAATCAAGCAAAAAAATAAGTTGTCAGAACTACGTGTGACCTGATTCTTCTCTCTCGGGGGTGAGATACGTAGGCTGCCCTACTTTGAGCTCAGTCCAATCAAATAAATAATTTTAAATTACCCAGTCAAACAAAACTGGGGCATGGGTTAATATCCCCTATTTGAGTCAATTCTAAAAGTTGTAAGTTCCACCTCACTTCAAGTGTTGTTTGGGTCTCATGTCATCCTTTCTTTCTAACCTTATCCAAAAACCAAGTTACCACCAAAGAAAGACCTTCAGATCAATCTTTAAGAATGTTAAGGCTAAGCATGCAATGGATATGATCACACATTTTGGGTACTCCTTGTCTTCCTCAGCATAAGGAATCAGGAGAGATAAAAATGAGAGTCTTATTGGTGAAAACCCTTTCGAGCATCGTAAGATGATGGTAAGTTGAGAGAAACAAAAATGAGAGAGCCTTATTGGTGAAAACCCTCACGGGTACCATAAGGTGATGATAAGCTGAGAGAAATGAAATAGGAGAGTTTCAATGGTGAAAACCCTCACGGGTACCATAGGGTAATGGTGAGCTGAGAAAAAAATGAGAGAGACTTATTGGCGAAAATCCTTCAAGGAGCCACTAGCTCAAAGAGGTCTCCGAATGTAATTGACCCAAGGAAGTAACTCAATTTCAGGGTCATTAACTCAAGAACAATTGGTAGAAAGTTTGGGTGGGAAGATCAGGCAGCTTAATCCAAAATGCATAGCATAATCATTAAAGTCGACCGTCATTTTTAGATAAATTTTTTGTTTCTTTGTTTCAAATGGGTACATTCATTTTCTTTACTTTCTTTTCTTTATTTTTATTTTATTTTCTTGAGTAAGTTATTCAAATAAAAAAATTATTGTCATTTTTCTCTTATCGTTGAGTCAAGTCCATGTCAAAACAAGTGAGAAAAGATTTCAAAGATGGCTACCAACTTCTTCAATTGCACAAAGCAAGACAAAAGCCAGAGCATCAAAGATAAAAGATTGTGAGCCAAAATAAAGCATGCAGAAAGTTTTGTCAACAGACAAGTCTGGAAACTCATGGAAATACCAAGGTTCAAAGGGTTATTTGAGAAGCATGGAAAAGCAGAGATATTGTATCTGTTTCAAAGTCACTCTTAATAATCTGAGTTTGGGTCAATGATGCAGCAAGTCAATGACATATGCTAATGGTTGAAAGCAAGATTAAATGTGACAGGGGCAAGAGTGATTGCCACAAAAGAGAAGCCACAATCCAGCCACCATGTTTTTGAATCTTACAAGTTTTCTTTGTATGAAACAGGAACACATGTTACCTTCAAATCAAGGGTTTCAAAGCCTAAACATCAAAGTCCGTACTTTCTTAAATATACAAATGCAAAGGGGCAATGTTGTTGCACAGGTAATTCAAGTGACATTTGTAAGGTGACACACTTCTTTGTTCGGGTAATTCAAGCGACATATGTAAGGAGACGCACTTTCTTATTCGGGTAATTCAAGCGACATTTGTAAGGAGATGCACTTCCTTGTTTGAGTAATTCAAGCGACATTGGTAAGGAGATTCACTTCCTTGTTTTGGTATTTCAAGCGGCATTGGTAAGGAGACGCACTTCCTTGATTGGGTAAGTCTAATTTTACTTGTTAGGTGATGCACTTCCGAACATAAGTCTTGATTCCTAGAAGATGTACTTCTTAGTCGAGTCAGTCCCCTTGATTCCTAGAAGATGTACCTCCTAGTCGAGTCAGTCCCCTTGATTCCTAGAAGATGTACTTCTTAGTCAAGATAGTCCTCGTGATTCCTAGAAGATGTACTTCCTAGTCGATTCATCCCTTTGATTCCTAGAAGATGTACTTCCTGGTCGAGTCATTCCCCTTGATTTCGAGAAGATGTAATTCGTAGTGGAGTCATCCCTTTGATTCCTAGAAGATGTACTTCCTAGTCGAGTCATCCCCTTGATTCCTACAATATATACTTCCTGGTCGAGTTAGTCCCTCTGATTCCTAGAAGATGTACTTCCTAGTCGAGTCAGTCCCCTTGATTCCTAGAAGAATGTAACGCCCTAAATCTGGTACCCAAAATGCTACACAGTGCTCATGAACCCGAAGAACCACAAGCTAACCCATGATTAATACCTGTACCTGTATACTACATAAAATACTGAATAATGCAGAAACATGAACTGAAAGGGACATAAGGTTCACATAACTGAAGTAAAACATAACATCTAAACGGGGTTTGTAATACCTAACAACAAAACTGAAAATACTGAAGTCTGAAACATGATAGTCTAGAAAGACTCTAACTGAATTGTCTGAGTAAGGAGTTGATGGAACATGTCCCCAACTAACTCTAACTAATAAACTAATTAATGAGATAATAGAGAAATATTCATGTCCTCGAATGATGAGGACTCATTTCTAACTCTGACTGCTGAAACTGGAATCTACTGGTGCTCTGGAGCTTGTGTCTCTAAACCTATGGTATAAGACACCATAGCGTAAATGCATCAGTACTTTGAATGTACTGGTATGCATGTGGGGTAGGATGAATGCATGGGGTTCATATGCATGAACAATACTGGCTAACTAACTAATATAAACGTGAGAATACATGCATGCATTCATAGTAACTATATCTGAAATCATGATAACATGAGTACTGAATCTGAATACTGATAACATGACATAATGATAACTGATATAACTGATAACATGAGTGACTGTATCTGACAGTCCTAAATCTGGTGGAACTATCTGAGTTCCATTCTGTATCTGACAGTCCTAAATTTTGAAGAACTATCTGAGTTCTTTTACTGAGATTAATACTGAAACTGTGGGAGGTAGTCATCTAACCGACATACCCCAAATGATACATTATAGCTGAATTAGGGTCTAATATATGCCCTGATTAAAAGGGTGTCAATGCTCCACCACTGGTAAGGACAACATGTGAGTGACCCTAATATAACAGGTAACTCTAATGAGAACGGTGGAAACCCTCATTTAGCAGGTTAAGCCACCTCATCTACCCTCATATAGCGGGCTATGATGTCTCAACCTATGATGGCTACATAGTTCTGGAACACAAGGATTGCTTCTAAGAATCACACCCTCATATAACAGGTGAGTTCCTACCCTTAGGTTCGCTCGGTGCTAATTTCTACTCCCATCTGAATAGACACTGAACATGATTTACTGTATTGAACATGGACTGAGTTACTAATTTTCGTTAACTGATGGAATACTACTGACATCTGAAAACTGACTGAGTTTATGAGATCATGGAGATTTCCTGAGTCATAAGACTATTTGAAGTCTAAGGATCATGGATTGCTTGAGAGTATCGTGAAATCATGATAAGGCTCTAAGCACACAGCTAATGTTTCGGGTACAAGTACCCCCAGGACTCGATGGAAGAAAACTGACCAAGCATAACTTACTTGAACATATAAATAACATCAAAATCCATAATACATTTATAGAAGCATTCCATCAGTACATACATGGGGATTTCATGATATCATACTAGTTGGGCATTGTTCCTTCATCTAGGCATTTAATCAAACACATGGTAGGAATAGCACAGGTAGACAACATTATACAACAATTAATCATCATGATTCATCTCTAATTTCATCATCTAGGGTTTATTCATAGGTTCACATGAATATACATCTATACAACCCAATTCCACATAAAATTGATCACCCAACATGGATTTGAATTCAATTGATCATTCTCAACATAAACAAAACAAACCCAATATGAAATTCATAAAGAAATCCATAAACTTAAACTTAGAAAAGAGATTCTTGGGATTTATGGACGAAAGGAGTCCATGAATGAACACTACGCATACCTTAGTTAGTGATTTCGTGAAGATTGACGGAGGAAATTCTTGATTCTGAATCTTCTATGAAAACCCTAGTGCTTGTTCTTGAGAGTTTTTGAGAGTGATTGAGTATACGTTGCTAAATTATGTCTAAATCTCATGTTACAAGGCTTATATAGGGTGGGAAATTAACCCTTTTAACCCTAGGATACGTCTTGTAATTTCAGTAAAAATTTCCTGAATTGAACCCCTGGTGCGACGCAGCGCTATCGCATTGTGTCATTGGAATTTGACAATTGGGAAACTGAGGGATGGCGCGATGCGAAGCCATCGCGTTGCCCATTCTTTTGTGACCTAAAACTTTGGCGTGACGCAGAGGAAATCACGCTAAGACACTGGAATAGGACAATTCTAAATTTGGGCCCTGGCGCGATGCGCCATAATCGCAGACCCATACTAGAATTTGCCAAATGCCATTTCCTCTTGTGGCACGGCGCGCCACTATTTAATATGGCACTATTTTAATATTAGAACTTAAAATAGTCGTAACTTCTAACTCAGTTATCGGATTTTGGCGAATCTTATACCGATGAAAAACTTATTGAATTTTCCACATGACAATACTAGACATTATTGAGATCAAATTATCTAGGAAAAAGTAGGGGTATTACAAAGATGTATATCCCCGTCGAGTCATTTCCCATGATTCCTAGAAGATGTACTTCCTGGTTGAGTCATTCCCCTTGATTCCTAGAAGATGTACTTCACAGTTGAGTCAATCCCCTTGATTCCTAGAAGATGTACTTTCTAGTCGAATCATTGAACTTAACCCTTAGGAGACGCATTTCTTTGTCAGTTTTTATTTGTCAGGTGGCACACTTCCTAATTGAACCTTTAGTTCTAGAAGACGCGCTTTCTAGTAGGAATGCCCCACTTTAATTCTTAGGAGATGCATATCCTAGTCTTGGTCATTTAATTTTACTCTCAAGAGATGTATTTCTTAGTTAGAGTCTTGATTCATCATTGCAACATACAAGTAATTATGATTGGATTTGATATTCATAAAAGTCCACTGATGATAAACTGGGGAAACAAATCTAACTCCTGTTGTTTGGAACTTTACTTTTCTGGAAAATAGAATCTCTCTTTATAATAATCTTTGTTTGGAATAATTTTTTTTCTACTTTTGATATGATTTCAGGAGTCCGCCTGAAGAACAGGGCGAATAAATGAAAAGTCAAGCAACAAGGTGAAGAAGTTGAAAGTCAAGCAACAAAGTGAAGTTGAAATTCAAATAGTAAGGTGAAAAAGTTGAAAAACAAGCAACAAGGTGAAGAGGTTGAGAGCCAAGCAACAAGATGAAGAAATTGAAAGTCAACAGATTGAAAAATAGCGAGTCAGGTGCCCGCCTAAAGAACAAGGTAAAGAAATTGAAAAATAAGAAACAAGTTAAAGAAAATGCAAGTTAGGAGCCCGCCTAGAGAACAGGGTGAAGGAAATGCAAGGCAGGAGCCTACCTGAAGAATAGGGTGATGATACTCAAGTCAAGAGTCCAAAAGAAGCTGCATAAATGTGATTTTTTTAATTTCATTTATGTTTTAACTTGGAATTTCATTTTTGATGTAATGACAGAGCCGCAGACCGGAACCTCGACAGGACCTCACTCGACCCTCCAACTCGATTGTCCTTCTTTCTTCTATTTCTTTCTTCGAATAATGGTTGGGTCAAAATTTGGTCTCCTTGTCTACTTTTATTATCTGAAAACACTTTGTGTTTACTCCCAAAAAGGGGCATGATGTAGACACCTAATTTTGTGATACAATCCAAATGACCATCATAGCTCCTGATGACATCATTCGAAGTAAATACATGAAGATTCAAGGTTTGGTCGCATAGATGGCGCAAGAACATACATGGAAGGGCCAATTCGAGCACACCATAGAGCAATCCCGTGTGTGAAAGGTTTCTTGGGACTTACCTTTGAAGAATCCAAGTGCCGAAGTGTAAATAAGAGTTTTAAAAAGTCCAAGGCAGACCCTCTATTACACTCCATAGGCACCCTTCATTAAGGGCATTATGGTTATTTTTGTCTTGTCATGTAATATAATATAAATAGAACATGTTAGGGTTATTTCACTTAGTTTTGTATGATGAACATGTGAAAGACTTTCTTCTCTCTTTGAGAGTGTAACACCTTTAGCGTAGGGCTTGGAAAAGCCATGTAGTTATTGTAGGGCTTGGAAAAGTCAATATTGTTCTCTTGCTTAGAAATGACGGTTCATGAGGTAAGTTGATTCCCTTAGCGGTCACCGTAAGAAGATGGGTATTTGATGTTGTGACTTTGAGGGTATTTACGTTTGATATACGTTTTAGTTCTCTTTGTCTTGTAAGATCTTATGTTTTCTTAACTATCCTTTACTTTATTGCATTATTTATGTGTTTGTATCCTTTTGTTCTTGTCTCGGTTTCTTTGTGTTGTTGCTGCCCGTGTGTTGTTCATTGTGCTCTCGACTTTGTCTTGAGTTTGTGGACTATTTTTAGCTTTCGTAGATCATTCTTTATCATTTGGTATCAGAGCCATCATTGATTTCGTTCCCACGAGATCAATCTTGGGCTTGTTCACTCAAAAATAAAAAAAAGAGTGTTGAAAAACTGAAAAACTCAAATCTGTCCACATTTTTGTGTTTAGGCCGAAATTTGAAGCCTATTTTTCTTGTGTTTTTTGTGTGTTTTGTTGTTTCTGTGTTAGTACATTTTTCGCTAACACTTATAGAGTCAAGATCTAAATTTTAAGCCATTTCTGAGTTATTTTTGAACTTTGAAGGTTGCTATTTTTTGAGGATTGGAGGCTTGAAAGAGTGTTGTTGATGTTTGTTGTTGAGATTGTAGATTAAAAACATCTTATTGATGTTGTTGTTGAAGTTTGGATATTGAAAAATGTGTTGTTGATGTGTGGGATCCAACTGGAACTATAGAACTCTAAGATTCAAAAAGTTGTGTTCTTGGTGTTCTTCACCATCTTCATATTTTTGTTGAAGAGAAAATGGTTGTTTGATCTTAGAAATTGAAGAAAGAGAGTGTGTCTTGTTTTTAGTCTTGAAAGACACAACTCTAAGACATCCAAAGAGAAAAGGGAACAAAGAGGCTTTCAAAAGTCTTGTTTACCAAAAGAGGAAAAGAGAACTTCCCAAGACTTACAAAAGAGGAAAGAGCCAAAAGGTCTTCAAAAAGGTGTTTTGCCAAAACATTCAAAGAAGTCAAACTCCTTTTTGAATTAAAAAAAAAGGATCCAAAGTCTTGTTTGCCCCTACCAAAACTGAATTTTCAGATTTTTCAAATTAAATTTGACCAATTCAAATTGCCAACAAGGAAAAAAATCTGCCACATCACCCAAACCGCCACATCACCAAGCTGCCACATCATCAAAGTGCCATGTCATCAACATCCCAAAATACTTTGAAGCTCAAATTTAGATTCTAAGTTTCTTTTCTTTATTTCTTTAGTTTCATTTCTTGATTCTAGAACTAATTAACAACTAGTAATTACCTATTTAGTTGTAGATTAGTTATTGAGTCCATTTTTCTTTCGTGTCTTCGTTATTTGTGTGCTTTTCTCATTTTGATTCGTTGAATTTTGTTATTTCAAGTTCGTAAGTAGATTTTTCTGTTTTGTGTCTTGAGTCGATCAAACAAGAATCTATTCCGGCCGCTAAGTAGGATTGACATCTTATTGACTACCTGAGTATAAGCAACTTTCAATATTCGCTGCTCCAATTGATAAGATCATGAAGGTGAGTGCATATGAGTGTTGGTAAGGAGCTTTTACTACTTATCTTGTTTGTTTATTTTGTAGGAACAAGGTGTTATAAGGGGAACATATCTTGGTAGCCTTGGATTAGTTGACTACAACATGGGAGACTATGATTATAGTGAGGGATTTTATGGCTACGATGGTGTTGGAGATTATGGGGACTATGACAATAGCCAAGATCAAGGCGCAGACAGATTTGAGAGTTACTGCTTTGAGGTAGAAAGTGAGATGACTAAAGTTCCTAGTGCTTATAGTGAGTATGGAGATGATGTACGGCCTTGTGATGGTTCTTTTGATGAAAATGGGATGTATGGGGAGTCTTGTACTACCCAAGCCAAACCCAGAATTGGAGTTAGGTATAACCCGTTCATTTGCAAAGTTTATGAGAGCTATGGTGAGAGTGCACGTGCGGAGTGTGAAAATTCATACTCTTTACCTTGTAGTACATCTTATCAGGGTTGAAGTGGTGTGAATGGTTACACTAGCTATAGTGGAGGTTTTCCCATGGAAAGAAGAAGACATGTATCTTTAAAGCTGAAGGGTACTCATATGCCTTATAATATTGATCCGAGAAGGAGTTTTCACTCCAGAAAGGTGATCATTTGTGGGGTACCGGGCTAACTCATTGTGCTAGATGATAGGTGCTATAAAAAGTATATCTTTCCATCCATGGTTGATGATTTGGAGTTGTTTTGAGAACCTTTACTTATTCCATATTCCTTAGACAGGTTTAAGGTTATCAAAAGGGTGAAGGTTGTCTTCTCCCAATTTGATTACCATGAAGAGGTGTGGTGCGATATTTTTCCCTTGACATACGATCATGTGATCTTGAGTGTCGATTGGTTTGCATAATATAAAGTTCCAAATATGCAAAATTGGCCTAATGTTATAAGAGACCGGTGGGGAAATCATCTAATGACGAACATTCTGCCCAAGCCTCAAAGAGAAGTGCTCACCTACTCCAATCTGAATAATTATGAGAGACAAAAGATTGAGATGAGTAAGAGTATGCAAGGTGGTAATCCGAGAGTGGAAAAAGGAGAGGGTATGTGGAGCAAAGTGAGGGGATTGCCACCAAACTGTGCTAATGTTGTTTGTCCTTCTATTTCTAAGGACATTTATGTATGTACCAACATAGCAAGCGAAGGAGAGCAAGGACGAAGAGAAGTTGCTTCCCAAGCTTGTGGAAGACCTTCACACCAAGGTGAAGAAGAACATACTAAAGAACTTCAATGTAAAATAGCTAACTCTTAAACTTTTGTGCATGTGAATGATGATTGTGTGGCTAGTAGCCCATTGCGTGTGAGTAGTAGCTTACCTACATGCGAGTATATTGATTCTTTACTACTTGATGATGTTGTACATGTTGTGTGTGTGCATACACTAGTTGATCCTATTGATGACTGAATTGATTCTTCTTGTAAGATCGATTTATGTCCACCTAGTGTTGAAGCCATTGTATTGAATGAAAGTACATCATCTTGTGAAAATTGCATTGATCAACTTTTGTTTAAAAATTGCCCACCACTTAAGGCTATGTGTGATGTGATTAAAAAATCTCAAGTGGGTGAAGAATGTGAACATATTGGTCAAGGGAATAAGAGTGAACCCGTGAGCTTGTCTTGTGGCATAGATTTTACTGTTTGCTTGGCTTATAGGGATAATCATGTACATGAAACGTCTTTGAAACTTGATAATAAACTTATAGAGAGTGAGCTTGGTTGTTACAAATCTGTCCGCGGGATAGATCCTTCTCTCTTTGGTATAATATCTTGTTTGAAGATAGTTTAATCACTCCTAATGGACCTAGTGGCGAGAATGATGTTGACGGCATATCTTGTCTTGGAGACTATAGCCTATATGTCAACCCACTATGGTGTGAAACATTCCTCCTAAGAATGAAAATCTCTTTTTGAAAGATGAGAGTACTCTTACGGGTAAGGAATGTTTAGTCTTGGAAAGTAATTCTTCTTCTACTTTGCATGACTTTATGGTTGAGAGTACTCATGATGATGATTCGGAAACTAGTAGTGAGTACACTCATGAGGACACCTTAGTAGAAGTTGATTTGAGTGATACCTTTCTCTACTCTCTATTTTCCTTTGATGATATGTATGCCATTGTAGAGAGTATGCCGTGTAGTTAGGGTGAAGATTACGGGAAAGGGGAGTATTGTCTAGACCCGTGTCTGTGGCCTTTTGTTCCATTAGACCCCGGTGCCAAGTGTAGATATGATGATGTCGGCACACCCAACTTGTTGCTTGGTCTACATGACAAGCAAGGTTTGAATTAGGATATTGGTATCCTTCCCTATAATGGAACATCTTTCTTGGGGATTCACAATCCACTTGAGGGACCAACATTGTGCAAGGAAAAGAACTCCAACCAAAGGGAGGGTCTTTAAAGAAGGGGAGCCATGAAAGGTTCCAAGAGAGTTCACCATTGTGTGTTTTCATTATTGACCAAGGTTTTATCACGTGTAGGTCAAGAAGAGAGTTTTCTCTTGAAACTACTTTGGATAAACTCCATTTGTATGATACCCTCTTTCTATATGTGTGTAGAGATGATGTTTTTCATAGCCGACTCCTTTGTACATTTTCCATAGGTTTCTAATACTTAGCGCGAAGGATTCTTTGTTATATTTATAGTATGTACCGCCTTGGAATGATGATGTTATTTATTGTGCTAATTCTAACCCTCATGTCATGAGGATATTGTGCGTGTTTGTTCTTTCTTTGGTCTTACAAGGTTTTGATTTGACATCGAATCCTTTTCAAGAAAGAGAGGATGATACAAGACAAATGACCATCATTGCTCTTGACGACATTATTCGAAGTAAATACATGAAGAGTCAAGCTTTGGTCATATTGAGGGTGCAGGAACATACATAGAAGGGCCAAGTCGAGCACTCCATAGAGCAATTCCGTGTGTGGAAGGTTGCTTGGGACTTGCCTTTGAAGAATACAAGTGTCAAAGTATAAATAAGATCTTTAAACACTCCAAGGCAGACCCTCTATTACACTCCATAGGTGCCCCTCATTAAAGGCATTGTGGTCATTTTTTTCTTGTCTTGTAATAGAATATAAATAGAATATGTTAGGGTTATTTCACTTAGTTTTTGGATGATGAACATGTGAAAGACTTTCTTCTCTCTATGAGAGTGTAACCCCTTTAGAGTAGGGCTTAGAAAAGCCAAGTAGTTATTGTAAGACTTGAAAAAGTCAATATTGTTCTTTTGCTTAGAAACGATGGTTCATAAGGTGAGTTGATTCCCTTAGCGGTCACCGTAAGAAGATGGGTTCTTGATGTTGCGACTTTATGGGTCTTTACGTTTGATATACGTTTTGGTTCTCTTTGTTTCGTAAGATCTTATGTTTTCTTAACTATCCTTTACTTTATTGCATTATTTGTGTGTTTGTATCCTTTTGTTCTTGTCTCGGTTTCTTTGTGTTGTTGTTGCCCGTGTGTTGTTCATTGTGCTCTCGGGTTTGTCTTGAGTTTGTGGACTATTTTTATCTTTCGTATCATTTTGTCCCTCCCAAAGTTCAATTTTATTCATTTTTAGCTCACCTTACCACGTACCCTCACCCATTCTACACTTTCCCCCCAAGGAAATAAATATAACAAATCCTAACAAATTAAATCCCTAATCCCTACTATTCCCTTATCCTAACTAATTTTTACACCTCATCCTAACCATGCTTACCCCACCTACCCATCTACCTTACCCCAACCCTCTCTCACGTGTCCTTTCTATTTCCCCTTTAACAGAATTCCATGAACCACGCCATATAGGCACAACACACAACAACATAAGAAAAAGAGGGGCCCACGCACAATTCACAAAAAAGAGAGGTCATCTCTCACGCACACACCTCACGTGGGGGCCTACAGAGTAACAATATTCCTCTATTTTTGGGAATTCACGGGGATTTTTGGGATCCACTGGAATATATACACACACCGCCTCACATACAATAACACACATAATCATTATCACCTTCACATATTCACTGAAAAAAAATTCTACGATACACATACACATTCTGAGGAGAGGATCATATATACAACAATACACACACAGAGAGCAAAATGCTCAGATCTCACCGGAAAACTTGCGTCTCACTGGAGAGTAACACACACATAGTAACAAAATACGCACCACTCACTAGAAAAATTAGAGAGATAGAGAAACACGGAGGAAACCCGAGAGGGAGAAGAAAGTCGAAAGGGAAGTGAGGATCGGAGCAAAAATAGTTAGAGAGAGAGAGAGATGAACTGAGAAGGGGTAACAATATAAATCCGGTGTTTTGACTATTTTCCCGGCGAACCTTTTCGCCGAATTGGCTTATATGTCATTCTTTTGATCGATTCAAGAAAATTCCTAAATCTCTTTGTTTCTGTTGGTTTTCGGTTCTCTATCGTGTTGATTGGGGTTTTGGATTCGTCTATCCTCGCAGTTTATTTTTTGATATAGGCATCGGGGTGTTCGTGATTAAATTGGGACAGTGTTCGTGATTCGGGTTTCATATTATGAGTTTTCCACTGATTTTAAATCTGTTCAGATCGCCATTTTTCAATACCGAGTTGGATTATGTTCGTGATGCAGGCTTGATTTGAGTTTTTTGGATCCGGTTCCATTTTCTAATCGTGCAATTTGGCATATAAAAACTCATTTGAGGTACAATTCTCTCATCTCTCCCTTTATTTTAATTTTGATGTGATTGTGGATGTGATTCGATATCTTTGTCTATTTGTTTGGATGATTTGGGGGTGATCTTTGATGTTGTTTGCTTTTGAATAATTGTTCGCGATGGTAAATGTGATGACAATATGAGTTTGGGATTGTATTAAACATGAATTGGGGTAGGAATCAAAATTGATAAAGTTGAATGTTGGTTAATTTAACCCATTGGTTGTTGTTTGATTGGAAACGAATGTTAATTTGGACAAATTCGATAGTATCATATCTTAGGTCGGGGATTGATAGGCAAAGTTTAGGTTCAGGTAGGCAAATTTAAGAATTTTGGATAGATGAATGCTTGGAATTTGTGTTGAATGGTTTTGTTTTTTCGCTTTTAGATCAATTGTACCATTTGGCCGGGGAATGCCCCGGGATATCTGTATTGATTCATCTGGGGAATGCCTCGAGGAATTTGTATTCGAAGGAGGTTCGTGAGGAAGGCCCGAGGCATCGGGTAAAACATTGAAGTTTAGTCTAGGATTAGTTTAGAATAAGATTTACATTTCCGCACTTTTTTATTTTGGGACTGTATAATTCGAATCGAACATTATTTTTTGGACTTGTTTTATTTTGATGTGATTTTTTGTTTGGTTTATACGTCTTATAGTGTCTACTAGCCGATATACTCCACGAAGTGACCATGGTCGAACCACGGGATCGAGGGGTGCCTAACACCTTCCCCTCGGTCAACAGAATTCCTTAACCGAAATCTCTGTTCGCAAACTAGTTTAAAGAGTCAAATCGTTTTGAAAAAGAATTTTTTAAATGTGACTTGGTACAGTCGATTTATGCCAAGTGGAGACTCTGTGTTAATTGTAAAACGAATCCTTTTAGAAATAAATCTTCATTTTTGTTACTTTAATAATAAAAATCCTTTCAAACTTAAAATTTAATCTTTTTGGTTTAAAAAAAGGGGTGTGACAACCATTAACAAAATTTATATGATTAGGCTTGACTTCAGTAAACTTAAAGGAATCAATGCAAATTGCTCCTTTAAGGCCCACAAAGATTGCATAATTTCCCAATGTGTGAATCTCCTTCAATTCAACCTTTTTTACATCTATTTCAAACACTTCAAACGCATCACCTGCTTCTTTTCTGAATCACAAAATAATCAATAATGCCCCTGGTAACTCAATGAGGTATCCCCGCTTTCCAAATATTATATTTTTAGAGTGAACAAGCATGTTTGCTTTAACTACAATTGGTTGAGGAATGCTAGGCCCTGGAACCCTCAAAACCCAAATTTTTCCATTATAAGTAACACAATAAAATTGTCCTTTATAGCAAATCATAGAGGTGATTCCACAACAGTGATCAAATCCAACATATGTTCAGTTGAGGTCTCCAGGTCGCCAACAAGATAAATGATCGAAATTTGCAGAATAGGAAACCACCAGTACATAATCTGACGTGACAGAAGGATTGACAGATAAGACAGCTCTGCTTATGTAGTGATACTGCTCTCTTCTTTCACGAGAAGGAAATCTCTTTTCCGCTAAAGCCCCTAATTCTTTTTCGAAGGGAAGTTGTATACAAACACGGGAGAAAAGATGCAACAAATTTATCTCGGTGGTGACAATATTTACGATGCAGATCCATCCCTCTGTTGGATAACATTGTCGCTTTCTAACCTTCGGGAGAAATGCACGTGAAATTTTCTTCCTAAAAAGAGAGTAAAATTCTCAATAATCGTCACTTTTATTAGCCAACATTGACAACGGAAGTTGAGGCGATAAAAAGTCAAAATTAGCCTTAGTTGTTGAATTTCGCCATGAGGTACAAACAACACCAAAAGCAATAAAATCTTCTCACTTTAAGGGGTCGTTTGGTAGAGTGTATAAGATCAATGCAAAATATAGTGTATTAGTAATGCTTGCATTAGTAATACTTGTATTACTTATACTTGTATTAGTTATGCATGTATTATTTCTTATATATTGTTTGGTTTGATGTATAAGAAATAATTCATCTTACATAATTTCTACAAAAGAAATATTTGTTTACAAAAATACCCTTCTTTGATTTTGTACATTTTTTTGCAGCAAATTATTTTTGTCATCTCAAATATAATTAGTATTGTTGAACTAGTATATAGAGGTTTCGGATTAATTGCAAAACCTTCGTCTTTGCGCATGAAATATTATGCCAACAGATTAACATAGTCGAAACAAAAATAAAATATAAGACGTAAAATTAAGAAATAGTCTCATTTTTTCTTAATCTTTTTAAAGACCCTCGAAGTAAAGCAAAAATATGTTACAATTATTTAAGTCAATCATTCATTGTTGTATATTAAAATGGTGGGAAAAAATTATGAAATATTTTGAAAATACTCACTATTGCAAATTAAAATGGCGGGAAAAGGAATGGTGAAATATTTTGAGACGGAAATTGAGGGGTATTAAGGTCATTTAATAAGTTAATGCATGTATTAAAAACTTTGCATTACTAATACATAGAAAATGAGTGGTATTAGTAATAGACACCTTAATACACAATAGAGTATATAACTAATGCCTTTTCCTAAAAATTGTACCAAACAAGATATTCATAATACACACTAATTAATACATGCATTATATTTGTCAATATACTCTCTACCAACCGACTACGTTTTGCAATCAGACCAATTAGGTCCCTAGGTAATTCTGCCCAATTTCTTTTTTCTTTTGTTTCCCAAGGTATCCCTAGCCCGACAGGCCAAGGACTAATCCTCCGCAGATCTGAGCTCCATTTAAGGATTTGCCGCTGGTCAATTGGTTGCTGCATGCACAAGGCGGAAATCGAACCTCCGACACTTGCTTAAATGACCTAGTGAGCTAACCACTAGGCCAACCAAGCTTGGTTAATTCTGCCCAGTTTACCGCCATATAACTCTAAGAAAAAGAGAAGCTTTATAATTTGTCAACTATTTTTTTTTTGACAAACATTTAATTATATATATAGGTTGTAAATTTATTCCTATACGGATTTGGAATTAAACAAAAGTTCAAATTATATATATAGGTTGTAAATATATTCCTATAAAGATTTGGAATGCAACAAACCTAAATATTTCCATGTAAGTTCGACATATTAGCTGGACATCTTTACGATTTGTTATATGAAAAAATAACATAAATATACACCTTAATTTACCATAGTTACATAAATTTACACCCTTACAAAGTAATTAGAAAAATCTCAACTAATTTTATATTTTCGTTAGATGTATTGGGAGCTAATTATGTATCTCGACAGATCCAAAATCGAAATTTTCACGAATTATGCTAAATATCTAAATTTTCTTTAACTAAGCTCTAAACTGTTGGAATTTATGTTGTTTGCTACAGTAGACGTAACATGTTAAGTTAGTTGGCAAAACTGATGTGTAGATACAAGTCCTATTTAATATTGGTATCTTTTAGTCAAGACGTAAAAGGTGAGGTATGTATACGTTCTACCCTCCCTATCTGGCGGAATAATAGAGACCGAAATATTATTTTCCCGAATCAATAATATAGAGCAAAATATTATATATTTTTTACTATTTTTTTTTGGATTGGAATATATATGCATCATTTTTTATATAGATATATCAAAATCACAAAGTCGAGGGTTATATTTTGCCTCTTCTCCAAGAAATAGGACACAAAGTCGATACGATAAATATCTAAAATCTCATTTGCAAAACGAGTGTGATTCTTATTTGTTTGGCTAAAAAAATCTTATTATCAAAGAAAGAAATATATGAAATAGAATAACACATACCTACTCCACCATCGTTATCAATGTTGATGCAATTGTAGTTGAGATCTTTAGGTCGACAACAATCCAAATAATTATAATTTGTTTAGCAGAAAATCACTAGTACAAAATGAGCATAATTTTTATCTTTATTATAAAAACTTTATTAAAAAAATAAATGAAACAAAAGAATACATACCTAAAAACAACTTCAAACACCACTAAACTACAAAAATGCTATAATACATCAACTTTGATAGACATACACACAACTTAAAATAGCAATTCTATGTATTTATTTTTAAAAGCATATCAGAGATAACAACAATGATATCATTAAGCAAAACCAAAATATAATTATCATTTGTAAGAGGGGAAGACAAATTAGCTAATTTGAAGGATTCTTCACAATAAATAATATCCAAATTTGCATCTTTAGCATAATATCCCAAATCCCAAAATTGTTTGTATTCCAAATATAATTTTGCTTGTTCTAGAAAAGCCATTGCATCTTCATAATTAATTGAACAATTCCCATAAATATTTCTCAAATTTGAACATTTTTCCTTCAATTTAAGTGAATTAACCTTGTCATTGGTAACATTAATATGGGAAATTGTCAAATTAATGGCTATATTCTCAAGAGTGAACAAATTTGCTTTTTAAAATTTTGGATTTGACCCCAAAATCTCTTCACAAAATGTTTGATTCTTGATTTGTTTACAAACATTTGGAATAAAATTTCCAAATGAAAAGCCAATTAGAAAAAAATAGGTCGAAGAACAAGATTAGTAGTGATAGTTTAGAAAATGAGGACATTTTTTTTTCTCTTTGGAGTGTGTTTTTCATTGAAAAAAAAAAATGTTTGTGTTGTGTAAATTTAATTAGGAAAAAAATCTAAATATACCTCCTTAGATTATAAATTGTAACTCATAGCAAGACTTCTTAAATTGCAACTAATAACAAGTTTTTAAAAAATAAAATAATAAAAAATTTAAAACAAACAAAATTAAGAATAAAACGTTTTTTATATGCTAATTAAAAAACTTCCATTTTAGTAGGAGTTAGTTATTATGTGGGCTAAAATTATGGAACCTATTAATGTGTATGCTTTTTTTTATTTCTTAAATTATATTTATATTCATTTTTTAAAAAGAAAAACAAATACTTTTTCTTTTTTCATAATTCATTCTTACTCAATCTCTATTTTAATTTCTAATTCATGAATTTTGAATTCACAATAGAATTGGTGATAGTAAATATTATATGTTAATAATTTATTTTTAATTTGTGAATTATATACAACCTATTATTCATGTATTATTTTATACAATTAAGCTAAAATTAATTTATATATAACAAAGACCTATTTTAAATGATTTTTTATTTTTGGGGTCTCAATTTATGAAATTGGTATATAAGATTCTATATAAATGATATATCTTATAACTATTTATAGTGTATGAAAATGGTACATAATATGATATCCACGAATTAGTTTAGTAAATTTTATTAAAGTCATTTTGTACTCATGTCATATTTAAGATTTTTTTTTCTTTGGGGAGGTGGGGGTGGGGGGTTCTCAATGTATGCAATTGACATTAAAATTGGTATTGATGAAGTTTTGTATATGTCACATTTGTATGAAATGAGTTTTATGAATGTGACAATTGATACGAAAAATGGTGTTGTATATTACATAACTTTTTTAGTGTATGTAATGGATATTTAATGAAAAAATGTCACTGTAATATTGAAAATAAACTAACCGATAATTTTTTGGTATCAAATAACTTTTTCTTGCAATAAAAAAGATAATTTGTATTAGCCATGGTTGATATTGGTGTTGATTCAGTATATTAATTTTGCTTTATGGTATCAGTATAGTTCAATAGTTATACAAAAATATAGTTACAACTTGCAATAAACAATCTAAAAAATACATATAAATATAATTTTCACATATAATAAAACTAAATCTATTAACTGGGTCGGGATTTTAATTGATAAAGTGTTACATTTCTTTACAATGTTGTACTTCCCCATTTTTTATTTTTTCTATTGAATACTTTATTTGGCAAAGTTAATTCTCAAAGTATGTGTCATATTTTTTTTTTTTAAAAAAAAAGATCCGAAAAGAATTTTTTTTAAAAAAAAACTTTTTAAACTTTATTTTATTATTATTTATTGAAAGTCACTGTTGTGATAAAAGATGAAATCTATGAATAATGGAAGGAGAATTGAGGGAATAATGTGTATCAATGTAGAAATATTTTACCAAATTTAACTTTTTAATTTATGAACAAATTTTGTTACTTTAATGATAAAGTTAAAAAAAAGTATAAATAAAGATAATTATTGAAACCAAAATTTATTCTTAACATAATTATCCATAGAGTTAATGAGGAGAGATAAAATATTAAAGACTAAAAAATAGGAGATGATAACAAACACTTATTTAATAATTTTTTTTTTAAAATTGCTATAACTTGCAATTAAATCTTTAATTCAATAATTATGTAAAAGTGTTGCTATAACTTGCAATAAACAATCTAATAACTATATACAAGATAATTTTCACAATTTATATTGTATAATTTTTTTTTTTCCTTTTGAGTTGAAGAATTTGTGATTGTTGCAATCTGCAATAATTAATTTTCTTTAAATATTGTATAACTAGAATACTATGTGTTGCTTAATTTGTTCTTTTATCTCTTCTCAAGAAGAATACAATGTACACAATGTTTTTCTTTTCGTGAATCCAATTGGTTAATTTCATGGTTACCATCTAAAGTATGAAAATTTGGACTTTAATAACCTTGTAAAGTTTTAATTGCAACTCAAACACCTCCTAGGTCGTCCCCCAATTTTTTCTTAATTATTAACGTTCCTAATTATATCATTATTACAAGAGGGAGTTGCTCGTACAGAAAGTACCCCTACTTTCAACTCCAAAGTTACGAGTTTGAGTCATCAAAGAAGCAAAAGGATGGAACCTCCTAAAGAGGGGTAAAGAAAACTACGAGTAAACGAATAGAGTAAGTAAAACCAACATGGATTGTGCTGTAGTGATAAGATTATTCCACCGTTAATCAGAGGTCTCGAATTTGAGTTATGGGTATGAAGAAAATCATGTTGGAAGCATTATTCCCCAGAATAGGCCCTGCAATGCGCGATCTGAATTAGTCAAAATTAGTCGAGATTCTAATATGAGTACCGAATACGGGGTGAAAAATCAAAAAGAAGAATAGCGTAAGTAATAATGATTTTTTCAAATCTATTATATCCAAGACAAAAACAATATTTTTATTTGTAAAATTAAATTCTTTAAAAAATATAAAATTTTAAAAATTACTATAAATAACCCACCAAAACAAATTATATAGGATAGAGATTAGTGGATGGTTATAAATAAAATAGAATAATTAGTGGTGAAGAAACCTTTACCAAAAAGGAATTAGCCATATTTTCTAGGCTTATCCGTCGGTTATTAGCTCCTATATAAACACCTTTTCCAATCCTCCTCTTTTCATTCTTCTCTTTGTATTTATTATTATAATTTTGTTTTACAAAAAAAGCTCTCTATTCTTTCCTTTCAATTCCCAAAAATACGTTCAAGGTACAAATTTTATCTCTTTTAATTCTCTTTATATTGTTAATTATAATTTTAATCTGTTTGTTTTTATCATGTTTGTATTTTGATCCATATGTTCATGTGTTATGTTGTGTTACTTGATTGAATTTAACCAAAGTGATTTTTTGATTGTGTGAGAATATGTGTTGACAAGCGTTTTGGTATTTGATTTTTGAATTTCATATCTGAATTAATTATTTATTTTTATTTTTTAAAACATAGTTTTATATCTGAACTATTCACCAATTATTTTTTCAAACATGCATCAATTGTTTATTTTTTATTTAAAAATATCACCTATCGTTCACAATTGATAGAATAGTCGGTGATAGTTTATGAAGGAAATTCCTATACCTGAGTGTTCATATATAAAACTCATAAAATTTAGATACTGAGGTGTGTTTATTACAAAAGGATTTTGGGGTCGTGAGTGTGTTGATAGGGTGTTTTTCTAAATATTATATCATTTTTTTTTATATATAATTGTACTTAATCTGCATAGGATATTTAATGGATGCCGGTGCACCACAAAATTGCACATAGATCCCCTCCTAACCCCAGGGCCTTCGAACCTTTAGAAAAATATTCTTTTTGAATGTGTCGTGGAACTTTGAGGAGCGATCGGACTAGTGATTTGCGCTATTGTCGGCCCGAAATCATTTTCAAGGCTCTGATAATCATGCGGGTAAATACGTACACCTCATGATCACATGATATCTACTTTACCAGTTTCGTCAGGGTTTTTTTAACTTGTTTCACTCCAAATCACATACATGAGGGCACCTTAGTAGAAGTCGACTTGAGTGATACCTTTCTCTAATTTCTATTTGCTCTGGATAATATGTATGCTATTATAGAGAGTATGCCATTTATTTTGGGTGGAGACCGAGTATCTTTCCGGCAATGTCGACTACTGCCGGAGGGGATTCGGCTGCTGAAGAGAGGAAAGAGTTAGAAGAGATAGCAAGGATGAGGAAGGGAAGGAAAAATTGGTTGATCTTCATTTTGAGCTTGTGCTTGTGAATAGATTGAAGGTTTAATTGGGCTTTTATAGCTGAGGGAATTCAAGAAATGCACGCCTTCGAACCTTTAGAAAAATATTCTATTGAGATATGTCACGTCATCCTGCACTCGAGAAATACACTACTTGATTTAGGTAATATTTTTGCTTAATCTTTTTATTTTTTCAATAGTATGGGAGTCTGGATGATCACAGTGTCACTGGGTGATTTGAAGTATCTCCAAATCTATGCTTCTCTTTCACTTGTACAATGTGGTGGTTGTATTAGTTCAAACAGTTCTTGTGATTAGAAGCTTAGCCTTGTTGTATGTATGCTCGGACTCGTCAAATATGTCAATGGGTGCGTGTTGGATTCGCCAAAAAAATAGTGTATTTTTGAAGAATCCGGCATGGGTGCGGCATCGAAAGTGAAGAGTGCATATATCTGTAGTATTCTTATGTTATCTGGCATTGTTACTTATTTGCAAAAGATGTGCAAAAGATGTCATTGTACTTATTTGCTATGTTGCTCACTCTTAAAAAATGTAGCGGGGTACGTGTTGGGTTCTTCAAATGTAATGTATTCTTGGAGAATCCGACATGAATGCGACATCGAAAGTGAAGAGTTCACGCAATTTAGCTTATTTGTAAAAGATGAAATGATTGTTTTCTGTTATGTCTAATGACCCTTTTTGATGTAATTTCAGATGCAAATCTTTGTAAAGACCCTCACTGGCAAGACCATTACACTTGAGGTTGAGAGTTCGGACACTATCGATAATGTCAAGGCTAAGATTCAGGATAAGGAAGGTATCCCTCCTGACCAGCAGAGGTTGATCTTTGCTGGAAAGCAGCTAGAGGATGGTCGAACTCTTGCCGACTACAACATCCAGAAGGAGTCCACCCTCCATCTTGTCCTCCGTCTTCGTGGTGGGATGCAGATCTTTGTTAAGACCTTAACCGGTAAGACTATCACTCTTGAGGTTGAAAGCTCTGATACCATTGATAATGTTAAGGCAAAGATCCAGGACAAGGAAGGCATCCCTCCAGATCAGCAGAGGTTGATCTTTGCAGGAAAGCAGCTTGAGGATGGACGAACGCTGGCCGACTACAACATCCAAAAGGAGTCCACCCTCCACCTCGTTCTTCGTCTACGTGGTGGCATGCAGATCTTTGTCAAGACATTGACAGGGAAAACCATCACCTTGGAGGTCGAGAGTTCTGATACAATTGATAACGTGAAGGCGAAGATCCAAGATAAAGAGGGGATTCCACCAGATCAGCAGCGATTGATCTTTGCTGGTAAGCAACTCGAGGATGGGAGGACGCTTGCTGATTACAATATCCAGAAGGAGTCCACGCTACATTTGGTGCTGCGATTGAGGGGAGGTATGCAGATATTCGTCAAGACTCTAACCGGGAAGACAATCACTTTGGAGGTGGAGAGCTCGGATACCATTGATAACGTGAAAGCAAAGATTCAAGACAAGGAAGGTATTCCACCAGACCAGCAGAGGCTGATTTTTGCTGGTAAGCAGCTGGAGGATGGCCGAACGCTTGCTGATTATAACATCCAGAAAGAATCTACCCTTCACCTTGTGCTTCGCCTCCGCGGTGGCTGTTGACAAGTTCATTCCATGCTCGCTTTGATCTGTTGCTTTAACGTTGGCATCTTTTCGTTGAGCAATCTTTTAGACTTATATGTTTGTTATAATTCTGGTAGACTCTTTTAAGACTTGTGTGATATGTGCCTTATAATGGCATTGGTTATGTTTACACTTCTCATATATGAGAAAGAGTTGTAACTTCTAACTTTTTTGTGTGGTTTTTAAATAACTAATTCTGGATTTAGATACTGAATGAACAAGAGTTCGTTGGAGAGAAGGTCGAAGGACCATTCGATTCATTAAGGGGCATAGCGGCGCCCTTGCCTGGGTCCATTTTCGGACCTAGCAGCAGATGGGCGAGCCATGCCTAAATTCAAACCGGACCAGACTCTTCTTTGTTTGAGCTGCTCCCAGGCACGCAAACCGAAGATCTTGTCCTGGACAAGTACGTAGAGATCTTCGTGGGACTGTGGAGGGAGTCTCAATCTATCTTTTCTAGGATTCCTTATCACGTCACACATGGAGATCTTTCCGTTGATAGTTCAGAGGGAGAACACTCCCACTATGGAGAGAACTTCTCGTCATTAGATCAAACATCATAGTCGTTCAACGATCATAGTCGTTCAAGTATATCTTCAATGAGTATTCTCCATATATTTTGAATGGTGAGTTATTTTTTTATTAGAGAAATTAATATGTTGTACAATAATAATTGTCCTAATTTAAAAGAATATATTAAAGAAGGAGAATAATATATAAATAACTTCTCATATATGCTTCGGTTGAAGTCATGTCTGTTTCTGTTTCATGCTACATCAACTTCTCTGATTCAAACTCTTGTTTCAATGATTTGAGTCGTTCAAAGTAAATCAATGTTTTCCTGGTGAAATTAAACATCATAGACAAAGCATCAATCGCTACTAACCACTATTGTCAGCTGCTCCCACACTTATTACCTCAATTATTCTAATTATATCCCACCATCGTCAGCACCACCATCATCATTATCCTCTACCAATCAACTCATCTATCACAACTACCACCGCTAACTACCACTAATACATCATCAATCTTCATACATTCTTCGACCACCACCACCACTATTGTCACTAATGTCGCCATCTCTACAACCACTACCATTACTACAATCTATTTCTACTATCGACCATCTCCACCATCACAACTAACAACGGTTTCAACTAACACCAACACATCATCAGCCATCATGCATTCATTTTTCAGCCATCACAATCAACACCTCCAACTAATTATAACAGCAACCAACTTCACATCATGACCACCATCACTACCACCAATCGCACCATTATAACAATTTTTACAATACCAACTATCACAACTATCACCATCAATATTACTAATAACTACTCAATCATTGCCACCACAACTACCATTACAAACTCTTTCCATTATCACTAATAAACATAAATATTTCTTTTCAATCAAATAATTATTTTATTGTATTAAACTACATATTTTTCTAATGTATAATTAATTTTTTATTCAAATTGTATTTTTAATTATATATACAAATAATTTTTATTACATATTTAGTTGTTGAAAAACAAACAATTTTAATCATTCAATTTTCAAATCTAAATACAACATCTTAAGCATTAAGATGTACATTCGGATTCAGACATCTGAATCTTAATAAAAACAAATAAAGCATTAGTCCGTTAGGATCAGCCGCCTTTTAGTGTCAAGTGTTAAGATTATTGGTGACGAGATTCTTGAATTTATTTGTCAATCCTTAGAGAAAAAGTTATGACACTTTTACTGGAATGCAACAATATAATTCCATATTATGTGATGACATTACACTACATGCGTTTGAATCAAAATTTAGTTGCCAATGAAATGAAATATTATAAATTATGTATAAATAATTAATTGGTCAAATCATTTCTCTGCACGACGCGTCCATGAAATGGGTATCGAACATGCATGCTTTACCTTACAATAGATATACCACAAAAGAAATATACGATCAATGATAACACACACACAAAAAAATCTCAGAAGATATTTCATAAAATTGAAACTATACAAAAAAAGAAAGTGCTAGTTGAATTTCAATGGCTCCAGCATCAAATTTTCAATAATATAATACATTATTCTAATCAATTTTCCATTGTATTACAAAGAACAAGTATATGAGCAATAACTCTTATGGTATCACCAAAAGTACTCAACTCATTATTTTGTTGTGTAATTGGAGAAGTCATTGTATCGAAAGTCCTAAATAGGCCGACAGGAAATATTTTGGTCGTATAAGTGCCTATTCATCTGCGCTAGATAACTTAGCATTCAACCAAGTGCATCATTCAATATTTTTTGCAGGATGGGGGCTAGAACCTGGCTCGTGGTTGAGGAAACATAATGCAATTGTACAATTACATTTCCGAAAAATGCTAAGATGCGTATCAAACCCGGCCAGGTGAACCCACTCGTGCAACCCAAATCAACCGGTGGAACCACTTTAACTTTGTTGCTAGGGGTGCCAATAGAGATGAAATATTCCCTTTTAAGATACATATACATACACACACATGTATATACATACCTTTTTTTCTCGATTACTGGGTGTAAGGACATATATATACGCCTCTACACAGAACTTGAGATCAAATAACTTGTTGCATTAAACATATTGAATTGTTAAAATTATAGGTTCAGATATAATAATCTTTGAGATTCAAATGTTATGAGTTCACATGAATGTGTAGGCAAAAAGGTTATGGTAATTCTAGACACAGAGCTGATACAATAACATCATCAAAATGAAAAGAATTAGACGGAATACATATACAAGCCCCTGACCTATTTCACTTTTTTCATATAGGCGCCTCCATTAAGCCATGTACCTAGTGAACTCTTGGCTCCTTCATAAATGGTTTTAATTAAGCACAATTGTCCGATGTGGCACTTTGCGTGTACTCACATCTGTGAGGCGCGTGAAATGTAAATGGACCAGCTTATGTGGCACCCAACGGATCTTTTATACCCAATTTCTTTCAAAAAATCCTAATTCCCTCTTTCTTCCTCTATTCTTAATATCCACCATTTTTGTCTTAAATTCTCCTTCTCCTCTTAAATTTCTTTTCCATCTTTTCTCTTGCTCCGCCTAAATTCTCATACTCTTATTAATTTCTTCTTCTTACTCATTTTTAGAAATAATGTCCAATTCATCTTTATCATTGTCTTCATCTTCTTCAATTGCAAAAGGAGTATGTTTATGTGGGTCAAAGCTGAAATTAAGACCTCATGGACACAACTCAACACTGGTCGGAGATTCTTTTGCTGCAAAACTTTAAAGGTATTCATCTTTTGCTGCTTCATTGGATGAAATGCAATTACTTCGATTGGTGGATACAATTTTTTAGTTTAATTTTTTCTTTAAACTTGTAGGCGAGAGGTGGATGCAAGTACTTCGATTGATATGATGAAGAAATGCCTCCTCAAGCAAAGAGGGTGATGTGAGGTTTATTGAAAAAAGTCAAATCATTTCAATAAGAGAGGAATCGATCAAGAAAATTTAAAGTGATATGTGTTGGTGCAATAGTGATTTTGGCTACATGGAATTTCTTCAAGAAATGTTCTTAGATTTTGGCAAATATTGGCTTAGGTTTCTTATATATGAGATTGTTTTGATTTGGCTAATTCTGAAATAAATTACTTGTATGGGACTTTTTGCTTTGGCTTTCCTGTTGTAGTAGGTTTGTTGTGTATGAAACAATTAAGAAGGAATGAAGATAAGTTGTGAAATGTTACTCTACTATGTTTTGATTTTGCTTTTCTGTTGTAATTGATTTAGTTAGGTTACTGTACTCTATTTTTTTGGAGTTCAAATGATTCATTTAAATGATTCAAAGCGGTCAAATGTTTCACACAAAATGAACCACCATTCAATAATTATATAAAGCACAAGAACAGAAGTGCAACTTATTGATGTTTTAAAAACAACAATCTACCATTCAACTGCTCAAAATAAGCTTCAACCATACATTAAGTATTCATCAAAAACTAATCTAAAATAGACAACAAAATATAGTTCAGAATCTTCAAAAACCCAATAAAATACCAAAGTATCCATACAACTAATCACCAAAATATACATTTTACTAAAAACACAATTAATTCAACAACTTCATATTTCTCCTGGTACACTAGAACTTTCAAGTTGTTTTCTTTTTGACTAACTTATATGCTGCAATTGAGAAATTGTGACAACATTCTTTCCCTTCCACTTTATTCCTCGAGTCTTATAACCAATATCAATATTTTTTTGAGTTGCATCTTTGTAAACACCCATAATGACAACTTTTTCACCTCTAGTTTTAGGCTACATAAAATGAAGTAAAATTAGCTTTGTCAAAAGATAATTAAGAGTTATATGAAGTTGTAATTCATACTTACATTTAATGTTTATCTACTACTCATTTGATCAGTGTAGATACCAAATCCTACAGTCTTAGACCTTTTTTGTCCTACTGATGATGTTGATGCTCCAATGGTTCTTTTTCCCTAAGTTGGTGATCAAATACACTTTCTTTTTCTCTATCTCTGCCAGTGCCTCTTCCAGTTCCTTTGCCTTTGCCAGCTCCCCTAACTTTGTCAGTGTCTCTACCTCTACCTCTACCTCTTCCAGCTGGCTGCACTCTTATAACAGTTGAGGTATCAACACATATAGAACTGTTGAAGCTTGGTAGCTGGATGAATCTTGGTGGAATGCTGGAGCTTGGTGGCATGCTAGAACTTGTTGCCTGGTTAGAGCTTCCATGTAATCCCATTCCATCCTAACAATAAATGATATTAAATATATAGTATAAATATCAGAATTTAATTACTAAATTAAAAAATATGAGTGCATTACCTGAGCTTTACAGAGAGTTCTGTTATGACCAATTTGATGACATTTGGAGCAAGAAATTTTCAGCGCCTTTGATACAAGAATAATCACGGATATGGTGCAAGTTGGTCTCGAGACTTGGTGTGTGCAATTGAAGTGTAGAAAAGGCCCAAAACACACCAAAATCAGCCCATAACTTACACTTGATGGGCAGCCCACTCTTTGAAGTCCCTTTTGGTTATTTTAACTTATATATTGTAATATCTATATAAAGAACAATATAGGGTTTTATTTACTTAGTTTATGAATGGAGTTGTAATCACTTGTGTTTGTATTTGCCTGGAAATATTGATGCTTGGAAGGTGAATTCTGATCTGTGTATTTGTAAGAGATAGGTTTATTGTTGTGTGTAGTGTTAAGGATCGAAGAGTTACCATTCTTGGGTTCTTAACATTATACCTTCATGTGGTCTATCTATCTATCCTTTTTCTTTTGTAATCTTGTATCCATTTTGTATCTTGTATTGTGAACCCTTTTTTTTTGTTGTTCTTCTCATTGTTGTTTCATCTTGTGTTGTTAACTTAGTTTGTTGTTGTCTTCAAAAGGTGTCAAACACCTAGTTATATTGTCCTTCTTGTATTTCATTCTTGAATCCGAGAGTGGTCTTCAAAAGGGTCCTCGATTCTTTAAATTAGTGGACTATTTTTTGAGTGTGTTTGGACTGTTTTGAGCCAATTCCGTGTTTTCCTTGGTTTTCTTGTATCATTTGGTATCAAAGTCATCTTTGATTTTGTTCTTACAATACCAATCTTGGGCTTTCTTGCTAAGAGAAAAAGACATGTTCTTGAGCTTGAGATCTTGGCCGAGAAGTTGAACTTATTGTTGTTGTATCTTGGCCGAATGTTGTGTTTCTAGGTCTAAGATTTATTTTTATTGTGTTGTTGTTTCAAGTGTTAGTATTCTTTTCCATTAACACTTTGAGTTGATCTAGATTTGAGCTTTAAAAAAATTGATGTTGTTGTTGTGAACAAGACCATGGTCGTCTGTTAAAGTTGTTGTTCTTGGACGTGTGGACTTGTTGTTATAGTCTTAGTTGGACGTTTTTGGTGTTGTCTTTGCTCTTTATAAAGTTGTTGTTGAGTTCTTGGCATTCATCACAACCTTCACCCTTGCTAAAACCAAAATACAACACCAAAAAGAGCCTTGGCCGTGTGTTGACACTAATGTGAGTTGATGTTTGCTGTGGGGTGGAAATTGTTTTTATTTTGTTGATGTGTTCTTGAAGGTTGTTGTGGTATTCGTCTTGTTCTTCATCTCATCTTACAACTTAAGACAACCAAAAGTGTAACATAGATTCAAAAAGGTGAAATTATAAGTTGTAAAGTTGTTTGTGAGAAGACTTGAGCCATCACTTTCTTGACTTGACATCTACTTTTCAACCACTTTCCTTATTTCAAGGGACCTTGTTTTGTGGGAATTGTACAAAGTCAAGTCTTGCCTTTTGAAGATTAGACTTAAAGGAGATTTAAGACATACTTTCCCTCCAAAATCAATTGTTTCCATTACATAGTAACTAAAGTTTGTAAACTTCAACTAGTGACTAATTGTGGGGCCATGTCCAATGGTATGCTGCCACGTCACCCAAATTACTGTTCACACCAAAATTTTAAGCTCAAAATTTGATCGTCTATTTTCACTGTGTTGTTTCTTTAGTTTCGTTTGTTAATTCCATCACTAACTTACAAACTAGTACTAGATTGTAAGTTAGTTTTGAAACCGTCCTTCGTGTATATGTTCCTTTGTGTGTCTTATTATTTTGAGTCATTGTAATACTTGGTCCACCTCTAGATGCCTTACGGAGTACAAGCAAGGTTACGACACTTGTGAGATAAAAGTGTGAAAAAACCAAGAGGCAAAACAATAGAGAGGAAGTGTGAGGACCATTCTTGTACAACTAACTTATTTGTTGTTTTGTAGGTAACTTCTTGGCCATAATGGAAACCATTTTCGCCCTACTTGATGCTTTGTCCCGAGACCTTGCTAGGGCAAATACGGGTCTTGAAAAAATTGACTCGGATGTGGTAACTGTGAGTGAGAGATTGGATCGAATAGAGAGTCAAAGGAACTCTCATGCTTTTACTCCCAAAACTTTACTTCCAATAACCAATCCTCCAAGACCACCACATAATGCCACACGCCAAGCTCCAAATAGCCCTCAAAACCGAGAATAAGATAGACCACTTACCCCAAAAGTTGATCAAGTCCAACAAGGAGGACTTGGAAGCCAATTTCCTCCCATCCAAGCTCCACAACCGAAGCTCCACATCACTAAATCGAGTCTCTTAACCAAAACTTCTCTTTCCAAAAATTGACACATCCAAGAAGAGGAACATAGTAGAGAGAGACATGGAGGATATGGAGTCTATGAAAATGCTTATATGATAGAAGGAGACTTGAGTCGGATGAGATTGAAGGACAATCTCAAGAGGGAGAGGAATCCTAGGGTCAAAATGAAGATGTTGGATCCGAGACTTGTTGTCATTATGCTCTCAGGTTTGGCTAGCTTGTGGACTATTTTTGTGCATTTCTTATGGGCTGTTTTTAACTTGTATTTGATACGTACCTTGTTATTATTGAGATATCGGGCTCTTCATGTTTTACGGACTATTTTGAGTGGTTTCTTTTGAAGTGGCCAATTGAACGAGATGAAGCCATGAATTGTGGGCAAATTCCTCTCAAGATGGAGAGAATGATACAAGAATAATCACGCATATGGTGCGCATTGGTCCCGAGACTTAGTGTGTGCAATTGAAGTGTAGAAGAGTCCCAAAACACACCAAAATCAGCCCATAACTTACACTTGATGGGCAACCCACTCTTTGAAGGCCTTTTTGGTCATTTTAACTTATATCTTGTAATAGCTATATAAGGAACAATGTAGGGTTTTATTTACTTAGTTTATGAATGAAGTTGTAAGTATTACAAGACAAAGAAACACAAGTCCTCTTTCCTTGAGGCACCCAAAACCGAAATTAGGGCTTAGACAAGTGTAGAATCACTTGTGTTTGCATTTGCTTGGAAACATTGATGCTTGAGAGGTGGATTCCGATCTTGTGTCTTTGTAAGAGATAGGTTTATTGTTGTGTGTAGTGTTAAGGGTACAAGAGTTACCATTCTTGGGTTCTTAACATTATACCTTCATGTGGTCTATCTATCTATCCTTTTTCTTTTGTAATCTTGTATCCGTTTTGTATCTTGTATTGTGAAGCCATTTTTGTTGTTGTTGTTGTTCTCACTGTTGTTTCATCTTGTGTTGTTAACTTAGTTTTTTGTTTGTTGCAAAAGGTGTCAAACACCTAGTTATATTGTCCTTCTTGTATTTCATTATTGAATCCGAAAGTGATTTTCAAAAGGATCCTCGATTCTTTGAATTAGTGAAATGTTTTTGGAGTATGTTTGAACTGTTTTGAGCCAATTCCGTTTGTTTCTTAGTTTTCTTGTATCACCTTTCCTGGATAGCTTTCCATACTTTTTCTTAGGCTCATTCTTCCATTTTTTCTATTCTTTCCTGGTCTGCCAATCATTGGTCTAGGCTCAGGAGGACCAATCATTACACCACTTGTGTTAGGCCACATTTTCATATTAGGTATTGTCAAAAGAAAGTAGTCATATGCCTTCAAGAATGTATCTTTCTTATACTACTCTTCCACATAAAATTCAGGCTCTATACCTTTATGCTGATAAGCCAATACAATATGTTGACATGGTATGCCTCTCAATTGCAAGCTTCTACAAGTGCAGGTCCTTGCCCTAATATCAACTATATGCCTATAAGGACCATCTAAAATTTCATACCCAATCTGTCTATTGAACCTAACTGTGCAATTTCTAGCCATATCTTTGTTTTCTTCAAGTACTAGCAAAGCCATAGGAGAGATGTCTGAAATCCAGGTATCAACAAACTTCCTCATTTCAACATTTTTATCTATTATATTATGTCTAATCTCTTCTAACATACTGATTACAAATTTATGTCTAGCAGTTAAAATTCATGAATTAAATGTCTCACACATATTATTCTCAACAATATCACATTTTGAATGCTCCCTAAAATATGCCCTGCACCATGATTTTTTTTCATAATGTAATAAGTCCTCACAAATATCCTTACCAAGTTAACTGAGTTTGCCCATCTTATCCAAGAACTTCACTTTAAGACTGGATTTAGCACATCTCTAAAATTGTTTTCTTGTTTCTTCTCCTCTCCAGGTCTGATGTCAATTGGACCAGATGCATCTTGCACACCACCTCATTTCACAATCTAGTAGCAACTTAAGTATAGTAGGTACAAGATCCTATATCAACATAAATACAAAATCAAAACACAAAATATATGAACATGGACTGTATAGTAAATAAATAAGAGATCAAAATTAAAGTATAAGAATTAGACTAACCTTTTGCATATCTGACATGACAGTCAGTCCCTGTCCAGTGCCTAGTTCAAATCTTGAATCAAGTGGTTAATGAAGAAACTCCAGCTATGTTTTGTCTCTTGATCAACCACTGGTCAGGCTATTGGATACATTTGATTACTTTCATTTCTCCCAACTGCAACTAACAATTCACCCTTGCAAAAACCTTTCAAAAAACAACCATCTAAATCAATAATTTTTTTGCACCCTTCCAGCCAACCTCTCTTTAATTCATCAAAGCACAAATAAAAATAAACAAATAGATTTTTTTCAGGTTGAGACTCTCTATCTATCTTCTCCCAACAAGAACGACTAGGATTAGTATGTTTTATCATGTCTGCATAGTCACACAACCTTGAAAATTCCATCTTTCAATCACCCAAGAATTCTTTAATGACTCTATGCTTTGCTCTGCTACAGACAGTTTTTCTCACATACAAACCCAACTTTTTTCTCATCAATTGTTGAATTTCCCTCAGTTTTATATAAGGTTGTAAAGTTATTTCATCCTTGAACTTACTTGCAATAAACTTAGATGTGCACAACTTATTTTTTTATAGTAGTAGTGCATACATGTACAGGATAGTAGTGCTTGACAACAAAGTCACCAAAATGCTTATCAATACTAGCAAACAACAACCATTTACATTTTTTGTCCTCATACCTAACTCTAACTCTATGTTTCTTATTAGGATGAAGCTTCAATCTAACTTTGTATTAAACAACATACTCTGCCACAACCTTTCTAAATTGCTTACCATTTTCAAATATCATACCAAGCTCAAATATATCTACAACACAATCAAGATCAAATCTTACCTTTTTACTTTTCCTTCTTGTTGGTAAATCAACACCCCTGACAGCTTCAGGTTCCAGTTCATCACCACTGTCATCACTATCAAGTTCTGAGATATGTATATACTACTTATCTCCCCCTAATATCTAGCAGCCTTATTCCTTTAATATTTTCAAATCCCCTATCAAGACCTGCTGATCCAAGTTTTATTTCCTCATTTTGGACAGGTTTCTTTTTTTTCCACATAGCTTCTCCTTTCATTTCTAAAAGTTCTTAACTCTTTATCAATCTCAAAATTATCATCTTCTGGTATATTAAACTCTTGAGAATTAGCACTACTATCAAGATCTGTTTCAGCCTCTTCTAGATATGAGAGTTCATCTGCACCAAATTCTACATCTATGTTGTCAGTTTGGGTAGGTTTCTCATGTAACCCTTCAAAATTAATATCATGAACTGTTGATATGTTCTCACCCACATTACTATTTTCACCAACCACATTACTACTTTGATCACCTACTGGACCACAAAGAAAAGCAGATGGGACCCCATCTTCTACTACTTCTAACTTATCCACAACATGGTTCACATACAAGTCTAAAAAGTCCCCATATTTTAGGTCTTCAACAAGACTTACCAAAGTCAAGTCATTTTCTACTTTAATAAAGACTTTCTTTATAGGGTCTTTAAAGTAGAACCCACCAACAGTCACATACCCAAACTCTTTAGTATAATAAAGCAACTCGAATATAGAAAAGTGGTCTTTGTCCATACTTATATATCCCACCTCACTTTCTCCTATGTAGCGTGGACCATATTCTTCATCAGAATTAAACTTGCCACCATGGTGAAAACGAGTTATAATAATAATAATATTATCCATCAAATTTCTGAAACAAAGCCCCAAAAATACCTAACAAGTTATGAATAGTAAAAACCCTAAAAAAACCTAACTTTTTTAGATTTTTCCAAACACCATTACTAACGTAATATACTAACAAAGCACTAATAAACCATTTACAACTACAATACGTGACAAAAATGTGACAATATTGACATCATAAACATACATTAGTGTGATTCAACCTCAAAATAGCAACAATTCTTGAGATCCAACTCTAAATTCGTCGCAACCAGTAAAGAAATATTGAAATCAGTGTCAAACTTGAACTAATCACTCAAAAATACTATGTAACTTTTTATTTTACAATAGACAAAGCATAAATTAGTAGTACTAGGAAGTGAAATCGTGAAATTAAGGTTTTTGATAGAGAGATTTGGGGGTGGGTATGAAGGGTTGACATTATATGGGGAAAATGAAGTGACAATTATATTTTGCGTATTAATTATAAGAGAAGGTGAGGTGTAAAATATAAATGGTTATAATTGGTCAAAATTTACACGTAGGAGCCAACTAAATACATGCGTTCAACACGTTAAAAATGAAGGCTTTAAAAAGGTGCCACATTGGACAATTGTTCTTAATTGAAACCATATATGAAGGAGCCAGGGTTTAATAGGTACAAGGCTTAATTGAGGTGCCTATACGGAAAAAGTGAAATAGTTAAAGGGCAAGCCAAATTTGAAATCCAACACAACAATCACATTATCATAATGATGGTATTACATAAGTTGGTGGCCACAAATAACTTAGCGACACTCTATGATAACAAGACTCAACTTTTCCATCTTCAAGATTGTATGCCCCCAAATCTATTTCACCATCGTAAAAAAAATATATATGATTAGACTTGACTTCAGTAAACTTAGAGGAATCAATGCAAATTGCTCTATTAAAGCCCACAAAGATTACGTAATCTCCCAACATGTGAATTTCCTTCAATTCAACCTCGTTTACATCTATTTCAAACACTTCAAACGCAACACCTTCTTCTTTTCTGAATCGCAAATTAATCAATAATGCCCCTGGTAACTCAAGAGGTATCCTCGCTTTCCAAATGTTATATTTTCAAAGTGAACAAGCATGGTTGCTTTAACTACAATTGGTTGAGGAATGCTAGGCCCTGGAAACCCAAAAACCCAATTTTTCCATTATAAGTAACACAATAAAATTGTCCTTTATGGTAAATCATAGAGGTGATTCCACCACAGTGATCAAAGTCAACATATGACCAGTTGAGGTCTCCAGGTCGCCAACAAGCTAAATGATCAAAATTTGCAGAATAGTAAACTGCTAGTACATAATCTGACGTGACAGAAGGACTAGCAGATAAAACAGCTCTGCTTATGGAGTGATACCACTCTCTTCTTTCACGAGAAGGAAATCTCTTTTCCGCTAAAGCCCCTAATTCTTTTCTAAGGGGAAGTTGTATACTAATGCGAGAGAAAGGATGCAACAGATTCATCTCTTTAGCATTAATATTTACGGTGCAGATTCATCCCTCCGTTGGATAACATTGTCGATTTTTAACCTCCGGGAGAAATACACGTGAAACTTTCTTCCTAGAAAGAGAGTAACATTCTCGATAATCATCACGTGTTTCAGACAATATTAACAATGGAATTTGAGGTGATAAAAAGTCAAAATTACCCTTGCTAAATTTCTCCATGAAGTACAAACAACACCAAAAGCAATAAAATCTTGAATCACTTTAACACGTTTTGCAATCAGATCAATTAGGTCCCTAGGCAATTCTGCCCAGTTTACCGTCATATAGCACCAAGAAGAAAGAGAAGCTTTATTATTTTTATGCTATTATTTTTTGACATACATTTAATTATATATATAGTTGTAAATATATTCCTATAAGGATTTGGAATGCAACAAACCTAAATATTTCCATGTAAGTTCAACAAGTTAGCTGGACATCTTTACGATTTTTATATAGAAATAATATAACTATATACTTCAACTTATCATATTTACACAAATTTCCACCCTTACAAAGTAATTACAAAAATTCCAACTGATTATGTAGAATGTATCGGGAGCTAATTATGTATTTTGAAAGATCCAAACTTGGAAAAAATGTATCTTCATTGGATGTATCGAGAGCTAATTATGTCTCTCGACAGACCCAAAATCGAGATTATCATGACCTATGCAAAATATCAGAATTTTCTATAATTAAGCTTCAAACTGTTGAGATTTATGTTGTTTGCCTATAGTAGACGTAACTAGTTCAGTTAGTTTGCAAAATTGACATGTAGATACAAGTCCTATTTAATATTGGTATCTTTTAGTCAAGGCGTAAAGGTGAAGTATGTGTACATTCTATCCTCCCATATCCGGCGGAATAATAGGGACCAAAATATTATTTTCTCCTTATTTTACATGTATCACAAAAATCCCTAAAAGTAGTAAAAATAGAGCCAGACTGAATAATATAGAGCAAAATATTATATATATATTTTTCTAGTTTTTCTATATGAGGGTATAGATATATCAAAATCACAAAGTTGAGGGCTATATTTGCCTCTTCTGTATCATAGATGAATGTGCTTTAGAGATTGATCTTGAAGAGTCACCTTATTGTCTGAAACCCCTTTGGCAAGGTTGGTTTTATGAACCTGCTATCCATCCCTAGGTAAAATGAAAAGAATACAGATGATTTAAGCTGGAATGTATCAAAGGAAATGCCTATATATATAAAAGCGCAAGAGAGGGAGGAATGGAGATTCACCTCCATGTCAAATTCATTCAGGGATACATTAACCTACTCTTGGTAGATCGCATTTTTGAATTTGTGATGCACATTTGCAATTTATGACTACTTTTACGCAATGTTGGCTTTCATTTCCATTTTATCAATGCCTCTGTCATGCTCATGAAACTACGTCATGGACTACTGCAGATAGTTTTAATGGAAACATGGATGAACCTCTCGAAGATGGGGACACTGCTCTTCATATAACTGTTGGGTCATGGGTCTTTGTCCCTTTCTATGTGGATAAATAAAGCTCAATTTGGACTAACCCACTTTTGCCCATAGGCGCAATACTATGGGGCGTTTATATAGATTTTTTAGGTCTTATTTCATCATCACAAAAGAGAGTCAAAGCTGATTTTTGCCCAAATTTTCAGCCACAACTGTTAACTTCAAATTGCGATTCCCGCTTCGTTTCTTGTCCGATTGAGTTGATTTTTGAAAAGTTTGTTCCTCTCATCTCAATCTTTGATTAAGAACTGACGGAGGTGGATTTGGTGGCATGTAGCTCTTGTTTTTCATTCTTGAATAACAGCTACGTTTTTGGTGTTTGTGCCCCTTTTATTCTCTAGTGTTTGGTGCTGTAATTTATGTATTGTTGCTTGTTGTTCGGCACTTGTTTGGTGGCCATTTTTGAGAATGATATGGTAACTCTTGTGATTGTAGTGGAGGTTTTGGTCCCATGATTTTTTACTATTCACATCGAAGGGTTTTCCATTTAAATTTGGTGTCTTGTTATTCTTGTCTTATCGTATTTGTGTGATTGGTTATTTACTGCCATATTCATTGTTTTTCTTATCCCCTTTTGGTTCAAATTGAAAAAAGAGAAAGTTTAGACTTGTGTCTTTTCCATTGCTACCCTGTCGGGCTCTTTGATTGTGCTCCTGCCTTTCCCAACAAAGTGGTATTAGAGCGTTGGTTGTTATTGATTATCGTTTGAATGATAGAGGCAAATATAAGCAAGATGATATATTTGAATGATAGTAACTATCATACTTGAAAAGGCAAGATGAAAGATCTTCTCCTTATCAAGAAAATACATTTACCTGTGTTTGTGTCTACTAAACCTCAATCCATGACAGATGAGGATTGAGAATATGAGCACTTACAGGTCTGTGGCTATACTAGACAATGGGTTGAAGATAATGTTAGAAACCATATTGTGAATGAGACACATGCCAGAAGTTTGTGGGACAAGCTCAAGACACTTTATGCTTTGAAGACTGGCAATAACAAGTTGTCTCTGCTTAAGCAATTGATGAATATCAGGTATAAAAAGGAAAGTCCTATTTTCAATCATATTAATGATTTTCAGGGTGTCCTTAACCAGCTGTCTGGAATGGGTGTAAAGTTTGATGAAGAAATTCAGGGACTTTGGCTTCTTAATACTCTGGTTGACTCTTGGGAAACTCTTTGAGTTTCTTTGACTAATTCTGCTTCCGATGGTATTATGACTATGGAATATATTAAGAGTGGAGTCTTGAATGAAGCGATGAGAAGAAGATCTCAGGCCTAATTTTCTTCATCTTCACACTCTGATATTTTGGTTGCTGAATAGAGGGGGAGAAACAAGTTCAGAGGTTCAAATGATAGAGATAAAATTAGAAGCAAGTCGAGATCCAAATTTAAGAATATTACATATGACTATTGCAATAAAAAAGGGCATATCATTAAATATTGTTACAAGCATAAGAGATATATGAGACGACAAAAGAACGAAGGATATAATGAAAATCGTGTTGCAGTTGTTGCTAATGATGATCTTTTTGTTGCTTGTGGTTGAGAATGCCAATAATCTTGTTCATGATGAGTCTAGCTGGTTTGTGGGTTCTGGTGCTACTTCTCATGTTATGCTAAATAAGGAATTATCTTCTTTTTATACTCTAAGTAATTTTAGGATGTTGAAAATGGGCAATAATGATGAAGTTAAAGTACTTAGCATTGGTACTGCCTTTTTGGAAAGTAACAACGGTTCCAAACTAGTTCTAAATAATGTCAAGCATGCTCCAAATGTTCGACTGAATTTAATTTCTGTAGGAAACCTTGATGATGTGGGTTATGTTAACACCCTTGGTGCTGTCCAGTGAAAGCTTACTAGAGGTTCGATGATTGTGGATTAAGGTGACAAGTTATATAACTTGTACGTATTTCAGGGCTCTACTTCTAAAGGCTTGATAAACTTAGAGGAGAATAATACTTCATCAGAGTTATGGCATAGAAGGTTGAGTCATATGAGTGAGAAGGGGATTGATAGTTTGGCTAAGAAAAATTTACTTTCTGGAGTGAAACAAGCATAGTTGAAGAAGTGTGTTCATCGCTTAGCCGGTAAATAGAAAAGAGTTTCTTTTCAGAGTCATCCGCCTTCAAGAAAACTTGATTTACTGGAGTTGTTTGGTCCTTTTAAAGTAAGGTCTCATAGTGGTGCACTTTAATTTGTGACTTTTATTGATGATCATTCTCGCAAACTCTGGGTATTTTCTTTGAAGTCCAAGGATCCAGTACTTGATGTGTTCAAGGATTTTTAGGCCTTGGTTGAGAGACAGACAGGGAAGAAATTGAAATACATTCATTCAGATAATGGTGGTGAGTATATTGGTCCCTTTGATAGATATTGCAGAGCGCAGGGTATTCGGCTTAAGAAAACTCCTCCAAAAACTCCTCAGTTGAATGGTTAAGCAGAAAAGATGAACAAAACTCTAGTTGAGAGGGTTATATGTATGCTTTCAAATGCTAAGCTGCCAGATTTCTTTTGGGCAGAAACACTTAATACTGTTGCTTATATTATCAATTTATCTCCTACTATTTCTTTGAATGGTGATGTCCCTGATAGAGTTTGGTCTGGTAAGAATGTTCTTATGATCATCTTAGAGTCTTTGGGTGTAAAGCTTTTGTGCATGTTCCTAAGGATGAGAGGTCAAAGTTGGATGTTAAAACTAGGCAGTGTATCTTCATTGATTATGGTCAAGATGAATTTGACTATCGTTTCTATGATCAAGTTGAGAAGAAACTTATTAGAAGCCGTGATGTTGTGTTCTTTGAAGACCAAAAAATTGAAGATTTTGACAAAGCTGAGCAGGTTAATTCTAAGAGTAGTGAAAGCCTAGTTGATGTTAATCTAGTTCCTTTGACTACTGCTCTTGAAGAAAATCTTCATAATGATGAAAATTAAGTTGACAATGAAGATGATGATCATATTCAGAATAACAATCATGATGTTGTTGATACTCCAGTGTAAGTTGATATGGTTGATCAACAACCAGTTGTTGATGCTCTATAGAGTTCTCTCAGACAATCTACTAGAGGGAGAATACCTTCATCTCGTTATTCTCCCAATGAGTGTGTACTCTTGACTGACGGAGGACAACCTGAGAGTCTTGATGAGGCCATGGAAAGTGAAGAAAAAAAAAGTGGTTTGATACTATGGAAGATGAGATTAAATCTTTGCATGATAATCATACCTTTGATTTGGTTAAGCTACCTAAGGACAGAAAAGCTTTGAAAAATAGGTGAATTTTTTGGGTGAAACATGAAGATGGTAACCCAGTTCCATGGTACAAGGCTAGATTGTTTGTGAAGGGATTTATCCAAAAAAAAGGTAGTTGATTTTGATGAGATATTCTCTCCAGTTATGAAGATGTCATCCATTCGTGTGGTTCTAGGCTTAGCTACAAGTCTAGATTTAGAGGTTGAGCAAATGGATGTTAAAACTACTTTTCTCTATGGTGACTTAGATGAAGAAATTTATATGGAGCAGTCCGAAGGTTTTGAAGTTAACAGAAAAGAGAATTATATTTTCAAATTGAATAAGAGCTTGTATGGTTTGAAACAAGCTCCCAGGAAGTTTGGTTCCTTTAGGAGTCAGCAGGGCTTCAAGAAGACTACTTCAGACCATTGTGTTTTTGTGCAAAAATTCTCTGATGGTGACTTTATTATTGTTCTACTTTATGTTGATGACATGCTTGTTGTTGGTTATAATACTTGCAGGATTCAAAAGTTGAAGCACGAGTTGAGTACATCTTTTTCTATGAAAGACTTAGTATCAGCAAGACAAATTCTTGGCATGCAGATTGTCCATGACAGAAAGGCCAAGAAGTTGTGGTTATCACAATAGAAGTACATTAAGAAAGTACTTCAAAGATTTAATATGGATAAGGCTAAGGTTGTTAGTACACCTTTAGTTATGCACTTCAAATTGAGTACGAAGCAGTGTCCTTCCAATGATGACGAGAAGGAAGATATGAAGAAAGTTCCTTACGCTTCAGCCGTTGGTAGTTTGATGTATGCAACGGTTTGTAAAAGATCGGATATTGCTCATGTTGTTGGTATTGTTAGCCGTTTTCTTTCTAATCCAGAAAGAGAACATTGGAATGCAGTGAAGTGGATTATGAGATATATTTATGGCACTTCTAGTCTGATTTTGTGTTTTAGTATAGGGAAGAATATTCTTTGTGTTTATACTAATTCATACATGGCTGGTGATGTTGATATTCGCAATTCTACTTCAGGGTATTTAGTTACTTTTGCAGGGAGAGTTGTGTCTTGGCAATCTATGTTGCAAAAATGTGTTGCTCTATTGCTGTCGTTGAAGCTTGTAAAGAATTATTTTGGATGAAGAGATTCTTGGGGGAACTTGGTTGTTCTCAAGAGAGGTATGTGCTTTATTGCGATAGTCAAAGTGCTATACATCTTGGCAAGAATTCTACATTTCATGGTCGGTCTAAACACATTGATGTGAGATACTTTGGATTTGAGATGTGTTGGATTCTAAGTTTCTTGAATTTGAGAATATTCACATGGATGATAATGGTTCAAAAATGATGACTAAAGCTCTGGAAAAAGGAAAATTTAAAAGTTGTTGCACGATCACCGGGATGGCGATTTCCTCCACATAATCGGGAAGGGGAGAATTGTTGGGTCAGGGGTCTTTGTCCCTTCCTATGTGGATAAATAAATCCCAATTTGGACCAACCCACTTTCTCCCATAGGCCTAATACTATGGGGAATATATATAAATCTTTTTAGGTCTTATTTTATCATCACAAAAGAGAGTTTTCAGCAACCAAAGAGAGAAAAACAAAGCTGATTTTTGCCCAAATTTCCAGCCACAGCTGTCAACTTCAAATTGCGATTCCCGCTTCGTTTCTTGTCCAATTGAGCTAATTTTTGGGCATCTTGTTCTTCTTATCTCAAGATTTGATTAGGAACTAATGGAGTTGGATTTGGTGGCCTGTAGCTCCTGTTTTTAATTCACAAACAGCAGCTACGTTTTTTGTGTTTGTGCTCCTTTTATTCTCTAGTGTTTGATGCTGTGGTTTATGTATTGTTGCTTGTTGTTTGGCACTTGTTTGGTGGACATTTTGGAGAAAAATATTTTAACTCTTGATGAATATAGTGGAGGTTTTGATCCCTTAATTTTTTACTCTTCACACCAAAGGATTTTTCACGTAGATTTAGTATCTTGTTATTCTTGTCTTATCGCATTTGTGTGATTGATTATTTGCTGCCATATTCATTATTTTTCTTGGATTTGCTTATCTCCTCTTGGTTTAAAATGAAAGAAGGGAAAGTTTAGACTTTAGTATTTTTCGCTGCTACCCTGTCGGGCTCTTTGATTGTGCTCCTGCCTTACCCAATAATAACTTGTCTGTATGGCTATCTCTCATGCACTGAGGTTGGCCCACTCGGATATTTGCAACTGGAAACAGTCGTTATAGTAGACATTACCTTATGATGGATCTATAGAGGCTAAGGATAAAGAATAAGCAATTCCATTGCATGATGCTTGTGCTGGGGGTAATACCGTATGCTTACAAGTTCCATGCCCTTTGTTGTCACACATAGCCAATCTTAGGCTTTGACCACATTTGTAAAGCGAATGTCTTACTAGCCTCTCCTTGAGTCATCCTTGATCTTGCCCCTCCACTTAGGGGTCATTTGGTACACTCCATGGGATAAGTAAGGATATTCCATGTGGTGGATATCATCATTTTATCCCTACCTTCTCATGGGATAGTAATCCCATCATTTTAGTACAAATAGTGAGATAAAATAATCTCAGGATTGAGAAATCTCTTCTACCAAACACGAGATAAAGTGAATCTCGAACTTTATCCAGGGATTATTTTTCTTATCCCTTCTACCAAACGACACCTTAAAGGATTGTCAACAAGACTTATTAGACACCGTATGTACTTAAGTCTCATTTGTTTGCACATAATGGAAGTCTGAAGCTGAATCAGCTTCAGACTTCAAACCATTAAGTGCATTTAATTTTTATAAGATTTTAACTCTTCTGAATAAGTCTCAATAATTCAGATCTAGAATCAAGTCATATCATTAAAAGTATTCTTGTGTTGGATATTATTCACCATCACTTTATCCATAATCACCGGTCACCACCACTAACCACCTCTACCACCACCATCATTGTCAACCACAACCCACTACCACCAGCTACCAACCACCTCCATCATCACAACCACTTTTGACAATCAATATCGCTACCAACCACTATTGTCAGCTGCTACCACACCTATCACCTCCATTATTATAATTATATCCACCGTCGCCACTATCATTAACACCACTACCATCATTATTCACTACCGACCAACTCATCTATCACAACTACTACCACTAACTACCACTAATATATCATCAACCTTCATACATTCTTTGGCCACCACCACCACTATTGTCACTAGTGTCGCCACCTCTATTACCACTTCAACTACTACCATCGCGACAATCGATCTCTACTATCAACTATCCCCACCATCACAACTAACAACGATTCCAACCACCACCAACACGTCATCAACCACCATGCATTCATTTTTCAGCTATTACAATCAACACCTCCAACTACTAACATCAACCAACGTCACATCACAACCACCACCAATCACCATCATTATAACAGTCACTACAATACCATCACAACTATCACCATCAATATTACTAATAACTACTCAATCATTGCCACCACAACCGACATTACAAACTACCTCCACTATCACTAACAAACCAAAATATTTCTTCCAATCAAATTATAATTTTATTGTATTAAATTATATATTTTTCTAATATACAATTAATTTTTTATTTGAATTATTTTTTATTATATATATACAAATGGTTTTTTTTTTTTACATATTTAGATATTAAAAAACAAAGAGTCTTAATCATTGAGTTTTCATATCTAAAGACAACATTTTAATTATTCAGATGTCCATCAAATTCAAACGTATGAATCTTAATAAAAACAAATATATTCTTACTCCGTTTGAATATGCCGCTTTTTAGTGGCAGGTGTTAAGATTATTGTTGACGAGATACTTGACCATCTTCCAACTCTGTTGACCCATGGGTGTGCTATGTTGACTCTTTCCTGTAATAACCAGTTTCTTTTAGATACTTAATTTTACTATATATTTTCATTTTCTTTCAATAAAAGGTTCGAATAAGTTATGACATTTTTACTGAAATGTAACAGTATAATCTCATGTTATGTGATGGCATTACGCTACATAGACCATACATTTAAATTAAAATTTAGTTGCTAATGAAATGAAATATCAGAAATTATGTCTAAATAATTAATTCATCAAATCAATTCTCTACACGACACATATATGATAGAAATATAAACTGTAGCAACAATGAAAAGAAAGAGACTGCAAGTGTGAAAATTTTCTCTATATTCAAGTCACGAATGCGAAATTACAAGAGTCCTTAAATAAGATAAAAATCACTAAATAACACGTTTATTAACTCCACTACTTCTGCAGCTCAAAGACTAGGAAACTATTTATTGACTCCTAAATAAATTCAACAAACTAACTATTGAATGATCCACAAAGCTGGTCACGTTGCCAACATTTTCTCCCTTAAACTGAAATAACTTTCAGTTTAATTTGCAAACACCAAGCTGATCATGTAGCTTGAGAAATGACGTTGGTTTCAAGGGCTTCGTAAACATGTCTGCAACCTGCTCTTCATTACTTCTGCAGTAGATAAGAATAATCTTTGCATCTTTGGTTAGATCACACAAGAAGTGATACTCACATCTATATGCTTACTCCGTCCATGTTCAACTGGATTCTTTGAAAGACTAATCGCCGAAGTATTATCACAATAGATTGGCGTTGGTCTTTCCTGCTTAAAATGAAGCTCTTCAAGAATGTTCCTCAGCTAAACAGCTTGACAAGAGCATGACGTTGCAGCAACATACTTTGCCTCTGTGTTCGACAAAATAACAATAAGTTGCTTATTTGAAGACCAAGAAACAACTCCAAACCCCAACATAAAGACATATCCTGATGTACTTTTTCGATCTTCAAGATTTACATCATAGTCACTATTAATGTAGATACCTAATTTTGTTCCTCCGAAATTCAATTTTATTCATTTTTAGCTTACCTTACCATGTACCCTCACCCATCTAATATTTTCCTCCACAAAAATATAGATAACAAACTCCCAAAAAAAAAAAAAAACTTATCCTAACCACCCTACCCCTACCTCACCACCCCACCCCTCACTACCCCAGATCCCCTCCCCTCCCCTTTAATAGAAATATATATGCACACAGAATAAAAAAGTGATGGGATTTTTGGGCACTTTCCAAAAGACCTCATACTAGTGGAGTTGAGTGACACTTTAAATATTAAACATGTTCCCTCTATTTTTTCGATGTGGAATTGTATTTTTTCGATGTGGGATTGTATTTGCTTCTCAACAACCCCCCTCAAACCAAAACTAAACCACATCACTTATGACCTCCCCAAGACTTTCGACATGAGGCATCAACTGTGGATCTCAACTATTAGGTCACTTCACATGATCTGTCAAATATCTTGTACCGCCGTTATCATCCAACGGAACACGCTACCTGACCACCACTCACCAGGAAGACTTTCGACACAAGGCACCACCTGCAGATCACCAGTCTTGTCGTTACATCGGGAACTTCTCACCAACCGCAATCCACCACTCCGACACATCCAAATCTAGGCTTTGATACCGCTTGGTGGGACCGCCTGTAACTCCGCATTAGTACGATATTGTCCGCTTTAGGCCAAACCCTCACGGATCTGTTTTTGGGTACTTCCCAAAAGGCCTCATACTGACAATTTAAATATTAGACATATTTCTTCTATTTTACGATATGGAATTGTGTTTGCTTCTCAACCAAAATAAGGGGGCTCTCACTGGAAAACAAAAATATACACACACATACTCCCAAATATCCTTAACCACCATGAACAAATAGAAAAGAGATTCTTCCATTTTTATTCAATTCGCATGAACCCACGAAAAGGAGATACAGAGCAAACGAGATCGGGGATTTGAGAGGGGAAACGCATAAAATTTTTTCCATGGAATAAAAAAGGGGAAATTTATCTTCTTCTGGAGGGACACGCCCTTTCTGGAGGTGGGGAGCTAATGGGGATCTGATTAGAAGATGAGAGAGAGGGAGATACCAGTGTTCGTCGGACCCAAAAATCCACCAGAACTCCGGCGATCACTGTTTGGCTACTGTTCCGGCGAAACCCGCCGGGAAATAGTACCAATAGTTTCATTCCGATCTACGAACTCGTCCAAAAGCTATTCTCTTCTCTTTTTCAACCTAAATTCTACCGGAAAATGCTTAGGTCACTGGAATCGGACCCTCTCCCGTTGGTTTTTGCCATTGGCAGCTCACCGAAGCTCAGATTTATACTATTTTTTAGTTATCTGTTGAATTTTTGAGGACTTCAGATTCGTCTGTTCGTGATCCGTTTCCGATATCGTGCTTTGGGGTTTGTTGTGATTAAGGGGTGTCAATATTCGTGATCTGGAGTTCTACTGGCCTCAATCGATTCATCGAGATCAGTAACAGGTTTTCAATTTTTCGATACTGAGTTTGGAGTTTGTTCGTCGTCAGGTTTCGAGTTCGAATTTCTTTAAACTCGTTATTATCAATAAAATTCATTATTAGCAAGTCCATTTCTTTGATCCGCTCTCTATCTTCCTTATCTTAATTTGTTGAATTGACTATGATTATGTGTTTATTGATTATGGTGACGTGTTCACGTGATGGTTTGATGTCGAACAATTGATCTTGATACAAGTTTTGGCATTAATGAGTGAATAATTATCTCATATGGAAGTTGTGTGTTTAAAATGCAATTTGGGGTTGGGTATCGGGGATTGATAAAAAATGAATATTGATTACTTTTGATGTGTTGATGATATTGAACTCGATAGGATCATATTTTAGGCTAAAAGCTTAGTAGGCAAAGTTTAGGTTTGAATAGGCAAATTTAGGACTCGTGAAATATTGCATGCTTAAAATATGTGATGAATGACTTTGTTTCATTGCTTTTTGGATCCAATGTATTATTTGGTCGGGAAATACCCCGAGGTATTTATGTTTATTCACCAAAAAATACCTCGAAGTATTTTGTACTCGGAGGACGTCCGTGACAAAGGCCCGAGGCATTGGGTAATACATTCGAGCGCAGTTTAGGATTAGTGTAGGTTAGAATAGAATTTATATTTTCGCATTTTTTCTATTTTGGAACTGTATAAATTGGATTGGACAGTGTATTTTTTGGGATTTGTTTTGTTCGTATTTGTTTGTTTGATTGTTGTGTGTTTTCTGTGGTTTATACGGTCTTCGTGTGAAATTAGCCGATATACTCATGAAGCAATCGTGATCGAATCACGGGATCGAGGGGTGGCTAACACCTTCCCCTCTATCAACAGAATTTCTTAACTGAAAGCTCTGTCCGTGGATCAGTTTTAGAGTCAAATTGTTTTGAAAAAGAATTTCCAAAGGTGACTTGGCATATCCGATTTATGTCAAGTGGCGACTCTGAGTTAATTGTAAAACGAATCTTTTTCGATTTTTTTTTTTTTGTCACTTTAATAATAAAAATCCTTTCAAACTTAAAATGAATTCTTTTTGGTTAAAAGAGGGGTGTGAGAATTAACCAACCAAATCTCATGTTGTTTTCATCTTATAGAAAATACCAAAGTTATTGGTACCATTCAAGTACCGCAAGATTCTCTTAGCAGCTTGTAGATGCATTTCTTTTGGACTCTCTATGAACCTGCTAATGACACAGCGTGCATAATATCAGACCTTGTTGCCGTTAAGTACATCAAACTTCCCACAATTTGTTTGTATAAAGTGTTGTCCACTTTTCATCGTTCAGGTTCTTTGATGAGCTTCAGACCCTTCTCCATTGGTGTGCTCACAATGTTGCAGTTTTTCATCTCCAGAATATCTTGCACATATTTTATTTGAGAAATAAAAATGCCATCAATAGATTGATTCACTTCTAAACCAAGAAAATAATACATCATACACAAATCCGACTTGTCAAACTCAACCATCATGGACTTCTTAAAATTCTCAATCATGGACAGATCGCTTCCGGTATAAATTAAGTCATCCACATATGAACACACCATTAAGACCCATTTACCTTTTAGTTTTATATAAATAGTATGTACATATGGACACTTTCGAAATCCCTCCTTTAAAAAATAAGCATCTATACGACTATACCAAGCTCTTGGAGCTTGTTTTAGTCCCAAATTTCACATAGCAAGGAGGTTGTTCGATAAATACCTTTTCTTGTAGTTCACCATGTTGGAAGGCAGACTTTACGTCCAACTGGAAGATTTTCCAAGCATTTTGAGCAGCCAAAACAATCACCAATTTTATGGTATCTAATTTAGAAACGGGAGCATACATCTCTTCATAGTCAACACCATATTCTTGCTTACAGCCTTTTGCTACTAAGTGAGCTTTAATCTTCTCAAGGATAAATAAAGGAAGAAAAACTAGAACAATACAAATGAAAGAATTATTCTATATTGCAGTCAACAAAAGAATGATCTACATTGTATTTATACAGAGAAATGAATACTAATTACTAGCCTAATGACAGGGGAGATCCCTGATTGAAGGATTCCAGATTTAAGGGGATTAATTTCATGATTTTGTGATAATTAATATCTGATTTTGTGGCACTAAATAAGGTAACGTCAATACCCTACCTCAAACTTATGTTGTGTATTACAAAGCATGAGTTTGGACAAAAGATAATTTTGTCGACTTCTTGACATGGCCTTAGTGAACAAATCAGTCGATTGGTCTTTAGAGGATATATATCTAAGATTAATGCTCCGATATTCAACCAGTTCTCTGATGTAGTGACAATCTACGTCTACGTGCTTTGTATTTTCATGATGCATGGGGTTGGTTGCTATTCTGATTGCACTGGTGTTGTCTCTATAAAATATGGTTGATCCTTCTATTTTGATGCCAAGTTCTAATAATAGCCTTTGTAGCCAAATGATTTCAGAGCATGCAGTTGACATACTTCTATACTCTGCCTCTGTGAATGAATTTAATGTTCGATATTATTTCTTGCACTTCCAAGAGATCATGCATGATCCAAACATCATGCACCAGCCTGTAGTGGATCGTCTTGATTCAGGGCATCCTGCCTAATCCGCATCAGCATATCCCACTATCTCCAACGATGAAGATAATGGAAATAAGAGACTTCAATTCACTGTACTTTTTATATATATAACAACCCTAAGCTAAGCTGAGTAGTGAATCTTGTAAGGCTTGGTAACAAATTGACTTAACACCTGTATTGCATAAGAGATATCAGGATGACTCATAGTAAGATATATAAGTGATCCAACTAGACGTCTATACAGAGTTTGATCTCCAAAAAGCTCTTCTTTCTCTTTTTTATATTTAGTATTCGCTTCCATTGGAGTATGACCCTTCTTATGATCAGTTAGATTAACTAACTCAACAAGATCTTCTGCATAATTTTGTTGACTCAATTTTATGCCTTCCTTTCCATAACTTACCTCCAAACCTAAAAAATAAGTTAGCTTTCCAAGGTCCATCTTGAACAAGGAGTGTAATAGGTTTTTCAAATGAGAGATTACAACCTCATCGTTCCCTGTAATAACCATGTCATCTACATAAATAAGGAGAATAGTAATACCTGAGCCAGAGTGACATAGGAATAATGAATAATCTGAGCTACTCTGAGAAAAATCAGCACCAAGGATTGTAGTTCAAAAATTTTTAAAACCATGAGCGAGGAGCCTGCTTTAATCCATAGAGGGATTTTTCAAGACGACACACCTAATTTGGACTAGAATTCTTGTAAACTGGTGGTGGATTCATGTAGATCACTTCTTGTAGGTCCCCATATAGGAAAGCATTCTTGACGTCCAGTTGGTGTAACTTCCAACTTCTTATTGATGCTAAAGCCAGCAATGTTCGTACTGTCGTCATCTTGGCTATTGGAGCAAAGGTTTTTCTTAGTCTATTCCATACTCTTGCTTGTATCCTTGATCTACCAATCTTGCCTTATATCGATCTAGGGATCCATCAGCTTTCATCTTGACTGAGTACACCCATCGACTTTCAATAAATTTTTGCATTTGTTGGTCTATCCACCATATCGCATGTATCATTCTCCTCAAGGAAGGGCAGCTAGTTCTTCATTCATTGCATCCTCCCAACATTTCTGACCACTAGCCTGTATGTAATTATTTGGCACAACTATAAAATTCAAGGTTGTTAGTAAGGCATATGATCGATCATATTCGCCTGTGGAATATCCATATCGTCTTGGAGCAGGTGCATGACAAGATGAGCGTCTAACAGGGTCAATGATATTTTAAGGAAGGGGAGGTTGATTATTACGATTTAAAGAAACATTATGCGAGTTAGCTTGGCGAGTTAAAGAATTAGTATTTATTGAAGTAATATCATTATAAAAACAGGATCAAAGTTATAAGTAGTACCTGTTATGGCAGAGGACAAATTTGGCGATGGACCAGCGACTAGGTTGTTATGGCAAGCAGAATCATGAGTTGAGAATTGTTCCAAAAAAGATATAGTAGACAATCGTGAGTCTTTACTAGTATAAGTAAAAGAATTTTCAAAGAAGATAACATGTCGAGATATTCTCAACAAATGACGTGTTGAATCGTAACACAAATACCCCTTTTGGATATCTTTGTACCCCAAAAAAGTACATTTAACAGCTTTTGAGGATAATTTGTGGCGTTCATGGGCTAAAAGAAGAATGAAACATACACAACCAAATACTTTAAAGTGCGAATAGTCAGGTAATTTCTTGAAAAGGATCAAATAAGGGCAATTTTGTTTGATAACAGATGATGATTGTCTATTTATAAGATAAATGGATATTTGAATTGCTTCAACCCAAAATGTTTTTGGAACATTTGATGTATCAAGAAGAGCTAAGGTAGTTTCAACAATATGTCTATTCTTACGTTCCACCACACCATTTTGTTCCGGTGTATAGGGGCAAGAACGTTGATGAATAATGCCTTTTTCTTGAAAAAAACTTGTGAGGTTTGCATTTACATACTCTCCTCCCGAATCTGAACAAAAAATCTTGATCTTTTTCTCAAACTGAGTTTCTATGAGGTTATAAATTTTTTTGACAATGTTTGGTACCTCAGATTTGTGTTTCAAAAAGGAAACCCATGTATAACGAAATGCTTGATCAATGAACAAGATAAAATACTTGTAACCCATACGAGATATGATTGGAGAAGATCCCAAACATCACTATGAATTAAATCAAATGGAGTAGAATAAGTAGTACTGCTTAATTGAAAAGGAAGTTTATGACTCTTTGATTTTGCACAACTCTCACAAGGTAATTTACAGGAAAAATTTAGTGAGTCTTCACCCAACAAATTATAGGATTTCAACATGAAATTTAAACGTGACGCATGTGGATGGCCTAAACAAAGATGCCATAAAGTCCACATTTTATTTGAAAACTCAATATCTTTATTTAAAGCTGAAAGAAAGCAATGATTAAATTTTGTGTCCGGAGATTAAAGAAGAAATAGCCTGCCAACCTTACGCCCCTTGGCCATAGTTTTCCCTGTCAATGTATTCTGAATAATACAACCATTAGAAGAAAAAATAACAAAATAATTTTATTCTACAAGTTGTCCAATAGATAAAAGGTTCTCTGTAAGTTGCGGTACACAAAGAACTTTTGAAAATGGTTTAATGGAACCAATACCTAATGCAGATAAAACATGACCATTTGCAGTAACAATTTCATGTGTGGAATATGTTTTAGATAAATCAAAAAAAGTTTTTGGTTTCCTTTCATGTGGTTAGATGTAGTGGAATCAATATGTCATACTGGTGAATTCAAAATCTTATTCTTACCGGGGTATGTAGCGGTTAGATCTGTAGAAATTGCATTGGGGAGAGCATCCACCAATGAATCCTGTATCATCTTATAAATATCGTTGCGATCAAATAATTATGTTGTTGTTTGTGTCTTGTGTCGTGTACCCACATCCCTTGCCATCACCTGAAAGGCTTTATGAGGATTTGAGCATTTTGTTGAACCAGGTTTCTTATGACATTCAAGAATAATGTGACCAACCTTTTTACAATAGTTACAATAATTTAGCTTATTGTAATGGGAAATGACATGCCCTGTTTCCTTGCAATGATAGCTTTGAACTGGCTTGTTAGAGTTACCTGAGGATGAAAAACTTTTGTATGCAGCCATGGCAGTGTCCATAAAAAGGAAATTTTCCATAGAGTCTTGAGAACCTAGCCGAGTTTCTTCTCAAAGTACTTCAGAAACCACCACATCTAAAGCTGGTAGTTTTTCCTATTGAGAATGCTGACACGTAAAGGCTCAAACTCGAACCTGAGTTTCATAAGGAATTGGACAATCCTTGTCCTCTTTGTAGTAGTCATAAAGTCCTTTAGTCCAGCGACACTAATTGAGGCAGCAAAATTTGATCTTGCTCTGCCCATAATCTGAGTAATCCAGAATAGAAGCACCAAACATTTTTCTCACCTTGTGTCGATTCTGCGAGTAGCCTTTCTAATTCGAATTCTCTAGCCAAATTTTGTTAGTTACCGAGGGTATGCAGATGACTCCACATTTCAGATGCTTTCTCAAAAAATGTCAGTTCCATATCTATATCAACAGGAATGGAATTGATATGCCATGTTATGATTTTGCTGTTGTTAGCTTCCCAAGCTTCTTTCTCTTTGTCTTATGTAGGTATAGCCTGCGATCCATTCAGAATACCAAGGAGGCCTTTGCCTCTAATGAAAGCCTTGAAATGGAACTTCCAGATCGAAAAGTTATGCCCGTCGAATTTGGTTGACAAGATATCTCGTGAATCTATTCGGATTGAAGAAAAAAAATTGGAGTCGGAGGAAATCAACAATCAAATCCAAAGATTACAAGGAGAGTAATAGATGGGGATTAAGAATCCAAACCAAGCCCAAGAAGAATCAAATGAATTTTCTAAAGGAAAAGGAAAAGGAACTGAGTATTCAAGTCTCGGAGAGAGAAAAAAATAAGGCTCTTGATACCAAGATAAATAAAGGAAGAAAAACCGGAACAATACAAATGAAAGAATTATTCTATATTGCAGTCAACAAAAGAATGATCTACACTATATTTATACAGAGAAAGAGTCCTAATTGTCTCCTAATTATTAGCCTAATGACAGGGGAGATCCCTGATTGAAGGATTCCAGGGGATTAGAGCCATGATTTTGTGATAATCAATATATGATTTTGTGGCACTAAATAAGGTAACATCAATAGTCAACCTCTCCATTTTCCTTCAACTTTGTTTTGTAAACCCATTTGAATCCGATGGTTTTCTAATTTTTTGGAAGATTTGTCAACTCCCAGGTATCGTTTCTTTCAATTGATTTAATCTCCTCATCTATGGCTTGCTGCCACTTTAGATTTTTGACAGCATCAGTAAAAGATCTAGGATCATAATCTGAAAATAAAGAGAAATGGCTGACTATATTTCCAGATTTACTTATCCCATATACCTCATAATCTTTCATCTAGCTTAGTGCACCTCTGCTACGTTCAGGACGTTCATTATTAAAGTGAGCATCACCTGATTTATGTTCAACACCTCCAGCGTCTTGTACTATTGGACTTGCTTATGAACTGATCTCTAAAGATCTTTCTGGTTCTTCATCTTCATCAACAGAAAATGGAAATTGTTGAAATGAACTGTTGTCGCTCCAATTCCATATTGCTTCTTTATAAAAAAAACAACATCTCAGCTAATAACAATTTTCTTGGTAATAGGATTGAACAAGCGATAAGCTTTTGATTTGTCATCAACACCAAGAAAAATGCATTTTTGACCTTTATCATCCAACTTCTTTCTTGAAACATCTGGAATACGGGCATATACTATACACCCAAAAATCTGAAAGTACTCAATATTTTCTTTACGCCTGCTCCAAGCTTCATGAGGTGTCATATTTCGAATAGAGCTGGTAGGATATCTATTCAATATATCAACGCTCCAATGAACTGCTTCTGCCCAAAAGTCTTTTTGTAAGCCATTTTTCTTTAAAAGACTATGCACCATATCAAGAATTATGCAATTTTTCCTTTCACACACACCATTCTGTTGAGGTGTGTAGGCTGTCATGAGGTGCCTTTTAATTCCATGCTTCTCACAAAATTCTACAAATTCTAGTGAGTTGTATATTTGCCTCCCCGATTAATCCGCAAACACATAATTTGACAACCAACTTCATTTTCAACAAACACTTTAAATTTCTTAAAAGTTTCAAATGCTTCTGATTTTTCTCTTAAGAAATAAACCTATTTATTTTTTCTGTAATCATCAATGAAGCACATGAAATAGCGTTTACCTCCATTAGATGTAGGACTTATCGGACCACAGAGATATCTGAGTGCACTAACTCCAGCACCTTCTTTGCCTTCCAAGACTTTCCTGTTGGAAATGATTCACGATGTTGCTTGCTAACTACACACTCTTCACATACTTCATCGGGAGATTCAAGTTGCAGAAGGCCTAACACCAATTTTTTTTTCTTTAAGAACTTCAGGCTTCTAAAATTTAAATGACCATACCAAAAATGCTACTTCCAGACATCCTCTTTCACTTTGGCAGAAAGACAAGATTTTATGGAGTTGTGAAGATATAAAGGAAACAAGCAATTTAAAGACATCTTAATCTGAGCGATTAACCCCAAACGACGATCTCATATCTTACAAACTCTACCTTTAATATTAAGTTCATATCCTTTTTCTTGAAGCTTCCCAACACTTAATAGATTTGTCTTCAACGCAGGGACATAAAATACATCACCTATGGTATGAATGGATTTGTTTTTGGTTGAGACTTTTACCTTCCCTTTTTCCCTGGGAAGACACCATTGAATTATCTTTGAATCTCACAGTATCTTGAAAAGTTTCATCCAACTTTGAGAATGCCTCTTTCAGCCCACATATGTGATTACTGCAGCCGGTATCGAGATACCACAAATTGGTGAAAACTTTCTCTTTAGAAGTATATGCCATCAAAAGTGAAACCTCCTCTTCTTCTTCCTCTTTTTCTTCTGTGTCTTCCTTTCTCACTGCAAAATTGGATCTTCCACCATGATTCTTATTTAAATTTGTACGACACTCAGATCGGTAATGTCCAAAATGATGGCATCTGTAGCATTCAACTTGAGACTTGTCACGCCTTTTTTCCTTTTTCCTGGGAATCGCCAGCTCTGCTTTTCTCCTTGTTTTGGTGTTAATTTTTTCATTTCATTTGTCTTTCTCTGGATCTATTCCTAATGAAGACATCACTACCTTCAATGCTACTTCATCCTTGTTTTGTTGGTTAATTTCCTGCTCATGAACCAACAGAGAACCTTGCAACTCGTCAATAGAAAGAGCATCAACATATTTGGATTCTTCAATAGATCTGTCAAAAACAAAGGGAACGAGGAGAGTAAAGCTATAAGGAGAAAATATAAGAAAATTGCAGCTGTAAATTGCTACAAAGAAACTGCAAGGAAAAAGAAAAGATGAAACTTTGTTTTGTTTTCTATTTTTCTTGATGGATACAAATGTACAATGTGCCTCCTATTTATACTTGTCTATGGATGATTCTAGATATCCTTCTAGATACATCTACAAGAAAAATCTAGTGATCCTTATCTTTTACTACCCAATAATATCTAGATAATTCTACAAGATATTTATTCAAGACACCACACTAGGGTATTCTAGAAGAACATATTCCAAAAAATATCTAATATCTAGGAGTTTCTAGAGAAATCTTGTTTCCTAACACTCCTTCTCAACATTTTTCATTGAAACTCTCTGCAACATCCTTTGAAACTCAAATTTGTTGGTGGGAAGAGCCTTGGTTAGAATATCGGCATGTTGTTCTTTATTTCTGCAATGCAACAGCTTAACTTCGTGACTCTTCTTGACATCTCGTAAAGCATGAAATCTGATGTTGATATGCTTTGTCCTTCCGTGTTGTACTGGATTTTTAGCCATATCAATGGTTGATTTATTATCTACATAGATCACTGTTGGTTCTTTAGGCAAAAGATCCAATTCAAACAAGATTTTCCTCAACCAAATTCCTTGATTTGTAACAGATGTAGCAGATCACTGTTGGTTCTATAGGCAAAAGATCCAATTCAAACAAGATTTTCCTCAACCAAATTTCTTGATTTGTAGCAGATGCAGCAGCCACATACTCGGCTTCAGCTGAAGATTGAGCTACGATATCCTATTTTTTTGTGCTCCAAAAAAAATGCCTAAACCAAATGAAAAAGAGTAACCAGATGTGCTTTTGTAATTGTCCAAACATCCACCCCTATCACTATCTGAATAGACAACAAGAGCTCTATTCTCCACAATTCTATACCAAATGCCATAATTAGTTCCGTCTAATATACCTCAATGCCCTTTTAGCTGCTCCAAAATGCTTGGTATTAGGACATTGCATATATCGAGACAATAAACTAGCAAACATCACATCTGGCCCGGTAGCAGTCAGATACAACAAACTTCCAATAAGGCTTCTATAAAGTTTTGATTCTTCCCTCTCTTCTCCATCTTTCTTCATTAACTTTTCATTCACAAAAAGTGGAGTTAGCAACAAATTTGCACTTATCAAGCTTGAACTTTTTCTAGAGATTCAGGGAATACCTCTTTTGGGACAAGAAAATTCCTTCAGAAGATTGAGAAATCTCCATTCCGAGGAAAAACTTCATCTCTCCTAGATCAGACATTTTAAAAACTTTTAGCATCGCGTTTTTAACTTCTTGAACCACAAGAGAATCTTCACCTGTGATCATAAAATCATCAACATAAGAGGATATCACAATCAACCTCCCATTAGCTTTCCCTTTGAAGTATAAAGTAGGCTCATTTAGGCTTCTGTTGAAGCCTTGAGACAACAAATAAGTATCCAGCCTACTATACCATGCTCTCGGGGCTTGTTTAAGGCCATAGAGAGCCTTTTTAAGCCTATACACCTTGTCTTCTTCACCTGCAACTGTATGACTTTTAGGTTGTTCAACATAAATATCTTCTTCAAGAAATCCATTTAGAAATTAAGATTTGACATCTAAATGGTAGATTTTTCACTTGTATTGTGCTGCAACAACAATTAGAAATCTTATTGTTTCATACCTCGAGACAGGAGCAAATGTATCTCCAAAGTCCACTCCAGGCTGTTGGGAATACCCTTTAACTATAAGTCTGGCTTTATGTTTGAATATGGAGCCATCTAGATTGAACTTCGTTCTATAGACCCATTTGACACCAATAATGTTCTTTTGTTCGGGCCTATCAACCAGCTCCCAAGTATTATTTTTATTAATAATGGAAAGCTCATCCTCCATTGCAAAAATCCAAGATTTATGACCCACTAATTCTTCAAAGGAAGATGGTTCAACAAGAGCAAAATTGCATTGCTCATAAACTTCAGCTAGTGATTTCGTCTTCAAAACTGGAGAATCAATTATCAATTCAACATCTAAATACTGTTTTGTTCCAGTAATAGGATTGGAAGAAATATCTCTCGTCTGTGGATTTAGAGTTGCAACTGAAGTACTCCCATCTTGGATCTTTACAACAATATCTCGATCCTAATAATAGTGGCTAGACTCGTTCACCACAAGATCTCTACTGATAAGCACATTCTTCGTACTAACACTATACACTCTGTACCCTTTTGCAGCTGCTATAGCTTAACATAACACAGAGTTCTGCCTTATTGTTCAATTTTCCTCTTTTAGCATTTGGAACATGGGTATAACACACAGAACCAAATACTTTCAGGTGTCTCACAGACTGCTTTATACCCCTCTATGCTTCAAATGGCTTCATATCTTGGAGTGCTCTAGTTGGTAACCTGTTCAACAAATAGACTGCGGTATTGACTGCCTCAGCCCAAAAATATTTAGGCATCTTCTTTTCTGCCAACATGCATCTCGCTATCTCCATCACTGTTTTGTTCTTCTTCTCAGAAACCCCATTCTGTTCAATGTAGCTAACAGTAAATTGTTGTTGAATGCCTACATCTTTTCAATACTTATTTAACTGATGCAAAGTATATTCAGTTCCATTATCTAACCTGATATACTTCAACCGGCAGCCACTCTCCCTTTCTACCATAGCCTTGAATTCTTTGAAAATAGAAAACACCTGAACTTTGCTACTTAAATGATAGACCCATGTCATTCGAGTTAGATCATCTATAAAGAGAATAAAATATTTATTCTCACTCAAAGAAACCGTCCTCATTGGTCCACATATATCTATATGAACCAACTCTAGCTTTTCCTTCGTCCTCCACAGACTTCCTTTAGAAAAGGATCTTTAATGCAATTTACCAAACTGACAAGACTCACAAACATCTCGGCGCATATCTGTTTTGGGTACATCAAGCACCATACCCTGGGATTGTATATAAACCAGTGAACTAACGCTGTAATGACCAAATCTTTTGTGCCAAATCCAAGTATCACTCATTTCAACATTGAAAGAGCATCTTTCAGTAGAATAGCATGAAATTTGAAAGGAATTACCAATCATGCTAATTTTAGCTACGTCACAACCTTTAAGATCATAAATGACACATTTTTATCCTTAAAAGTAATTGAATTATTATTGTGAAGCAACTGAGCAACACTCAACAAGTTTTGAGTCAAGCTTGGCACATAAGGAACATCGTTTATGATTTTCATACCTTCGTCCATAGAGAATTTCAGTGATCCTCTTCCTTGAGCTTGCACCATTGCACCATCTCCAAGCTTTACTTTGGTCCTACTAGACCTGTCCAAGCTAACGAATAGATTTTCATCAATCGCCATGTGCCCTGTGCATGTACTATCGATATACCAATTATATCGATCAACATGTGATGTGTGTGAATCCATAAATACCTCCTCCTATGATTTTTCAACTAGGTGATCTTCTGCAAAATTTACTTATTGGGAAAACTAACCACTTTGAGCCTGCTTTTGCCTGCAATACTTCTCAATGTGTCCAATTTTCTTACAATATCTACATTTAATAGGAAACCTCTTGGACTTCTGCCAACAATTCTTCTCCAAGTGGTTTGTCTTCTTACAAACACCACAAGGTGGAAATTTTCCTTTCCTTGATGATTCACCTTGGTATCCACCAGATTTCACCTCTCCAGAGTGGTCTGAAGAGACTTTTTTTTCCTTTCTTTTGTTGTTTGAATTTATGCCTTACTTGAAAGGAATCTTCGATTGTCCCTTCACTTCTCATGGTCACCCGTTGCTCTTGAATTTGCAATTTAGAGATCAGCTCAGCTATTGAAAGAGTAGTTTAGTCACAGGACTCTTCAATAGTTGAGATTTTTTATTCGAACTTTTCCGGAAGGCTGGCCATGATCTTCTATACAAATTTCTGATTTGGAAAGTTTTTACCAAGTATCCTTAATTGGTTCATAATATCCATTATCTTGGAAGAGTATTCCTTCACAGTATCCGAATCTTTCATCTTTAAGAGCTCAAACTCCCTCCTAAAAGCTAAGACCTTAATAGACTTAACTTTGTTGCTGCCTTCAAACTCCTCTTTTAGCTAATCCCAGGCTTATTTGTCTATCTCACAAGCCATAATCCTTGTAAACATTACTTTGGTAAGACTTGAATGTATGCAAGTGAGAGCTCTGGGAGATCTAGTCACCAACTCATCATACTTTTTGATTTCATTGAGAGTTGGGTTGTCTCTCAATGCTTGGACAATAGGTTCTCCTCTCTCAACGACATCCCACAAGTTGAGAGCCTTCAAATAAGTCTTCATTTTAATGGCCCAAATATGGTAATTCTCCCCCGAGAAAATCGGAGGACCTGTTGTTGGTTGATTTTCTAGTGCCATGACTTTTCAATAAATAGATCCAAGAAAAAAGAGCCAAGAAGAAAGATGAGCCAACCAACAAAATCAAATTCAGATCTCGTAAGAAATGGGCTTTGATACCATGTCAAAAACAAAGGGAATTAGGAGAGTAAAGCTATAAGGAGAAAATATAAGAAAATTGCAACTGTAAATTGCTACAAAGAAACTGCCGGGAAAAGGAAAAGATAAAACTTTGTTTTGTTTTCTATTTTTCTAGATGAATACAAATGTACAATGTGCCTCCTATTTATACTTTTCTATGGATGATTCTAGATATCCTTCTAGATACATCTATAAGAAAAATCTAGTGATCCTTATATTCTATTACTTTAGAATATCTAGATAATTTTACAAGATATTTATTCAAGATACTACACTAAGATATTCTAGAAGAACCTATTCCAAAAAATATCTAATATCTAGGAGTTTCTATAGAAATCTTATCTCCTAACAGGAGCAGACAATATAATTGAACTTTGCAGTCATCGAGCGAAGTATTTTCTTAATGATGGTAACATCCTCCAGTTTTTCTCCATGAATTCACATTTTACTTGCGATGGCCAAAATCTTAGAGAAACATTCTATTACCGACTCACCACCTTGCATACGTAGAGCCTTAAACTCACCACGAAGTGCTTGAAGCTGCACTCGTTTCGCCTTCGTCGTTCCTTGATACTTCTGATTCATGGAATCCCATATTTATTTAGAAGTATCCTTGCAAAGAATGATTTCGCGTTCAATAGCTTGAAAAAGGTAATTCTTTGCTTTGAGATCTTTTAACCTTATACTGTCCAATTCTGTCTTTTATGCTTCCGACAAGACAGTATCAGTGGCTAGCTCTTGCACGCCAATACTCACAATTGGTCAAAACTCGTTGGACCTAAGAAATTTCTCCATCAACATACTCCAATGGTCGTAATGACCATCGAAACGCGGAATAGCAGGCCGAACAAAATTTTCAGTGGCCATTATTTTGTTTCTGCAGTAGTACTCCAAAAAAGAAAAAACTTTTTCTGGCTCGGATACCAAATGACAAAAATATAAACTACAGCAGCAATGAAAAGAAAGAACTCTACAAGTGTAGAATTTTTCTCTGTATTCACGTCACGAATCTGAATTACAAGAGTTCTTACATAAGACAAAAACCACTAAACAACATGTTTATAGACTCCACTACTCCTACAGCCTAAAGAGTAGGAAACTACTTATTGACTCCTAAATAAACGCAACAAATTAACTATTGAATTACCCACAAAGCTGATCACGTTGCCAACAGAACATGCATTCTTTACCTTACCTTACAATAGATATACCGCTAAAAAGTATACAATCAACGATATGAAAAAAAAGATCTCTCCAAAGATATTTGATAAAATTGAAACAATACAAGAAAAGTGCTAATTGAATTTCAATGGCTCCCACCATCACATTTTCCAATAATATGATACATTATTCTAATCAATTTTCCATTGTATTACAAAGAACAAGTATACGAGCAACAACTCTTACGACTTATGGTATCACGAAAAGTACTCAACTCATTATTTTGTTGTGTAATTGGAGAAATCATATAGGATCGAATGTCATTTTGTGGAACAACTATTGAATTTCCTACTCCTAAATAGGCCCATTTTGTGGAACAACTATTGAATTTCCTACTCCTAAATAGGCCAACACTAAATATTTTTGGTCGCATAAGTGGCTTTTTATCTGTTCTAGATAACTCAACATTCAATCAAATGCATTATTCAGTATTTTTGCAGGATGGGAGCTAGAAACTAGCTCGTGGTTGAGGAAACATAATGCAATTGTACAATTACATTTTGGAAAAATGTTAAGATGGGAATCATGTTGGGTTCGAAATCGAGAGGGCGTCATGCGGAAGCTTAAAGTTTGCAAACCTTGAGACAATAAATCAGACGACAAAGAAAACAATACTAAAATGTATAAAATTATTATATGTTTTGGCCAATCGGCCTATATATTATAAAACCTAATATCAAAAAATATTAAATCTATCGGGAGAAATCTCCCCCTAAACAAAGACTCTTTAATGACTACATTGTGGATGCTATTGTGTTATGGTATGAGAAGGGGGTCTTCTATTTATAGATGTACAAAACCTTTCCTCCAAGAAAGGGGTTGGCAAATATGGAAAAATTTTATATTTTCCTTTCAGGAAAAGTAAAAGTATTTATGGTTACTTTTATTTTCCTTACAAGAAAAAGTAAAACTTAAATTTAGTAAGAAAATCAAGGCAAAAATCCTAACAAATCTCCCATTTTTGGCTTGATTTTCTAGCAAAATATTCTTGATCCTACTTCTTCACACGGTCTTCATATATCAACGATCTTCATATACCACTGTTGCTTACCATTATTAAAATTTGATATGGGTTAAAAATTGGAGCCCTATGCATTAAAAATAAAAGCACGGGTTGATAAGATTAAAAATAGAGCCTTGTGCATTGAAAGTGAGCACAAGTTAAGAGTGGAGCTCATGCGTTAAAAATAAATGCACAAGTTGAAAGGAGCCCAAGCATTTAAGCAAGTATCGGTTGAAAATTGGAGCTCATTAACATGGGTTGAAAATTGATTTTGGTTTTAAAGATGGATAAGCAGCAGGATTGTTGAAATTTTGTTTGAAATTTTTTATCCACATGTAATTGGACAAAATCTTCATTATCATCCAATTGATTGCAAATTGATTAGAACTGCCTTGGACTTGTCTTCAACCTCGCTTAACCAAACCACTGAATCTTTGAACCATAGGCTCTGATACCACTTGTTGGGTTCGAAATCGAGAGTGAGTCATGCGGAAGCTTAAAGTTTGCAAACCTTGAGACAATAAATCAGACGACAAAGAAAACAATACTAAAAAGTATAAAATTATTATATGTTTTGGCCAATCGGCCTACATATTATAAAACCTAATATCGAAAAACACTAAACCTATTGGGAGAAATCTCCCCCTAAACAAAGACTTTTTAATGACTACATTGTGGATGCTACTGTGTTATGGTATGAGAAGGGGGTTTTCTATTTATAGGTGTACAAAACCTTTCCTCCAAGAAAGAGGTTTGCCAAATATGGAAAAATTTTATATTTTCCTTTCAGGAAAAGTAAAAGTATTTATGGTTACTTTTATTTTCCTTACAAGAAAAAGTAAAATTTAAATTTAGTAAGAAAACCGGAGCAAAAATTCTAACAAATCAAACCTAGGTGAGCCCACTCGTGCAACCCAAATCAATTGGTGTAACCACTTTAACTTTGTTGCTAGCTAGAGGGTGCAAATAGAGAAATATATTCACTATTTAAGATACATACACACCCATATATATGTACATTCATACATTTTTTCCGTGATTACTGGGTTCCTATGACCACCTCTAAGGACAGATCTGTCTCTACACAGAGCTTGAGATCAAATAAATTGTTCAGGTATAATAATCGTTGAGATTCAAATGTTATGACTTAAGATGAATCTGTAAGCAAAAAAGTTATGGTAATCCTAGACACAGAGCTGATAAAATCACATCAACAAAATGAAAAGAACTAGCAACGGACAAGCAAAATTTGAAATCCAATTGCCACAACAATCTTTACACTAAAATTCCCAAAAATATATAGAAAGAATGTATAGCTGCACATCTATGATTTTTGTGTACAAAATAATGCAATAAACATTCCTAAAAACATACTTAAATACATAGAAAAATGAGAGTGCTAAGAATCACATTATCATAATGTTGCTATTACCCAATTTGGCGGCCACAAATGACACTCCATGATAACAAGACTCAACTTTTCCATCTTCAAGATTGTACGCCCCCAAATCTATTTCACCACCGCCAACAAAATATATATGATTAGACTTGACTTCAGTAAACTTAGAAGAATCGATGCAAATTGCTCTATTAAAGCCACAAAGATTGTGTAATCTCCCAACGTGTGAATCTCCTTCAATTCAACCTTGTTTACATCTATTTCAAACACTTGAAACGTAACACCGCCTTCTTTAATGAATCAAAAAATAATCAATAATGTCCCTATTAACTCGATGAGGTATCCCAGATTTCCAAACTTTGGATTTTCAAAGTGAGCAAGCATGGTTGCTTTAACTACAATTGGTTGAGGAATGCTAGGTCGTGGAACCCCCAAAACCCAAATTTTTCCACTATAACACAATAAAATTGTCCTTTATGGTAAATCATAGAGGAAATTCCACCATGGTGATCAAAGTCAACATATGTCTAGTTGAGGTGATACGGGAATAATCACGGATATGGATTTATGGGAGTGCATGTTGGGTCCGAGACTTGGTGTGTGAAATTGAAGTACAAAAGCGGACCTAAATGCACTAAAAATCAGCCAACATATTACACTTGATGGGCACCTAAGTCTTTAAGGGGCCTTTTGTTTTTTTTTTTCCTTTTATTTGTAATAGGATATAAATAGAACCATGTAGGGTTTCTTTGATTAGTTATTGATGATATTTTGAGAGTGTGTAACACTTTGTAACACAATTCCTCTCTTCTATAAGAGGAAAACCCGAAATTAGGTTAACACCAAGTGTGGAATCACTTGTGTTGTTTGTTCTTGGCATGGAATGTTGGGTGCTTGGGAGATTGAGGTCCCTCTTGTGTCCACAAAGAGTGTAGGTGTTCTTATTACATATTTCTAAGGGTTTAGGTGTTTAATACACACCATAGTTCTTAGGCCTTGTAAAAATATATGTCTCACTTTCTATCTTTACTTTTGTTGTTGTTATCTTGTGTAGTGGGCTGTTTTGGGTCCTTTGTTGAATCTGAAACTTGTGTTATTGTTGTTCATCTTGTTCTTCACGTTATTGTTGGGTTTTTTTGATGTTTTTTTGTGAAACACATCATTTTTATCTTGTATTCTTGTTGTGTTTGTTGAATCCAAGAGTGGTCATCAAAGAGGTCCTCTGTTCTTTAAACTTGTGAACTGTTTTGGTGTATGTTTTGTGCCTTTTCTTGTATTTTTAAGTATTTATTGTATCATTTGGTATCAAATCATGGCTTGATCTTGTTCCCACAAGATCAATATTGGGCTTGTTAGTGGAAAAATAAAAAAAATATGTTCAAAACTGAAAATTCTAAAAAGGAGCAAATCAGTCCATTTTGTGTCTTGGCCGAAAATGTGGTCTTATTGTGTCTTGGCCGAGATTTTTCTTGTTTTATTGTCTAGATCTGTGTGTATTTTGTTTTGTTTAGTTGTTTCTAAGTGTTTGTTTTCTTTTTCACTATCACTCTGAGTTTAGATCGAAAACTTGAGTTTGAACTTGTTGAAAGTTGTTGGTTTGAACAAGGTGTAGGTCGTACCTTGTTGTTGTTGTTCTTGGCCGTGTGAACTTGTTGTTGTGTCTTTGTTTGGATGTTTTTGGTGTTGTTTTTGTTGTTGAAAGGTTGTTGTAGTGTTCTTGAAGCTCATCACAACCTTCATCCCTTGTTAAAACCAAAAATACAACACTAAGGAGACTTGACCGTTTGTTGGTGGATTTGTTGTTGGTTATTCTTAGAGATTGTTGTTGTTCTTGGTGAATGTTATTATTGTTCTTGTGTTATTCACCTCCTTCATAAATTATAAAACATAAAGTGAAGTGTTAGATCCTAAAAGTGAAGGAACAAGGTGTAAGACTTGTTGGTCTTGAAGACTTTACAACCACCAAAGACATATCAATCACTTCTCAACCACTTTCCATGAAAGAAGGGCCCATGTTCTAAGGAGAAAAGTCAAGTCTTGCTTTTGAATTTGAAAGAGGATTTCAAGACTTGTTTTCCCTCCTTAACTAATTCCCACCAATTCCAAATTACAATTGGACTAAGACTTGAATTGAAAAATAAAATTTGATAACAATCGCAACCAATACGTGGCTGCCACATTATGTTTTTACTGTTCACAGATAATTTTTAAGCTCAAATTTTGATCTTCTAATTTCAATTTGTTGTTATTTAGTATCATTTGTTGATTCCATTACTAACTTACGAGCTAGCACTAGATTGTAAGTTAGTTTTGAAACCGTTCTTCGTATTAACTTTCCTTCGTGTGTCTTAATCCTTTGTGTCATTGTAACATCCTTGTGATTTTTTTTTCCTTACTCTTTGGAGTCGTTGTCAACGTTGGATTCATCTCTCAACACCTCTCGGAGTACAAGCAAGCTTACAATACTTGTGAGATTGAGTGTGAGGGATCCGAGAGACACGAAATAAAAGAGAGAGTGAGGATGTTTTGTATAACTAACGTGTTTTCTATTTTGTAGGTAACTCCTTTGCCACAATGAATACCATTTTGGCCCACCTTGATGCTATTGCCCGAGAAGTAGCTAAGGAGAATGCGGGCCTTGACAAATTGGGCTCGAATATATCTACTATACTTGAGAGGTTGGATCGAGTGGAGAGTTGAAGGAATTCTCGTGATTCTACTTGTTGTAGACACCTAATTTTGTCCCTCCCAAGTCCAATTTTATTCATTTTTAGCTCACATTACCACACACTCCCATTTATGTGATTATACTCCACAAAAATACAAAAAAAAATAACAAGATTCCAATCCATAACAAATTAACAAACTTTACCCATCAAATTAAGACACCTCACCCACTACCCCACCCTACCCACGTGACCCTTTTTTATTTCTTGTCCACAAAGCAAAGAAAAAGGACCCCACAAGCATATTCCCTCAACAGAATTGAGAAAAAAGAACTTCCAGGAAATTTCCAAAAACAGGGACCCACACCCCTAACCCACATCCAGATACCCCACATACCCCCTCATTCATCAATATATGCACACAGAAAACACAACTACAGAGGGGGAACAACAATACAAGCTATATATAAAATTCACATACGCATACTCCCAATTCCATTCAAAAGAATTCACTGGAAAAAAACTATGTACGAACCTTCACACTAAACCCATGAGATAATCGTTTTTTCCATGGAATAAGGGAGAAATCACCAGAATTCGCACAGCCTACCGAAGAAGAGATAGAACAGCACACACAGTGGGATCGAGAGACGAGAGAGAGGACATACACACACTAATACACGCACACAGTTAGAAAAATGAGTTTGACGGAGGTCATGTGACAAAAATTCGGCGAGAATCAGTCAGGCCTATTTCCGGACAGATTTGGACGGGAAACAACGCGTTCACCAGAATCCAACTTCTTCTCGTCAATCTCGTGACCACTGTTAGCTCCCTGAAGTTCGTATCGTGTGGGTTTTTAGTTTTCTATTGGATTTTTGGGGTTATCTATTTTGGGATTCATTGTCGAGGTCGTGTTTTGGGGTTCTGACGTGACCAAGTCGTGTAGAGATTCGAAATTCAATTCTCATATCGAGGTTTACTCCTGTTTGAAATCTATCTGGTTGAGAATCCCGGGTTACCGAGAAGGTTGGTCGTCGTTGAGGTTCCCATTCGAGGATTTTGGTCTTCGGATTTCTCTTTATTATCAACAAAGAAGTTTTATCGAGGTCCATTCTCTTAACCCACTCTCTTTTCTTTATCTCGATTTATTGAATTGTCGTGATTATGTGTGATGTGATCATGGTTGGTGAATTTTTGTTGATGTTACGATGTCATAATTATGTGCTTCACTATGTGTTTTCGATGATACGTGAAACGAAGAGGAGTAATTATTGGTGCGATTGATGAAAAATGAAAGCTAGCGGGGGGTTGGAATTGAAATTGATAAAAAGCAATCATTAATTTATTTTGATTCATTGAATATCGTTGTTAAGTTCGATAGTATCATGTCTTAGGCCGTGGATCGTTAGGCAAACTTAGGGATTGTGAAATTGGTGAAATGTTTAAATGTGCATGATTGAATGGTTTTTGACTTTATCGCTTTGGGTCACTTGTTTCATTTGGCCGGGGAATACCCCGAAGTACTTGTATTATTTTATCCGGAGAATGCCCCGAAGTATTATGTACTCAGGGGACGTTCGTGATGAAGGCCCGAAGCATTGGAGCTTAGTCTAGGATTAGTTTAGAATAAGATTTACATTTTCGTATTTTTTCTATTTTTGGGGACTGTAAAACTTGGACTGGACACTATTTTGATTAGTTCTGTTTTGTTTGTTGGTTTGATTGTTTTACGTGTTTTGTGTGGTTTGTACATTTGTAGTGTCAAATTAGCCGATATGCTCCATCAAGCGATCGTGGTCGAACCACGGGATCGAGGGGTGCCTAACACCTTCCCCTCGGTCAACAGAATTCCTTAGCCGGAATCTCTGTTCGCAAACCAGTCTTAAAGAGTCAAATCGTTTTGAAAAGGATTTTTCAAAGGTGACTTGGCACACCGGATTATGCCAAGTGACGACTCTAAATAAAAAATATAAATAGTCCTTTTTCGAAACAAACCTTCATTTTTGTCACTTTAACAATAAAAGTCCTTTCGAACCTTAAAATAATCTTCTTCTTTTTTTGGAAAAAAGGGGTGTGACAATATCTATCAACCAATATTAGCAACGGAAGTTGGGGCGATGAAAAATCAAAATTACCCTTAATTGTTGGATTTCGCCATGGGGTACAAACAGCACCAAAGTCCAAAAGCAATAAAATCTTCAATCACGTTAACATGTTTTGCAATCAAATCAATTAGGTCCCTAGTCAATTCTGCCCAGTTTACCACCATATAGCTCTAAGAAGAAAGAGAAACTTTATAATTTGTGTATTATTTTATTTTTTTTTTGACAAACATTTTATATTATATGTAGGGTGTAAATCTATTCCTATAAGGATTTGGAATGTAAACAAACCCAAATATTTCCATGTAAATTCAGCATAGTAGCTGGACATCTTTACGATTTGTTATATGGAAAAATAATATAAATAAACACCTTAACTTACCATATTTATATAAATTTACACCCTTATAAAATAATTAGTTTAAATGTACGTGTTTTGCACATGTATATAGTTAATTAACAATAAATGAACATCAAAAAACTAAATTATTTTGTGTACGTTATATTGTTAAGTAAAAATTTAAAAAAATCAACATTAATTTTAAGATAAAAAATGTACATGAAGAAGAACATGATAATTCACCATACATTTTCAAATGTCTCTTCTAATTATTATAGACATGTAAAATATATTAAAATATACTTTAATCTTGTAGTTTTAAATATGCTATATGAAAATTTAGAAATTCTATTTCAAAAAAAAAAAAAGATATTGAAACGAACTAAAAATAAAAAATAAAATAAACAGCGGAAGACACTTTTGTGTAATTTCTTTTACACAGACCACCTGATTGAGCCAACAAGTACTCTTTTTTTGAGAGTTTTTTTAGATTTCATGTCTTATAGAGTTTTAAAATAGCACTACTCCTTTTAATTGAGACTAATTAAATGAATATCTGTGTTTTATTTGTTTATAGGATAGAAAGAGTAAGATTAAACATGAAATGAATGGAAAGCAATAGTAAGTGGCATTCAAATAGCCCGTTTACAAAATTATGCTTCAAATGTCATGTAATTTACAAATATTAAAGATAAACCATGCAAGCACTTAATAAGAAAATATCATCCATATAATTAAAACTTACAATGAGTCAGTACAACTGAATTTGTTGTTTCATCTATTTTAATTTTTGTACATATTATATCTTTAATATTTTCTCCAGATTCACTCAAAAAAGACATAGTTCTTGACCATAATATAAGTTACTATTACTTTATTGTAATGACAATCTTAGAATTGAACAATAAGTCCCAAGTCACCTTTAATAGAGAGCGTTTAACTTGCTAGAGTCAAAGGATTTGTGTCATAGTCGTTTAGGATATGTCAAGTATAAAACCTTGGAAAAACTTATTAACTTAGAAGTTTTGTCAAACTTTGAGTGCAATAAATTAAAATGGCAAACGTGTGTGGAATCAAAGTATGCTAAGCATCCATGTAAGTCCGTTAAAAGGAATTCCAATCTCTTAGACTTTATACACACTGACATTTGTGATATGAATTCAACATCATCACATGGTGAAAAAAAGTATTTTATAACTTTTATTGATGATTGCACTAGATATTGTTATGTTTATTTGCTAAACAGCAAGGATGAATCAATAAACGCGTTTAGGCAATATAAAATAGAAGTTGAAAATCAATTAGAAAAAAAAAAGATTAAAACAATAAGAAGTGATAGGGGTGGATAATATGAATCTCCCTTTGCAAAAATATATGTAGAGAACGAAATTATCCATCAAACAACGGCCCCGTATTCAACTCAATCTAATGGAATTGCGGAAAGAAAAAATCGAACCTTGAAGAAAATAATGAATGTCTTACTTATAAGTTCAGGATTACCTCAAAACTTGTGGGGGGAAGCTATCCTTAAAGCTAACCAAATACTCAATAGAGTGCACCATAGTAAGACACAATCAATTTCATATGAAATCTGAAAAAGAAGGTTTCTAGCGAACGTCCTATTTCCTATGCCTAAAGGGGTAAAGATAAGACTTAAGACGGTGGACTGCGTGTTCACAGGATATGCTAAAAGTAGCAAAGAATTTTGGTTTTTGGTTCATAAATTCAAACATCCAGATATAAATGAAAATACAATAATTTGAATTAGATAATGCTGAATTCTTTGAACACATTCATCCGTATAAAACTGGACATGAACAGTCTAGTGGAGGTCTAAACGACTTTGAGATGAACCAACTGAGGATGTACATAATGATGAGAATCCAAAATGTAGTACACATAAAAGAACATCAACATCATTTGGATCGGATTTGGTAACATTTCAATTAGAAAATGAGTCTCAAATATTTAAAGAAGTGATGTCGTTGTCAGACTCATCCATTTGGAAAGAGGCAGTCAACGGTGAGATTGATTCAATCTTAAGAAACCACACATGGGAATTGGTTAATCTTCCTCCAGGAAATAAACCTTTAGGTTCAAAATGGACCTTCAAAAGGAAAATGAAAACAGATGGTACTATTGATAGATACAAGGCAAGACTTGTACTAAATGGCTTCAAACAGAAAGAAAGTCTTGATTACTTGGATACATACTCGCCAGTAACAAGGATAACATCAATTTGGATGTTAATTGCCTTGGCGGCGGTATATGGTCTTGGAATTCATCAAATGGATGTGAAAACAACATTCCAAAATGGAGAATAGGAGGAAAAATCTATATGGAACAACCCGATGATTTTTTGGCTCCAGGAAAGAAAAATAAGGTGTGTAAACTTGTTAAGTCGTTTTATGGACTAAAACAAGCACCTAAAAAATGGCATGTGAAGTTTGACCAAACCATGTTGGCAAGAAGATTCAAGATAAATGGATGTGATAAATGTGTATACATTAAAGACACTCCAAATAACCAAGTTTGATATGTTGATCACCAGTAGAGACATTTCTGACATAAATGCTACAAGACGAATACTTGAGAGCAAGTTTGATATAAAAGACCTTGGAGTTGCGGATGTGATATTAGGAATAAAAATCCATAGAACTCTACAAGGGTTCGCATTGTCACAGTCTCATTATATCAAAAAGGTACTTAATAAATTCAAGTATTTGAAATTTTGAATTGTCAAGACTCCATTGGATGTGAGCTTCACACTTCAAAAGAATGAAGGCGAAAGTGACTCACAATTGGAGTACGCAAGAGTGTCGGGATGTTTATTTATATAATGAATTGTACACGACCAGGCATAGCATGTGCTATTAGTAAGTTGAGTCGGTACACGAGTATTCCCAGCAAAACTCATTGGGTGGCAATGAAAAGAGTTTTGGGATATTTTAAATACACTCAAGACTATGCTTTGCATTACAATAAATATCTCGCGGTACATGAAGGATATAGTGATGTAAATTGAATCACCAGATCAAATTAAGTAAAATCCATGAGTGGATATGTATTTACAATAGGTGGAGGACCAGTCTCTTGGAAATTATTCAAACAGACATGTATTGCTCGCTCTACGATGGAATCAGAATTTATCGCATTATATAAAGCCGGTGAAGAAGCAAAATGGCGTCGAAATTTCTTGGAAGATATTCCTGATTGGCCCAAACCATTGGCACCAATATGCATACACTGTGATAGTCAAGCGGTAATAGGTAGGACAGGGAGCATGATGTGCAATGGTAAATCTCGTCACATGCGATGGAGACATAATACCGTTAGAGAACTTCTCTCTAGTGAAATTATTACTATTGACTACGTGAAGTCAAAAGATAATGTATCGGATCTACTTACAAAAGACCTAACTAGAGAAGAAGTTGAGAAGACATCCTTGAGAATGGGTTTACGGCCTAAGACAAGTCAGCATGGAGGTAACTCTACCTAGCAGACTGGAGATCCAAAGATCTAGCTTCAAGGAGATCAAACAAAGTTGTATCTGACAGGTTCAACATTGTCAATATACCCAACCCACTCTCATGATGTAGACAATATTTAATAAACAAGGATAAGACTTAAGGTGTGAAGTCTTTTAATGATTATTTAAATTTGGCCGATTTTACCAAATAGTTTAATCTATAGGATTGAACGTTTAAAAATCACCTATGTGAGAGTGAAGTGGAACTGCTTCAAGGAGAATGTTAGCAATGGCCTATTCTCTAAGCTCTTAAGAGACCGGGATGTGTTCATGGCTGAAACGAATCAAAAGGTGAGATCCATAAATGGTAAAAGGTTGGTTGTGTGACATGTGTTATCTAGGTGTACATTAAAGCTCGACGGTTCAAAGATATCAAATATACCGATTGACCAAGTGCATCTGATGCATGTTCACTACGGAAAGTTCAAAGGAAAACTCACTTATCCAGATGCAATTAGTCTTTACTTGATGATCACATACTTGTTCGTAAAGTTTTACAAAGAGTAGTCATTCCCCATTTATATGGGGGATTATTGAGTTCAATTGGTGTGAATGGAAAATGAAAAGTTTCTTGGAAGAGACACAACTCTCCGAGTAAAAGACACTATTTCGGGACAAGGTATGATTGTTTGGATGGTTGTGGATGTTCGAAAAAGACACATTTTTTCTAATGGATAGACATGACTGTTCAGAAAGGATACACCTTTCTGGTGAACCATTGCCACCTTTCAAAAGGGGCACTTAATAGCTATATAAACCTACATTTTTCCATAGGTTTAGTATGATTTTTTCTACACTTGAAAATATTTCTTGTCTTCTAAAATACTTTTTAGGATCGATTAGCAGTTCATACACACAAAATCTATGGAGAGGATGAAGAAAACTAGAGAGAGTTCTTGAGAAGAGAGAGAGAGTGAGGTAATTTCGTGGTAACACCCGTAGGTAACCTCCATGGCGGACAGGCTATTTATATTAATGACTTGGCGTATGTACAATTACACAGAGAATGAGAATAAAAAGGTACAGCCTACAATTACACTTGAACCGCGTGAACATTAACATATAACTGTACGTCACATATTAATCAGGCTCCACAATCTAACAATACTACGTGTGATCATCTAACTGTTGAGTGAGTTCGAATAGAATCCGATCGTTTAAGGTACCACTACAGTCGGATTGTTAAGCCATTTTATCCTGGGAGAAAAATTCCGCAACCTCGAGTACTTAAGGAGAATTATTTCCTTAAGGACACTCTGTGAATTCGGAGGACTTGGATTTTTCTGCTTTATCTAATTTTCTTTAAAATAATGAAAACACACTTCTTTGAAAGGATATTTTTGAACTTGTGTTGAAGGTGTTAGAAACTTCATAAGTGTTCTTGATTTATTCTTGAACTTGTGTTGAAGTTGTTGTGCCAAAATATAGATTTTTGTATACCCGAAAACAACAACAATCTTAAGGAAATAAGTTTGGAAAAAAAATTCTTGTTTGGTGAAATTTTCTTTTCACTAAAGTTTTTTTTATAATAATCTGTTTTGTTTGGTTTCTGGAGATTAAAGCTTTAAGATTTTTACTCCGTTTGAACTTAACAAGTGATTTGAAGAAATAAAATTTCCATCACAAGTTAGAGGTCATTCGGTTCACGATTAAAAGTCATAAAAACTTCTTTGTTAAACTAGAAACAAGGGGTGTTTAAAGTTGCTACAACTTTATAAGTACTATTTTGACATACTAAAAATTTACTATCTTGTTGTGATAGGAAAATGACTACTGACAGTCATGTGAATGATGTTGCAACGACTGTGGCATCAACTAGTGTTGCCACAATGAGTCGTACGAGTGCTCTGTAGGCCATGGAACCAGCGACGAAACCCAAAAAATTTACGGATGTTGATTTTAAAAGGTGGCAACAAAAGATGTTCTTCTATCTTACAACATTATGTCTTCAGAGATTTACATCTGAAGAAGCTCCAGAGTTGCCCAAGGAAACTTCTGACCAAGAGCAATTTTTTGTTATGGAGGCGTGGAAACACTCTGATTTTCTATGCAGGAATTACATTCTAAGTTGCCTCCAAGATGACCTGTACAACGTGTATAGTGAAACAAAGACGGCAAAAGAGTTGTGAGGTGCACTAGAAAGAAAATACAAGACTGAGGATGCTGGAACCAAAAAATTCTTCGTTGTAAGATTTCTAGAGTATAAAATGATTGATAGCAAGTCTGTTGTATCCTAAGTGCAGGAACTGCAAGTTATCATCCTCTATCTCCTTATGGAAGGTATGATTTTGGTAAATACCTTAGTTGAACGTGTTAACAATTTTATTAATGTTCACATAAACTTTATTGTAGGTTTGGTCATAAACAAGGCATTTCAAGTCACGAAAATAATAGAAAAGTTACCACCTATGTGGAAGGACTTCAAGAATTACTTGAAACATAAGCGAAAGAAGATGACAGTAAAAGATCTAATAGTGAGACTACACATTGAATAAGACAACAAATCCACAAAAAGAAGGTCGAGTGAAAATTCTGCAATGAATAGAGCAAACATTGTAGAAGACGACCACAACAACTCAAAAAAATAAAAGAAAGATAGACATGAAAGCAATCAACCTAAGAAAAAATTAAAGGGAAAATGCTTTAATTGTGGCAAGATTGGCCACAAATCAACAGATTGTCATGCCCCAAAAAAAGGCAAAAAGAAGGACTAAGCAAATATGGCTGAATCCAAAAAAGAAATAGACGATCTGTGTGCCATGCTGTTTTAATGCAACTTGGTGGAAAATCCTTGAGAATGGTAGATGGATTTCGGTTTTACCTGCCACGTTTGTGCAAATAAAGAGTTTTTTTCTACGTTCGCTCCGGCTCAAGGCGAGGAAAAGCTTTACATGGTGAACTCCGCTACTGCAAAAGTAGAGGGAATAGAAAATTATGCTTGAAAATGACTTCAGGCAAAGTGTTGACTCTCAACAATGTCCTGTATGTACCAGAGTTAAGAAAGAACTTGATTTTTGTATCACTTCTTGACAAAAATGAATTCAAATTTGTAAGTGTTTTTGGAAAAGTTGTAATTAGAAAAGGGGAAGTGTACGTAGGAAAAGGCTATCTCACTGAGTGCCTATATAAAATGAATGTAATGATTGTTGAAATCAATAAAAGTTCAGTTTCTTCTAACTTGATTGAGTCTAATGAATTGTGGCATGAATATTTAGGACATGTCAATTATAAAACTTTACGTAAATCAATTAACTTAGAAGTTTTGCCAAACTTTGAGTGCAATATATCAAAATGTCAAACATATGAGGAATCAAAGTATGCTAAGCATCTGTATAAGTATGTTGAAAGGAATGCCAATCCCTTAGACTTAATACACACTGACATTTGTGATATGAAGTCAACACGATCTCGTAGTGAAAAAAAATATTTTATAACTTGTATTGATGATTGCACTTCATATTGTTATGTATATTTGCTAAATAGTAAGGATGGAGCAATAAATGCATTTAGGCAATACAAAATAGAAGTTGATTATCGGTTAGAGAAAAAGATCAAAACTATAAGAAGTGATAAAGGGGGAGAATATGAATCTCCCTTTGCGAAAATATGTGTAAATAATGGAATTATTCATCAAAATACGACCCCGTATTCACCTCAATATAATGGAATTGCGAAAATAAAAAAATCAAACCTTGAAAGAAATGATGAATGCATTACTTATAAGTTTAGGTTTACCGCAAAACTTGTGGGGGGAATTTATCCTTACAGCTAACCGAATACTCAATAAAGTGCCCCATAGTAAGACACAATCAATTTCATATGAAAAATGGAAAGGAAAGAAACCCAACTTGAAATATTTTAAAGTATGGGGGTGTCTAGCATAGGTCCAAGTTCCTATGCCTAAAAGGGTAAAGATAGGACCTAAAATGGTGGACTGCATATTCATAGGATATGCTAAAAGTATCAAAGTATGTCGGTTTTTGATTCATAAATCTAAATATTTGGATATCAATGAAAATACGGTAATTGAATCAGATAATGTTGAATTCTTTGAACACACAGTCTAGTGAGGGTCTAAATAACCTCGAGATGAACCAAGTGAGGATGTACATAATGATAAAAATCCAAAATGTAGTACACGTCAAAGAACGTCAACTTCATTTGAATCGAATTTTGTAATATTTCTCTTATAAAATGAGCCTCAAACATTTAAAGAAGCGATATTGTCATTAGACTCGTCCTTTTGGAAAGAGGAAGTGAACAGTAAATTGATTCAATCTTAAGCAACCATACATGGGAATTGGTTGATCTTCCTCCAGGAAATAAACCTTTAGGTTCAAAATGGATCTTCAAAAGGAAAATGAAAACGGATGGTACTATTGATAAATACAAGGCAAGACTTGTAGTAAAAGGCTTCAAACAGAAAGAAAGCCTTGATTACTTGGATACATACTCGCCAGTAACAAGGATAACATCAATTCGAATGTTAATTGCCTTAGCGGCGGTATATGGTCTTGGAATCCATCAAATGGATGTGAAAACAGCATTCGTGAATGGAGAATCGGAGGAAGAAATCTATATGGAACAACCCGAGGGTTTTTTAGTTTCAAGAAAGGAAAATAAGGTGTGTAAATTTATTAAGTCGTTGTATGGACTAAAACAAACACCTAACAATGGCATGCAGAGTTTGACCAAACCATGTTGGCAAACGGGGTCAAGATAAATAAATGTGATAAATGTGTATACATTAAACACACTCCAAATCACCAAGTCATTGTTTGGTTATATGTGGATGATATGTTGATTATCAGTAGAGACATTTCTGACATAAATGCTACAAAACGAATGCTCAGGAGCAAGTGTGATATAATAGACCTTGGAGTTGCGGATGTGATCTTAGAATAAAAATCTATAGAACTTCAACAGGGTTGGCATTGCCACAGTCCCATTACACCGAAAAGGTACTTAATAAATTCAAGTATTTGTGTCTGACAGGTTCAACGTTGTCAATATTCCCAATCCATTCTCATGATGTAGAAAATGTTTAGTAAATAAGGATAAGACATGGTGTGAAGTCTTTTAATGATTATCTAAATTTGGCAGATTTGACCAAATATTTTAATCTATAGGATTAAACGTTTAGATTTGACCAGATTTGGTGTGAAGTTCACTTGGCATGATCAATTCTTAGATGCTTCTTTGGAGGAAATTTTATTTAAATCACTTTCTCAATTCAAAACTTTTATATATTTTTAAGATTAAAATTTGAACAAGTGAGTAGTAGCAGCAATTGATAAAAGCGGTGAAGAAGGGTGTGGGCATGGATTTGACTGAGTTGGGTTCAAAATTTTTGATCGTGGAACAGCCGGAGTATCCTCTGCTCAACTTCTCGGCTCCCTTGTTCATCAGAAGAAGAAGAAGAAGAGGAGGAGGAGGAGGAGGAAAGAGTCATTAGAGCCCCAACCACCACCATTTCACTTTTAATTTTTTTTTAATTCTCAATTTAAAATTTTTATTTTTTTAATATTTAATTTCTTATGTGGCATTTTAAAAATGATGTGGAATTTAATGTAGCATTTAAAATGACGTGAAAGTTGACGCGGCAGCAATTGTGTTACACACACCGGAATAGGGTTTAAAATGTTGAATTTTATTGAGTTGAGGGGTTCAGATGACAAAAGTGTAAGTAGAGACGTTCACTTTACAAATCAACATAAGTACAAGGATTCACCGAGCTATTTTGCCAAATATTATTTTCCCCTTATTTTACATGTATCACTAAAATCCCTAAAAGTACTAAAAATAGAGCGGACTGAATAATATAAAACAAAATGTTGTACATTTTTTCCTAATTTTTTTGTATCAGGGTATATATGCGTCATTTTCTTACATAGATATATCCGATCAAAATCACAAAATTGAGGGCTAGATTTGCCTCTTCTCCGAAGAAATAGGGACACAAAGTCGACACGACAAATATCTAAAAACTCATTTGCAAAACGAGTGTGATTCTTGTTTGTGTGACTACAGAAACTTCTTATCAAAGAAAGAAATATATGAAACAAAAGAACACATACCGACTCCAACATCATTATCAATGTTGACGCAAGTGCAATTGAGGCCTTTAGGTCGCCAACAATTCAAATAATTGTAATTTGCATAGTAGAAAATAGCCGGTATAAAACGAGTGCAATTCTTATTTGACTATAAAAACTTCTTATTAAAGAAATATATGAAACAAAAAAACACATCTAAAAACAACTTCAAACATTACTAAACTATAAAAATGCAATAATACATCAACTTAAATAGACATACACACCCAACTTAAAATAACAATTCTATGTATTTATTTTTAAAAGCATATTAGAGATAACAACAATGATATTATTAAGCAAAACCAAAATATAATTATCATTTGCAAGAGGGGAAGAAAAATTAGCTAATTTGAAGGATTCTTCACAAGAAATAATATCCAAATTTGCATCTTTAGCATAATATCCCAAATCCCAAAATTGTTTGTATTCCAAATACAATTTTGCTTGTTCTAGAAAAGCCATTGCATCTTCATAATTAATTGAACAATTCCCATAAATATTTCTCAAATTTGAGCATTTTTCCTTCAACAAAAGTGAATTAACCTTGTTATTGGTAACATTAATTTGGGAAATTGTCAAATTAATGGTTATATCCTCAAGACTGAACAAATTTGCTTTTTTAGATTTTGGATTTGACCCCAAAATCTCTTCACAAAATGTTTGATTCTTGATTTGTTTACAAACGCTTGGAATAAAATCTCCAAATGAAAAGTTAATTAGAAAAAATAGGTTGAAGAACAAGACTAGTAGTGATAATTTAGAAAACGAGGCCATTTTTTTTCTCTCTTTGGAGTGTGTTTTTGATTTTAACAAATGCTTGTGTTGTGTAAATTTGTATTGTATTAATTTTTAATTTTTTTCCTTTTTAGTTGAAATTGTTGAATTTGTGATTGTTGTAAGGTGTAATTATTAATTTTCTTTAAGAAGTATAACCAGGTTTGTTGCTTATTTGTTCTTTGATTTCTTTTCTAGAAGAATACAATGTACACAATGTTTTTTTTTTTTTTAAATCTAATTGGTTAATTTCATGGTTACCCTTTAAAGTATGAAAATTTGATTTTTTATGTCATTATGACTATAGGGAGTTGTTCGGATAGTAAGCATCCTTCAATTCAAGATTGTGAGTTCGAGTCACCAAATGAGTAAATACATATACATATATATATATATATATATATATATATATATATATATATATATATATATATATATATATATATATATATATATATCAGATTTACTTGAGCGAGAGTAGTTTCACCATCTTTTTACATTTTGATTTTATTTTATTTACTGATTTAAAAAAAAGAGGTGATGGTAACTTTACTTGAGTTCGACCTGTGGATCTAAAAATTAGAGTTAAGGATTTTTTTTTTCTCTTTGAAGGATCATATGCAATGTAAATTCATAGAAGTCGATTTGGTAGGTTTTGAATATTGAATGGTTACAAAATATTTTGATTAAATGCAATTATCTTTTGAAATTCAACATATTTTCTTTTTAAATTAAAAATAATGTTGTCTAAAGAAATGAAACACTTAAATTGAGAGGGTGGATGTATTTATAGAGGGACAAAAGGAAGAATTATGGATACAATGCCTCATTAATCAATAATCAAAATAGTAGAAATAACAGTACAATACCTTGTAAAAAGAAAAAAGAAATAACAGTACAATCAAAAGGCAGACAATGGCTTATTCATTATCTTTAGTTGTTACTGACTCTATTTTTCAAAAGCTATTACATCAAATCATTATTACAAAGAACCATCAAATTTTCCAATAATGTGATATTTTCTTTTTGTATTAGATATAATAGCTTTTCAAATTCAACATATTTCTTTTTGTTTTAGATAAAATAGCTTTTGATACATCAAATTTTTCAATAATGTGATACATTATTCTAATCAATTTTCCATTGTATATTACAAAGAACCACCAGCAAGTGTATGAGCAATAACTCTATGATATCACTAAAAGTACTCAATTCATTATTTTGTTGTGTAATTAGATCGAAAGTCATTTTCTTGAACAGCTATTGGATTCCCTGCTCCTAAATAGGCCAACACTAAATACTTTGGTCGTATAAGTGTCTATTCATCTGCGCTAGATAACTCAACATTCAATCAAGTGCATCATTCAGTACGGGGCTAGAACCTGGTTCGTGGTTGAGTAAACATAATACACTTGTACAATTACGTTTCGGAAAAATGCTAAGATGGAAATCAAACCCAGTTGGGCCCACTGTGCAACCCAAATCAACTGGTGGAACCACTCTAACTTTGTTGCTAGGGGTGCAAATAGAGAAATATATTCACTATTTAAGATATTATGCATAAGAAATGTTAGGGTTTTTATCTTGATTTTCTTATCAAGTTTAAGTTTTACTTTTCTTATAAGGAAAATAAAAATAATATCATAATTACTTTTATTTTTTCTAAAAGAAAAATATAAAACCTTTCCATATTTGGTGAACCTCTTTCTTGGAGGAAAGTTTTTGAAGCTCAACCTTCTCATGCCATAACATAATAGTATCTACAATGTAGTGGTTTGAGAGTTTTGGTTAGGGGAGATTTTCTCTCTCATTTGTTTTTGTGTTTTGTAAATATTAGGTTTTATAATATGTAGGCCAATTGGACAAAACATATAATAATTTTATGCTTTTTAGTCTTATTGTCTTTGTCATTTGATTTATAGTTTCATAGTTTGCAACTAATAGCTTCCGCATGCAGTCGCAGAGCCAAGAAGTTCATTAGGGGGGTTCGAAAGTGCACACACAAACTAGCCGAAGGGGTTTCAACATATACAATATATACATAGAAAATAATTTTAATCATGTATAAATGATGTAAATTTCCATCGAAGGAGGTTCGGATACCCCTGGATATATGCTAGATTCGCCACTATCCGCATGATGCCCTCTCGATTTTGAACACAACAAGAAATACACATAAAATTTTCTTCCTAGAAAGAGAGTAAAATTCTTGATAATCGTCACGTCTATCAGCCAACATTAACAACGGAAGTTGGGGCAATGAAAAGTCAAAATTAGCCTTATAAAAATAAATTTAAAAGATATAATGAATATGATAAATGGACACCAAAACAAATAGTTAATAAAAATTATAACTTTTTAGATCTAGACTGTGTAATAGATACAGAAAAAATAATACAATTATGGATAGGATATATGACAAAACAATTATTAGATAATAATATAAATATAACAGATGCACCAGAATATATAGAAAAAACATTAATAGGATCAGTAAAATTATGGTTTACAAATTTAACTGAAAATAGTAAAAAGTATTAAGAACTAACAAACCTATGGAAGGAACATCATCAACAACAACTAAACTAACACCTATAGAATTATTGAAAAAATATGAAACAGCTATAAAAGATGAATTTGGTAGTATGACAACATTAGAAGAAGAACAAGATGAAGAAAAAGATACAAATAGGAATTTAATGATAAAACTAACAATATGTAATATGTGTTATATAGATGAATATATTTGCGCATTTAAAGAATATTATTATAAAGGAGCATATAGCATAGAAGGCATTGCAGAGGCAAGCCTTCTCACCTTCAAGCAAAAATTCTCTCCGACCAAAAATACTTTTGCCTAGTTAATTAAATATATACTGCAATGGAAAAAGCTATGGAACAAAAAACCTCAGAAATATCAAAGCTACCGGAACAGCTATATCTATTTACGATTATGAATAGCTAAATTCATAATTCCCGACAATCATGATATGATAAAATAAATTCATATTAGTTACTTTATAGTGGAATTATTTGAAAAATAATATGTTAAGAAGTTTATTAGCAAAGTGGAAACGGAGAAAACACCAATACAGAAATAAATACTCTTGATAAAAAAGAAGATGAAAATATAATACCTAAAACAACAGAAATAAATACTTGCGCATTTAAAGAATATTATTATAAAGGAGCATATAGTATAGAAGAAAGTAAAGAAATAAGAAAATTATATTTTAATAAATTACCCGAACCATTTAGTTCAAAAATAATAAGAAATTGGGAAGAAGCAAAAATAGTAGATACGTTAGGAGCTAGAATAAAATTTTTACAACAATGGTATAGAAAGTTATGTGAAAAATATTGAGAAGAATTAAAATTGAAAAAACATTAATAAGAAATTTAGCATTTGCAAAAATAAAATAGCACCGCAATTTGGATGCGAAGAAAGATATTATAAGAAAAGAAAAAGACATAAGAAATATAAGAAATATAAAAAATCAAAATATAAATATAAGAAACCAAGAAAAAGATATTATGTAAAAAATTACAAAAATAAAAGACCATATAGAAAGAAAAAATCTATAAAAGAATGTACATGTTATAATTGTGGAAAGTTAGGACATTTAGCTAGAGATTGTAAATTACCCAAAAATCCAAAAAATAAACAAATATTCGAAATAAAAATAGAAAATACAGAATATATGCAAATAGATTATATAGATTATGAATTAGAAAGTGAAGATAGTATATATGAAATTTCAGAAAACGAAACAGATACTGAAATAGATAGTGAGATAGATGAATCAAATGACTGAAGAAGATATAAAAATAATAACAGAAGGAAGAATATTTAAATGACGAAGGAACAGAACAAAAGATAATATTTGACAGTAATATATTTGATGAAATAAAAGGAAAAGAGTTAGATTTAAGTGTAGAAAAAATATTTAAAATACCAACAATAAAAAATATTTTTAGTACGAAAAAAGATGAATATTATGTAGTATGTCAAAAAGAACATGTAATAGACTGTAGATATGCAAAAGGAAAAGCTAGTATACCACTTGTAACAAAACGAATAATTAATAAAGAGATAAATGATATAAAAAGTAGAGACCCAATAAAATATGTACACCTTGGAGGTACAGAAATATTAATAAAAGCATGTTTTAGAGAAGGAATAGATACACCGATAGAATTATATTTAGCAGATGATAGAATTATAAAACCTATAGAAAAAAGCATAATAACTGCCGTAAAAGGAAACTTAATATACCAAATATTTAAAGTTATAATAAGTGCAAATTATTCAGTAGCAGTAACAGATAGAAATATAGATAAATCATTAGTATTATATTGGAAGATATCAGGAATAGAATTAACCCCAGGAAGTAAAATATTTACAGCGAGATGTAAAAATTTATATGTATTAACAACAAAACATAAAATAACAGGAAAAAATAATATTAACAAGATACAAATAGATAGCCCATTTGAACAAATTGTACAAACAATAGATTATAATGATTATAGCTATAGAGACATAGATATAGAGGAAATTTTAGAAATAGTAAATGATAGAATAAGTACAACAAAAAGAATAGCTAATGAAAAACCAGAATCATCAAGCTCGTCGAAAAGAATGAGTTATGAAACAAATTCAATAAGTAATTTAAATCAATATTACATAACAGGAAAAATAAATGAAAAAGAAATTTTAATACTATTAAACACAAGACAAGAAGAAAATTATATAGCAAAATATCTAGTAAAAAATGAAGAAATAAAATGATAATGATATATGCCCAGATCTACCGAGAAGTTTAATAAATAGTAAAGATATAGTAGAAAAAGAAATAATAATAGGAGGAATTAGAAAAATAAAAATAGAATTTGAGGTAAAAGAAGAAATGCAAAAAGCAGATATAATATTAGGAATAAAATGGTTAGAACAAGTAAAACCATATAATATAGAACATACACAATAAGCCATAACATATAATAGGGAAAGATTATTCTTAAGAAGAGCCTTAACATGAAATGAAAATATATGTATTAATGAAGATAGTAGTGGAAGGATATTACAGTAGATATTATACGCCTATCATAGATATAGGAGCAGAAGCTAATTTATGTAGATATAATTGCTTACCAGAAAGTAAATGGGATAAATTAAAAATACCAATAGTAGTTAAAGGATTTAATAATGAAGGAAGCTTAATTACTTATAAAGCTAGGAATGTAAAAGCACAAATATGGGATAAGATATTGACAATAGAAGAAATTTATAATTATGAACTAACATCAAAAGATATACTTTTATGAATGTCATTTTTAGATAAACTATACCCACATATAATAACTAGAAACGATTGGTGGTTCACAACACCATGTAAACAGAAAGTAAGAGCAAAAAGAGTTAATAATAAAATAAGAAAGAAAACTGATTGGATAAAAGGAAGTGAAAAAATTACACAAAAGTTAGAAAATATAAAAAACGCTGAAGATACAATAGAATTAGTAGTATTCTCGATAAATAAAACAGAAATAACTATATTTTCAATAAATAAGATAGAAATAGTTAAGAAAAAATTAGAACAATTATATAGTGAAGATCCATTAAAAGGATGGGAAAAACATAAAACTACTATAAAAATTGAATTAATAGATAAAAATAGCATAATAACCCAGAAACCATTAACATATAATTTTGATGATTTAAAAGAATTTAAAATGCATATAGATGAATTATTAGAAAAACAATATATACAAAAAAGTAATAGTAAACATAATAGTCCAGCATTTATAGTAAATAAACATAGTGAACAAAAAAGAGGAAAAAGTAGAATGGTTATTGATTATAGAAATTTAAATGCAAAAACTATAACATACAATTATCCGATACCAAATAAGATACTAAAAATAAGACAAATCCAAGGATATAATTATTTTAGCAAATTTGATTGTAAATCAGGATTTTACCATCTAAAGTTAGAAGAAGAATCTAAAGAATTGACCGCATTTACGGTACCACAAGGATTTTACGAATGGAATGTATTACTATTTGGATATAAAAATGCACCAGGTAGATATCAACATTTTATGGATAATTATTTTAAACAATTACCTAATTGCATAGTATACATAGACGATATATTATTATATACAAAAACTAAAAAAGAATATATAAAATTATTAGAACAGTTTACGGATATAATAGAAAAATCAGGAATAAGTCTAAGTAAAAAGAAAGTCGAAATTATGAAAAATCAAATAGAATTTTTAGGAATACAAATAGATAAAAGTGGAGTAAAAATGCAACAACATATAGTACAAAAAATAATAAATTCGAAAGAAGAATTAGATACAAAAAAGAAATTACAATCATTTTTAGGATTAGTAAACCAAGTAAGAGAATATATTCCAAAATTAGCAGAAAACCTAAAATCACTACAGAAAAAATTAAAAAAGGATATAGAATATAACTATGACGAAGAAGATAAAAAACAAGTTCGAAAAATAAAATTACTTTGCAAAGAATTACCAAAATTACAATTTCCGGATGAAAATAAAAAATTTACATACATAGTAGAAGCAGATGCCAGCGAATATAGTTACGGAGAAGTACTTAAATATAGATATGAAGCAGAAAAAATAGAACACCATTGTAGATACTACTCAGGTACGTTTAACGAGATAGAAATAAAATGGAAAATAAATAGGAAAGAATTATGTTCATTATATAAATGTTTGTTAGCATTTGAGTCATATATTGTATATAACAAATTTATTGTGCGAACAGATAATACACAGGTACGCTGGTGGCTAACAAAGAAAATACAAAATTCAGTTACAACAAAAGAGATTCGGAGACTAGTTTTAAACATATTAAATTTTACATTTGTAATAGAAGTAATCAGTACTAACAAAAATGTTATTGCAGATTACATATCAAGACAAAGCTACACAAACTGAAATGATAGAAGAAAATATACATGAAAAGATACTCAATGCCCTGACTACGCTTTCATTGAAAGTGGACAGTATGAGTACTGAGATAGTAAAGATGGGTACTGAGATAGAAACACTAAAGCTAAAGACTAGTGAAGATAAACTGAAGTCTATAGCTATGAATCAGCTAACTCAGCAATGCGCAGAGCTATGTCGATCGGAAGACAATAAAATTCCAGAGCTAGAAGGAGATGTTGGGATACTCCATAAAACCCATAACGTTTATCAATCGACTTCTGCAGGTACAAGCAAAGGAGTTAGAAAAAATATGAACCTAAACAAGCTATTTGACAAACCATATACACCAAATACATCAAAAGACCCCATGTTTACACCCCCACAAGTTACCACATATCGAGATAGCCTAAACCAAGACAAAAAGACATATAACTACACAACCCGCACATATATAGAAAATATCTACAACGTACAAACTTTCTTAAATAGCAACCCCAAAGCTACAAATATCCAAGAACCAGATACAAACTATATAACCCAGAAATTGACCGGATACAATAAGCTAATTGTCTTACCTAAAACCAAACCCAGCTTAGTTAAAACTTGCTACGAATATGGATTACTTAGTACCGTATATACCACGGATGGAACTGAGATATCCACTATACCCGAGATATATGAAGCATTTACCACATTTAAAAGAATAACCAAAGGTACTTTATTTTTTATAAAAATATACACGGCGCCAGCAGAGATATTATTTGACGAAGTTAAGAAACCTATACAAGTTGTAAAAATAGGAATGACACGAGATATGATTATACCACAAGATATTGGTACACAGCCAAAGATACCCAGAATCGAGATACCAAAATTTTATGCGAACAAAAGAGTTATTGAACTATCTACGATTTTACAAGAACTAGCAAATACATATTGCAACCAAAATCCTATATGGAGCTATTATTCAAGAAATCATGTATTAATATATTCAAATTCAAAAGAGCTACGAGAAACAGATATGGAGACTATTAGGCAATGGATTATGACGTTGCTTAAACCAGAGACAGAACCTATCGCCAGAGCTATTAAAGAAAAATTTATTTCAGAGGAATTATTGACCAGATATTGCAAAACTATTGGACACAAATACCCAGATCACAAATGTTCAAAATGTAATGGAGGAGATAATGACGTCCCAGCAGTGCAGCTAGAATAAAAAGAAGATAAGGACGACAGCTGGAAAGATAAGACCAGAGCAATAATGGAGATACAACAGATACGACAAAATAAACGGAAGACAAGATATTTAATATATTTTACAAAGTCTTTAATACATTTAATGTAATAAGACTTTAGCTTTTGTATTTAGAAATACGTAAACAAAGTAGTTAGCATATTTATGTTAAGTTTGAAAAGTCTTTAGGTAGGTAGGACTTTTTAAAGTCTTTTAGTTTTTTAGTTTTTAGTTTTTTTTACAAATGTAAAAAACTTTTGTACATTTTTCATTCTATAAATAAGAGCTCAGAAGGCATTGCAGAGGCAAGCCTTCTCACCTTCAAGCAAAAATTCTCTCTGACCAAAAATAGTTTTGCCTAGTTAATTAAATATATACTGCAATGGAAAAAGCTATGGAACAACAAACCTCAGAAATATCAAAGCTACCGGAACAGGTATATCTATTTACGATTATGAATAGCTAAATTCATAATTCCCGACAATCATGATATGATAAAATAAATTCATATTAGTTACTTTATAGTAGAATTATTCGAAAAATAATATGTTAAGAAGTTTATTAGCAAAGTGGAAACGGAGAAAAATCCCAAGGAACTATGCCATCCTAAAGGTGAAACCAATGAGGCAAGAAGTCGTGGCGGTGAGTAACCAAAGTCGAGGCGCTGTTTAAGGGAAAAGTATCCGAATTACCATGCTAATAGTGACCGAAGAACATGTTATTTAAGAATAATCTAGTATATAGTAATCTGAGATGACTATATTTTATTATGTATATGGTTGAAGGGAATATTTTGAAGAAAGCAATTTTATGATAATGAATGATAATATATCTGATGTGATGGTAGATAAATTCAAGATACTTATTTTGTATGTACTTAGAGATATAGATGTTGCAGATGTAAGAAAAATTATATTAGAAAGAGCATATGGAAAAAATTATACGGATAAAATAAATTATATACCACACATACCTAACTACTCTTATAAATATTTATTATGTTAAAATCACGTAGAAATTTTAAAGATATGCAAAAAATACAGTTACTAGAAAAACAGATAAAAATAAATATAGACAAATACATGGAAAATAAAAAATATATAAAATCTATTAATATAAATATGCAAAAACTACTAAGTCTAAAACAAATAGCTATAAAATATCAATCTTAAAAAATAGCTCATTTAGACTACCTTAGAATTTTAATCTTATATATACTTAAAGATATTGAAATAATAGATATTAAGAAAATGATATTAGAAGAAGTAATAAACTACGAAATTGAAATGATAAATGCCACAGCACAAATATACGAAGACATTTACCCAGAAGGATATTATTCAGACCAAGATTGTGGATGTTAGAATATATTAGAAAAACTAGAGAAAACCAAGATAATCTAAATAACGAAGTTAATTATAGAAACCATATTAGAAAAATAATGGAAGATCTAAAAGAAAAGTTAATATGGATAGAAAAAACCTTAGAAAATTTAGAAAAAAGTACATGTGACAGTTTATATAAAATAAAAAACTCACTACGAGAAGAACAACACAAAATAATAAATGACATAGAAAATCTAGAATTAGATATACACTACAGTACAGAAAGAATAAATTATTATACAGAAATTTGTAACTCAGCAGTTACTACAGGATAAAATAATAAACTAAATAAATTTATGAATACATCTCACAAAAAGAATAATTTATTAAAACAAAATCTAAAAAATATCCACGCACAAAAAAGAATAGATTCATCAGTTATAATAAATCTATTTATTAATCTATTTATTATCCTAGTTATCCGCACCCCCTACAAATGGTATCAATAGCTATGTTGGAATTAGTTAAATTAGTTAAGTTAGAATTAGTTATTTATTAAATTAATTATGAGAAGACCATTTAAAAATAGAGAAGCTTTTAGAAAAATTAAAGAATCTTTAGTTAGTAATTATTCAGAATATATAAGTCTAAATAAAACAAAAGAAAATCCACAAAGATTAGCCTATTTAATTACATTAATATCTAGTGTTGAAGCAAAATTAATAATCCATTTAAAATCTAGAAGAATGAGACATATACCATTTAATTATGATAAAATTAGATTTAGATATCCACCAAAATATTATAAACATAATTCAAATGAATAAAGAGCAAAAATACAAAGAATTAAAACAATTTATCTCTGAAAAACGTAAAGAATTAAAAATAAGAAAAGAAAGATTACATTATAATATATTTGCCGGAGTTAGTAAAAATTCAATAAATATACAAAAAGATGAAATATCAAAATTAGAATCTCAAATAGATAGTTTAGAATATATATATCAACATGAACTATTCACAATAAAATGAATAAAGAAGAATTTATAATAGATGAAAAAATATATGAAAATCACGAAGGATCAAAAATAAAAATAGTATTTTCTAATCTAGGAAGAAGGTATAAGAAAATAGGAGAACATTTATATCTAATGTTAGAAAAAGAAGAATTAAAATTAGAAGATAAATTAACAGCAATGGTAAGAATAGAAAAAGAAAATGAAGAAATAGATAGAAAAAAGGAAATAGAAAAAATTAAACAACAAACTACGGAAGAAATACGAAAAATAGAAGAAACAAAAAATAGTAGAATTGCTGAATTAGAAAAAGAACTACAAATGTTAAAAGATTTATACGAACAAAGACAAAAAGAAAAAGAAGAAAAAGATAAAGAACAAACATTAATAAACGAGATAAACCAATTTAAAGAAAAATTAGAAATAAATAATATAGAGGTAGAAGAGACAGATAATTATGATTCAGAAGATAGTGAAACATATACGGAAATATTAACAAAAATAAAAGATTTAGAAATTAACGAAAAACAAGAAAAAATTAATGAAGAAAACTTAGAAAACACCAATACAGAAATAAATACTCTTGATAAAAAAGAAGATGAAAATATAATACCTAAAACAACAAAAATAAGAAAACCTATATATTATAAAAATAAATTTAAAAGATATAATGAATATGATAAATGGACACCAAAACAAATAGTTAATAAAAATTATAACTTTTTAGATCTAGACTGTGTAATAGATATAGAAAAAATAATACAATTATGGATAGGATATATGACAAAACAATTATTAGACAATAATATAAACAGTTACTAGACAATTATTAGAATAAATTATTATACAGAAATTTGTAACTCAGCAGTTACTACAGGATAAAATAATAAACTAAATAAATTTATGAATACATCTCACAAAAAAAATAATTTATTAAAACAAAATCTAAAAAATATTCACGCACAAAAAAGAATAGATTCATCAGTTATAATAAATCTATTTATTAATCTATTTATTATCCTAGTTATATGGTATCAGAGCTCAGTTATTTAAAAAATACAGTAGTAGCATATATGTTTGAATTTATGTTTAAATTTAGATTGGATTGGATTAAATGAATAAAGTACAAAAATACAAAGAACTAAAACAAATTATTTCTGAAAAACGTAAAGAATTAAAATAAGAATAGAAAGACTACAGTATAATATATTTGCCGGAGTTGGTGAAAACTCAATAAATATACAAAAAGATGAAATATCAAAATTAGAATCACAAATAGATAGTTTAGAATATATATATATCAACATGAACTATTTACAATAAAATGAACAAAGAAGAATTTATAATAGATGAAAAAATATATGAAAATCACGCAGGATTAAAAATAAAAATAGTATTTTCTAATCTAGGAAGAAGATATAAGAAAATAGGTGAACATTTATATTTAATGTTAGAAAAAGAAGAATTAAAAATAGAAGATAAATTGACAGCTATGGTAAGAATAGCAAGAGAAAATGAAGAAATAGATAGGAAAAAAGAAATAGAAAAAATAAAACAACAAACTACAGAAGAAATACGAAAAATAGAAGAAACTAAAAATAGTAGGATTGCTGAATTAGAAAAAGAACTACAAATGTTAAAAGATTTGTATGAAGAAAGACAAAAGGAAAAGGAAGAAAAAGATATAGAACAAAAATTACTAAACGAGATAAATCAATTTAAAGAAAAATTAGAAATAAACAATAAAGAAATAAAAAACAAGGAACTAGAAATAAATAATATAGATGTTGAAGAGACAGATAATTATGATTCAGAAGATAGTGAAACATATACAGAAATATTAATAAATACAAAAAATTTAGAAATCAATGAAAAACAAGAAGTAATTAATGAAGAAAACTTAGAAAATATCAACACAGAAATAAATACTCTTGATAAAAAAGAAGATGAAAATATAATACCTAGAACATCAGAAATAAGAAAACCTACATATTATAAGAATAAGTTTAAAAAATATAATCTAAAGAATGAATATGACAAATGGACACCAAAACAAATAGTTAATAAAAATTATAACTTTTTAGACTTAGACTGTGTAATAGATACAGAAAAAACAATACAATTATGGATAGGATATATGACAAAACAATTATTAGATAATAATATAAACATAACAGATGCACCAGAATATATAGAAAGAACACTAATAGGAACAGTGAAATTATGATTTTCAAATTTAACTGAAAATAGCAAGAAGGTATTAAGAACTAATAAACCTACAGAAGGAACATCATCAACAACAACTAAACTAACACCTATAGAATTATTAAAAAAATATGAAACAGCTATAAAAAATGAATTTGGTAGTATGACAACAATAGAAGAAGAACAAAATGAAGAAAAAGATACAAATAGGAATTTAATGTTAAAATTAGCAATATGTAATATGTGTTATATAGATGAATATACTTGCACATTTAAAGAATATTATTATAAAGGAGCATATAATATAGAAGAAAGTAAAGAAATAAGAAAATTATATTTTAATAAATTACCCGAACCATTTAGTTCAAAGATAATAAAGATTTGGGAAGAAGAAAAAACAGTAGATACTCTAGGAGCAAAATAAAATTTTTACAATAATGGTATAGAAACTTATGTGAAAAATATAGAGAAGAATTAAAATTGAAAAAAACATTGATAAGAAATTTAGCATGTTGCAAAAATAAAATAACATCCCAATTCGGATGTGAAGAAAGATAATATAAGAAAAGAAAAAGACATAAGAAATATAAGAAATATAAAAAATCAAAATATAAATACAAGAAACCAAGAAAAAGATATTATGTAAAAAATTATAAATACAAAAGACCATATAGAAAAAAGAAATCTATAAAAGAATGTACTTGTTATAATTGTAGAAAATTAGGACATTTAGTTAGAGATTGTAAATTACCTAAAAATCCAAAAAATAAACAAATATCCGAAATAAAAATAGAAAATACAGAATATATGCAGATAGATTATATAGATTATGAATTAGAAAGTGAGGATAGTATATATGAAATCTCAGAAAATGAAATAGATAATGAAATAGATAGTGAAATCGATGAATCAAATGACTGAAGAAGATATAAAAATAATAAAAAAGGAAGAATATTTAAATGATGAAGGAACAGACCAAAAAATAATATTTGACAGTAAAATATTTGATGAAATAAAAGGAAAAGAATTAGAATTAAGTGTAGAAAAAATATTTAAAATACCAACAATAAGAAATCTATTTACTAAGAAAAAAGAAGAATATTATGTAGTATGCCAAAAGGAACATGTAATAGACTGTAGATATGCAAAAGGTAAAGCTAGTATACCACTAGTAACAAAAAGAATAATTAATAAAGAGATAAATGATATAAAAAGTAGAGACCCAATAAAATATGTACACCTTGGAGGTACAGAGATATTAATAAAAGCATGTTTTAGAGAAGGAATAGATACACTAATAGAATTATATTTAGCAGATGATAGAATTATAAAACCTGTAGAAAAAAGCATAATAACTGCCATAAAAAGAGATTTAGTATACCAAACATTTAAATTTATAATAAGTGCAAATTATTCAGTAGCGGTAACAGATAAAAATATAGATAAATCATTAATATTATATTGAAAAATATCAGGAATAGAATTAACTCCAGGAAGTAAAATATTTACAGCAAGATGCAAAAATTTATATGTATTAACAACAAAACATAAAATAACAAGAAAAAATAAGATTAACAAAATACGAATAGAAAGTTCATTCGAACAAATTGTAAAAACAATAGATTATAATGATTATAGCTATAGAGACATAGATAAAGAAGAAAATTTAGAAATAATAAATGATAGAATAAGTACAACGAAAAGAATAGCTGATGAAAAACCAAAATCATCAAGCTCATCAAAAAGAACAAGTTATGAAATAAATTCAGCAAATAATTTAAAGCAATATTACATAACAGGAAAGGTAAATGAAAAAAAAATATTTAATACTCTTAAATACAGGACAAGAAGAAAATTATATAGCAAAATATCTAGTAAAAAATGAAGAAATAAAATGATAATGATATATGCCCAGATCTACCGAGAAGTTTAATAAATAGTAAAGATATAGTAGAAAAAGAAATAATAATAGGAGGAATTAGAAAAATAAAAATAGAATTTGAGGTAAAAGAAGAAATGCAAAAAGCAGATATAATATTAGGAATAAAATGGTTAGAACAAGTAAAACCATATAATATAGAACATACACAATAAGCCATAACATATAATAGGGAAAGATTATTCTTAAGAAGAGCCTTAACATGAAATGAAAATATATGTATTAATGAAGATAGTAGTGGAAGGATATTACAGTAGATATTATACGCCTATCATAGATATAGGAGCAGAAGCTAATTTATGTAGATATAATTGCTTACCAGAAAGTAAATGGGATAAATTAAAAATACCAATAGTAGTTAAAGGATTTAATAATGAAGGAAGCTTAATTACTTATAAAGCTAGGAATGTAAAAGCACAAATATGGGATAAGATATTGACAATAGAAGAAATTTATAATTATGAACTAACATCAAAAGATATACTTTTATGAATGCCATTTTTAGATAAACTATACCCACATATAATAACTAGAAACGATTGGTGGTTCACAACACCATGTAAACAAAAAGTAAGAGCAAAAAGAGTTAATAATAAAATAAGAAAGAAAACTGATTGGATAAAAGGAAGTGAAAAAATTACACAAAAGTTAGAAAATATAAAAAACGCTGAAGATACAATAGAATTAGTAGTATTCTCGATAAATAAAACAGAAATAACTATATTTTCAATAAATAAGATAGAAATAGTTAAGAAAAAAATAGAACAATTATATAGTGAAGATCCATTAAAAGGATGGGAAAAACATAAAACTACTATAAAAATTGAATTAATAGATAAAAATAGCATAATAACCCAGAAACCATTAACATATAATTTTGATGATTTAAAAGAATTTAAAATGCATATAGATGAATTATTAGAAAAACAATATATACAAAAAAGTAATAGTAAACATAATAGTCCAGCATTTATAGTAAATAAACATAGTGAACAAAAATGAGGAAAAAGTAGAATGGTTATTGACTATAGAAATTTAAATGCAAAGACTATGACATATAATTATCCGATACCAAATAAGATATTAAAAATAAGACAAATACAGGGATATAATTATTTTAGTAAATTCGATTGTAAATCAGGATTTTACCATCTAAAGTTAGAAGAAGAATCTAAAGAATTGACCGCATTTACGGTACCACAAGGATTTTATGAATGGAACGTATTACCATTTGGATATAAAAATGCACCAGGTAGATATCAACATTTTATGGATAGTTATTTTAAACAATTATCTAATTGTATAGTATACATAGATGATATATTATTATATACAAAAACTAAAGAGGAACATTTAAAATTATTAGGACAGTTTACAGATATAATAGAAAAATCGAGAATAAGTCTAAGTGAAAGGAAAGCTAAAATTATGAACAATCAGATTGAATTTTTAGGAATACAAATAGATAAGAGTGGAGTAAAAATGCAACAACATATAGTACAAAAAATAATAAATTTGAAAGAAGAATTAGATACAAAAAAGAAATTACAATCATTTTTAGGATTAGTAAACCAAGTAAAGGAATATATTCCAAAATTAACAGAAACTTTAAAACCACTACAGAAAAAATTAAAAAAGGATGTCGAATATAACTATAATGAAGAAGATAAAAAACAAGTTCAGAAAATAAAATTACTTTGTAAAGAATTACCAAAACTACAATTTCCAGATGAAAATAGAAAATTTATATATATAGTAGAAGCAGATGCTAGTGAATGTAGTTATGGAGGAGTACTTAAATACTGATATGAAGTAGAAAAATTAGAACACCATTGTAGATACTACTCAGGTACGTTCAATGAAACAAAAATAAAATGTAAAATAAATAGGAAAGAATTATGTTTATTATATAAATGTTTGTTAGCATTTGAGCCATATACAAGATAAGAAGCAATAATGGAGATATGGAAGAAGGAGACGATGGGACACTCCATAAAACCCATAACGTTTATCAATCTACTTCTGCAGGTACAAGCAAAGGAGTTAGGAAAAACACAAATATGAACCTAAACAAGCTATTTGATAAACTATATATACCAAATACATCAAAAGATCCCATGTTTATACCCCATAAATTATCACATACCGTGATAGTTTAAACCAAGACAAAAAGACTTACAACTACACAACCCGGACATATATAGAAAATATCTACAATGTACAAACCTTTTTAAATACTAACCCCAGAGCTATAAACATCCAAGAACCAGATACAAACTATATAACCCAAAGATTGACCGGATATAATAAGTTAATTGCTTTACCTAAAACCAAACCAAGTCTAGTTAAAACTTGCTATGAATATGGACTACTCAGTACTGTATATACCTCTGACGGAAATGAGATATCCATTATACCGAAAATATAAGAAGCATTTAGCATTTTTAAAAGAATAACCAAAGGTACCCTATTTTTTATAAAAATTTACACGGCACCAGCAGAGATATTATATGATGAAGTTAAAAAACCCATACAAGTTGTAAAGATAGGAATGACACGAGACATGATTATACCACAAGATATTATTCTACAACCAAAAATACCTCAAATTGAGATACCAAAATTTTATGCGAATAAGAGGATTATCAGACTATCTACAATTTTGCAAGAGCTAGCGAACACATACTGCAACCAAAATCCCATATGGAGTTATTATTCAAAAATCATGTACTAATATATTCAAATTCAAAGGAATTACGAGAAACAGATATGGAAACTATTAGACAATGGATTTTGACGTTACTCAAACCAGAGACAGAACCTATCGCCAGAGCTATCAGAGAAAAATTTATTTCAGAAGAATTATTAACCAGATATTGCAAGACAATTGGACATAAATATCCAGATCATAAATGTTCAAAATGTAATGGAGGAGATAATGATATTCCAGAAGTTCAGCTAGAATAGAAGAAAAATCAACCAAGTAGATAAGAACGCCAGCTGCAAGATACAAGATAAGAAGCAATAATGGAGATGTGGAAAAGCAGCAGATACGACAACGAGAAGATATCAACGGAGTAATAATAGAAGACAAGCTATTAAATTGTCAAAGCGACATGTAAACTTTCACAATTTACTTTACGTAAAATATTGAAAACTTTTGTATAGGCTAAACTTTTAGGCTTTAGGCTTTTTGACTATTATTTTAGGCATTGATAATTTTTGTCTTATTAGGAGACTTTTTTGTAGACTAATTTTAGAAATGTGAATACTCTTGTGAAGATTCAGTCTATAAATAAGATGAACCGAAGGCATTGCAGAGCAAGCCTTCATGTGTTGAAGCCAAAACTCTCTCCTATCCACAACAAATATTTTGCTTAGTTATTAAAAAACAGATTTATTTCAATGGAAAAAGCTATGGAGGAACAAACCTTAGAAATATCAAACCTACCCGAACAGGTATATTTATTTATGATTATGAATAGCTAAATTCATAATTCCCAACAATCATGGTATGATAAAATAAATTCATGTTAGTTACTTTATAGTAGAATTATTCGAAGAATAATATGTTAAGAAGTTTATTACCAAAGTGAAACCGGAGAAAAATCCCCAAGAACTATGCCATTCTAAAGGTGAAACCAATGAGGCAAGAAGCCGTGGTGGGGAGTAACCAGAGTAGAGGCATTGTTTAAGGGAAAAATATCCAAATTACCATGCTAATAGTGACCGAAGAACATGTTATTTAAGAATAATCTAGTATATAATAATCTAAGATGACCATATTTTGTTATGTACATGATTGAAGAGAATATTTTGAAAATAGCAATTTTATGAAAATGAATAATTATTTATCTGATGTAATGGTAGATAAATTTAAAATACTTATTTTGTATGCACTTAAGGATATAAAAGTAGTAGATATAAGAAAAATCATATTAGAAAAAGCATTTGGTAAATATTATATGACTAGAATAAATTACATACCATACCTACCTAACTACTCTTACAAATACTTACCATGATAAATTTCATATATCTAGAACTTTTGGAAAAAAATATGAGAAACATACAGTTAATAGAAAAACAGATGAAAGTAAATTTAGACAAATACATGGAAACTAAAAATATAAAATATATAGAATTTCTTAATGAAAATATGCAAGAACTACTAAGACTAAAACAAACAACTACAAAATATTATAATAAAATATTTAGTCAATTTTAAATGATAGATAATCTTAAAGTCTTAATCTTATATATACTTAGCGATATAGAAATTATAGATATTAAGAAAATAATATTAGAAAAAGTATTAGACTGTGAAATTGAAACTATAAATTGGATAGCACAGTTATACCTGGATAATTACCCAGCTGGATATTATTCAGATTAAGAGATGTTAGAATATATTAGAAAAACTAGAGAAAATCAAGATAATCTAAATAAAGAAATTAATTATAGAAACCGAATTAGAAAAATAATGGAGAATCTAAAAGAAAAATTTATATGGATAGAAGAAACCTTAGAAAATTTAGGAAAAAGTACATGTGATAGTTTATATAATTTAAAAAACTCGCTACGAGAAGAACAACACAAGATAATAAATAACATTGAAAATCTAGAATTAGATATACATTACAGTACAATTAGGATAAATTATTATACAGAAATCTGTAACTCTGCAATTACTACAGGATAAAATGATAGACTACAAATATTTAAAATATTGGAGAGAAAATATGGATGAAATAATATCACAAAGAAACATATATCCATTATATATAATAAATCTATTTTACAAGTTATCTTCAAAAGTTAGTTACCGCACCCCCCTAGTAATCCTCAATCACTTTAACACGTTTTGCAATCAGATCAATTAGGTCCCTAGGCAATTCTGCCCAGTTTACCGCCATATAGCTCTAATAAAAAATAAAGAAGCTTTATAATTTGTTAACTATTTTTGTTATAGTGAATATCTATCAAGAATATAAATAAAATCTATTTTATATCGATCAGGATATGAAATATCTATCTTTTAGAGAAAAAATTACTCTCTCTTCTCTCTATTAACACGTTATCAGCACGAGTCTCTAACTAATTGAGATTACTTGCTTTCCAATTGAGGTATGTTTGTAGTTATCAAAAGTCATTTTCTTGAACAACTATTTAATTAACATTCAACCAAGTGCATCATTTAATATTTTTGCAGGTTGGGAGCTAGAAATTAGTTCGTGGTTGAGGAAACATAATGCAATTGTACAATTACATTTTGGGAAAATGCTAAGATGGGAATCAAACCCAGCTAAGCCCACTCGTGCAACCCAAATCAACTGGTGGAACCACGTTTAACTTGGTTGCTAGGGGTGCCAATAGAGAATATATTCACTATTTAAGATACTAGTTTAGTTGCACGTGCCTCGTACGTGTAACTTTTAATTATTTAAAATTAGATGATTTCATCTATTATGAAGGTTTTTAATAAAGTGCAAAAATAAAGAAGGCATAACACGTATTACGAAGGTTTTTAATAAACAAGCAATTTTGTAAAATAAATAAATCAAGTCCTAATTCTATACGATGCAAAAACAATATACATCACAAATAGTAGTAACACGTATTATACTAATAGTTGGACAACTTTGCAAAAACCAAACTTGTAGATGTAGATGTATGTAGATGTAGATTTGTAGATCTTTTAAAATCAAATTAGTTAATCTATAATTTTTAAAGTAATGAAAAAAGTATTAGTTGTCATTAATTTTGATAAATTTTAATAAAGAAAGGTTTTACCATAAATATATTTAATTAATTTTTAACTCTTAAATATTAGGAAAAAAATAGTAGAAAGACGATTTTATCTTAAGCAAAGACTTTTAATAATGTGCAAAAAGTTCAAACAACATTTCTAAGGCCTTCACACTTTTAATATATTATATAGATATATTATAGATATAGATATGTAGAAAACGTGCGTTGCACTTTTATCCCAAGTACTTGATACTGGTTATTGCAATATATTTTAGAAAATTAGTAAATTCAACAAAACTAACAAAAAAAAATTATAAATCTCCAAAAAGAATAAAGTAGACGTCCACTATAATACATTAACTATATCTATAACATTGTTACTATATTTTATTTTTTCTATTTTGTTCGGATTATACACTTAAAAAAAAAAAAGAATAAGGAACATAAGACGATGATGCGTTAATCAGCGTAATTCTTGCATATTAATTGTCAAAAATTAAAAAAAAACTATACTACATTAATTTAATGTGCATAATCCAACTTTTAAATATTATAAAAACGAATAATAGTTTTGTCTAATGTAAAATTTTGTTTAAAAGGGTAAAAAAGATGAATGATTAATAACTAAAATGGTAACTCAACTATAGACTTTTATTCAAATAAGCATGATATTTAGTTGAATAATAGTCTTTTTAACTCTTCAACTATTCAACTTAACATAGTTAATTTGAATAGGATTGAGATACAAAAAGGTTGGCAAAAGAATATATAATTTAATGATTGATTCACTTATCATAGATTCAAAAATTATATGTATATATCTACAAGCCATATATATGTGAAATCTAAACAATTAATAATAGTTATATACTGAATAAGGTTAGTGACTTAGACAATCCAAAGCCATAATATTTGAATTATCTACTATATATAGATCTAAAAAGAAAACAAACAAGATAATGACTTGACTTACTTTTATCTGCACTTTTCTTTAGGCTACAATAAAACAAACAACATCAAAATTAAAGAAGAATTGCAACAATATTAAAAAAAAATAAAAATTAGTAAAGTAATTAGAAAAAAAATACAATTAACATACTAACCTCAATTTCGATTGAAGTTGAGCCGAGCTTCCTATATATTTTCAAGCCATTTACATCAAATCAAAACTATTTATCATGCATGTGGAGGAAAACAACTAATAAAGTGAGGAAACTAAAATATATTTTCAAGTCAATTATTGAATCAAAATTATCTATCATGCGTGTGAAAGAAAACAACTAATAAAGAGGATTGGATCTTTACTTACATTACTTCAACCTTGATAACTCACAAGTCCTTGATCTTTATAAGGAATCTTAGGTTTCTTCATCTCTATGTAAAATAACCATAAGCCCTACTCAATTTTTTTAAAAAACTAAAAGAGTATAGATTCTATCACTTACTATCCATGACCAATCAAGAGAGTTGCAATGTGGTCTGTTTTCCTTGAAGCATAATTATATGGAATCTGTGATTTAATAGAAAAGGAATCGTATGAATCCTAATTGAAAAATAAAAGAGAAATACCTAAATAATGAGTAGTAATCAAGGTACATTCATACTAATTTTATTTATAGTAAAAAGTTGTAACCTAAGTCTAATCTTTTTCTAATATTCTTTTTTATATATTTTAGGACTCATATATTTATTGATTTCCATATATTAGTAAGTTTTGCAACTAAATATAAAAATTTAATATAGGACTTTGCAAAAAGACGATTTTGTTTAAAGGGGAGACTTTTAATGAAGGGTAAAAAGGGCAAACGTCAATTATAAGGGCCTCCAGACACTGTTTGACCTAATTGAGACATGTCTTTCAATTGATGACCAAGCTATTCTTGTGATTCTCAAAATAATTGCCTTAATTTTCAAAGAAGGCTTGAACTTGTCACCAAATGTCTCAGCACTCTACCTATTTTCTCAGATGCTCTCTTTTTCTAACTTTAACCCTCTGATTCAATGTTCATGCTTAAACTAAATTTAAGATCTGACTGAAAATTCCGTAGGCATGTACTATCACTAGAATCAACATAAAATGTACTGTATAAAGAAAACAAACAAACAACACATATCTGAAACATAAAAGGAAAGAGACACTTTATTTAGTTGAAATAAAAGATAAAAGGGTTTGAATATAAACGACAAAGGGATAAAACAAGATAGATCCCGAACTACAACCATGAAATACTTTGGAAAATTGAAAAGAAAAGAAAACAAACTACCAGACCTCTTTCTAGGGGAGAGGAGTCACTTCTCAATTGCTTAGCCTGACAACTTACCCACTGGTTTGCATATCAACATGACTAGGGCTTTCCTCACTGTCAATGTTCTGCACCATGATTGATCCATCTTGAATCATATTTTCAATTTCCCTTGTTAAATCTCGACAATCATCAATACTATGACCCTGAGCATCAGAATGATACACACATCGTACACTAGGGTCAAAATTTCTTGAACGCAGATTAAGAGTGCACCCAAGGAGAGGAGTGATCATGCCCCATTGTACCAATCTCTGAAATAAATTGGCATACGACTCTCCAATTGGTGTGAATCTATCTCTCAACTTATGCCTCATTTCATCATTCGGCTTGGATCAAAAATCATGCTTAGAAAGATTTTCGTATGTTTGTGGAGTTAGAGGATGACTCTGAAGAGTTGGTGTGTTCCACTATGAGTAAGATAGGGGTTGAATATGTGGTTGTGCGTTACATACTGGATATGGAGGGGGAGGAGCAGAGTATAATGGATTTTGGGAGTGATTATGTGAAGCTTGGGCATGAACTTGGGCTTGTGCCTGAGAGTGACTACGACGTGGTCTTCTTGACCTTTCCTGTTGTCCAACTATAATAGCAGATGCATCTTCCTCATTCTTTTTCTCCCCAACACTTCTTGAACCATTTTGAATTGCTCGAGTAGTCACTTCCAAGGTTACAAAACTCACAATACGACCAATCTTAATTCCCTCTTCTATCATCTTCCCCACCTAAATAAATGACTTGCCTAACGCAGGTAACAAATGTTGATAACATGTTTCATCTTGCTCTTTAATAAATACCTCCATTATCTTGCTTTCTTTCATTGGCGGCTTCACCCTAGCAGCTTGTTCACGCCATCTGATCGCATACTCTCTGAAACTCTCAGTATTCTTCTTCTTTATACTGGTTAGGGATTTTTCGTCAGAGATCAATTCCGCATTATATTGAAATTGTTGCACAAATTCATTAGCTAAATCATCCCAACTATTCCACCTATCAATATCTTGATCAACAAGCCACTCTGAGGCTAAACCCGAAAGACTATCACCAAAGTAAACCATAAGCAGTTCTTCTTTGCCTCCAGCACCTCTTAATTGCTTACAATAACGTCTTAAATGCACCACCAGATCCCCATGTCCATTATATTTCTCAAACTTCAGCATTTTAAAGCCAGGATAAAGGTTGACACCTGGAAACATACATAAGTCCTTATATGAGACACTTTTGTAACCCCTAAGTCCTTTCTAGTTCTTCATAGCCAGTTCCAAACTTCTTAATTTTCTGGTCATTTCCTCTTATTCTTCTGTTATAACAGGCTTCTCAGTGTTAGGAGGAAATTCAGGCGGGTGAGTATCACCGTAAAGACCAGTCAACTTGAATCTAGGCTTAGAAGTGTAACGTTGATCCCCAGTAATATCCAATGCAGGCTCTCTTATAGAGTAGGGAGGCACAACTTGTGGATGAACATCAAAAGTAGGAGATTCAGGTGGAAGTGGCACCGCAAAATCATGAACAGAAGGTGGAGCCGAGTATGTGGTAGTCTTAGATTGGGGAGTGAGGAAATGAACATTGGAAGTGGTTGGATATTGTTGCCCCAAAGTCGATCCTGATGCATGTTGTGCCATATCAAGAAAAATGGGAAATTGTGCATGTGACATGGAAGGCAAGCTAGAAAGATATTCCAGATTATCAGTGGGAACTGGAGGAGGCGGCAACCCATTAGTCCAAGCTCGATGCATTTCTATCATTTGCTGCGTCAATTTTTGAATCTCTTCATTAGCTCCTAAATTATCATTTCCCAAACTCCCTATCTGATTAGTGACAACAAACTCGATATCCTTGTTGGCCATAACCATCTTTGTGACTTGGTGCAATATGGAGGACCAGACAAAATGCCACAAACCAACCACCTCAAATTAACTGAACAAGAGATAGCAAATGCGTTAGAGTTCAACACTTTCTCAAAATCTCTCTTTTTTTTCTTTTTGAAAAGTTCACCGAACCCAAGAAGGGAGCCTACGTATCTCACCCTCGAGAGAGGATGATCAGGTGTGCGTAGTTTGTGAAGTCTTGCCAAAATGGCCAGTTAAACTCTTTTCCTTTTTCTTTTTTTTTTCTTAAAATTTTAAGAAGAAAAGAAAAATGACAAATTGTCAAAAAAATAGACGAAAACCTTTTTTGAAATTTTCAGCTTTAATAACCTATACAAAATGAAACCTATGATTACCAAAGAAACTCTGTTTTTGGGTTTATTTTGCATTTCATATGAAAATGAAACTTGAACCTATTAAAGGAAAATATTTTTGTAGTTTGCTTTTATTGATGCATAGACACCTACTCTAAATGAAGCCTGAAGAAAATATTTTTTAAATTTTTTGAAATAAGATCCCCGAACCAACAATAGTTTGCTTACGTATCTCACATCCCGAAAGAAGAGAGTCAGGGGTGCGTAGTTCGTCTAGATTGCACAATTAAAGATTAAATGAAAAACTAATCCCTGAAATGAGAGACACGACTAAAGACAGACGAATAAAATATTTTTGTATTTTTAATTAGAAACTAACACCAACAACTATGAAAGAAAAAAAATCTTTTTGATATTTTCGTTATATAAAAATGTGCAAAGCTCCCATTGAAAGGAAAAAATATTTTTGGAGTTTTCGAATTGTGAATACTTACTAAAGAAATAAAAGGAAAATTTTTTTAACTTTTTTAATTTTTTGGGAAATAAATACAAAATGTAAAAATCTTTTTGAATTTTTGGATTGTGAAGAACAAAAGCCATAAAACTTTAAAAAAACACTCTGAAAAAAAAACTACGAAACTCTTTTTCGATTCGCCTTTTCTCTTTTTCCTTTTTTTTTCAAATTTTTCCTTGCCTACACACTTTCTTTAATTCTAGCACATGTTTTTCCCGAATCAGTCCATCAAATGACAATGTTACCCTCAAAGATGCAATATTTAGCACATAGGGATTTTGTAGAGGTGAGTCTCTTACAAAGAATCAAATGGGTCCCGCTAGATCTCAATATGATGCAGATAAGTATGGCCTAAAGGCTGACCTACGCTGAGGTTCACTCACGAGGCTGTTCGGGGGAGCGTATGGTCGATAGTGGCTGCTTTGCTTTCCACCTACTCCATAACACCAACGGCTCCCCCTCCTAAACTAAGGGTGACTCAACTAGAGGTCGTGTACAACACGTGTACTATGAACTTGTTGCAGAAAAAATTGACTCGGTTTATGCACATGATGTCAGATATAAAGCGATAACACATAAAAGAAAACTGTAAACATGTTGCACGTAGGCACTCAACAATGATAAACAATAACACAAAACAACACGAACAATGTCTATACACTCATAATGTCAAAAAAAGCCGATACAACTCAAAAAAATAGCTCAAATTCTGAAAAATCCCCAGCAGAGTCACCAGAGCTGTCACACCCCTTTTATTTTCAACTCCCGAAAAAAATTCATTTAAAAGTTTGAAAGAGTTTTTATTATTAAAGTGACAAAAGTGAAGATTTGTTTCGAAAAAAGGATTATTTACATTTTTTATTCAGATTCGACACTTGACAAATCCGGTTTTCCAAGTCACCTTTGAAAGATCCTTTTCAAAATGATTTGACTCTTTAAACTGGTTTGCGAATAGAGATTCCGGCTAAGGAATTCTATTGATCGAGGGGAAGGTGTTAGGCACCCCTCGGTCCCGTGGTTTAACCACGATTGCTTGGTTGAGCATATCGGCTAATTTGACACTACGAATGTATAAACCACACAAAATCACACAAAACAATCAATCAAATAAATAAAATGAAACAAATCCAAAATATAGTGTTCAGTCCAATTATACAATCCAAAATAACAAAATTGCGAAAAATATAAATCCTACTCTAACCTTTACTAATCCTAAACAGTGTTTCCATGCTTTACCCGATGCCTCGAGCCTTGATCACGAACATCCTCTGAGTATAAAATACTTCAGAGCATTCCCCGGCGAATAAACACAAATACTCAGGGGCATTCCCCGGCCAAATGATACACTTGATCTAAAAAAAAAAAAAAAAACAATCCATTCAACACATATTTCAAGCATTCAATATTCCAAGAGTCCTAAATTTGCCTACCCGACCTACTTTGCCAATCAATTCTTGGCCTAAACATTGTATTATCGAAGTTATCCAAAATCGATATCTATTCCAAATTAAGCAATCAACAATCATGAATCAAAATGCAATAATATTTACTTTATTAATTTTTTGATCTTTCCCCAAAATCTAACTTAACCCCGAATCAAACTACGTGATTAACATACTTTGCAACAAGATGGACAATTAAATAATGAGTGAAATTGCTCCAATCAGAATCAACCAAAATCACACTATTCAAAAAACATTCACAAAAAATAGGAACAAAAGATGAAGAATCGACCTCAATTGATGACTTTATTTCAACAACTTGTGATGGATTGGAGCTCACGAATGGGACCTCACCGAAACCTCAAATGTAAATGGAGCACGATGGAAAGCAGTCGAATCTGCCAATTTTCCCTCATTCAAACCACCCACTGTTCTCAATTTTTTCATCGATTTCAGCTCCTCTGTCCAGCACTCTCTCTCGATTCATTTTCTTCCTCACGCAGATCTCTCTCTACCTCTCTCGAATCTCTTCTCTCACTTGGTTTCTCCCCACGTTTCTCTCTCTCTCCCCAATTTTCATATGTATGTGTGTGTACGATTTAGGGAGTGTCTGTGTGTGTGTTGTGGAAAAAAGAAAAAAAAAGAGCCAAAATGGCATCTCTCTGAAGATGATGATAATCTTTCCCCCCTTTCCTATCTATCCTTTTCTCTCTCTTATATATGTACAGCTGGGTGTGTATATGTATGGTGAGGTATGAATGACTTCAACCAAAAAATGGACTAGAGTGTGTAGGCCTTCATGAATTGTGAGTGTGATCCATAGAAAAAGAAAAAGGAAGATCCTATGTATGTATGTATTTTCTCAACCAATTCTCTGTGGGACCCCTCTTTTATTTATTTTGTTGTGTTTCGGTTAAAAGAAACAAAAAAAAATGTAAGGGAGGTGCCTAGGGGGTGATCTTGGGTAGGATAGTGAGGTGGTTTATTTTGATTGGGTAGGTTGTTATAATGTTGTTATTTTTTATTTTTTGTGGGATATAATCATACGGGTGAGGGCACGTAGTAAAACAGGGATAAAAATGGTAAAAAAGCTTTTGGGGAAGGACAAAATTATGTGTCTACAACCACAAAGAATAGGCTTCCCTGTACCAAAACACAAACTCAGACTAGAAGTGCCACAAAGATATCTCATAATCCACTTCACAACATTTCAATGTTCTCTTCTCTGATTAGAAAGAAAACGACTAACAACACTAACAGCATGAGCAATATCCGGTCTTGTGCAAAGCATTGCATACATCAAACTACCAACAGCTGAAGCATAAGGAACTTTCTTCATATCTTCCTTCTCATCATCACTAGAAGGACACTGCTTCGTGCTCAACTTGAAGTGCATAGCTAAAGGTGTACTGACAACCTTAGCCTTGTCCATGTTAAACCTTCAAAGTACTTTATGAATATACTTCTCTTGTGATAACCACAAGTTTTTGGCCTTTCTGTCATGGATAATCTGCATGCCAAGAATCTGCTTTGCTGGTCCTAAGTCTTTCATTGAAAAAGACTTACTCAACTCTTGCTTTAACTTTTGAATTCGCAAGCATTATGACCAACAACAAGCATGTCATCAACATAAAGCAACACAATAATAAAGTCAACATCAGAGAATTTTTGCACAAAAACACAATGGTCTGAAGTAGTCTTCTTGAAGCCCTACTGACTCATAAAGGAACCAAACTTCCTGTACCACTGCCTAGGAGCTTGTTTCAAATCATACAAGCTCTTCTTCAATTTGCAAACATAATTCTCTTTTCCCTTGACTTAAAAACCTTCGGGTTGCTCCATATAAATTTCTTCATCGAAGTCACCATGGAGAAAAGCAGTTTTAACATCCATTTACTCAACCTCTAAATCTAAACTTGCAGTTAAGCCTAGAACCATATGAATGGATGACATCTTTACAACCGGAGAAAATATCTCATCAAAATCAACTCCCTTTTTTCTGGTTAAGTCCCTTCACAATCAATCTAGTTTTGTACCGTGGAATTGGATTACCATCTTCATGCTTCATCCAAAAAACTCACCTATTTTTCAAAGTTTTTCTGTCTTTAGGCAGCTTAACCAAATCAAAGGTATGATTATATTGCAAAGATTTAATTTCATCTTCCATAGCATCAAACCACTTTTTATTTTCTTCACTTTCCATGGCCTCATCAAGACTCTCAAGTTCTCCCACGTCAGTCAAGAGTACATACTGTCACACCCCTTTTTGCACGCGTACTCCAAAACATGGAATATTTTTAAGTTCGAAAGGGTTTAATTATTTTAAGTGACAAGAAATAAAAATTTGCTTCGAAAAAGGGATTATTTGCATTTTTATTCAGAGTCGCCACTTGACATAATCTGGTGTGCCAAGTCACCTTTGGAAAATCCCTTTTCGAAACCAATTGACTCTTAAACCAGTTTGCGTACAGAGATTCCGGGTAAGGAATTCTGTTAACCGAGGGGAAGGTGTTAGGCACCCCTCGATCTCGTGGTTCGACCACGGTCTCTTGATGGAGTGTATCGACTATTTTGGCATTATGAAGTGTATAAACCACAAACAAAGAACGTAAAACAAAATAAAACTAAACGAAATGTAAGTCCAGTCCAATTATTACAACCCGAAATGAAAAGGGACTAAAATAATCCTACGCTAATCCTAAACTAATGCTTTACCCGATGCCTCGGGCCTTCATCGCGGACGTACTCCGGGTACAAGGTACTTCGGGGCATCCCCGGATAAATCTATACAAATACTTCGGGGCATTCCCCGGCCAAATGAGTACAATTTAAACTTTTCGTGCAATAAAGTAGAAAGTATCGTTCAAGCACATATTCAAAACACTCCAACAAATTATTATTCCTACATTTGCCTACCCGGCCTGCGTTTGCCTATGCGTCCTCGACTAAAAAAAAACATAATTCCATCATGATTCATACCAACAATAAATCAAATTAAACGGAATCTATCTTTTGTCAATTTTTTTTTTCACTTCCATCCCGACTTTTTTTTTTTATCTATCCATTAGAACATGACCAAATTTATGCCTTAATCTACCAAAACCAAACAACCAAGCATCACAATCATAACATCAACATAAATAAAAATTCAACAAAAACCATAATCACAACTAATTCAATATGCCAAGATAAATAAAAGAGAGCGGGTTAAAGAAATGGACCTCACTGACACTTGCTTTTGTCGATAATAAAGAAATCCGAAGACCAAATTCGATCGGAGAACCTCACGACGAACAATCAACTCGGTATTAAAATAATAAACCGGACAGATCCAAAACGTAGATCGGGATCCGAGGAGTTCCGTTGATGAAAAAACGGGCGGAGATCTAGCGGTTGGACCGAGGTCGGCCGGTTCGGAATAAAGGCAGCGACGGGCTGACTGTCGGATCTAGCCGACGCGCCGCGGTACTAGCACCGGTAGCCGCTGGCTGTTCGCCGGAAAAGCCGGATCTGATGGCGGCGCGGCTGACGACGGGAGCAGCAACCACTGGCGGCGGCAGATCTGGCGGAGATCTGGTCGGGAATGGCGTCGGTCGAAGATGACGTCGATCGGATTTTTTTATTTTTTTTTATTTTTTTTTTAGTTTTGGGGAGAGAGATATGGTAGAGAGAAGGGGAAAGATGGTAGTATTGTGGTGGTCGATCATCGGTCGGCGGCGAGCGGTGGTGGAAGTTCAAAAATTTTTTAAGAGAGGAAGAGAAAGAGTGAGTTTTTTGAGAGAAGAGAAGTAGAGATTTTTTTTTTTTTTGGGTTTCTTGTTCTTGTTATGTTGTGTGTGGTGTTTTTCTTGGTGAAGAAGATGATGATGTTGGGAGTGGGTGGTTTATGGAAATGAGAATAAGAGAGTGGGGGTGGGGTAAATATGGGGTAGTGGGAGTGGGTGGGTATGATGATGATGTTGGGATTGGGTGGTTGGGTAGTGGTGAGTATGATAATTATGTTGGTAGTGGGTGGGTATGATGATGATGTTGGGATTGGGTGGTTGGGTAGTGGGTATATTTTATTGGATAGGAGGTAGGAGGGAAAGGTAAAAATGAGTAGAAATTAATATTTGGGCGGACAAAATTACGTGTCTACACATACTCACTGGGAGAATAATGAGATGAAGATATTCTCTCTTGTAGATCGTCTGAGAGAACTCTCTGGAGCATGAACAACTGGTTACTGATCAATCATATCGACTTGCACTGGAGCATCAACAACTTCTTGCTGGTCACTCTGAACATGATTATCATCTTCATTATCAACTTGATCTTCATCATCATGAAGAATTTCTTCAGGAGCAGTAGTCAAAGGAACTGGATCAACAAGAACTAGGCTCTCACTACTCTGAGAATCAACCTTCTTAGCTTTGTCAAAATCTTCAATTATTTAGTCTTCAAAGAACATAACATCGTGGCTTCTAACAAGTTTCTTCTCAACTGGATCATAAAAACGATAGCCAAATTCATCTTGACCATAACCAATGAAGATACACTATCTAGTTTTAACATCCAACTTTGACTTTTCATCCTTCGGAACATGAACAAAAGATTTACACCCAAAGAATCTAAGATGATCATAAGAAACATTCTTACCAGACCAAACTCTGTCAGGGACATCACTATTCAAAGAAATAGTAGGAGATAAATTGATAACATAAACAGTCGTATTAAGTGCTTCTGCCCAAAAGGAATCTGGCAGCTTAGCATCTGAAAGCATACATCTAACCCTCTAAACTAGTGTTCTGTTCATCCTCTCTGCTAAGTCATTCAACTGAGGAGTCTTTAGAGAAGTTTTCTAATGCCGAATACCCTGCTCTCTGCAATATCTATCAAAAGTACCAATATACTCACCACCATTATCTGAACGGATGCATTTCAATTTCTTTCCTGTCTATCTTTCAACCAAGGTTTGAAAATTCTTGAACACATCAAGTACTTGATCCTTGGACTTCAAAGGAAATACCCAGAGTTTGCGAGAATGATCATCAATAAAAGTCACAAAGTAAAGTGCACCACCATGAGACCCTACTTTAAAAGGACCGCACAAATCAGAATGCACCAACTCCAGCAAATCGAGCTTTCTTGAAGGCGGATGACTCTGAAAAGAAACTATTTTCTGTTTACCGGCTAAGCAATGAACAAACTTCTTCAACTTTGCTTGTTTTACTCTAGAAAGCAAATTTTTTTAGCCAAACTATCAATCCCCTTATCACTCATATGACTCAACCTTATATGCCACAACTCTGATAAAGTATCATTCTCCACCAATTTTATCAAGCCTCTAGAGGTAGAACCCTGAAATACATACAATTTAGACAACTTGTCACCTCGAGCCACAATCATCGAACCTCTAGTAAGCTTCCACTGGACAGCACCAAGGGTATTAACATAACCCCCATCATCAAGACTTCTTATAGAAATCAAATTCAGGCAAATATTTGGAGCATGCTTGACATTATTGAGAACTAGTTTGGAACCATTGTTACTTTCCAAGCAAATCGTGCCAATGCCAAGTACTTTAACTTCATTATTATAGCCCATTTTCAACATCCCAAAATTACCTAGAGTATAAGAAGAAAATAATTCCTTCTTTGGCGTAACATGAGATGTAGCACCAGAATCCACAAACCAGCTAGACTCATCGCGAACAAGATTAATGACATTCTCACCACAAGCAACAAGAAGATCATCATTAGCAACTACAGCAACACGATTTTCATTATCGCCTTCTTTCTTTTGCCGTCTTATATCTCTCTTATGCTTGTAACAATATTTTATGATATGCCCCTTTTTGTTGCAATAGTCACACGTAACATTCTTGAATTTGGACCTTGATTACTTCTACTTTTATCTCTATCATTTGAATCTCTGGAATTATTTCTCTCTCTCTCTTCAGTAACCAAAACATCAGAGTGTGAAGATGAAGAAGATGAGGCCTGAGATCTTCTTCTCATCTCTTCATTCAAGACACCACTCTTAACATATTCCATAGTTACAATACCACCGGAAGCAGAATTAGTCAAAGAAACTCGAAGAGTTTCCCAAGAGTCAGGCAGAGTATTAAGAAGCCAAAGTCCCTGAATGTCTTCATCGAACTTTACACCCATTCCAGACAACTGATCAAGGACACCCTAAAAATTATTAATATGATCAGAAATAGGACTGCCCTCTTTATACCTGATATTCATCAATTGCTTAAGCAGGAATAACTTGTTATTACCAGTCTTCGAAGCATAAAGTGTCTCGAGCTTGTCCCACAAACTTCTAGCATGTGTCTCATTCACAATATGATTTATTACATTATCTTCAACCCATTGTCTGATATATCCACAAACCTGTAAGTGATCAAATTCTCAATCTTATCTGTCATGGATTCAGGTTTAGTAGATGCAAACACAGGTAGATGCATTTTCTTGACAAATAGAAGATCTTTCATCTTGCCTTTCCAAGTATGATAGTTACTATCATTCAAACACACCATCTTGATCATAGTTTCCTCCATCATTCAAATCTACAATCAACAACAATCAACTCTCTGATACCACTTGTTAGAAAAGACGGGCACATAATCAAAGAGTCCGACAGGGTAGCAGCGAAAAATACCCAAGACTAAACGTTCCCTTTCAACTTGAACCAAGAGGAGACAAATAAACCCAAGAAAAATAGATTAATATACAGCAAACAAATCAACCAAATAAAACAAGATAAGAATAAATGCAATCACACAAGACACAAGATTTACGTGAAAAATTCTTCAGTGTGAAGAGTAAAAAACCACAGGACCAAAACCTCCACTATAATCACCAAAGAGTTACAATATTATCCTCCAAAATTGACATAAAACAAGTGCCAAACAACAAGAAACAATACATAAATCACAACACCAAACACTAGAGAAATAAAGGAGTGAAAGCACAAAAATGCAGCTACTATTCGGGAATGAATAATAGGATCTACAGGACATTAAATCAAGCTCTGTCAGTTCCTAATCAAATATTGAGATGAGAGGAACAAGAAGTCCAAAAATCAGCTCAATCGGACAAGAAACGAAGCGAAAATCACAATTTGAAGTTGACAGCTGTGGCTGAAATTTAGGTGAGAAAATCAGCTTTGTTTTTCTCTCTTTGGCTGCTGAAAACTCTCTTTTTGTGATGGTGAATAAGACCTAAAAAGATCAATATATATGCCCCATAGTAATGGACCTATGGGCAAAAGTGGGTTGGTCCAAATTGGACTTTATTTATCCACATAGGAAGGAAAAAAGACCCAATAACCCAACAAGATCCAACATCTATATTCTATCGGATATCTGCATCCGAGTCCAAATAACTTACCGTTGAGACAACAAAATCCTCATTAGTATAATAAGGATATATACATAACAAAACAATTGAGTAGTCAAATGATTTAACCCTCAAATCAAAATTCAACTTACTTTATATTCAAGAACACCACCCCTAGTATACTAATGTAGTTCAGGTTTTATAGTGATCTAATAGTATATACGCCTAGTATCCTTTGGCAAACATCAAACTTTTCATCTATTTGCAAAAATAATTGTTGTTTGAACAATGAAAAAAAAAACAGATAGTAGGAAGGAGGTATGTCCCAATTTGAACTATTACTTTGAATGGAAAAACATGCTTACAAGTTACAAAGCATCATCCAATAGATAAAGTTATTTAAATTGATAATAGAAATTAAAATTACCTTTATATGTACGATAACCATTAGAGCCTGTATCAAAAAAAAAATCATTAAAGTCTATTAATAAACATAACGATGATATACTAAATCTCATGATTTATTCACAATTAAGATAATTACTATCAACAAAAATTTAAAAGAAAATTCATATAATGAAGAAGGCTAGAAACCCTAAAGAATTCAAGAAGAAAATTTTAATTAATCATCAATCAAAATAAAAATAAAAATAAGAAGAAAAAGAAGAAAATGTAGAAGTAGAAGAACTACACATGTTTTTCTAGTAAAATTTGATCAAATAAATACTTAAATAGAATTATAGATATTTCTTTTTTTATATAAGGTAAAAATTTAAGTAATTTAGATGTATTAAATATTATAATTTTTTACCTAAATAAAATATATTTTTTCTTGCTATGCATATTTTTTATAAAATATATTTTGGTTCCTAAATATTTTCCTTAGAGATTTTCTTAGGAATCTTTTTTTTTCCTGCGTTTTTTAAATTTGGTTCTTAATTTTTTTTCTTTCCGTGAATAGTTTTTTTTTTTTTTTTTAAATTTGGTTCTTAATTTTTTTTCTTTCCGTGAATAGTTTTTTTTTTTTTTTTAAAATTTGGTTCTTAATTTTTTTCTTTCCGTGAATAGTTTTTTTTTCTCTAAAATATTGTGTAGGACTTCTAACCAAAAATTTCAATAAAAATTTTCCTTAGAAACTTGCTTAGGAATCTTTTTTTTTTTCATGCATTTTTTTAAAAATTTGGTTCTTAATTTTTTTTCTTTCCGTGAATAGTTTTTTTTTCCTAAAATATTGTGTAGGGCTTCTAACCAAAAATTTCTCACACTATATTTAATTCCTTTTAGATATGAAATTCTTCCTTTTTTTTCATTTATCCTAAATATTTAAATAATAATTTAATGATAATTATTTTTTAAAAAAAGTGAAAAGACGATTTCGTTATTGCAAGGTGTTTTAATGAATGACAAAAAGTTCAAATCACTTTTCTAATGGTCGTCACACTTTTAAATTTCTCACACTATATTTAATTCCTTTAGATATGGAATTCTTTCTTTTTTTTCATCTATCCTAAATATTTAAATAATAATTTAATGATAATTATTTTTTAAAAAAAGTGAAAAGACGATTTTGTCTATTGAAGGATGTTTTAATGAATGGAAAAAAGTTCAAATCACTTTTCTAATTGTTTTTACACTTTTAATAAATTATAGATATAGATTATAGATATATATAAATTCATTCGTTTTCGTGATTACTGGGTGCCTATGACCACCTCTAAGGACAAATCTGCCTCTACACAAAACTTGAGATCAAATAACTAGTTGCATTAAACTTATTGAATTGTTAAAGCTATAGGTTCATATATAATAATCGTTAGAGATGCAAATGTTATGAGTTCAGATGAATCTGTAAGCAAAAAGGTTATGATAATCCTAGACACAGAGCTGATTTTCAAGAAATTTGAAATCCAATTGCCACAATAATCTTTACTCTAAAATTCCCCAAAATATATAGAAAGAATGTATAGCTGCACATCTATGATTTTTTGTGTACAAAATAATGCAATAAACATTCCTAAAAACATGCTTAAATACATAGAAAAATGAGAGTGCAACAATCACATTATCATATGATGGTATTACCCCAAGTTGGCGGACACAAATAACTTAGCGACACTCCATGATAAGAAGACTCAAAAGACTCAACTTTTCCATCTTCAAGATTGTACGCCTTCAAATCTCCTCCATCACCACGAATAAAATATATATAATTAGACTCGACTTCAGTAAACTTAGAGGAATCAATGAAAATTGCTTCATTAATGTCCACAAAGATTGCGTAATCTCCCAACATATGAATCTTCTTCAATTCAACCTTGTTTACATCTATTTGAAACACTTCAAACGTATACATGAGATTTATGTTGTTTGCCTATAGTAGACGTAACTAGTTCAGTTAGTTCGCGAAATTGACATGCAAATACAAGTCCTATTTACTATTGGTATCTTTTAGTTAAAACGTAAGGATAAGGTCCTCCTATATTGGGGAAAGGACAGAAACAACAGTTCAAATTAAACTATTTTCATGAAAATGGCCATGAAATTTAAATTTCACTTTCTAGCCATTTCAATTTGCTGGCTTGTTCTATCCGTTTCTACATACCTTCTATACAGTTTCTATACATATCTTAAAAATACAAACATTATATATGAAAATTACACAGTTTCGATACACAATTTATACGATAAATGTATTTTTTATTACACATTTTATACAACAATTATATAGTTTTTATACATTTTCTATATATTTTTTCTATATATTTTATACATATACATATTTGATAGAATTATACAATTTTTATACATATATCTTATATAGATACATATTCTATATAACAATTATATCGGTTTTATATAATTATATTTAATTATTATTTCTAAACAATAAAAAAAAAGATATTTTTAGTTAAAAAATTTATAGCAAAAAAAAAAACTGAAATATTTTTAAAAGAGCCAAATGACCCAAGTTGAAAAGTGTATTAGTATTGTCTATGAATTGTGTTAGTATTATATATGAACTGTATCTGAACTACATGAGCCAAAGTAATCCAAATTAAGAAACGATTATAAAGTGAAAATACTTATCCGACTAGACATTTTTGGCAAAATCTCAAACTTGAACTATTTGTTTTTAAAAGTATTATATAGTGTTCTTTTCCCTATATTCTACCTTGGGAAAAGGACATGGCATGACCATTTTTAAAAAAAATGGCCCACATTTGGAAAAATAGACGTGTTGTAGTCAGTTGGCTAAACCATGGGAAAATTACATGGATAGACCATTTTTAAGTCTTAATTACATAAATGATAATAGTTTAAAATTTTGCAAAAATGAAAGGTTTTTTTTTTACGTGTATTGCCATTTTAAAAAATCTTTAAAAATAATTATAAATTCTAATTTAATATTATAACTAATCAACAACTTCTTAATTTAAGGGATTATTCTTTCAAATTTAAACTATGAAAAGAATTATTCAAAAAACTGTTATCAAATCTTTTTTCACTATCATTCCAAAACTGATACCTAATCTTTCTCTCTCTACCAAATATTTTATCTCTGTTGTATCATTTATATGCTCTTTATCTTGTAACTCCATTATTTGCTCTTATACGTTCCTTTATAAACTGATAATCCAAATATTTTTCAATTGTTAGTTATATAATTGCATTTTTTTCTTCACAGTTTGTTGAAAAAGTGGAAAAGAAAATCAATAATTGAAATGAATTTGGGTGATGAAGTTGGTAAAATATTAACACCTACTAGTGAGCCAACATTTATTTTGCTATCTCCGACACCTGTTCCTGGTGCGAAAGGGGGTAACACACAAAGTGTTAATATTTTGCCATCTCCAACGGCTGATTATGCTGATGTCGAACGAAGAAAGGAGGAGTCGAAGAAGCATATGGGTAGTAGAAAGTTGGAGCATATCAAAAAAGGAAAATTCATTACACTTTAAAGAACAATGTCTGAGTGTCAATAATAAAAGGTGAAAAATAAATGTAGATGCACTACAAAGCTCTAAATTGAAGGTATTGAATTTTTGTATATATTGACTAAAACCTTTACCTGCAATATTTTTTTTCAACAGTTCGTTTGATAATTTAAGTGAGATTAACAATTGGTTGATTCAATAGGCAACATGCCTAAAGTTTTTAAAGATTATGCATTAATTTTCTTTTAAATTTTATATTTTGTTGCAGAACTAGAAATTTTGTTTTGAAGTAGCAGATCATAAAAAACCTAAGTTTGATGCTTCAAAAATAGATATCGTTAACACTTTTAACGATAAGCTCACCAAGAGTCAATTGCAAATATTTAGTCAAACATGCTTTGATTTTTTTCTGAATTTGCCTACAGTTATTTTTCAAGCACAGTTGGTTCACTCCCTATTAATGATGATGTACCTCAAGGCTGGATTTTTTTATTTTTTACTCAGGGATGCAACTTAGTATCAACGATGATCAATCAGAGTCTGGACCATTATCAAAGAACTATTCCGCAGAAGTTGAGCAGGAAAACACTAAATTTTCTGGCAGTGACACCTCTGCTACTCAAGTTATCATGGAGGAATCACCTGAAAGTAAAGTCAACTTGGCTAGCATTGTAAGAACTGATACTGAAGAGCGTTACCCTAGTGAAACAAGTTATGGAGATTGCAGTACCAGTGGGACTTCTCATTTCGGAAAAGTTCTGCAGAAAAATAAGTGTCTTAGAGTTGGCGAAACAAACAAATGAAAAAGATAGAGGGGGAAACATGAAAACACAGAATTTGTGTCTGGACCTACCAGTGAAAGGAGCAGAGAAGATCTTAACATCGGTACAACTGTGTTGAAAGATCAGCAAGCATGTATTTTGATTTTAATGGTTCAAAGTAGAACACATAACAAGTAAGTAAAAGAAAAAAGAAACTGGGAGTAGCGTTAAACATTGTAGACGCCTTTCATTACAGGTTTCTCCGAATTGGTGCTTCCTGAATAGGATAAAGAATAAAGAGGACAAGCATGAACTTGACTTTGTTTTGAGAAACGATTGTCAGTGAGTGTCTATTGTGTAATATTTGTTACAATAAATCATTTTGGTTCAACTCTTTTTCCAATATATACATAGTTGATATAATTTAATAATAATTGATCTTATTGATATTGAAGGGGTTACAGCTGTATATATAGAGAACTGAAGACTAGCTAATTACAGAATAACCCAGATGTATTTAATAATTATATATGTAGTCTATTATCCCCCGCAAGCTGATCAGCGGTAACGAGGGGCAGCTTGGAGCAGAGATACTGAAAAGGCTGTAACGGAAGAGGCTTGGTGAGAATATCAGCAAGCTGGTCAGTAGACGGGACATAGTGCGTGGCCATCGTTCCTGCAAGTACCTCATCGCGAACAAAGTGACAGTCGGACCCAACATGCTTCATACGATCATGAAGGACTGGATTTTTGGTAACACAAATAGTGGACTGATTGTCACAATAAATCTGTGGTTTCGTCGGGGGAATGCCAAGTGCATCTTTAAGGTATCGTAACCATATGGCTTCAGCAACACCCGCAGCCATGGCACGATATTCTGCTTCTGTGGAGGAACGGGACACTCGCATTTGCTTCTTGGTGCACCAGGAAATCAGATTCGGTCCCATCATAACAATATATCCAGTAGTGGACTTCCGATCATCTTTGTCGTTAGCCCAATCCGAATCAGAAAAAACAGATATATCAAACGAGCCCTTTTGAAATAAAATTCCACATTGAAGAGTACCTTTAAGATAGCGCAGAATGCGTTTCAAGGCCTGAAAGTGTTGTTCTGTGGGAGCATGCATTGATTGGGAGACTCGATTGACTGCATATTGGATGTCCGGACGAGTAACAACAAGTTAATGAAGTCCACCGACGAGGCTCCGATATAGTGTAGGATCGGCAAAGGGAGTATTCGGCCCTGGGGATTGGCGGACTGCCATGGGAGTGACCGCGGGTTTGCAGTCTGTCATTCCAGCTCGATTTAGAAGTTCAAGGGTATATTTTGTCTGATGCATCAATATGGTTCCCGATTTGCGGATGAGTTCGAGGCCAAGAAAGAACTCCAGAGGACCGAGGTCCTTAAGTTTGAAGTCACGATGCATAGCCTCAGTAATTTCAGTGATGAGTGATGACGAGCTGCCTGTAATAACAATATCATCCACATAGATAAGAATGATGACTGTCCCTCGAGAACAGTGAAGGGTGAAGAGGCTATTGTCATGATGGTAGGTGCGAAAACCAAGACCCTGCAGAAAAGTAGAGAGACGTGTGTACCAGGCACGTGGGGCCTATTTCAGGCCATACAGTGATTTGCGAAGCTTGCAAACATAGTGAGGACGGTTGGGATTAACATATCCCGGTGGCTGAACCATATAGATGTCTTCCTCAAGATGACCATGAAGAAAGGCATTGCTGACGTCTAACTGATGAAGCGGCCAATCATAGTGAAGAGCAAGAGACAAGACCAGACGAATAGTCTGTTGCTTAACAACAGGGCTGAAGGTCTCCTTATAATCCACACCATACTCCTGATGATACCCTTTTGCAACCAGACGTGCTTTATAGCGAGAAAGAGATCCATCTGAATTTTGTTTGATGCGAAACACCTATTTGCACCCAATAGACTTTCGGTTACTAGGCAGAGGTACCAAATCCCATGTACGTTGTTCATTCAGAGCCTGAAATTCCTCATCCATAGCTTGGCACCAGAAACTATTTTTGGAGGCTTGGGTGTAGGTAGTAGGCTCAGTTATGGGATGTGCATCAAAGGGTATTTGAGTGTGGTAGACTTTGGGTTTGAAGGTACCGGCCTTGGCTCGGGTTGTCATAGGGTGAGTGTTGAGTGGAGGGTGATTAGGAAGGGGTGGTGGAGTTGTATGATGTGTGGACGGGGGTTGGGTGGGGCTGCCGTGGGAGCTGGGATGTGCAGCGGTGGATGGGGTGGTTGTAGGTGTGTTAGGAGTATGATGTAGGGAAGAGGTGGGTTGTGTGGCAGTCGGCTGGGTGTTCGGGTGGGGGGTTAGGGGGTTCGGGTGGGTGGGTGGTTGGTTCGAGTGGGTAGTGGCATAGTGGGGTACCGGGTTAGGTGCCGAGTGAGCCGGAGCATGAGCGTGTGAAAAGGACGGAAATAATGGCACAATGCCAATTGGATTGGGGGAGTATGGAGTAGAGGAAAGACTTGTGTAAGGAAATTGTTCCTCCACAAAACAAACATGACGGGAAACATATGTTTTCTGAGATACAGGATCGAAACATTTGTAACCTTTGATAGTGGGATGATAGCCTAGAAAGACACAAGGGGTGGACCGAGGTTGAAGTTTATGGTGAGTGTGTGGACGCAACTAGGGATAAACCAGACACCCAAACGGGCGGAGATGGATGTAGTCGGGTGGATGATTGTAGAGACGGGCATATGGAGTGGAGTTGGAGAGAGTGTGAGTGGGCATGCGATTTATGAGGTAGTTGGCAGTAGCAAGGGCATCAACCCAAAAGGAAACAGGTAAGGTGGAATCATGGAGGAGCGCAACAACTGTTTCTATTAGGTGACGGTGTTTGCGCTCAGCAACGCCATTTTGTTCAGGGGTATATGGACATGAAGTGTGATGAAGAGCCCCTAGACTTTGAAGAAAAACACCAAATGCATTGTTGACAAATTCTTTGCCATTGTCACTTCGAAAAATTTTGATTTTGGCATTAAATTGATTTTGAACCATTCGGTCAAAGTTGACAAAAACAGTATAAGCTTCGGATTTAAATTTCAGAGGATAAAGCCAAGTGAATTTACTGTAATCATCAACAAAACAGATATAATAACGAAAACCTTGAACAGAAGGAACTAAGGTTGGACCCCAAACATCAGAATGAATTAATTGAAATGGCGCAGTGGCCTTGTGTTCAGACAGTGAAAAAGGTAAACGACAAGATTTAGACACTGAACAGGACTCGCAATGTAATTTCCCTGAAAAATTAAAACCTAAGGAAGATAAAATGGATTTGGTGATGGCGGATGATGGATGCCCAAGCCGGCGATGCCAGGTGGACGAGAGAATGGCTTGACTCACAACAGACGGAGACCTGGATGGAAGAGTGTATAGCCCATGCTCACAGCGGTCCGTGTACCGCACCCGGTTCGTGGTATTGTCCACTATATGGAAATTGGTGTCATTAAAAATGAGGGTGCAGTTATTTTCTTTAGTAAAACGATAAACAGATAAAAGATTGGATGTGAGGGAAGGGACGTGGTGAAGGGTTGAGAGATGAAATTTACCATTTGGGGTATAGACATACCTAGAGCCGGTGTTTGTGATGGGAAGGGATTGACCATTGCCTACTGTAATAGTTTCTGAGCCATGATACGGATGAGGAGCTTGAAGTTGTGAATAATCCGACGTCACATGGGTGTTAGCACCTGTGTCTAGATACCAATCGCCAAATGGAGCGTTGGTGGACGGATGCATCGCCCTTGATCCGCCGGACTGGCGATTTACATTCTGCGAGTCATCATAACGATACCAGCAATTAGCCGCAGAATGGCCCCGTTTAGCACAAATTTGGCACGTCGGAAGATCTCGTGTGGGCCCCCACTGGTTTCCTCATCCCTGTCCGCGGCCTGACTGGAAGCCGTCCCTCGGTGGAGGCCCGCCTCTGCCTTGCTGCCCGGCGTTCCGACGGTCACCGCCGCCGCTGCCCCGCCCTGGGGTACGGCGATCGTCACCGCGACCCCTGGCCGAGCCTCCGCTGCCAGCCGAGTAAAGAGCCGTGACGCCAGGGGTGGAACTGGCTTCTCCTAGCAGTAAGTTGTGTTCCATGTCTAGATTCAATTCTTCTGCATGAAGCCATCCAGACAGTTGATTCAGAGTGATTTCGACAGGTGAGAGGCGAATATGCTGTTTGAGAGAGGAATAGCCAGACGGAAGACCACGTATCACGGCATTCACCACGTCTCGTTCAGGAATAATCTCGTTCACAGCATCTAGGTCAGACAGAATAGAGGCCACATCATCAAGGTATTGAGTCATCGTCTTCGTTCCCTTCCGAAGAGTATGCAATCTGTCACGCAACTGAAAAATATGAGCCGTGGACACAGAGTTGTACCTTGTGGCTAGTGCGTCCCAAAGTGAAGCCGATGTTAGAAAACCCCGGGCGTGTTTGTGCACAGAGGGGCTAAGAACGGCGAGAAGACAGGCTCGGATCTGAGTGTCTACGATCATCCACGGAAGGTAGTCGGGATTTGGGAGCATGACGCCGTCCTCCTCGGCTGTCTCAGGTGGCGGATTCTCCGCACCGTCAATCCATCCGAGCAGCAAGTTGGCTGCGAGGGCGGTGCGGACGTTAAGTGCCCAGGCCGGGTAGTTGTTGTCAGATAATTTTTCGGGGATGAGATTGTGGAGATTCCTGAGCAGTAATTTTACTCCAGACGGTAAATTTGACAGAGGATCAACAACCTTGTCCATGGCGCCGACCTACGGCGGAGGAGGGAGGCCGTGCGGCGTGGTGTAGACGGTGGCGGCGGCGCACACACGTCGGAAAAGAGGAGAGATTAGGGTTTGGGCGGAAGAAGAAACCCTAGCTTTGATACCATGATATAATTTAATAATAATTGATCTTATTGATATTGAAGGGGTTACAGCTGTATATATAGAGAACTGAAGACTAGCTAATTACAGAATAAATAATTATATATGTAGTCTATTAATAGTGTACTGAACTTTAATTTATTTAAAACAAGACGAGAGATCAAAAGTTGATACTAATGACATAAGAACTTCAAAAGGAATCTTAAAAATGACAATAGTATAAAAATTATAAGCTTGCTGCATAAAATATATGTCATTTTGTATTTACAAATGGTATATTTTAGTATATATTAGTATAAACTATGTGGATGTATAAGGCATATTTTTGTCAGCATATATGCATTAATTCACCTATTAATAGGATATAATTAGAATAATAAATCAGTAAAAAAATATCCAAACATGAAAACAAACACATGAATTCTAAGAACAAGGTTAACTGAACATAAACAATGCACTGAACTTGGACTAAAAGAAAAAAAATGAAATTCATGAATTAAATTTTAAAAACTATGCATCTTTTGGAACATTCCGACATGTTTGCCTATTGTGATCTGGTTGTCCACAAACACTGCATGTAATTCTTGACTTCTTTATATTCCTTCATGTAGTACTTTCTCACAATCGCCAACGCATGCTTACATGGCATAATATCCATTTGAAATTATTTACAAGTGCATATTTTGTCACGCATGCAAACTATAAATCGCTTTGCCCCATCATAAACCGTATATAAAAAATCAGTTGACTGCGAAACCTACAATGTACAATTATTATTAATAGGTTCACACTAAATTTTATACAAAATATACAAAAGTAGTATAAGAACAAGCATATAACATATCGTCATCCTCTATGATTCCTTCATTCTCAACCTCAACATGGTTTCATATCTGGTGCTAAGCGTTGTACCTGTTGCCTTTGCTTCGTCCCTATTTGTATTGTTCCAGCGACCAATTATCTCCATTAAGAAAAGCAACAAATCATAAATAGGAAGATCTCTAGCCTCCTTATCGACTACATTCACGGATTCTGCTATATTCGAAGTCATCACGTTGTATCTATTGACACCACAATATGCTATTGATCATCTATGATATCCAATATCGAACAAGTATTCTTGAACCCTCTTGTCAATTTTATATATCTCTGTCATGTATTGGTCAAATTCCTCTTTTGTGTATGCTACAGCCGTTGCATAAAATATTTTTCGCAACTCTTTGTGGTGCTTTTTAAAATTCTTCTTTATATTGCCCCATAGATGGTATAAGCATACACAGTGAGGCACCTCTGGATACACAGAGGAAGTGGCATTAAACATGCTTTCGTTTTTGTCAGACACAATACACATCCCTTTTCACGTGCCATAGGTATCTCGAATTTGATCGAAGAACCATTTCCATGACGCATCATTCTCAAAATCGACCACAGCAAAAGTCAATGAAAATATTTTATCTGATTGATAGACAAAAAAATATATATTTTATTACGTAAATAAAATCAAGTATAACTATTTTGGAATTCAAAATCTGAATAAATAGTCATTATATATTAATAACTTCAACAAAAAGTTGTATTAAGTGAATAAGATATAATCAATTTAGAATAAATTGCTATCAAGAAAAGAAACCCATAAAAGTTGGACCATCTCCTTTAATAGCCAATAAATTCTAACCTCCCACAGCTTGTGCGCAAGCTGTCAAAATTGTACCCCTGTATGCTGCCTTTAAGAAGCTGCCATCAACAATAACAACAAGACTGCAGTATTCCCATCCTTTGATTGAAGCATATAGTGCTACATACGCATATAAAAAACGTCTGCCCTCTGACTTTTTCAAACTTGTAACTGACCCAGGATTTATATGCTTCACCATGTACAAGTATCTTGGCAATTTAGCATATGAATCTCTAGGTTTACCTCGTAATATTTCTAGAGCCTTTTCTTTCCCTCCATGCCTTCATGTAGTTCAACTCCACTCCATATTTATTTCTAATATCACGTTGTATTTCGGCTGGAGTATATTCAGACTTAGAATCATCAAATTTGTCTATTATTAGACCTCCTACAAACTTAGTAGTAGCATGTCTTTGTGCAAAAAATCTTGATTCATTTCCACATGTGTGAACATTATAAAACCTTTTCACCTTGAATATATCTGATCATTAAGGCTGGATGACCTCAAATACCATGAACATTGATCATCCTTACATACAAGATAATACCTGCAATATCATCACATCGTAAAAGTTACACACCTACTTATTAGTAGAAAAATTAATAACATTCTGAGTCAATTGATAATTTTTTATGTAGTAACTGCAAAAATCATACATAATAGTATACCATATTGACCAGTCCAAAGGAAAATTGCGACATCAATGAAAGAAGAAATATTATTCTTGATTTGTATCAACATCTGACATATCAATTATTCTACTAAGTATATGTTACATATAAGATGTATATATAAGTACAAAACACTTAAAGCATATCCTTCACCTTGTTGAACTTGACCGTTTCACTTTGAACTGAAAATTTTCCTTGATCGCACGAAGACTTATAACATCCTAGAGTATATTCTTGTTCCTGTATAATTGACCTTTTTTGATCTCTATATGAAATATGTTATTGATTATGCCATTTTCAGTGATTTTCATTCCATCACTATGTTCTCCTTCATTTGGCATAACAGACTCAACGTGTTCAGTATTTCTTATCAATTGCAGGTCATTACACCTTGAAGTAATAGTATTGGTACTTGACAAAATTAGATCACAATCTCTCTCCTTCACCATTAAACAAAGAGGATAATCTGTTAAAGAACTTTTACATTTCAAATTCATATACCATTTCAAACTTCGATCGTTGAATATCTTCATTGGAGTATAATTATGCTTCACGGAAAATTTAATTTCAACTATATCCACAGAAGCATAAACACCAAGAATCTTCATTAATTCATCAAGAAACGTCTCGAAATTGCAATCCAATTTTAATATCAAACCATCAACAACGAAGTTATTGAAGTTGTGTTCACTATCCCATTCACCACCATGTTGAATCAAAATTGAGATTTCTTCTTTCATGGCAGAAAATCAAATATGAAAAAATGGAGAGCAAATATATTTCAGTTTACAACTGTTAATTATATTCGTATTGCAGAGATAATGAATTTTTAAATGGAATATAAAGATAAACATGTTCCCTAAAAAAGGAACTAAAAGTTTGTGGTTCCACAAATTTCTCCTAGTTTTCCACAATGTCACGTTTTATTACTGCAGAGGATATTATGCTTTAATTTATTTTTTAAAAAAAGGTATTAAAGTAAATATTATACCTGACATAATTGAAATCACTAAATCCGGCCACATATATGTAATTACTTTTATAAAGGTGGCTACTTATATTTTTGCCCCTTTTTAGCCATTTGGCCCAATTGAGCACATGCAATTTCTATACTCAATTAATACACTTTTATACCATATTGATATACTTTTATACTATACTAATACACTTTTTAAAAAAGAGAAAGGAAATTCAATGCAACAACATGCAGTCCCTATACCCAATTGATACTCTTTTATACCACATTAATACACTCTTATACTACATTGACAGTGTCCATATATTCAATTGATATTCTCTTATACTAGATTGATACATTTTTAGAATGCATGTAGAAATTATATAGAGTCATATAAAATATGTATCTAAATAATAATTGTAGTTAAAAACTGTATAGAATGTGTATAAAAATGCTATAATTATTATATAAAATATGTATATATATATATATATAGAAACGGTATCATTATTATATATAAATATATATCTTTAATAATTGTATTTATAAAGGGATTTGGCTATTTCCCTCTCCAATAAATTCTTTAATATGAATTACCAAAATAATTAACAATAGGAGTAGCATGAATATAAAGAAAAAGAGGATACATTGGCAGTGGGTCTGATATGCTATCCTTCGAAAAAAAATTTATGCATAAAAAATACAGAAAGAATTAAAAGCATAAAGAAAATTTAATTAGCACAGTAAGTAACATACTGTCTCAATAGCATAAAACAGTCTACGACAAATTCCTTGCTGCCTATATATATTCCTCGTCTCAATGAATGGCATTTCTGCAAGTTGAGTTCCACGGATCCTATCAGACAACCAGTGAAAACAGTAACACAGCAAAAGCCCAGATGACGCATAAGAAAAAGGGAAAGCAAGAAGTGTTTTAACAATTAAGTGGAAAAAAAAATAGGAAGAAAGAGGAGTGCAACATTCAGGGGTCATTTTCGTGGAAATGGCTATTATATGGTAATTTGAATTTAAAGGCCATTTTAGTGGAAATACTTTGGCCGACAGGCCATTCTCGTCCTTTCCCCTTCTACCTTTTCTTAGATCCGAGCCACTTTGTGGGATTTCATAGTATGTTGTTATTAGTTAAATCTTTTTAGCAAATTTTATACCTGAAAAAGTTGGAATTTTGTATCTAACTAGGTATAGAACCGGCGGAATTATAGGGACCAAAATATTATTTTGCCCTTATTTTACATGTATCACTAAAATCCCTCAGGTTGTTTGGTTGGGAAAGAGTTATTCCAGAATAATTAGTGTCGAAATTAATTATTTCAAAATTAGTTATCTACCACATACATGGGATAATTTATCCCATCACTATGATGTAAATTGTGGATAAATAATCCTGATATTAATTAATACGTACCTCATACCAAACATGAGATAAGATAATCCCTCACTTTATTCCGAAAATATTTATCTCTTACGCCTCACACAAAACGACTCCTTATAAGTACTAAGAATAGAGTAGACAGAATAATATAGAGCAAAATAATATCATATTCTTTTTTCTAATTTTTCTGTGTTACTCGATATGATATATTATATACATTATTTTTCAATGGTGGATATATTTGATCTAAATAATAAAGTTGAGGGGTATATTTGTCTTTTCTCCCAAGAAATAATCCACAAAAGTCGACATGAGAAATATTTAAAAACTCATATTCAGAACGAGTATGATTCTTATTTGTGTGATTACAAAAACTTTTTTATCAAAGAAAGAAATATTTGAAACAGAAGAACACATACCGACTCCATCATCATTATCAATGATGACACAAGTGCAGTTGAGGCCTTTAGATCGCCAACAAGCCAGATAATTATAATTTTTATAGTAGGAATCACCAGTACAAAACGAGCATAATTTTTATTTGTGTGACTACAAAAACTTTTTATTAAAGAAATGTATGAAACAAAAGAACACATACGAAAAAACAAATTCAAACATTACTAAACTACAAAAATGCAATAATACATCAACATTAATAGACGTACACACAAAATAATAATTCTATGGGTTTTTTTTTAAAGCACATTAGAGATAACGACAATGATATCATTAAGCAAAACCAAAATATAATTATCATTTTAAGAGGGGAAGAGAAATTAGCTAATTTGAAGGATTCTTCACAAGAAATAATATCCAAATTTGCATCTTTGGCATAATATCCCAAATTCCAAAATTGTTTGTATTCCAAATACAATTTTGCTTGTTCTAGAAAAGCCATTGCATCTTCATAATTAATTGAACAATTCTCATAAATATTTTTCAAATTTAAACATTTTTCTTTCAACAAAAGTGAATTAACCTTTTCATTGGTAACATTAATATGGGAAATTGTCAAATTAATGACTATATCCTCAAGAGTGAACAAATTTGCTTTTTTAAATTTTGGATTTGACCCCAAATTCTCTTCACAAAATGTTTGATTCTTGATTTGTTTACAAACACTTGGAATAAAATCTCCAAATGAAAAGCTAATTAGAAAAAATAGGTTGAAGAACAAGATTAGTAGTGATAATTCAGAAAATGGGGCAATTTTTTTTCTCTCTTTGGAGTGTGTTTTTTATTGAAAAAAATGCTTGTGTTGTGTAAATTAATATTGCATTAAGTTTTTTTTTTTTTCCTTTAGGGTTCTGGAGGTGGGTGCCTTAATTTGGTCAATTTGGTCGTGGAGGTGCACTTGTGGCCAAGTTAATTTCAATTGAGAACAAATTGATCAAACTTAATTAACACTTGAAATGAATTAACAATTATTTTGATCTCGAGTTTTTTGATTTAATAAGATCAAATAAATATTTTTTATTTTATTTTATTTTTCAAAATAAACTATTTTAAGGCTCAATTAAAATTAAAATTTTAACCATTTGAATCAATTTTCAAGATAACCCTTGATTAAAATTCAATTTTCAACAAATAGTTATATAAATAACAAAATTATATAATTTTGTATAAACGAATAAAAATATATAATTGTTACTAAAAATGACAAAATCACTCAGGTAAATACTTTGAAAAAAAAATTATTTAAATAAAATAAATATTGTAATTTTATTTAAAAGCGAATAAACTCGGATTCAAACTTGATCATGGAAGGCAAAAATTAGGTGTCAACAATGAGACTATTCCACCGTTAATCAAAGGTCTCGGATTCGAGTTATGGGTATGAAGAAAATCATGTTGGGAGCATTACCCCCAGAATCATCCCTGCAATGCACGAACTGAATTAGTCGAAATTAATCGAGACTCTAATACGAGTACCAAACACGTGGTAGAAAATTAAAAAGAAGAGAGTAAGTAACAACAATTTTTTCAAATCTATTATATCCAAGACAAAAACAATATTTTTATTTTGTAAAATTAAATTCTTTAAAAGATATATAATTTAAAAAGTTACTATAAATAACCTAGAAAAACTAATTCTATAGGATAATGATTAGTGGTTGGTTATAAATAAAATAGAATAATTAGTGGTTGAACAAACCTTAACCAAAAAGGAATTAGCCATATTTTCTAGGCTTATAAGTCGGTTAACACCTCCTATATAAACACCTTTTCGGTCCTCCTCTTTTCATTGTTCTATTTGTGTTTATTATTATAATTTTGTTTTACAAAAAAAACAAAAAAAAAAAACGCTCTCTGTTCTCTTCATTCAATTCCCAAAAATACTTTCAAGGTACAAATTTTATCCCTTTTAATCCTCTTTAGATTGTTATTTTATATTATATGTAGCTAAATATTGGTGAATTCCTTTGTTTTTATAGTGTTAGTGTTTGGTTTCCATCATGCTTGTATGTTGATCTATATGTTCATGTGTTATGTTGTTAAATGATTGAATTTAACCAAGTGCTTTTTTGATTGTGTGAGAATGTGTTGATAGGTTTTTTAGTATTTGATTTTTTGAGTTTAATATCTGAATTAACTATTCACTAGCTATTTATTAAAACATGGATCACCAACTATATATTAAAACATGCATCAATTATCACTTGTTTATTTTTTCTATTTGAAAATATCACCTATTGTTCAAAATTGATAGAATAGTCTCTCATACCTCATTGTTCATATATGAAACTCATAAAATTGAGATAGTGGGTTTATTAGAACAGGATTTTGGGGTCGTGGTGTTCACACACACATTACAGTGTATTTATTAGAGCAGGATTTTGGGGTCGTGGTTGTTCACACACACATTACACTAGAAATAAAAGCACCCAACTATTTTCTTCCTTTCTAGGGTGTTTTCCTAAATCTTTATAATAATTTTTTTTTTTTTGATATAATTATACCTAATTGCATCGAATATTTAATGGGTGCGGGAGCACCACAAAATTGCACTTAGATCCGCTCATATATATATAGAGAGATGTGTGTGGGTATATATATGTGTGTATATATATCCTGGGCCTTCGAACCTATTGAGATATTCCCACATCATCCTGCACTCGAGAAATATGCTACTTGATTTAGGTCGTTTTTTTTCTTAATCTTATTTTTCCAATAGTACGGGGAGTCTGGATGATCACGGCGGCACTGGGTGATTTGAAGTATCTCCAAACCTATGCTTCTCTTTCACTTGTACGATGTGGTGGTTGTATTAGTTCAAATATTTGACATTGTACTTATTTGCTATGTTGCTTAGACTCTTCAGAAATGTAACGTGGTACGTGTTGGTTCTCCAAATGTAATGTGCCCTCGGAGAATCCAACATGAGTGCGGCTTCGAAAGTGAAGAGTCCATGCAATTTAGCTTATTTGTAAAAGATGAAATGCTATGTTGATGCTCATGTTTTGTAAATAAGCTGCACTCTCTAGGATATGGTTTATTTTGTATTGCTTTTGGTAGTTTTAACAGGCAAACTGAAATGTGATAGTTTTCTGTTATGTCTAATGACCTTTTTTGATGTAATTTCAGATGCAAATCTTTGTAAAGACCCTCACTGGCAAGACCATTACTCTTGAGGTTGAGAGTTCAGACACTATCGATAATGTCAAGGCTAAGATTCAGGATAAGGAAGGTATCCCTCCTGACCAGCAGAGGTTGATCTTTGCTGGAAAGCAGCTAGAGGATGGTCGAACTCTTGCCGACTACAACATCCAGAAGGAGTCCACCCTCCATCTTGTCCTCCGTCTACGTGGTGGCATGCAGATCTTCGTTAAGACCTTAACCGGAAAGACCATCACCCTTGAGGTTGAAAGCTCTGATACCATTGATAATGTTAAGGCAAAGATCCAGGACAAGGAAGGCATCCCTCCAGATCAGCAGAGGTTGATCTTTGCTGGAAAGCAGCTTGAGGATGGACGAACACTGGCCGACTACAACATCCAAAAGGAGTCCACCCTCCACCTCGTTTTGCGGCTGAGGGGTGGTATGCAGATCTTTGTCAAGACATTGACAGGCAAGACCATCACCTTGGAGGTCGAAAGTTCTGATACAATTGATAACGTGAAGGCGAAGATCCAAGATAAGGAGGGGATTCCACCAGATCAGCAGTGATTGATCTTTGCTGGTAAGCAGCTCGAGGATGGGAGGACCCTTGCTGATTACAATATCCAGAAGGAGTCCACGCTACACTTGGTGCTGCGATTGAGGGGAGGTATGCAGATATTCGTCAAGACACTAACCGGGAAGACAATTACTTTGGAGGTGGAGAGCTCGGATACCATTGATAACGTGAAAGCAAAGATTCAGGATAAAGAAGGTATTCCACCAGACCAGCAGAGGTTAATCTTTGCTGGCAAGCAACTGGAGGATGGTCGTACGCTTGCTGATTATAACATCCAGAAAGAATCTACCCTTCACCTTGTGCTTCGCCTCCGTGGTGGCTGTTAATAAGTTCATTCCATGCTCGCTTTTACATTGGCATCTTTACGTTGAACAATCTATTAGATTTTTGTTTGTTATAATGCTGGCAGACCCTTATAAGACCTGTGTGTGATATGTGCCTTATAATGGCATTGGTTATGTTTCCTTTTTGAGTTCAAAACAGTTGTTTTCAGCTGTTGGCTTCGTCTAAATAAAATATACTTTATATAGTAGTTCCTTGGTTTTGCAATGAGCACCTCTTAACTCCGAAAATTAGTCGAGCTGGCTTTGGCAATGAAAAATATGTCAAGTAAAAATGAACAGAAGCTCGATAGTCGTGTGAGAGAACTTCTCGTTGTTAGTTGTATGCATCATGTCAAATTGTCAGATTTTTAACGTTCTTTGGCAGTACTGGGAATGTCATTCACACATATATGGCAATGTAAAAGAACTAATAATAATCAGCTCACAATCACTGAATAATGATTCTAGTGAACACCACTACCATCACCACCATTATTCTAATTATATCCGTCATCGTCAGCAATACTACCATCATTGTCCACTACCGATCAATTCATTTATCACAACTGCCATTGCTAACTACCACTAATACATCATCAATCTTCACACATTCTTCGACCACCAACACCACTATTGTCACTAGTGTTTCCACCTCTATCAACACTTTAACTACTGTCATTGCTACAATCTATCTCTACTATCAATCATCTGCACCATCACAACTAACAACAATTTCAACTACCACTAACATATCATCAACCATCAGATATTCATTTTTCAGTCATCACAATCAACACCTCCAACTACTAACATCAACCACCATCACCACCACCGATCGCCATCGTTATAACAGTCACTACAATACCATCACAACTATCACCATTAATATTATTAATCACTGCTCAATCATTGTCATCACAACCACCATTACAAACTATCTTCATTATCACTAACAAATAAAAATATTTCTTTTCAATCAAATAATAATTTTGTTGTATTAAATAACATATTTTTCTATTATACCATTAACTTTTTTATTTGAATTGTATTTTTTATTATATATATAAATAATTTTTTTTTCCACATTCAAATATTGAAAAACAAATAATCTTAATTATTAATTTTTTTAAATTTAAAAATAATATATTAAGTATTCAGATTCAGAACGTCTAAATCTTATTTTAGTCCGTTTGGATCAACCGCCTTTTAGTGACAGGTGTTAAGATTATAGGTGCCGAGATACTTGACCATCTTTCGACTCTGTTGACCCATTGGTGAACTAAGATCTCTCAAAATATGTTCGACAAAATTAAAACAATTAAATAAAAAAGTGCTAGTTGAGTTTCAATGGCTCCCTCCCACCATCAATTTTTCAATAATATAGTACATTATCTAATCAATTTTCCATTGTATTACAAAGAACCACCAGCAAGTATATATGAGCACCAACTCTTATGACATCACTAAAAGTACTCAATTTTTGTGTAATTAGACCGAAAGTCATTTTCTTGAATAACTATTGAATTTCCTGCTCCTAAATAGGCCAACACTTCACTACATAATTAAGTATTCAACAAAGTGCACCATTCAATATTTTTTGCAGGATGGGGCCTAGAACCTGGCTCGTGGTTGAGGAAACATAATGCAATTGTACAACTACATTTCGGAAAAATGCTAAGAGGGGAATCAAAGTCAGGTGAGCCCACTCGTGCAACCCAAATCAACTGGTGGAACCACTTTAACTTTGTTGCTAGGGGTGCCAATAGAGAAATATATTGGGAAAAATTCAGACATACTTGAGGCCCTAATTATTAATTTTATAGCGACAGTTTCATAATTATATTTTGTAGCAACTTGTATTATGTATTTTTAAAAACTGTTGCTATAAAAATACATATACAACTAATTTTACCTTCCTTAAATAACTGAAATTGGTTGAGATAAATATGGTATAATTACCAATTAATTAATTTTGTAGATTCCTTTTCCGTTAAAACAACTTCAATCACGTGATTTCTGTTTTAGCTTAACAACATTGATCAAATTTCAAATTTCAGTTTTCTCCATTAACGAGTTCATCTGAGAAAAAAAAAATCAAAATCAACATCTTCTTTTTGTTTTTATGAGCAATTTCATCTAATTCAACCGTGTTTTTATGTTCAACCATTGCTATTGTTCATATGAAATTCTACATTATCTTCTTCGAATTCAACATCAGTTTCAAAACGAAGCATTAATTTCTTTGAATCAAATTCAATTATAGATTCTTTAGTTCAAATTGTTCGAACTCAATTATCAGTTGAAAATTCATCCGTTACTGTTATTTAAGGTACGTAATCATAAAGTTTTTCCGGTTGAATTTTTTGTTTCAGCCATTACTAATGCTCATATTTACTTTTGATTTATAATCAAAGCAAGAGGAAATTCAACATATATAACAAAAACCTTCAGAATTAAACTTATTCGTTGCAAAATTTCAGTTTAGAAGTTGTTAAGGTATTAAGATTTCATTGGTCGACTATTTATTTCAGTATCGGTTGTTGTTATTTTGATCGATTTAACAATTGATCAAATTGTGAAGCTTTGTAGAATAATTTCACAGTATTGTATAATCGATTATGAAAATAATTTAATCAAATTTCGAGTTAAATTTTATTCAATTATTTTTTAAAATCCTGGATCAATGGATGATTGAATTAAGCAGCTGAATGTGATGAAATTCTATTCACACATATCAAAATACAAATTAGGTATGCTCCATATGTATTTTTTGATAAGTTTAATGTTAACATTGCATATGTATTTTTGAAATAATTAATGTTAACACTGAATATGTATATTTGGTTTGCTTGTCAAAATTTGAGAGTATAACTGTTTTTGCTGAAAATATATTTTATACAAGTTTTTCTTCCGTTCAATTCAGTAGTTTCTATATTTGGTTTAAAACTTTTTTTGTGTTTGTATTTTACTTTAAACAAATTTTGTTTAAATTTATTTTTTGAATGGAGATGTTGGCTATGTAACTTTGTTTGTAGTTAAAGCTGAAAAGTGTTTGTTTTAACAAGTTACATTTTGATAAAATGTTTATATTTATTTATTTATTGGTTAAATCAAGTAGAAATAGGAAGCATACCAGTGCTTGTGAAGCACTCTGGTCGGTGGACGTATGAAAAAAATTACGAAGAATACGTCACTAATGCTATACTGTTGAGCACATCAGCAACATTCGTTGAGCTGCATGATGAATTGACATCTCACTTAAGTGTGGCAAATTACTGCTAATGCAGGTCAGATAGAAATACATAATGATATGGGTTTAAAGATGTTTATATTTCAGAAAAAACAGATACAAGACATGAATTGTCTTCCTTTATATGTAAGCATTTTGGAGAAAGTTGTAGGGAGCAACGTGGCAAGTTCATCTATATGTGTTGCTGAAAGAATAACCAACTGTGACAACTTGCACATAGTGATAAATACAACAAATGAGGGAGCTTTGGTGGTTTGTGAAGATACACAAGCATTAGATGTATTTGAAATGGATACTGTTGAGGTGATTATCTCAGATCCACATCACAAGCATGTTGAGGAAGACCAGATTTACTTGATAAAAAATTTTTGAAGTCAGTCATGAAGGACTATTCAATTAGGAAAAAATTTCAAATGCGAAGTAAAAGGTCAAGTAAGAAAACGTACGTACATTCTATATCACTCTGTTGTTGTTTAATATTAGTTTGGATATGTATTTTGAATATAATAAATTATGTTGGATGCAAGTATACATTGTTTTGCAAATCAAGAAACTGCGAGTTTTTAATGTGTGCATCAGGAATGGGAGAAACTGAAATGTTTAGAATAAGAGAATTCAGACCTCAGCATACATGTCTGGTAAAGGACAAGATCTATCCAAAGGTGCATGCTACTAGTATGTTGATAGATGGTATGGTTAAACAAAAATTCAAGAACCACAAAAGGAAATACAGTGCGACGAAAATAAAAAATGACATGAAGGAAGATTTTGATATGGATTTGACATACACTTTATGTTGGAGGGCCAAAGAAAAAACGTCAGAAGAGTTGAGGGATAAGCCATCAGCATCTTATGGGAAACTGCCATCATACTTATATGTACTGAATACTACTTATCCAGAGTCACATATAAGAATGAAGAAGACAAATGGGAATGAGTTCTTGTATGTATATATCTCTCTAAATGCATTCATTAAGGGATTCGATCATTGTAGACCAGTCGTAGTTGTTGATGTTAGTCATCTGAGAGGAATGTATACTGGGGCATTTGTAACAGCATGTACAATGGATGGAGCGGGTTAGTATGATTTTATAATAATTATATTGTAAAACTTGTTGTATTTTTTTATATTTCTGTGTATCACCTGAAAATACATATCTCCACTAGATATATACATATCTGTATAAAATTACCTATATTTTCAAAGTTTCATGAATGAAAACATGTAAAATTGATTATGTTTGATAGTTATGTGTGTCTACATTTTATTATATGCAATTGATACCATTTATTTGATATAATATACAGTTTTAATTACCTGTATATTTAATAAATACATATGCAGTTTCTATATGTATTTTTATTTGACTGCGCATAATTGTTTTGTATATACAGGTCATATATTCCCTTTGACATATGGTGTGATTGATTTTGAAAATGATGCATCATGAACGTGGTTCTTTCAGAATCTAAAGAAAGCGTATGGAGAAAGACAAAACATGTGTGTTGTTTCTGATAGGAATCCAAGCATCATAAAGGCCGTTAGCGATGTGTACAATGATGTTCCACATTATACATGTATGTGGCATCTATGTGGGAATGTTAAAAAACTTTACATAAAGTCACACGATGCATTGTCGAAGATCTTTTATACAATGGCCAAATCATATTCAAAGTTAGAATTCCACATATTAATGAAAAAAGTTGAGGCAGTTGATATTAGGGTGAAGAATTATTTGGAATTGGCTAGTTACGAAAAGTGGGCTAGGTCCTATGTAACAGTTCACCGAGGATGGACTTTGACTTCAAACATTGCGGAGTCAATAAATGGAGTACTTATATCAGCTAGAGAACTGTCAATTTATGACTTTCTTGAGGAGGTTCAATTATTGTTTGCAAAATGAAATTGCAAAAATAGGCAACAAGCTTCATATACCTTCACACCACTCATTGGAAAGTTTAATGACATACTCAAAGAGAACGAGGCTTAGTGTACTCCTATGACGGTATGGCCTTTTACAGTTGTGGAATTTATACTTCTGGAAAACATAATTAATAGAATAACTTCCATTCAGTTCTAAATTAATGAAAATATATAAAAATAAACTAAAAGTTCAGTAAAAAAAGTATTATGTATTTTGCATATGTATTTTTTTATTGAAAATAATTAACACTGCATATGTATTTGGATGCTCAGTAAAAATGTACTCTTCATATGTATTTTTACTCTGCATATGTATTTTTCTGCAAAATGCTGGTGTGCTTAAAACATTTCGCATAATATGGATTTCATCTTTTTGTAGCATTTCATTAAACTTTTTATTTTTATATCAGGTTGTACCAGCCACAGAATATGTGTATACAGTACATGATAAAAAAAAGCACTACATTGTTTGCCTCAAGAAAAAAAATGCTCATGTAATGCATTTCAACTAAATCAGATACCATGTGCACATGCTTGTGCGGTGTTGGAGAAGAAGAATTTTGAGAAGGGCCCATACTGTTGTGATTTGTTTAAACCAAAAACTGTTTTGAAGACATATGATGTTCCCATCTACCCGTTGCCACACAAAGATGACTGGATAATTCCAGAGAGCGTACTTGGTGAAATAGTACTGCCTCCAAAATTTAAAAGACCTCCAGGAAGACCTGCAAAGAAGGATCGTGAAAAATCAGGCCGGGATATGTTTGGAAAGAAGAACATCAACTCATGCGGTGCTTGTGGTCACAATAGGAGTTCTTGTAGGAAATATCGAAAATGATACATTTCTCCTTCCGTATTATTGCTTAAAACTTTTTTTTTTTTTATAATCATGAACTATTTTTTTTAATTAATACATTTAATCATCATTTGACAATTGAACACAGTAAAATCTGAATACTGCATATGTATATGTTGCAAGATCTGAACATTGCATATGTATTTTGAATCTACAGTTCATATGTATTTTTAACATTGAATATACATTTTAGGTTAAAGTTGGTAACTTTGATTAACCAAACTCTTATTTGGTTCGTAATTGTTCATTGATTTAGCCACATATGACATATTCTACAAATCTATGTTTGAATTTCAAAATCTTAGCGCTGCATATGTATGTATATGCTTAAAATACATTTTATGTATAATACATATGTATTTTTAAGAAAAATATTAACACTGCATATGTATTTTTGTAAATAAAATCTCACCATAAATTACGGAACTGTATTAAAAGCTCAAATTTATCTTTAATTCGAGTTTACATTTATAATCATATTAATTGAACACATATCAAAATACATATTAGGTATGAACAATATGTATTTTAGAAAAGCTTTCTATTAACACTGCATATGTATTTTTAGACTAAATTTGATTTATAATGCTTATATATTTTTTAGCAAAATATGAACACTGCATATGTATTTTTTAACATTGCATATGTATTTTTAACATAACATTGTCATTTTTAAACTAAAAATTTTAGATATATTTTTGAAATGCTTAGGCATAACATTGCGTATGTATTTTTGTTAGCTAAAAACACTTGATTTGTCCTGTATATGTATTTTAAGCATAATATGAACAATACATATGTATTTTTTAACTATGCATAAAATACTCAGATTAAACTTCAAAACTAAATTAATTTCATTCAGTTAAAAATAAGTACTATTATAACCTACAATTAGAACCACTTCAAAACATCAAAATTAGTTTGTATAATCAGTACCTACATCCATAAACCAACGTCTAAACTATACAAAGTAATCAATCCATCATCCATCATACATCAAAAACTTCAGTTACACTAGTTATTTTACTTTCCCTTGCAGGCCTCAAAGGTGCTTCGACATCACTATGAGCATTTGCGTCTTGTTTTTTGGACCCATAATCCCACAAAAGTGCAGCATATCTTGTACGAAATGCATTGAGGTCGAACTCATTCGCAAGAACTTTGTGACCATAAGAAAGACACTCCACATATGTAACCATATAGACACCACAATCCCTACAAAAACAATAAAAAGGAACACATATGAGCTTTAATATATATTTTACAAGCATACACTTTTGTTATATGTAAATTAAATAACTTATAAGATTCCACTCGGTTGTTGAGGTAAACTTTCTTGAAATAACACATCAAACATATCTGAGGAGTCTTTGTCTTTGTATCTTGGATGGTTTTCAACATCAATTCCTTTCTTAATGTAGAAATCACACTGTTGGAGACACAATGAGATAATCGCAGCTAATTTCTCAGTCACATCAAGAACGGCCGGATAATGACCAGATGATTCATATGAATCATATAGGAATATGCACCTCCCTGAGAAGGATAAAATTGCTAGTACCCAATGATATTTTTCCTTTTAAATGTCTTTCACTGTATGCCATGGCACAGCAGCATGCATACGAAACCCATTTATGTATTTATTAAGATGTGTCACTTGTCCTCCCGCAGTAAGGTTTGCAGCATCCGCAGAATAAACATCATGAACAGACCTAATTATGTTCATAAAATTGTAATCTACTGTGCTGAATTTGTAAAACCTGTTGGGGTCATACTTCGACTTCTTCCTCGAGTAATAGAAGCAAACATCAATATGCCGCAGTAAGTAACAACACAAATTTTAGATCATTCAAACTATTTGTATACTAAATTTAGCATGTGTATGTAATATAAAAATTCATATGTAATTTAAAGTGTAACACATCCTTTCCTATATAATAAAAAAATACATAGTAAAAATACATATGTGCACCTGCATATGAATTTACAAGTACCATAATATGTATTTTTTAGTGCTATAAATGTAAAGAAAACATTGTCAAAAGAAATATACTAACCGAGTCTATCCATGACTGATCAGGGAACCCCATTGTGTAAAATCAATTTTTATCTTCAACAGTCTCAATTCTGAAATGCATCATTGGAATGGTTGATTTTTTCCTTTTGTAATGATCCACATTTCCCTTCCTGTTTTTTGTTAATCAGTATATGTTAAATCATGAGAGCATAATGTAATTTAAAATAAAAAAAGTAAAAACAGTTCAATAGAAATACCTTTTAGCATGAACTTTGAGAAGGTCTTCAGAAATTCAATCCATGAACTTGTTGACAATCTTCGTATCCACTATCCCATCAATCGGGTGATAAACAAATGAATGTTTCTGTGGGAATATACGTATGTGCCCTTTTGAGCTCTCTATATAGTTACGTAATACAAAAAGGTAATTATTAAAAAGTATTTGCATAACATGTTACATTGTAAACTAAATATATAACTAATTGTACTTACTGGCAGCTAAACAAAATTTCATCGCGTAAGGTGACTCGTTGAATTTGGATGGTCGCCTGATGAGCAGAGGGATGAACAATTATGCTTTTACTACTGTATATATTCAAACTAGGAAGCAAGTCATCAGGGATTGTGTTTTGTGAATCAGGCCAAACTGTTTCATCCCTTTATTCATCAGTGGTTAATTCTTGTATTTTAGGAATTGTCATAATCTGCTCCTCTGTATCAAGATCAACCTCTCTGTGCATGTCTGGTTTAGAGCTCGATCCAACATTTTCTTTGTTTTCTTTAAAAAATGAAAAAAAGTTTATTTTTTATGTCCAAAATAACCCACATAACCTTAAATATGTTCATAATACATACCTGACAATGATCTTGAACAACAGATTTGGACTTTTTATCATTAAAATGTTCATCTCTTTGTTCTTCTTCACAAGTTGCCAATGGATGTCTCGTGATGCTTTCTCTTCGGTATGCATTAAGACTTGGTAACAAGTCATCTGGGATTGTAAACTGCGAATAAGACAAATTTGTATCATCCAATTTCTCATCAATGATCTACAATAGAGATGAAAGAAAATATATAATTGTCCTATGGATTGTTAGGATTGTTACATCACATAAACTGAAGTTCAATTCATTATACATACTCGAACATCATGATGAACAATCTTCTCAGAAATATTATAATCCAAATTTATACTTTGGAGAAGCACATCAGGGATTAAATGTTGAGAATCAATTTCAATGTTTGTTTTATCTGGATGCAAATTAGTGCACCCCTTGCAAACAAGCAAAAAAAATTAAAACAACATCAAACAAAAATCCAGTTGTATATGTTTATACAGGTCTATATATAAAATAACATATAACTGCTAAAAAAATCAATTACATATATTCACTCAAAAGAATAATCATATTTTAGTTATTATTTACCTTTGTACCATCCCGATTCTCATTCAAATTCTGATCAATAGTAGGACTGAATTATTGTGGTGATGTTTCGACACCAGCATAATCCATCTGTTGTGCTTCAACATCTGTATCTTCATGTTGTTGCTACAAGTATAATTTGAATAAACTATTAATATTTGAGTTCACTTAATATGTATATACCAACCCACTAAAAATACATAGTGCTGAAAAATACATTTCTTGACACACTGCATATGTATTTTGTATTATATTTCATATGTATTTTTGACACAGCAAAACATATGTATTTTTGAATAAAATGCATATGTATTTTTAGCAATATACTGCATATGTATTTTTTCTCATACCCTGCATATGTATTTTTTAATACTCGGAATATTATATAATAATAAAACTTTTACCTTGCTTTGTTCAATTGCTTTGACCATTTTTTAAATCTTTTTCTTCACTAATTGACAAATTCGAGTAAACTCTTCAAACTCCTTTAAACTCTTGACGAATTTGTATTTATAAAAAATTAGTAAACACAAATTTTTAAATGTAAAACAAACATTTGACAAAAAAAATTACCTCTTCGCGGAATGCATCAAAAACTTTATTAGAAATAAATGTTTGTTTCTCAACATGACTCTTACGCTTTGACACGGCTACTTCCTCTACATGGCTATCTGCCTTTGACTGTACCTGAGGGAAAATAACCCTAGTTGTTTGCTTTCCTTTCTTCGCTTTTAAAGAAGAAGCCTGTCGTGTTTGAATTGGCTTGAATACTGGTGTCTTCATTCCAGCATCCTTTGCAGCAGAGGAGGTGGAGTCCTCGTTTGGGTATGCTCGTCAACAATATTGACTTGCTTTTTTTCTGTAGGTTGCTTCACTACTGGGGTTGATGAATCCATCTTCTATTTCTTCTTTGAACGTTCATTGATGTTTTTTTGTGGTGGATCCTGGAAGCCATCGTTAGAATCAACTAAGCGTTCATCTTTAGTTACATTCTTCTGTGGTATTTCAAGCTTTGCCAATTCCATTTCAGTTGACTCTATGTTCTTAAATACAACCTACGAATATGTTAAAAAATATGTTAAACAATTATAAATGAAAAAGAATATATGTATACTATACAATACATATCAATACATATATATTTATTCACAACAAACCTTGCCATTGTCCTTGAACATAGTATTCATCAAAAACTCATAGCGTAGAGGAGGTGCAATCGTCTTCCAATTTAATAATTGGGGAATCTGATTATCTACCTTCAATGCAATCTTTGGTGGGACATTTGAACAACACTCATATAGCCACACTTGAATAGCCAGTGATATTCCCTGAATCAAATAAAATTTGCCCCCAGCTTTCAACCGGTTGTTCAAACTTTTGGCCAGATCTTCAAAAGATAAAGAACCCCATGGAAAATCCTTATATCTTCCATTATCTACCAAATCGAAATGAAGATGGGATATAACAACAGTGTCAATGTTAGACAACACAAATGAATACAGGAAATACAGAATTGCAAATTTCTCAGCATCCACATCATTGTTCTCCCCTCATACTTTCTTCGTGAATGCTAGAAATAGTTGCCTTTTCTGTATAATTTCTGCCCCATTGAAATACTTTTCAATCATCCTATTTGGTACACCCTCATAAAAAATAAAGTCATATCTATTAGACATACAATTCAATTCAGTTATGATAGCAAATTTCCTGGGAGTAAAGCTAAGAGTGCCATTAGCACAAATTAGAATCCCAGAAGAAGAACTACCCTTCACCTCAAGTGTCATAATGCATCTGCAGAACTATGCTTGCACTACACACTGCTTTTTCTTCATAAAATATCCAAAAATGTTATTGTCGCAAAAGTTTTTAAACTATTCCTTATTTAAAATTATGCGTATACTTCCATAAATATCATTGTCATTGTACGAGCACATGTGCGGTGCAAATCTTAAAAGTTTTTTGACAATGAATATTTCATCCCGCATCACCTATATAAAATAAAACTACCACTTCTTAATCTATAAACAAAATTCAAGCAGACAAAAAAAACAGATAATATGCATATATATTTTAGATGATTAAAATACATATGTTTTTTGATCAAATCATAACTGCAACCAACACTGAAAATACATATCAAATGTACTAAAAGTACATATAGACAATACACTGTTATGGTAGTTAAACTAAAATTACATGCATATGTATTTTGACCATATCAAAACTACAACCAACGCTAAAAAATACAAATACTCAAAAATGCATATCAACGAAAAAATACATATAGCCCAAAATTAGTCGGCTGTACTAAAAATACGTATCAACTGTACTAAAAATGCATATCAACTATACTAGAAATGTGGAATCTACTGCTAATCTAAAACTCATGTCTCTGAACCTATGGTGTAACATAAAAAGAAATTACCATAGCGCAAATGTGTTAGTACAATGGCATGTACTGAGTATACATGTGACGTAGGCTATATGCAAGGGTTTTCATGCATGATCAATACTAATTGAATATCTAACATGAATATGAGAGTGCATACATAAATACACAATTGTAACTGTGATGTGTGAGCTACTGCTAACACATTTAAGGCCTTTAACTAAGAATAATTGCGAAGTCTTAAGCAACTTTTATCGTTTTTGATTTGTTTATGTTTGATTTTTCAGTTTAAGCAATGGAAGCAAAGGAGTTGAAATCTGAAGAAATCTGTAGAGAAGTGTGGCTGACGACATTTATGATAAGTTGTTATCCTGGTGATAAGATATCAAGGACATCATCATCCTTTAGAAGGGAATGAGTTCCAGCTGGTAGAATCGATGATATTTTGTGATAGGTCATCATAATGGTGATAAGTCATCAGGAATGCCGTCAGACATAGGCAGAACATGAAAATTGGAGAAAAAGTGTGAAGACATTTCTGATAAGTCGTCACATTCCTGATAAGCCGTCAGAAGTTGCCGTCAACCTAAGACAAAACTAGTGTAGATTTGAAGAAGACCTGATGACATTCTTGATAAGTCGTCAGGATCCTAATAAGGCATCACAAATCATCATCGTCTATTATGAGAAAAAGCTGTAACCTTGATTTTGTTTCCATAATTAGGGTGAACTATTTAAAGCTTTGTTTTAGGGTTTTCTAAAAAATCATTATTCCACACAACATTCGACACTTTGAGTTGGGGAACATATTTTGATATTTTTCTCTCTTCTCCTAGACTTAACAACACAACTATTTTGAGAGATTATTATTAGTATTTTGAGAATTTTTTTGTGATCTAATCTACGATTCACTGGTTATTATTCATCTCTGTAAGTTTATCTTTCAAATCATGAATCCAATTATGCATTTTGTTCATTGCATCATGAGTGGCTAAATTCCATTAACCTGAATTATGGGATCTAGGGTTAGGTCTTGATAAGGTGCTAAGTGTTCAAGATTCGAAAGGTGGTAGGATTTCTTGATAATTCTAAATCTTTAATTAACGTCTGTTGGTTACAAACAGTAGACACACCTGCTTTGATTTGCTTGAGAAACAAATCAAATATAGTAGGAAGTGAAATATCAACAAGGATTCGAAAATACTTCATTTAATAATCAGCGTTGTAACAAGGTTGGTTAACCTGAGGTAAAATCTAGGCAGTGAACATAATTTCCTAAGTCCGAGAGGATTACGTAATTAAATACTTAAGTAGGTCGAGATACATTTAAGCATAACGTCGATAAAGATAACTTGTTGTCCTATCTACCTTGAGAATCTTGAACCACTATCAGCACCTGTCAAGTACCAGTAGCCCTAATGAACAAAATTTTGGTTTATTTATAAACTCTTGATTACGAACACTTAAATTAAAGTGACCAACAATTATTTGCTAGTCATTAAAAACCCCCATTTTATTTTTTTGTGCCAGTTATTTGAATTTAACTTGTAGCTTTAATTTCAAACTTGTTTAATCGCCACTCATATTGTTCTCTGTGGATTCGATCTCAACTCTAAAGTTGGCTAAATACATTGACGACGATCGCCTTACACTAAATTGAAGTGTAAGTTGAGCATTATAAAAAATGGCGTGGTTGCCAAGGAAAAATTTGGCGTATTGAGTTGGTTTGGAATTTAATTTATTTGCTTGAATTCAAACTTGTAAATATTTGTTTAGTTTATTTTTTTTATTTTATTTTCTTTTATTTTTATTTTTCTCACACCTTTCTTGAGATGTCAGCCTAGATAGATGGTTTTTTGAGTGATGATGATTTTTGTTATTATTGTTGGGAACCATATTTTGAGGCTTTCTGTCCAAATTTACTTGAAAGTGCATGGACGGTACCTTTACAATATGATGCGGATACTATCCAAGTTACTGTAACTTGGTGTTTGGCTTATGGTCAAAGTGATCATACAGAAGATATGTGTGATGTCATGAATCAAGCGAACAAATTGATGAAATGAATTTTAGAAAATATAGAACAGTTATGGGCAGAGCTAAAGGAGTTACCACTCCCACCATGTTTACTGTAGATAAACAAAGAAGAATATGAGGAGGACATTAGCCAACTTGAGGAGAAAACTCAAGAATCACCACTCAAGTGTCATCTTGATCTTGAGACTAACATTGAGAAGGTGAATAAAAGTGAGTGTGTAGTAGATAGTGTAAATTTTGAAGTAGAATTAGTTGGGCCTCACTCGAAGCAATTTTCCACATTATGTTTAGATGATATCTTATCTGTGGAATCATTTAAAAGTGAAAGAGTGTGCAGATGAGGAAGAAAAAACCTATATTCTTTATTTTACACTTGATAAGCAACATAAAAATACACCTCACTTTAAGGAGGAGTGGTTTACCATGCTCAATCTATTACTCGACTTCTTAATTTTTGTACCAACCCCTATGATCGAGGCAAGGATATAGACTCTAAGTTGGGGGTGAAATTCATATCCTCAAGGTGGAGAAAAAAACTGAGTTAGGTCGTGCCGCGATGCTAAATTAGGCGCTTCTTGGGAGGCCACCCAAGGTATTTTGTTATTTGTATTCGTATTATGTAATTGACATCAGATCTTCGCACATATGATGCCACAGGTATGTTTTTGACTCTTTTATTTTGTTTTGACGCATTGGGGACATTGCATTATTTTAAGTTGAAGGTGGGGCTACTTGTGGGTGTCGATGTCCTCTTGGAGTTTTTGTTGTCGTGCCTCTTTTTCTCGGAGTCTTGTTCTTTGTAGAGCTGGCATGTTTAGGCTATCGTGTTTGTTTTGTGATGTGTTGTTGTTAACTGGGGAAAAAATAAGTATCTAGGATAGTTGACATATTTTTGTTGATTTTTCTTGAAATGATAAATACCTCTCCAATTATCTATTTAGTAACTGTGTGATATGCATCTATATGTGAATATTAAGAATCTTTTTATAGCATTATTACTAGGGACATGATAATTACTGCTAACAATTGCATGAACCGAATGGGTAGTATCTTGTGATGTACCTTTGTGCCATGTGTGTGTGAGATACTACCTAGTTCCCGTTGTGTGTTAAATCTAGAACTTACCCAGCTAGTCTTGCCTTGGTTGTAGGATAGCGGTTAGGAAAAGATCATAGACCATTGTTGATATTAGTCCACTTTTAGCCTAAATGACCTTCCATGTGTGAATAATATCCCTTGATCCTAATTTTGAGCCTGAATGCCTATTATTTTTGTTATACCTATCACCTTCCCATTTGTATCACAATCAACCTGTTTTGGCCCTGGTCCTCCTTGGATATTGTGCAGTCTGACTTAGGCAAATAGCCTAAGTTGAGGGTGGCTATCATAGGGGTGCGTGATGTAAAGTGAGTATGAAGAAGGGTAATAAAAAATATACAAGGGTAGGTGTGGTAGAAAAAGAATGAGAAAAGAAAAGTTGTAAAAAAATAAATAAAAACTGCACCCAGCTTGAATGTGCTTTAATCAAGAAAGAGAGAAATAAGGTAAAGGTTGATAAGTGAGACCCCAAAAATAGTGTACTGCCAAGGAGGTTTAGTTACTTTAAATATCCTTGTGTATCGTACCAGCCCCAAGCCTATATTACAAGCTGAAGAAAAGTCCTATAGTGATACTAACTTAACTGTCTGAAAGCTTCAGTAATGAAAATAAGGGCAAGATTATGGTATTTGGCATACATTGACTGGAACTTCTTTCTGAGAGTGAGTGTCTCTTGACTGTTCCTATATTTATCTGCTTGATTTCATATATAAGTGAGGAGGGACTTCTTTATTGTAAGGGCACATCGGTTGCATTGCTAGTTGCCTACTTGTTCGGGTAGTGTAATTTGTATATAGGCATGATTATTGTTGCTAAGTTGATGCTATATATTGATTTCTTTATGTCATATTGTTGATTTTGATTGTTATACATAGTTGGGGTTAAAGTGATTGAAAATGGAGAGGGTAATGTGTTTTGAACTAAACTTGATAATCAATTTTCATAGGTATCTTGTGTGTCTCTTGGTTAAGCATCGTAGTATGGTGTTATGTAGTTGCTTAAGGACAATCAATTGTTTTAAGTTAAGGGTGTTGATGTGTAAGCTAATGCTAACATATTTAAGGCCTTTAATAATTGCGATGTTTTAAGCAACTTTTGTAGTTTTTGATTTGTTTATGTTTGATTTTAAAGTTTAAGCTGAGAGGATAGAGAACCAACAAGAATGGAAACAAAGGAGTCAAAATCTGAAGAAATCTGCAAAGAAGTCTGACTGACGACATTTGTGATAAGTTGTCAGCCCAGTGATAGGCTATCAAGGCCATCGTCAACCTTAAGTAGGGAATGAGTTCCAGCTGGTAGAATCGACGACATTTTATGATAGGCCGTCATAATGGTGATAAGTCATTAGGAATGCCATCAGACTTAGTCAGAATATGAAAATTGGAGCAAAAGTGTGACGATATTTCTAATAAGTCATCCCATTCCTGACAAGCCTTCAGAAGTTGCCGCCAACCTAAGACATAACTAGTGTAGATTTGAAGAAGACTTGACAACATTTTTGATAAGTTATCAGGATCCTGATAAGGTGTCACTAATCGTCGTCGTCTATTCCGTGAAAAAGCTGTAATCTTGATTTTCTTTCCATAATTAGGGTGAACTATTTAAAGCTTTGTTTTAGGTTTTCAAAAAAATTCATTATTCCACACAACATTCGACACTTTAAGTTGGGAAACATATTTTGATATTTTTTCTCTCTCTTCTCCTAGACTAAACAACACAACTATTTTGAGAGATTATTATCAGTATTTTGATGGTTTTTTAATCTAATCTATGATTCACTGGTTATTATTCATCTCTGTAAGTTTATCTTTCAAATTATGAATCCAATTATGTGTTTCGTTCGTTGCATCATAAGTGTCTAAATTCCATTAACCTTAGTTATGGGATCTAGGGTTAGGTCTTGATAAGGTGCTAAGTGTTCAAGATTTGAAAGGTGGTAGGACTTCTTAATAATCTGAAGCTTTACTTAAAGTCTGTTGGTTGCAAACATTAGACACGCCTGCTTTGATTTGCTTGAAAAAGAAATCAAATATAGTAGGAAGTGAATTATCAACAGGGACTCAGAAATAGATCATTTAATAATCAGCATAGTAAAAAGGTTGGTTAACCTGAGGTAAAATCTGCGCAATGAACATAAATTTCCTAAGCCCGAGTGGATTAGGTAATTAAATCCTTAAGTAGGTCGAGAGATATTTAAGCATAACGTCGATAAAGATAACTTGTTATCCTATTTACCGTGAGAATCTTGAACCATTATCAACACCTGTCAAGTACCGGTAGCCCTAGTGAACATAATTCTGGTTTTTTTAATAAACTCTTGATTAAGAACACTTAAATTAAAGTGACCAACATTTATTTGCTAATATTTAAAATCCCCCATTTTGTCTTTTCGTGCCAGTTATTTGAATTTAACTTGTAGCTTTAATTTCAAACTAGTGTAATCACCACTCACATTGTTTCCTGTGGATTCCACCCCGACTCCAAAGTTGGCTAAATATATTGACGACGATCGCCATACACTAAATTGAAGTGTAAGTTGAGCGTTATCAAACTAACAATGTGATAACATGATACTGATATCGTGGCAGCATGACTACTGAGTCTGGATACTGACAACATGACATAACTAATAACATGAATGACTATATCAGAATATAACTTATAACATGGGTGATTGTGTCTGACAGTCCTTAATCTGATGGAACTATCTGAGTTTCATACTATGTATGAGTTGACTATGTTTGACAGTCCTAAATCTGATGGAACTATCTGAGTTCTATTACTGAGATTGTTTGACTGTATGTGACAGCCCTGATTCTGTAACATGAAACTGTGGGAATTAGTATCTAACCGACATGCCCCAAAGGTACTATAATAGTTGAGCTGGGGTCCAATCTATGCCCTTATTGGAAGGATGTCAATACCGTGCCACTGGTAAGGACAACATGTTAGTAACCCTCATATAACAGGTAACTCTAACGAGAACAGTGGGAACACTCACATAACATGTTAATCCTTCTCATCTACCCTCATATAACAGGATACGATGTCTCAACCTATGCGGGCTATATAGTTCTGGAACCCAAGGATTGCTTCTAAGAATCACACCCTCATATAACAAGTGAGTTCCCATCCTTGGGTTCAGTCGGTGCTAGTTCATACTCCCATCTGAATAGACACTGAACGTGGTTTATTGAACAGAACTGAGCATGGACTGAGTTACTGAATTTCCGTTGCTGATGGAATACTATTGATATCTGACAACTGACTGAGTCATGAGATCATGGAGATTTTTCTTGAGTCATAAGACTATCTAAAGTCTAAGACTTCATAGCTTGACTGAGAGTATCGTGAAAATATGACATGGCTCTAAGCACACAACTAATATTTTGGGTACAAATACCCCTGGGACTCGATGGAAGGAAACTGACATGAGTTGATATTCTTGAATACATGATAATCACCACAATATGTTTAATGAAGCATTTCATCAAATGTGTAATAGGCATAATCTTGTACATTTATGGAGATTTTAATGATATCATGCTAGTTAGACAAACTTCCTTCATCTAGACATTTAATCAAACATACGGCAGGCATAGTACATGTTAAAATCATGGTTCACTTCCAATTTCATCATACAAGGTTTATTCATGAGATTTCATAAATCCTTATCTATACTACACAACCCACATGGAATTTATCATCAAATCATGGAATCTAAATCAATTCCCCATTTATTAGCATGAAAGAGGACAAACAAAGCATCAAAACATTAAGAAAATCCAAAACTTGAAGTTGAAAAAGGATTCTTGGACTTCATGGACGAAAGGAGTCCATGAATGAACACTATGCATACCTTAGATTGTGATTTCTTTAAGATTGATAGTGAAATCCCCAATAGAAACCCTAGCTTTTTCTTGAGGTAAAATTGAGAGAAACTAATATATTTTAGGTGAAAAATGGTTGAATCACGTGTTAAAGAGTTGATATAGCGGTGAGAAGTTGACCCTTTTAACCCTGGACATGTCATTTAAATTTTTAGTAAAATTTCCCGAATTGGGACCTTGGCGTGATGCGGCGCTATCACTCCGTGTCACAAGATTTTGACAATTGAAAAACTGAGGGATGGCAAAAAGCGGAGCCATCGCGTTGCCCCTTCTTTTGTGACCTAGAACCTTAGCGCGATGCAGTGTAATCACACTGAGTCACTGGAAAAAGAACAATTCTGAATTTTAGCGCTTGTGCAATGCACCATAATTGTGGACACCTACTGGAAAATTCCAAATTCCATTTCTTACTGTGGCTTGGCACGTCACTAACTAATATGACACTATTTTACGATGAAAACTTGAAATAGTCATAATTACTTACCCGGTTATCGGATTTAAGTGAATCATATATCGATGAAAATCTTATTCAATTTTCCATATGATAAAAATACCATGTGTACAAAAATAAATTTGTAATTCAAAGCAAGTTCTAACATCCTTAAGATGGTTTTCAAGCTAAGAAAAGGAACAGGAATTACACATACGTGTTAAATATAAATGATTATTTTGTATTATCTTTGCAAACTAGTGCATCTGTATTGAGCTCCCTCCCTTACCTCTCAGGCTCTGAGGCTCAGTGTAGGGGTCTAGATAAGTAGTAGATAATTAAGATAGTAGATCATATTATGAAGTGGTGAGCCTTCTCTATTACAGAAGGACTGTCCTTTTAGATTATGTCATCTATTACAGTTTTGGTCTTCTGGGGCCTTGTCTAAGTTTTCAGATAGTTGTTAGAATTTTATGTAGTAGAGATTTTGCAGACTGTTATAGATGTTGTTAGTGATTTTCGGATGTCATTCCTTATTGTTAAAATTAATCTAGAGTATGACCATGTTTCCGTATTAGATCGTAATTCTGCATTTTCTTTTATTATATTAATGTTGTGCATAACTTCCAGATAGAGTAGAACGTCTGGACCTGCATGGTTTGGGATGTCCGTCATGGCCAGACCCTAGTTTGGGTCATGACAAACTTGGTATCAGAGAACGGTTCATGGTCACGAGGTGTCTGTGAAATCACGGTGGGTAGAGTCTTTTTTATGGGTGTGTAGTGCGCCACTCTAATAAGTAGAAGGCTACTAGGTATTTAGGAATGTTTCCCTTTCTTCATGGAAAAAGGAGTCGATAATTGTGAAATGTATATAGTAATGAGGACTAGTGCAAAAATGATAAGTTATGGTTGAATCAATACGTGGATAAGAGCGTGAGTATATAAGAATAATTTGAACCCCAGATAGCATGTTGTTAGATAAAGTTGTATGGTATAAGCGTCATGTGTATCCAGCTTGTATATTTAGAATTTTTTTACTATAGAGAAGTTGGGGGAGCTGTTATATAGTATTCATTAATGTTGAACTTGAGGAAATATAGGTAGGCAATTTGCATCTTTGGTATAGCTGTGTAAATTTCGTTAAGTTGTAAGTTTTACAAATAGAGGCTTAATGCGGGTATCTTAAGTGGTAAAGAATAAGTGGTTATGTGATAAGGGGTGTGGATATGTATATCTAAGTGAGTGTGAGTTGTGGGGTGATGGCTATAGAGGCTAGTGAAAGTTAATAGTAGCATTTGCAGAAAATCAAGGCCTTCAAAGTATAGTTCTTCAGGGAGAGTTTAGAGTTAAAGTATATGGTGATGTCTTTTTCATGTTGAGAGTTATGGCTATAGGTTTTGATATGAGGTTGTGTCCCCAAGTCTTAGAGGGTAACTTTGCTCTAAGGGGGATATGATGGATTAAAGTAGTTTCCGAATTTTCTTGTGGTGTCGAGTTTCAAGTAAGAATCATGATCAATCAATTCCTGTTCAAGCATAATCCTCTTACTTCGGTTTAAATAGATGTCTACCAATGTATTGTGTATTCAAGTCTTGCTGATGCCTATGGTTCGAGTTTTGTATGATCGTATGTCATGATCTGACCTCCACACTAGAAGCAATTATGTCTCTCAGTAATCCAGTCTTTCATTTGTTCAAGCCATATGCTATGTTGTTCGTGATCTATGAAAATCTATGTCTCCCAGCATGGATGGAACTAAGGAAACATTTTTCTATATGTCACCGATTCATCCTATGTCGGGTTTAGCCAAAGTGATAAAGTTTATGCAAACTCACGGCAAATCTCAGTTTCTTAAATGAGGAGCAATCGCTTCAAACAATGATGTTTTTCTTAGTTGTAATGTAATACCCCATAGCATTCTCGACTCAATACCACTCTTAGTTGCATGTATGGAGAGCTTACAACCTAAAAAATTTTCTAATTGTTAAAAGACTTAGTTATATTTATGAACTCTTAACATTCATGATTTTTAAATTGATCTTCACGACCCTGACACATAGATTTTTGAGTAATATCATGATCAGGGGTGTAATGGGGGTGTCTCAGGAACGTTTTAGATTTTTCAGACTACGTTTGAGGCATGGTTGGATGATTAAAATAGTGGTCCAGTGTAATCTCAACGCATCATGCTAGGAATCACGTCGGTAGGGACCGATGCTACTCATCGTTTAATGAGTCGGGTGCCCAGTTCGTCTTTCTAATTTTTGGGTCCATGAGGCTAATTTAGTCTCTTTGTCTCATTTTATTTTGATATGTGCACTAATGTTTTCTCATTGTGCTCTATCCTAAGAATTCATATTGTATTGTGTTTCTTTCGAATGACTCTCTACTTAGGACCCCAACACTTGATATATAGAGCACTTCGTGTCTATTTCATCGTATCTTCATTTCATGTTTCTCCTTGAGTAGTACAATAAGTATAAGTTATGATCTAATAGTGTTACTTTCCATTCATGACATTTGTGCTCGGGTCCCTCAATGACACTCCGTATGTTAGTATGATGTTGGTTATGGAAGCATGGTGATGTTTTAAGTAGGGGAATAAATGTTCTTGAAGGTGAAAATTTTTGGATATGATTTCTTCAACTAAGGTTATACAATTGAAGAGGGAAGGAGGAGATGAAATTTTGTTGTGTAAAATAGCTAAGAAGGAGAAATGTGGCAAAAATATTTGTTAGAGTGATTGAAATTGCAGGTCTTAGTGAGAAGATCCATGCATTGGGTGTAGTAATGATTAGGATTGAATGTTGTGATTGCTGAAAATACAAACCTATGTGCTATGTGGTTAGTACCCTCTAAATTAAAACCCAAGGGGGTTTTATAGTAGTGATAAGGTGAAGAAATATTCTTAAAGGGATGTAAAGTACAGGGTTCCGTAGCTTAAGTTTGCACCTTTTAACTCCGAGTTAGGCTTCCACATAAAAGCACATTGAATTGAAACTCAAACTCTTGTGGTTAGATATGTGATGGGAGAATAGTAATATAGAAAGGACGAAGTTTGTTATTTAATGTTGGGGCAGAGCTGAGTAGTTCATTTAAGCTAAGTCTAATCGTTGTATCATTAGAGGTGGAGAATGCTTCAGTCCCCATCTTCTGCAAAATTTTATTTCATGATTAGTACCAATATAAATAAGGTCTATGATCATCAAATAAACCCCTTCCTTATGTTGTGATGATTATGACTCAAAGAACTCATGTGCAAGATCATCCCTATGTAAATTCTCACTATCCCAAGTTTAGTGCTTTCACGTTACACTAGGAGTTATCATGATGCTCTTTTGATGCCTTTCCATGTTTGCTAGGAAAAATGTTCAATGCAAGGTTTCGTTCTTTATTCTACACTTTTATAACCTCAACAAGTCCTTACCAATCATTCGGGGATGAATGATCCCAAGGTGGAGATAAGGTAACACCCCCGTATTTTTGAGCTAGAAAGCGAACCATTGTTCCTGCATGTGTAAGCTCTAATTCTATGGTTTATATTTAAATTCATGTGTCATGATCTTGCTCCTAGTGTATGAAGTGATTATGAGGTGAAAAGTGTTCATAGAAATCACTTAGAGCAAAGGTTTAGCTAAGAATCTTCATTCATCCAAAATTTGAAATTCGATTCTACAAAGATCTATTTTGAACTTGTATAGCTTTTTATATATGTGAAATATTTCATCTTAATACCCACCAAAATGTAGTTAATTTTATTAGCTTTCCAACGATACCAATTTATCCTATATTTGATAACTGACCGAAACGTTACGATATTTTCAGTGTGAGGCAGTAAGCCGATGTGATAGCGATTCATTGGCCAGCGTGTTACGGGATTGTTTCACACACTAAATTAGTTTCTAATGGGTCTAGGGGCATTTTGGTCACTTCGCACACCCAAATTCCGTCCATAATATAAAATTTCAGCCCCAAGAAGCATCAACTGCCTCTTAAATCATTTTTCTCTAAAAAGAAAACACTAGCCACCTCCAAGAACAGGATTCAATTTTTCTTCTTAAAGGTCAAGAATTCAAGCCTTCCAATTCAAGATTCTTAAGAAAGGTTTCAAGATTAGGCTTTCAATCATCAAACTAAATAATATAAGGTACGTGGGATTTTCCTAAAACTACATGGGCATGGTGAAACTGTTTTAATGATGAATAAATATTTAGAAACCATGAATTCACAAAGGGGTTTGAATTTACAATTACAATTATGAATTATGAAACCTTATTGATAATAATGTTTTGATCATAAGACATCCCCCCCCCTCCCGTTAAATTTTATTTTTGTTCATATATGTTCAGATGTGGATTGAATGTTTGAAAATTGATTTGAGAGGCTGAAGATTTATACTCCCTCTGTCGTTATGAATTATTAGATTGCATATTGAGAAGCATCACATAAATATTTTTACTATCATTTGTTGACTTGGTTTTGATGATGACTTGAAGTGAGGTGTCTTTCTTAATTGCATTTAATGAAAGTGATGATTTTAAAGAGAAGTGAACGTTTTTTTACAAGATACTTGACCAACAGGTGTTTGTGAATTGAATTAAGGATCCTTGACTCTGTTTTCATGAATATCACTATACATATTGTAACACCCCACACTGTCGATATGTTAGCTCGTGGTAATATGCTCTTAGAGTTCAATTACTAGAATAGTGTCAAAGAGATTTAGTCTTGTTTTTGACTTCCAAAGTGAGTAAATTTTAAACCATATATAATTTTTCTATTTTTGACTTTTTATCTTGTGGGAAATTGAATGAGCTTTCCGTCGATATACGATTCGCCCAAATCCAATACCCGAAAGAGAATTTATGGATAGTTTAATGTCCTAGTTATAAAACACCACCACTTTGGTGCTTGGCGCGTTGCAGAGGAGGTCTATTTTGCAATTGTCAAATTCCAGTAACCTAGCACGATTATGGCGTGTCACGCTGAAGTTTCAGGTCCCAACCAGTGGGATAACGCGATGGCTCTGCGTTGTGGTGACCCTAAGAATCCCATCATCAATTTCTAGTGAGCCACCACGTTTGTGGCGTGTCATGGTGGCCCATAAAATTGGCCTCCCAGTTATATTTTACTCCATCTGATTAAGGGTATATTAGGTATTTTCCACCCCCCTTACCAGCTTAACCATGGGATTATACTCCCAAGTGACCACATTATTCATATTTTCTTCAAAAATTCACAAGAACACTCTCTAGGGTTTCAAACTAAAAACCCAAATAACTCAAGATTCAACCATGGGTTTTCAAAACTAATTGAAGATTTGGAATCCCCAAATCATAGGCTTCTAGAACAATTCATCAAATTCCTAAATTGAGGTACGTGCGATTTATTCTAAAAAGTACATTATCTTGTAAACACTAGAGCGTGATTTAAAGATTATCAGGCATGAATTTTAGAAAGGGGTTTTGAAATACATGATTTTATTATGCATTATGAACGTTTAACTGTATCGTTGATTTTCTCTTTAGGCCTTTCCCCTTTAAATTGATTTTAACCTATATGAATATGTATGATGTTGAAAATTTGATTGATAGCGTTGTTATTGAAATCCATCTCTCAGTCCGAATGATTTGAGATGCTAGCTTAATGTTTTCAAGGGTATCTTTTCAATATTTACGTATTTAACATGATTTTTGATGATGACAAATGGAATTTTCTTGGTATGATTTCGTTCTTGTCTTAAAAAGAAAGAATTGCATGTGATTGATATTTTGACATGACCACCTTGTGTATTTGAGATGTTGAAAAAGAGAGTTTCTTGCATATGTTTATATGAGTTTAAGAAAGAGTTTCTCTGAAGTGATTTATTGATATGGTGGTCCCAGATTTATGTTTGAAACAGAGATTATTATACGCCAATAATGGCTCAGATGTGACTTGCAAGTCAAGGCTATGACAATACCATAAACATGTATGCCATAACAGAGTATGTTTTCTGATAATGTATGTTTTAAATTGTTAAAAATGTGATTAAAGAGGGTTAGGTGGTTACGCGAAGAAGGCTTGAGTTCAAGTAACTCTTAGCCTAAAACCGTGATTTGCCGATCCAAGTATACTATTTTTATGCTGGCGAAGACCGTGTGGCATAGCAGAGTCAGAGACTCCAACCCTTACGGTACACTTAGGATAGAGGCTTCCCCACCGAGTCAACAGCGGATTCCATATAGCCCATGGAATTTTAGATTTGTAGGGTATACCACCTAGAGCAGAAGTAAAACAAAGAGTGTCACAGAGTTTAGATGATTTTTCAGAGTCTTTCGAAAATGCCCATGAGATTTCTTACTATATGATATGTTTATGAACTGTTTTTGAATTGCTCTCTTATATGTTGAATATAAATTATTATTTTGGATTTTTTCTGAATACCAGTACAATTGTATTGACCCCTACCTCCCAGGTTCGGAGGCTCAATCTAGGGATCCGGCTAATAAGTAGAGTATCCAGAGAAAAATGATCCGTATAGTGGTGAGAATTCTTTTTTCTAGAAGGCCTGTTATTTTAGATTATTTCATTCCTTTGATTTGGTCTACTGGGGGCCTTGTTCCAGTTTTCAGATAGTTGTCATTAGATTATGTAGTAAAGATTTCGCAGAATATTCTAGATGTTGTTTAGTTGATTTGAGATTTCATTCCTTATTGTTAAACAAAATCCAGTGTATGACTACGTTTCCATATCAGATTATATTCCCACATCTTCTTTTTTATGTGAATGTTAAGCATGATTACCAGATATAGTAGGACGCCCGGACCTTCATGGTTCTGGATGTCCGTCATGGCCATGGCCTAGTTCGGGTCATGATAAACTTGGTATTAGAGCACGGTTCATAGTCCCAGGGTCTCTGCAAAATTGCGTTGGGTAGAGTGTTGTTTTTGGGTATGTAGCATGCCACACTTATAAGCAAGAGGGTACTATGCATTTAGGAATGTTTCCCCTCTTTGTAATTAGTTCATACTTTGGAGTCTAATCTGTCTTCTAATCTGTGATCTCTTGTATTTTAGAAAAACAATCATGCCTCCCCATCGTACTATCGATCAGAATGCATAGATAGATGAGGTCTATCCCACTCATGGGATGACAACCCAAAATATAGCTCAGAATCTAAAGAGTGATGCTACTCCGAGAGTCCCTCCTACTCAGACCAGTCCACCTAGGTCACCCAGAGCTCTCCGGATGAGGACTAACCATACTTAGCCTCACGAGAGAGAAGTATCCAATGCAGAACTCAGATAATCCATTCACGTGCTTGTAGAGTTGGTATCCACACTGACTCAATGGTAGAAATATATTGGGTCTGCATCTATTACTTCTAAGGCTACAAGAGTGGTCCAGTTCATAAGAATGAACCCACCCAAGTTTACTAGTACCAAGGTAGAAGAGTATCCACAGGAGTTTGTGGATGAGATGAAAAAGATCTTTAAGGTGATACATGTAGATGAGGTAAAGGGGGTTGAGTTAGCATCTTAACAACTTAAGGATGTAGCGAACCAATGGTATAATGAGTGGGAAGATTTAAAGAGTGAGCATGCTAAGCCCACAGTTTGGGCCGAGTTCGTGGAAACCTTTCTTGATCGGTCCTTTCCTATCCAGCTGAGGGAGGCTAAAGCCGAGGAGTTTATGAATCTAAAGTAGGGAAAGATGAGTGTCCAGGAGTACACTCTGAGGTTCAACCAACTAGCTCATTATGCTCCAGATATGACTAGTAACATAAGAGCCCGAGGATATTTGCTTCCGGACATTCAGATGAGTAAGTACCTTAATGTCAGGGAGAAATGTTGAACCGAGACTTGGATTTCGCAAGACTATCAGTCCACATACAGTAAGTTGAGGAAAATAAAAAGAAAATTGCTGAATCTAGAGAGAAGGATAGATAGGAAAAAAGAGCCAAAATGGCAGACCAGAGATACAGTCTGCAGTAGAGTGGGAATTGGGGTAACAAATGGCTGAAGAAGAATTGGGGTAATACATAGTCTACAACCAGTGCCTTGGTGACCAGACCCCATCCAGACAGCGCACTCAAGATTTTTATTTTACGCAAGGGCCAAGGATACAGGGTTTGCAGTCTTAAGAAAGTGTAGCTTAGACCTCTCGGACCTACCCGCGCTGTGAGAATTATGGGAGGAATCATCTAGGGAGATGTCAGTTTGGCGATATGGTGTGTTATTCATGCGGCCAGCAAGGCCACATCCAGAGAGACTATCCGATAGCAAAGGTTAATGTTGGTGGAGTCAAGTCACAGGCTAATTCTTCTGTACCACCATCACCTCAGAATGGTGCCATTTCAGCCGCAAGAAACGACCGCAACCGATTGTATGCCTTGACCAGCCACCAAGAGGTAGAGGCCGCACCAGATGTATTTACTGGTATGTTACAAATGTTTTCCCATGATATTTATGTGTTACTTGATCCCGAGTCTAACCTATCATATGTGACCCCTTATGTGGCTGTTGGTTTTGGGTTTGAACCCGATGTGATTGCTGAGCCTTTTTCTTTTTCCACTCCGGTAGGAGATTCTGTTATGGTTAGAAGTGTGTATAGAAATTGTGTGGTGATTGTTTGTGGGATGGATACTATGGTAGATCTCATAGGACTTGAAATGATTGACTTTGATGCTATCTTAGGGATGGATTGGCTCAATTCGTGCTATGCCACACTAAATTGTAGAACTCGAAGAGGCACTTTTTCTTTCCCGAATGAACCAGTAGCAGAGTGGGCGGGACATTCTTTAGCTCCAAGAGGGTACTTTATACCTTACCTCAGTGCCCGTAAACTTATTTTTAAGGGTTGTTTATATCATCTTATTTGGGTTAAAGATTCGAATACCGGAAGCTCTTATCTTCAGTCCGTCCCTATGGTGAATGAATTCCCAGAAGTCTTTCTTGATGATCTCCCACGAATACCACCTTATAAGGAGATATATATTGGCATTGATTTGTGGCTAGACACCCATCCCATTTCTATTCTTTCATATAGAATAGCTCCTGCAAAACTGAAAGAGTTGAAATAATAGCTAGCAGATCTTCTAGACAAAGGTTTTATCCATTGTAGTATTTCTCCATGGGGTGCACCTGTACTCTTCATGCGAAAGAAAGATGGTTCCCTGCGTATGTGCATAGATTACCGCTACTTGAATAAGGTCACTATTAAAAATAAATATCCTCTTCCTAGAATTGTTGATCTTTTTAACCAGCTTCAGTGTGCTAGATGTTTTGCAAAGATAGACCTTCTTTCGGGATACCATCAGTTGAAAGTTAGAGAGTCAGACATTCCCAAAACAGCTTTCTGAACCAGAGTTTCTAGACCTGTTTGTGATAGTTTTCATTGATAATATTTTGATTTATTCTAAGAGTGAGGAGGATCATTCCAATCACCCCCGAATCATCATTCATATTCTCAAAGATCACAAGTTGTATGCAAAGTTTTCCAAGTGTGAATTCTGGCCTACTGCTATTTCTTTGTTTGGGCATATTGTGTCTAGTGATGGGATTAAGGTTGATCGCAAAAATGTTGAGGAGGTGAGAAAATGGACCATACCCACCACTCCAAACAATGTTCAGAGCTTCTTGGGTTTGGTAGGGTATTACAGAAGATTTATAATGATTTTTTCCTCCAAAGCTGCACCAGTTACTAAGTTGACTCAGAAAAAGGTGAAGTTTGTGTGGTCTGATTCCTGTGAGAATAGTTTTGAGAAGTTGAAAGATAAGTTGACAATTGCTCCCGTTATGACTCTTCTGGAAGGTGCAAAAGGGTTTGTTGTGTACAGTGATGCGTCCCGTGTGGGACTTGGTTGTGTACTTATGCAGCACGGTAAGGTGGTGGCCAATGCATCTGTGATACCCCAAAAAATCCATACCAATATTAGCGCCATGTTTCAATCTCATGCATAGTAAATCATGATTATTTTATAGTTTTATGAGTAAGTTAAATGTATATTAAGGCTTAAAATAACTCCTAGCTATCAGATGAATCAAAACATTCATTACTAATTGAATTCTTGGGAAGGATATTGCTATAGTCAAATTCTAATGAGCATATCTCTAGTTTTACTATAAATTTTTGAGCTCATGACCCACTAATAGATAGATGATTTAATTATCTTCCAACGATACAAATTTTTCAAAAATCTGATAACGGAGAAAAAAGTTATACCCATTTTACTCCACCATATCAACCTGGAAACTGAGTGACGATCTGTCTGACGGCTTATCACATTTCTGATGACTTATCAGCCATGTATTCAAGATTACCCAGCAACCCATCAATTCCAGCTCCTAGGTGATGACGTGGGCTGACGGGCTATCACAGATCTGACGGCTTATCAGCCTTGGTCGTCAGCTGATAATTTTAGCAACTGAGAAGAAATTTTATAGGGGTATTTTGGTCTTTTTCCCTCACCCTAAACCTTACCCCCATGACATAAAACACCAAAAACACGTATTTAGCTATTGGTATTTAGTTTCAAAAGCTCTTAACCCTCTTTGTTCTAAAGAACAAACTTAGGGTTTCTTCTCAATTAACTTCAAGATCCCATCACACTCTCCACAAGATATTCAAGAATTAAGATTCTCACTCCAAGAACATTCAAGAAAGGTCAATTTTCTTTCAAGATTCAATCCTTAAGGTATGCATAGGTTTCATTCATGGATTCTTTTCATCCATGAAGTCCAAGAACCCTCTTTTAAATTCTATATTATGTTATTTATGTGGTGAATGGATTATGCTCATGTTATTGATGTTGAATGATTCCCAGGTTGGAATCTTTATGTTTTTTTATGAATCTATGATATCGTTTGAGTTGGAAACATGTAAGTGCGGTTGTTCATGATGAATAATTTGTTGATTACACCTATGCCTAAGTTGTGCATGTAAGGTGTTTGATAAAATGCCTAAAAGACTAGAAGTCATGTATTATGGTTGAATTGTGACCTAAATGACAAATGCATCCTACGCCCTTACAAAAATAATGACTTCTATGATATTGTTATGCCTCATGATTGTTGATGGAATGTTAATGAAACTAGATTGATGGACTTATGACATGTTGCTATGTGCATTCCCTTCCATGTATAAGACTTTGAGAACTATGTGTAGTATGAAATCCCCAACTTATGGTATTTTGAATTATGAATATTGGTCATGTGTTAAAGAAGAGCAAAGTCATGTTTTGTCAGTTTCCTTCCATCGAATCCTAGGGGTACTTGTACTCGACAATTTAGCTGTATGCCTAGAGCCATGTCATGTTTCACGATACTCTCAGTCAAACTATGATCCATAGAACTCAGTCAACCATGTGACTCAAGAAATCTAAAAAATCTCAGTAGTTTAGTAATCTCTGTGATTTCAGTATTCCAAGTAAAATCTCAGTAACTATAGCACTCTCAGTCAGTCCTCAAACATTAGTAAATTCTGTAAGTCAACAGAACTTAATAAACTTAGTTTAGCTCTGCTAAACAATACCACTAGTATTAGTTCAGTTCAGCTAATCAGTTCAGTTCAGTTAATCAGTTCAGGTCAATTAATCTGTTCAGTGTCTTCCAGATTGGAGTAGGATTCAACACCGAGCGAGCCTAGGGATGGGGACTCACCTGCTAGAATAGGAGTGAGATCCCTAGAAGTAATCCCTAAGTTCTAGAACTACATTGCCAACATAGGTATGAGATTTTACCCATTAGATAGGACTGACATACCCAGGAATCACTCGTTAGTACATTTATATCTATAGGACTGATCCCAGGGGTCACCTGCTAGATTAGGACTGACTTCACTGTTGTTGTCTTTACCAGTGGCGCGGTACTGACATCCTTCTAACTGGGGTTACAGGTTAGACCCCAGACTATCTAGAAAGAGGCATGTTGGTCAGATGAATATATCCCACAGTTTTAGTTACAGATTTAGGACTGACCTCAACTATGGTCAATCAGTATCATTAGATTTAGAGATCACCCGCTAGGTAGGATTGATCTCATACTAAGTCAAATCATCTTTATTATCATTATACTTAGAGATCATCTGCTAGATAGGAATGATCTTAGATTCAGTTACTCCATACAAAACTAAACTTAGATAGTTCCATCAGAACTTAGACTGTCAGATACTGTCGCTCAGTATCAGTTACATCGGTTCAGCCTATCATCATAGTCATATAAGTTATATCAATTATCATAACTCATGTTATCACTATTCAGTTTCAGCACTGTTAGATATAGTCAATCAAACCAGTTCTTCATAATTCGAACTGTCAGAAATAGTCATTCATCTATTCGGTAATACAGTATTAGTTCCTCACTTAGTAGTTACTTACATATTAATATCAGTGATATCACTCATTCAGTATCTCAGTGTTAGTACACTCATGTTGTCTGTATTCAGACTCAGTAGTCAGTATCACCATGAGTTCAGTTATAGTTACTTATACAAGTATGTATTTTTATGTTCATATCAGTCAGCATTGTTCATGTATATAAGCCCTTTGTATTTAGCCTACCTCACTCGTATACTCCATACATTCAGTCGTACTAACGAATTCATGCTATGGTGTTTTATTTTATGACATAGGTTCAGAGGCACGAGTTCTAGAGCAGCAGTAGCAATATAGATTTTAGCAGTGAGTCCTTATTCTCCAAGGACATGATTACTATTATATTGCTTCGGTATTTTAGTTTGGATTTCATTAGTCGGGAGTTAGTTGGAGACATATTCCTTTCACTCCCTACTTCGGACAGTTAGAGGCTTTCAGACTAGATTACAGACTAGATTCAGACTTCAATATTTTAGTTTTATTTTTGTATTGTGATACCACTTTATTTAAACATTGTTATTATTCATATTACGTTCAGTATTGAACCTTATGGCCTTTTAGGTCATGTTTCCATATTTATATACATATATTATGCAGTGTACAGGTACAGATATCAGTCATAGGTTAGCTTGTGGTCCTTTGGGGTCATGAGCACCGTGTAGCATTCCAGTTCAGAAAAGTGGGGTGTTACAAACTTGGAATCAGAGCCTAAGGTTCAATAGAGTCCTAGGAAGTTTGAAAGACACATCTAGTAGAGTCTTGTACAAAGGTATGTTGCGCGCCACATTTATGTCCGAGAGGCTATAAGATTATTTAGGAATAATTTCCCTTATTTCAGTATTCATGTCGTGCCAGTGAGCATAATATCAAGTGAATCTCTCAACAAAATCTACTTTTCCTCTTGATTTCAGAACATGACTCCCAAGAGAAGAAATCAGCCAGCCCCTCAGCCCGAAGATCCTTTGGGCGAACATATTTCTCATGCGGAGTTTAAGGCCAAATTTACTACTCTTGCTCAATCAGTCACTGCCCAGCATGAATGACCAGCTATCATTCTGACCAACCCAGTGGACAATTCAGCTGCAGCCAGGATTCGGGACTTCACCCAAATGAATCCTTCTTCTTTTCTCGGGTCTAAGACAGATGAAGGCCCTCAAGAATTCATTGATCAAATCCAGAAGGTTACCAATGTCATGGGAGTGACTACTGTTGAGAGTGATGAGTTAGCCGCGTATCATTTATAGGATATGGCTTATACTTAGTACAAACAGTGGAAGTCATAAAGGTTAGATGATACAGGTTCTATAGAGTAGGAGGAGTTTGCCTCTGCTTTTCTTGATAGATTCTTTCTGCTAGAGCTTAGTGAAGCTAAGGTTCTAGAGTTCATCAACCTCAGGAAGGGCAACATGACGATGAAAGAGTATTCTCTTAAGTTGACTCAGTTAGCCAGATATGCCTCTCATGTGGTTGAAGATAGTAGAGCTAAGATGAGTTAGTTTATCTTAGGGGTAAATGATGGTATGGTCAATAAGTGCAGGTCTGCGATGTTAAATAGTGATATGACTTTAGCTAGGCTTATGACTTATGCTCAAAAAATAGAGGAGCAAAAGATTAGGATGAGGGAGAGACAGAGTAAAAGAGCAAGGAAAACTAGTTTTAGCTTTTCTCAACCTAAGTCCCAGGGTGGTAACCGTTCTTAGCATAGGCAAAAGTTTTCAATCCCAGCTTCATCCTTAGCCAGTACACCAGTACCCAATTCCAGGAATGACCATCATGTTGGGACACCAGGATTCGAGGCCCAGGGTAGTGAGAATAGGAGTCTTACCTATCCTCTTTGCGAAGAGTATGGTAGGAATCACCTAGGTGCATGTAGGGAAGGCGGTGATGTATGTTGTAGGTGTGGAAATCTAGTCCACGGGATGCAAGAGTGTAGAGTTCTAGCATAGGGGGGTAAAGATTTGTGTTTGCAGGGTACCAAGAGTGGTTAGCGTCAGAATAGACTTTATGCACTCTAGACCTGTGATGATCCTATAATTTTCCCTAACCTAGATTCAGGTACAATACAAGTCTTTCATGTTTATGGTATGCATTATTAGAACTCTTTCTCTCATTGAACTTATGTTTCCGAACGAGTTAGCTAGTAAAGTGAGCAAGTCAGTTTAGCAATCAAGTAGTCATATTGGTATAGTTTGTTTTCTAATCCTTGAATCTATTTATGCTATCCGAAGTCTCAGGGAATGTAACTATTCCAAGGTAGAACCTCCTAGTAATTGCAAGTTCAGTTCAGTTTATACATCATGCATTAGTTTCAAACTCCCGAGGTTCAGTTATAATCTAATTCGTAGATGCTTTGTGCATCGCCCCAGTGTCTCAGCAAGGTGAGCGTTCTTAAAGGGATATAGTGTCCCAAGGGGGAGATACCCCATAAACCCTTAGCGCTCTCATGTCTTAACTCATTCAGTTTCTCTTCGCATAATGAATCTAGTTTAGAGTATAGGGTACTCATAAGTTGACCCTTAAAATCCCAAGCTCAGCTATAAGCCATGTATTCAGACACTCAGTTCAGTTCATATGTCCCGTATCAGACTCAGTTATGTTGTCAAGTTTCTGCTTATGCATGTTTAGTAAACGATCTCTGGCTCATTAGCATTCCCATGTTGGGTAACAGTTCTCTTTAAATTTATTCAGTTCCTTCTCCAGGGTTACATCATAAACTTGATAGCAAGTACCATTACATATTCAGTCATCCATAAATGTGACAGTTTAGTTATATAGTCATGCATTAGATATGCATTATTATTGCGAGAACTTCATTTATCAAAACCCTCAGCCATGCATTCACGAATCAATTACAAATGCATCAGATATGCATGCTCAGTAAGATTTTGTAATACCCCAGGAAATTTTTTGTTGAAATTTTGTGCGTAAACGTGTTGGATTCTATCTTCTAGAATGAAATATAAATTTGCCGTGCGAAATGTCTTAGATTATGACCCATCATTGCGTAGAGTATCAAATAATCTTCCCAAAGATATGTGGATCATCCAAAACGGACACCCGAGCGATGAGTTAGGAACATTCCGATCGAACCATGAATAGTAGTGAACAGTAAAATGTGCAGGAAAAAGTACTGAGGCCTGGCGCATTTTTGCACCAACTTTAAATGATCATAACTCCTTGTACATAATGATCTCGGTGATCTATTATATATCAACGGAAAGCTCTATGAGTCATCTTTCCAATAAAATTGGTTTAATCTAATTTGTCTATCGGAGCAAAAAGTTATGGTCGATCTACTACAGCCTATCAAAAGTGAATTTTTGTGTTAAATTCAAATGATCATAACTCCTCACACACAATGATATGGGTGAGATAATACATATCAACTGAAAGATATAAGAGTCCTCTGTCTAATGAAATTGGTTTCATCTAATTTGGATATCGGAGTAAAATGTTATGGTTGATCTACTTCATACTATCAAAACAGTCCACCAAAGGACAGATTCGAGAATTGTTTGATTTTTAGGGGCGTTCTGGTCATTCACCCTCACCCAAAATCCGTCCAAACCCTATATTTAGCCTATTAGAAGCATTATATATTATATTTCATCAAATTCCCTCAAAAAGAAAACCCTAAGGTCCTACGTCCAACTTCAAGAACCTCCAAAGTTCACCATTTATTTCTGTAAATTTATTCAAGATTCCAAGTTCCTAGTTCAAGAACTCCAAGAACCATCATTCAAAGGCACGACTAATATCTTAAAAATGAGTATCGATCAAAAGTTCATCATTCTAGGTATGTGGGGGTTTTCAACAAAAACTATCTTTCGTTCTTGTGCCCAAAAGTAATTTTCTTTACAAAAACATGATTTTTATTTGATTTTTATGAATTTGAAGCATGAACCCAAATCTTATGATGATTATTATGAAATCTTGATGTTTATGATTTTGAAAGATGAATTTACATGTGTGGTGATATAAAGCATGAATCTTGAACGCTATTTATCATAATTTTGATATTTGGATCGTGAATCCCCATTGGAAATTATTTTTTTTTAGTGAGCCTGAGGCTGATTTATATAGTGATCACTAGTTTGGGTGGATTTGATATCGATAGTCCTACTTTGATGGCAAGGATAGGACGACTCTCCCCAATGTGGGTTGTACGTTAGACTCCATCTAGCTCACATGGTTTATGTTGGTTATAGGAACTCCGAGTGTGTGTGTGTTTTCTTGTGTCTATGGTGAACGGTGAAGTGATTTGAAAGTTGAATTGTGAAAGTTATTTTTTCTAAAGATTTAAATGATATTTTCATTATGAGAATTGATATTCTTGACGAACTGAAAGTGATTGACAAATTATATGATGACTCACCTGTGTTATTATACTTATTTCATCCTCTCATGATTATGATGATTTTCTTCAGACTATGTAAGTCTTTCATACATCCTGCATAATACTTATAAATATTTATGATGATGATGTTTATACAACTGCATACACCCTCATATACTCGGTTACTTTCCATGGTACTGACCCATATCTTCGGATGTGGGCTTCATTTTCTCGAAATGTAGGTTTAGGTGCTCAGTTTCAGGTTCGACAGTGATTCTTCGGGCACGCTGTTCTATATCCTTTGTTGTGGTGAGTCCTCATGTTCCGAGGACGTGATGTCTGATGTTGGTTTCACGAAATTGTTTATATTTGATAATTGAGTATGAGTCAGTTGGGGCATGTCTCAATGGTTCCCTAATTTTATTAATTTTCTTAGAGTCTTGTCAGACTAGTATAGATGTTGGGAGCTGACTAATAAGTCATATTTTGTTATCTTTCTGAAATTATTTTATTTTAGGATGATGATTACTCTGTTGATATTTGAGGGTTATTTATGGAAACCCCGTTGATTTGTGTTGAACTGAATGAAAATGGCTCAAAGGGTTAGCTTAGGGCTACTCGTATCCTCAAGCACCGTTTGATGCTCCGGGACCCATTTTTGGGGCGTTACAAACTTAGTATCAAAGCCTAAGGTTTTAAAGTGTCCTAGGGAGTCTGACAAGCCACTTTAAGTAGAGTATTGATCATCGGTGTATAGCGTGCCACATCTATGAGCAAGAGGCTACAAGACGTTTTAGGAAAAAGTGTGATTCATTCTTTCAGAAGTTTATCATGCTTAAAGTGTCTCTCTCTGCTATTGATTCATGCTCTTCTCTTTCAGAAATATGCCTCCACATCGAGTGAGAAGAAATAATGATGTTCAGCAACCTCAACCCGCTGACCCATTGAATGAAAATGTATCTCATGCTTAATTTTGGGCAGCCTTTTAGGCACTGGACCAAGGTGTTACTACAAATGTTCAGGACCACTCGGCCCTGGCTCCACAGCAGCAGGAAGGTGATTCAGCTACTGCCAGGATCCGTGACTTCATGCGGATGAATCCTCCGGAATTCTATGGGTCCAAGTCTGATAAGGATCCATGGTTGTTTTTAGAGGAGGTACGGAAGATTACTCAGGTGATGTATGTATCTCAGGAACATAGTGTGGAGTTGGCTTCATATAGGTTGAAATACCTCGCTTACGACTGGGTTGTTGCTTGGAGGAAAGGTAGAGGTGAGGGAGCTATCCCTACGACTTGGCAGGAGTTCCAGGATGTATTCCTGGATAAGTTTTTCCCTTTGGAGATGAGAAAGGCGAAGGTGGAAGAGTTTATGAACCTACGACAGGGCTTTATGACTATTAGGGAGTAATGTCTAAAGTTCAATTAGTTGGCCAAGTATGCTCTTGACCTAGTGACTTATAATTGGGCTAGTATGAGTAAGTTTGTGACTGGAGTATCTAGTTATATGGTTAAGGAGTATAGGTCTGCTTTGCTGAATAGTGAGATGAATCTTTCTATGCTGATGACTCACACCCAATAGATTGAGGTAGATAAGATTAAGGAGAGAGATAGAATGAGAGAGAATAAGAGAGCTAGGTCCGAACAGCACGGACAGGGTCAGACTAGATCGCAGGGAGGGATTCACCCTCAGTATTAGGATCATTCATCTATGCCAGCACCGTTATCTGCTAGAGCTCCCATGCCTAGAGGTAGGCAGGAGCAAGGTAGCAGTTCATATGAATCCAGGTCCCACTACAGTGCTAGAAGTAAGCCAAATCACCCCCTATGTCCTAAGTGTGGTAGGGCTCATTTGGGTGAGTGTTGGGGTGAGAAGAGGGGTTATTTCCGGTGTGGTGACATAGGTCACAGAGTTAGAGATTTTCTACAGGATGGAGAAGGGCGTCGTGACTATCGCCCTCAGACCCAGACTCAGACTGTTAGTGCTCCAGTTCCAACGACTCGCCCAGCCCCAACTCAGGGCGCCTCTTCTAGCAATGTTGGCGGGCAATGCCAGAATAGATTCTATGCTTTACATTCCCGCCAGGAATAGGAGGACTCTCCCGATGTTGTTACTGGTAGGCTTTGTATATTTCAGTTTGATGTGTATGCTTTGTTGGATCCTGGATCCAATTTTTTATATGTTACACCTTTGATTGCTGTGAATTTTGAAATGATTCCTGAGATTATTCCTGAGCCTATCCTAGTTTCTACCCCTGTGGGTGATTCGATTGTTGCCCAGAAAGTGTATAAAAAGTGTCCTGTTACCGTTCTTCATAGAGACTTGTTGGCTGATCTGATTAAGTTAGACATGGTAGATTTTGATGTGATTCTGGGTATGGACTGGCTGTATTCTTCTTATGCCTCTATTGATTGTCGAACTCAAATGGTCAAGTTTTAGTTTCCGGGTGCATCCGTGTTTGAGTGGTCGGGGAATTCTGTGTCCCCCAAAAGTCATTTTATCTCTTACCTTAAAGCTAGAAAGCTTATTTCCAACGGGTGTATTTACCATTTGGTTAGAGTCAATGACACTAAGTCTGAGACTCCAACTCTCCAGTCTATTAACGTCGTCAATGAGTTTTCTGATGTCTTTCCGGATGATCTCCCAGGGATACCTCCTGATAGAGAGATAGAGTTTGGGATTGATCTTCTTCCCGATACTCAGCCCATTTCTATTTCTCCTTACCATATAGCCCATGCAGAACTTAAGGAGTTGAAAGAGCAACTCAAAGATCTACTAGATAAGGGTTTCATAAGGCCCAGTGTTTCTCCTTGGGGTGCTCTTGTGTTGTTTGTGAGAAAGAAAGATGTCTCTTTGTGTATGTGCATAGATTACCGCCAACTGAATAAATTCACCATAAAAAATAAGTACCCCCTTCCAAGAATAGGTAATTTGTTTCACCATTTGCAAGGTGCAAGTTATTTCTCAAAGATAGACCTTCATTCCGGCTATCATCAACTCAAAGTTAAGGAGTGTGTCATCCCAAAAACCGCTTTCAAAACTCGTTATGGCAATTTTGAGTTTCTTGTTATGTCTTTCGGGTTAACTAATGCCCTAGCCGCTTTCATGGACCTCATGAATTAAGTGTTCATACCATATCAAGATATGTTTCTCATAGTGTTCATCGATGATATACTGGTGTACTCCTGTAGTGAGGATGGATATTCTGATCATCTCCGAACTGTCTTGTAAACCCTTAGAGATCACAAGTTGTTTGCCAAGTACATTAAGTGTGAGTTTTGGCTAGGGTCAGTTGTTTTTCTGGGTCATATCAGTTCTTCCAAGGGTATTAGAGTTGATCCCCAAAAGACCGAAGCTGTTAGAAATTGGCCTAGACATATTTCTCTGACTGATATCCAAAGTTTCTTGGGTTTAGCTGGCTATTACCACCGTTTTGTTGAGGGTTTCTCCTCTATAGCGTCTCCTATGAGTCGGTTGACCCAAAAGAAAGTGAAGTTCTTGTGGTCCGAATCTTGTTAGAAGAGTTTTCAGGAGTTGAAGACTCGACTCACTTCAGCCCCTGTTTTGACTTTGCCTGATGGTGTTGATGGTTTTTTGGTGTACTGTGATGCTTCGAGAGGTGGGTTGGGTTGCGTATTGATGCAGAAGGGTAAGGTGATAGCTTATGCTTTTAGACAGTTAAAATCCCATGAGAAAAATTACCCCACCCAGGACCTTGAGTTTGCTGCTGTTGTGTTTGCTTTGAAAATATGGAGACACTATTTGTATGGTGTCCATGTTGATGCTTTCACTGATCATAAGAGTCTGCAGTATGTGTTTACCTATAGAGAATTAAATCTTAGGCAGAGACGATGGTTAGAATTATTAAAGGACTATGATATGAGTATGTTGTACCATCCAAGCAACGCCAATGTTGTGGCAGATGCCCTAAGTAAAGTGTCCATGGATAGTGTTTTGCATGTGGTAGAAGGTAAGAAAGAGTTGGCTCGTGAAGTACATCATTTAAGTAGATTGGTTGTTAGGTTGTTTGACTCTGCTGAAGGTAGTATAGGGGTTCAGAGTAGTTTCGAATCCTCCTTGGTTTCGAAAGTGAAGGAAAAGCAATACTTAGATGCTAGTTTGGTCAGATTGAAGGAGTCAATCAAGGACCAAAAATTAGAGGTTTCCTCCCAAGGGGGAGATGGTTTGTTGAGATTGCAGGGTAGATTGTGTGTGCCGAATGTTGATGATCTGAGACAGAGGATTATGGCTGAAGCGCACAGGGCGCGATTTTCTATTCATTCTGGTGCCACCAAGATGTACTGAGACTTGCGGGAAATCTATTGGTGGAGTGCCATGAAGAAAGATATAGCAGCGTTTGTAGCTAAGTGTGCAACATGCAAATAGGTTAAGGTTGAACACCAAAGACCTGGTGGTATGATGGAAGAGTTTAGTATTCCCACCTGGAAGTAGGAAGAGATAAATATAGACTTCATGATTGGTTTACCTCCTTCCCGGCGCCATCATGATTCCATTTGGGTTGTGGTTGATAGATTGACTAAGTCTGCTCATTTCTTGCCTGTTCATACTTCATATACTGCTGAGGATTATGCTAGATTGTATATCCGAGAGCTAGTCAGACTGGATGGAGTTCCCTTGTCGATCATTTTGGATAAGGATACTCAGTTCACTTCGCAATTTTGGAAAGCTTTTCAGAAGGGTCTTGGTACCCAAGTGCTTTTGAGTTCTATTTTTCATCCGCAGACCGATGGTCAGGCTGAGCGGACCATCCATACCTTAGAGGATATGTTGAGAGCTTGTGCACTTGACTTTAAGGGAAGTTGGGATGATCACTTACCGTTGATAGAGTTTGCTTACAATAACTGTTTCCACTCTAGTATTGGAATGTCTCCATTTGAAGCCTTATATGGGAGGAAGTGTAGATCACCCATAGGTTGGTTTGAGGTAGGTGAAGCGGCTGTGAGTGGTCCTGATTCGGTATTTGAGGCTATGGAAAAAGTTAAGTTGATTAGGGAAAGGTTGAAAACTGCGCAGAGTCATCAGAAGTCATATGCGGATGTTAGAAGGAGGAGACCTTGAGTTTGAAGTTGGTGACCTAGTGTATCTGAAAATTTCACCCATGAGGGGGGGGGGGGGGTGAAGAGATTTAGAAAGAAAGGGAAGCTTAGTCCCCGTTCTGTTGGTCCATACAAAATTCTTAGCCGTGTTGGTAAGGTAGCTTATGAGGTTGAGTTGCCTTCTGAGTTGTCCTCTATTCATCCAATATTCCATGTCTCCATGCTTAGAAAGCATATTAGCGATGTTGTGGTAGTGGATTCCTTTGTGAGTGCTGACATTAAAGAAAATCTTTCTTTTGATGATATTCCTATTGAGATTCTTGATTTCAGTGTCTGAAGACTAAGGAACAAAGAAGTTCCCTTAATCAAGGTGTTGTGGCGAAACCAATCTGTTGAGGGAGCATCTTGGGAAGCTGAGGCGGTTATGCGATCCAAGTACCCGCACCTATTTTCCGCGAACTCCGATCAAGCCGAATGTACCGTTCTTTCCTAAATCATGCACTTTTGATAAAAGTTGCAGCAGTTCAACTGTCATTTATTATGTGTTCAGCTGTAGTTTCTTGAATTTATGCATTCTATGTTGCATTCGGAGTGACAAACGATGTGGTGATGAGTCTAGAGAATGGTTTCATCTGTATTCTCTATTCCCTATCTAATCTTTGCATGTCTAGCATCTTTCAAGGATGAATGTTTCCAGGGGGGATGATATAATACCCCGGGAAATTTTTCGTTGAAATTTTGTGCGTAAACGTGTTGGGTTCTATCTTCTAGAATGAAATACAAATTTTCCATCCCTTAAGTCTTAGATTATGACCCACCATTTCGTAGAGTATCAAATAAGCTTTCCAATGATATGTGGATCATCCAAAATGGACACCCGAGCGACGAGTTATGAACATTCCGATCTAACCTTGAATAGTAGTGAACAGTAAAACGTGCAAGAAAAAGTACTGAGGCCTGGCGTATTTTTGCTCCAAATTTAAATGATCATAACTCCTTGTACATAATGATCTGGGTGATAGACTATATATTAGCGAAAAGCTTTGCGAGTCCTCTTTCCGATGAAATTGGTTTCATCCAATTTGTCTGTCGGAGAAAAACGTTATGGTCGATCTACTTGAGCCTATAAAAAGGGAATTTTTGGGTCAACTTGAAATGATCATAAATACTCGTACACAATGATCTGGGTGAAATACTATACATCAATGGAAAGATATGAGAGTCCTCTTTCTAATGAAATTAGTTTCATCGAATTTGGATATCGGAGTAAAACGTTATGGTTGATCTACTTCAGACTATCAAAACAGTCCACCAAAGGACAGATTCGAGAATTATTTGATTTTTAGGGGCGTTTTAGTCATTCCGCCTCACCCAAAATCCGTCCAAACCCTATATTAAAGCCTATTAGAAGCATTATATGTTATATTTCATCAAATTCCCTCAAAAAGAAAACCCTAAGCTCCTATATCCAACTTCAAGAACCTCCAATGTTCACCATTTATTTCTGCAAATTTATTCAAGATTTCAAGTTCCTAGTTCAAGAACTCCAAGAACCATCAGTCAAAGGCACGATTAACATCTCAAAAATGAGTATCGATCTAAAGTTCATCATTCTAGGTATGTGGGGTTTTTCAACAAAAACTATCTTTCGTTGTTGTGCCCAAAAGTAATTTTCTTTACAAAGGCATGGTTTTTATTTGATTTTTATGAATTTGAAGCATGAACCCATATCTTATGATGATTATTATGAAATCTTGATGTTTATGATTTTGAAAGATGAATTTACATGTGTGGTGATATAAAGCATGAATCTTGAACGATATTTATCATGATTTTGATATTTGGGTCGTGAATTCCCATTGAAAATTGTTTTTTTTAGAAAGTGTGTGTTATAAGCACGTTGATGTTGAATATTTGAGATCTTTTGAATGATTTGACCTTTTGGTCTTAATGGAGTTATTTTGAACTCGAATGTGAAAGAAATCCACAACGTGGTTGATTTTGATAGATGGGAAGCATGATCGCTCCCGATGTATACATATATATTGCTGAAATTGTTTTGTTGTGGATTGTCTTTGAAATGATCTGAGCTAAGTTCAGGAGAAATCATTAGCACCGAGTGGGAGGTATAAAGCGACCTTACTTCCCTAGAACTATGTGCCCCCATAGGAGTGAGCCTGAGGCTGATTTATATAGTGATCACTGGTTTGGGTGGATTTGATATCGATAGTCCTACTCCGATGGCAAGGATAGGACGGCTCTCCCTAACGTGGGTTGTACTTTGGACTCCATGTACCTCACATGGTTTATGTCGGTTATAGGATCTCCCAGTGTGTGTGTTTCCTTGTGTCTATGGTGAATGGTGAAGTGATTTGAAAGTGGAATTGTGAAAGTTATTCTTTCGAAAGATTTAAATGATATTTACATTATGAGAAATGATATTCTTGATGAACTAAAAGTGATTGACAAATTCTATGATGACTCACATGTGTTATTATACTTATTTCATCCTCTTATGATTATGATTATTTTCTTCGGGCTATGTGAGTCTTTCATACATCCTGCATATTTCTTATAAATATTTATGATGATGATGTTTATACAACTGCATACATCTTCATATATTCGGTTCCTTTCCATGGTACTGACCCACATCTTCGGATGTGGGCTGTATTTTCTCGGAATGTAGGTTCAGGTGCTCAGTTCCAGGTTCGACAGTGATTCTTCGGGCACGCTGTTTTACATCCTCTGTTGTAGTGAGTCCTCATGTTCCGAGGACGTGATGTCTGATGTTGGTTTCACGGAATTGTTTACATTTGATAACTGAGTATGAGTAAGTTGGGGTATGTCTCAATGGCTCGCTGGTTTTATTGATTTTCTTAGAGGTTTGTCAGACTAGTATAGATGTTGTGAGTTGACTAATAAGTCGTATTTTTTTATCTCTCTGAAATTCTTTTATTCTTGGATGATGATTACTCTGTTGATATTTGAGGGTTATTTATGGAAATCCCATTGATTTGTGTTGAACTGAATAAAAATGGCTCAAAGGGTTAGCTTGGGGATACTCGTAGCTTCAAGAACCGTGTGACGCTCCGAGACCCATTTTTGGGGCGTTACAGTCTATTCATATTCAGTCTATCGTTCTTCCCCTATCAGTCAGTCTCATTCGAGGATAAATGTTCAAAAGGGGAAGATATTGTAATAACACGATAATCCAAACCAATATTAACTCCATGTTTCAATCTCATTCATAGTACATCATGATTCAATTATAGTTTTATGAGTAAGTTATATGTATATTAAGGATTTAAATAACTCCCAACTTTCAAATAAATCAAAACATTCCTTACCGATTGAATTCTTGAGAAGGATATTGCTATAGTCAACTTCAAATGAGCATATCTCTTATTGTACTATGAATTTTTGAGCTCATTACCACCAACAAATAGATAATTGAATTAGATTTCCAATGATACCAATTTTACGAAAATCCAATATCGGAGAAAAAAATTATACCCATCTCACTCCAGCATGTCAGCCTGGAAACTGAGTGACGACCTATCTGACGGATTGTCATATTTCTAATGACTTATCAGCCCTGTCATCAAGATTAGACAACAACCCATCAACTTCAGCTCCTAGGTGACGACCTGGGCTGATGGTCTATTACAGATCTGATGACTTATCAGTCTTGGTCTTCAGCTGATAATTTTAAAAACTGGGAAGTAATTTTGTAGGGGTATTTTTGTCTTTTTCCCACACACTAAACCTTACCCCTATGATATAAAACACCAAAAACAGGTAGTTAGTTTCAAAATCTCTTAACCCTCTTTGTTCCCAAGAATAAACTTAGGGTTTCTTCTCAATTAACTTCAAGATCCCATCACACTCTCCACAAGATATTCAAGAATTACGATTACCACAATAAGAACATTCATGAAAGGTCAATTTTCTTTCAAGATTTAATCCCAAAGGTATGCATAGTGTTCATTTAAGGATTCCTTTCATCCATGAAGTCCAAGAACCCTCTTTTAAATTCTATATTATGTTATTTATGTGATGAATGGATTATGCTCATGTTATTGATGTTGAATGATTCCCAGGTTGAAATCTTTAAGTGATTTTATAAATCTATGATGTCATATGAGTTGGAAATATATAAGTTTGGTTGTTCATGATGAAAAATTTGTTGATTAAATCTATTCCTAAGTTGTGCATGTAAGGTTTTTGATAAAATGCCTAAAAGACTTGAAGTTATGTATTATAGTTGAATTGTAACCTAAATGACAAATGCATGCTACACCCTTCTGAAAATAATGACTTCTATAATATTGTTATGCATCATAATTGTTAATGTAATGTTCATGAAACTAGATTGATGGACTTATGGCATGTTGTTATGTGCATTCCCTTCCATTTATAAGACTTTGAGAACTATATGTAGTATGAAATCCCAACATATGGTATTTTTAATTTTGAATATTGGTTATGTGTTCAAGAAGAGCAAAGTTATGTTTTGTCAGTTTCCTTCCATCGAGTCCTGGGGGTACTTGTACCCGACAATTTAGCTGTGTGCCTAGAGCCATGTCATGTTTCACGATAATCTCAGTCAAGCCATGATCTATAGAACTCAGTCAACCATGTGACTCAAGAAACCTCAAAAATCTCAGTAGTTCAGTAATCTCAGTTATTTCAGTATTCCAAGAAAAATCTCAGTAACTACAATACTCTCAATCAGTCCTCAAACATTAGTACATTTAGTTAGACAACGAAATTCAGTAAACTTAGTTTAGCTCCGCTAAACAATACCACTAGTATCAGGTTCAGTTAATCATTTTAACTTAATTAATCAGTTTAGTATCTTTCAGATGGGAGTAGGATTCAGCACCGACTGAGCCTAGGGATGGGGACTTACCCACTAGAATAGGACTGAGATCCCTAAAAGCAATCCTTATGTTCTAGAAATACGTAGCCAACGTAGGTATGAGATGTCACCCGTTAGATAGTACTGGCATACTCAGGGTCACGCGTTAGCACATTTAAATGTATTGTACAGAACCCAGGGGTCACCCACTAGATTAGGACTAACTCCACAATAGTTTTCTTTACTAGTGGTGCGGTACTGACACCCTTCAACCTGGGGTTATAGGTCGGACCCTAGACTTTCTTGAAAGGGGCATGTCGGTTAGATGAGTACATCTCACAGCTTTAGTTACAGATTCAAGACTGACCTCAACTATGGTCAATCAGTATCAGTATCATCAGATTTAGAGATCACTCGCTAGGTAAGACTGATCTCAGACTAAGTAAAATCATCTTTATTATCATTATACTCAGATATCACCCGCTAAATAGGACTGATCTCAGATTCAGTTACTCCCTACAAAATGGAACTTAGATAGTTACATCAGAACTTAGACTGTCAGATATAGTCACTCAATATCAGTTACATTTGTTATGCTGATCATAACAATCATATCAGTTATATCAGTCATCATAACTCACGTTATCAGTATTTAGTTTTAGCACTGTTAGACATAGTAAATTAGACTTGTTCTTCATAATTTGAACTATCAAAAATAGTCGTTCATCTATTCAGTAATGCAGTATTAGTTCCTCACTTATTAGTGACTTACATATTGATATTAGTGAACTCAGGCATTTAGTATCTCATTATCAGTACACTCATGTTGTCAGCATTCAGACTCAATAGTTAGTATCACCATGAGTTCAGTTATAGTTACTTATGCATGTATGTATTCTCACGTTTATATCAGCCAGCATGTTCATGCATATAAACCCTTTGTATTTAGCCTACCTAACTCATATATTGAGTATATTCAGTCGTACTGATGCATTCACGCTATGGTGTTTTATTTTATGCAATAAGTTCAGAGGCATGTGTTTCAGAGCAGAAGGAGCATTGCAGATTTTAGTAGTCAGAGTTAGCAGTGAGTCCTTATTCTCTGAGGACATGAGTACTACTTTATTACTTTAGTATTTTAATTTGGCTCTCAGTAGTCGAGAGTTAGTTGGAGACATGTTCCTTCCACTCCCTACTTTAGACAATTAGAGGCTATCAGAGTAGATTTAGACTTCAATATTTCAGTTTTGTTTTGGTATTATGATACCACGCTATTCAGACATTTTTATTATTCAGATTACGTTCAGTATTAAACCTTATGGCCTCTCAGTTCATGTTTCCGCATTTATATACATATATTATATAGTGTACAGGTACAGATATCAGCAATGGGTTAGCTTGTAGTACTTCAGGGTCATGAGCACCGTGCAAAATTTCAGTTCAGAAATTTGGGGTGTTACAGCATCTAGGCAGTTGAAGGTTCATGAGCAAAATTTCCCTACCCATAACTTGGAGTTAGCGGCTATGGTGTTTGTGCTTAAACTATGGCATCATTATCGCTATGGAGTACATATTGATATATTTACTGACGGTAAATATTTGCAGTATGTTTTCTCATAGAAATAATTGAACCTCAGGCAACGACGTTGCTTGGAGCTTTTGAAGGTTATGAGTTGAGTCTTTACTAATATCTGAGCAAGGAAAATATAGTAGCTGATGCCCTCAGCAGGTTGTCTATGGGCAGTCTTTCTCATGTTGAAAAGTGAAAGAGAGAGATGGTGAAGGATATTCACCGACTTGCAAATCTAGGAGTGCGAGTCTTGGATTCCAAAGATGCGGGAGTGGTTGTTCATAAGGTAGATAAATCTTCCCTTTGTGCTCATGTTAAATATAAGAAGGTTGAAGATCCAATCTTGATGCAGATCAATAAAGATGTAGGTTTATATAAGGTGATGTATTTTGAAATAGGTGGTGATGGGATCATGAGATATCTGGGTAGGCTATGTGTGCCAGATGTAGATGGGTTACGAAAGAGGATCCTTGATGAAGCTCATTCTTTGAGGTATGTTGTTCACCCAGGCTCTACTAAGATATATCATGATCTAAAGACTATATATTGGTGGAACAATATGAAGTGTGTTGTAGCTAACTTTGTTTCCAAGTGTTTGAATTGTCAACAAGTTAAGGTGGAGTATATGAGGCCAGGTGGTACTTCCCAAGAGATAGCCTTGCCTTTGTTGAAGTGGGAGATTGTCAATATAGACGTTATCACGAGACTTCCAAGGTCCCAAAACCAGTATGATTCTATTTGGGTTATTGTATATCGGCTGACCAAGTCTATCCACTTACTGCCAATGAAAACCAACTATTTGGGGGATGACTATGCCATGATATATATTGAGGAGATTATCCATTTGCATAGAGCACCTGTGTTAATCATATCTGACCGAGGTACGTAATTCTCTTCACAGTTTTGGAGACCTTTTCAAAGGGGTTTAGGTACCTAAGGAACCTGAGTATGGCTTTCCACCCTCAGAAGGATGGGCAAGTTGAACGTACTATTCAGACCCTTGAAGATATGTTGAGAGCTTGTGTGATTGACATCAAAGGTAGTTGGCTAGATCACTTGCCATTGATAGAGATAGCTTATAATAATAGCTACCATTCTAGTATTAAGATGGCCCCGTTTGAGTCGCTATATGGGAGAAAGTATAGGTCGCCAATAGGGTGGTATGAATTTTGTGAGACACAGTTGTTTGGGCCTGATCTAGTTCATCAGGCAATGAAGGACATGAAGATTATTAGAGAATGACATAAGATAGCCCAGAGTAGATAGAAATCCTATGCCGATGTTAGAAGAAGTGAGCTAGCATTTGCGATTAGAGATTGGGTGTTTCTCAAAGTTTCTCCTATGAAGGGAGTTATGCATTTTGGGAAGAGAGGTAAGCCGAGTCCTCTCTATATAGGGTCATAAAAGATTTTAAGAAGGATAGGTCGAGTTGCTTATGAGTTAGAGTTTCCTGAAATTTTGGGTTCTGTTCATTTGGTAATTCACGTATCCATGTTGAAGAAATATTTTGGAGACCATTATTTAGTGTTTCCTGTAGAAGAAATCAAAGTGACAGACTCCTTATCTTATGAAAAGGAACCTATTATAATATTAGATCATCAAGTTAGAAAGGTGAGGAGCAAGGAGATAACTTCGGTTAAAGTGTTGTGGAAAAACCCAAAAGTTGAAGAAGTAACTTGGGAATCAGAAGATGACAAGCGAGATAGATATCCAAATATATTTGATCCGGCGGATGACGAAATGGAAGGTACGATCCTTGCTTTATTCTTTTAGGGTCTTAGTATACCTTAAATCGTGCTTGTCTGTGTTCTGCGTCATCATTTAGCGATGAATAATCCTAACAGGGGATAATGTAACACCCCGCATCGTCCATGCGTTAGCTCGTGGTAATATGCTCTTAGAGTTAAATGACTAGATTAGTGTCAAAGAGACTTAGTCTCATTTTTGACTTCCAAAGTGAGTAAAGTTTAAACCATATATAATTTTCTTAATTTTGACTTTTTATCATGTGGTAAATTGAATGAGTTTCCTCAGATATAAGATTCTCCCAAATCCGATACCTGGGCAAAACGTTATGGCTAGTTTAATGTCCTAGTCGTAAAACACCGTCATTTTGGTGCTTGGCACGTCGCGGAGGGGGTATATTTAGTAATTGTCAAATTCCAGTAACCTAGTGAAATTGTGGCACATCTCATTGAAGTTTCAGGTCCCAACCAGTGGGATAACGCGATGGCTCCGCGTCGCGGTGACCCTAAGAATCCCATTCATCAATTTCAAGTGAGCCACCGCGATTGTGGCGCGTCGCGATGACCCATAATATTTGGCCCCCAGTTATATTTTATTCAGTCTCATTAAGGGTATATTATGTATTTTTCACTCCGCTATCATCTTAAGCACGGGATTATACTTTCAAGTGACCACATTATTCATAATTTCTTCAAAAATTCAGAAGAAAACTCTCTAGAGTTTTAAACTAAAAATCCAAATAACTCAAGATTTAATCGTGGGTTTTCGAAAATAATTGGAGATTTGGAATCCCCATACCGTAGGCTTCAAGAACCATTCATCAAATTCTTAAATTGAGTTACGTGGGGTTTATCCTAAAAACTACATGGGCTTGTAAACACTAGAGCATGATTTAAAGATTATCAAGCACGAATTTTAGAATGGGGTTTTGAAATACATAATTTTATTATGAATTATGAACCTTTAATTGTATCGTTGAGTTGGTCTTTAGGCATTTCCCCTTTAAATTGATTTAAACCTATATGAATATGTATGATGTAGAAAATTTGATTGAGAGCGTTGTTATTGAAATTCTTCTCGGGCTATATAGAATCCGCCATTGACTCGGTGAGAAAGCCTCCAACCCAAGTGTGCCGCAAGGGTTGGAGTCTTTGACTCTGCTATGACACACAGTCGTCGCCAGCGTAAAAATAATATACCCAGATTGGCAAATCACGATTTTAGACTAAGGGTTACTTGAACGCAAGCCTTCTTCGGGTAACTAGTTAACTCTCTTTAAGACTATTTTTAACTCTTTAAAACATGCATCCATTTTTAACTCTTTAAAATATGCATTCTCTGAAAACATACTCTGATATGGTATACATGTTTATGGTATCATCATACCATTGACTTACAGGTCACATCTCTGAGCCATTATAGGCATATAATAATCTCTATTTAAAATGTAAATATGGGACCACCATATCATTAAAACATTTCAACGAAACTCTTTCTTAAACTCATGTAAACATATGAAAGAAACTCTCTTTTTCAACATCTCAAATACACAAGGTGGTCATGTCAAAATATGAATCACATGCAAGTCTTTCTTTTTAAGACACAAAGAGTGTCACAGAGTTTTGATGATTTTTCAGAGTCTATCGAACATGACCATGAGATTTCTAACTATATGATATATTTATGAACTATTTTTGAATTTCTCTCATATATGTTGAATATAAATTATTATTTTTGATTTGATCTACGTACCAATAAAATTGTATTAACCCCCTATCTCCCACGTTCGGAGGCTCAGTCTAGGCGTCCGACTAATCTGTAGAGTATCCAGGGAGAAGTGATCCGTGCAGTGGTGAGCCTTCTTTGTTCCAGAAGGCCTATTATTTTAGATTAAGTTATTCCTTTGTTTTGGTCTACTGGGGACCTTGTCCCAGTTTTTAGATAGTTGTCATTAGATTATGTAGTAGAGATTTTGCAGATTATTCCAGGTATTCTTTGGTTGATTTTAGATTTCATTCTTTATTGTTAAACTAAATCCATAGTATGGCCATATTTTCGTATCAGATTATATTTTCTCATCTTTTTTTATTATGTGAATATTGTGAATGATTACCAGATAGAGTAGGACTCTCGGGCCTTCATGGTTCGGGATGTCCGTCACGGCCAGGCCCTAATTCGGGTCATGACACATATCCTATTATATTGTTTGACTTATTTGGTGATTTTAAAATTATGTTTTGAAAGGGAAGACGTAACATGATATTGTATGTCTTAGAAATATGACTTGTAAGTTTTGGTATGACGATACCAATACAGATAATGCCATGGTAATGGAACAGAATAGAATACAAATTTTTATTCAGATTTCCAGATTTTAAATTCAGAAAGATGCATGTTTATAAGAGGTTAAAAATGGGATTAAAGAGAGTTAAATGGTTACCCAAAGAAAGTACGAGTTGAAAGACTCAATGCTAGAAATCGTGATTTACCAATACGGGGTTATGGTATCATGATGTGTGGTCTTGTGTACCTTGATTTATGTCTTCCCACTTTGGGACTATGTTTAGGATCCATGCTTTGTAGTCTTGTGCACTACCATGACATGTTTATTTGATTTGGGATCATGGCACCATGCTCTGTGGTCTTGCGTGTCTCCCCACACTGAAACTCCAATCCTTGCATCAAACTTGGATTCGAGGCTTGGCCACTGAGTCAAGGGCGTATTCTATATAGCCTGTGGAATTGCAGATTGTAGGGTGTATCATAAAGCTCAGAAGTAACATAAAGAGTGGTTTATGATTTCAAAGAAATGTTTCAAGGTCTTTGAAGTATGCCCATGTGTTTTCATATATTATATGTGCAATGTTTTATGAATTGCTATCACTTATGTTATAGATAAATACATTATTTTGGATTGCTCTACGCACTAGTACATCTGTATTGACCCCCTATATTTTAAGATCTGAGGATCATCCCTGAGGTCCCGCTAAGTTGTAGACCATTGTCAGACGATTGGATTTGGCGAGCCTCCCTAATTTTGGAAGGCCTTATCTCGTGATTTAATTATTTTTAGTTCATTGTCTAACTGGGGGCCTTTTCCTAGTCTTCAACAGATGCTGTTTTTCTTCAGTTAGTAGAGGTTTTGCAGACAAATGTTAAATGGATTTGAGTCTTATTGAACTTATGTCGTGTTGTTATATTAATATAATCTGATGACTATGTTTCCATTTTATTCTCTCATTTTTTTATTGTTATGAATTATGCATATGATTGCAAGATAGAAGGGCGGCCTTTATGATTTGTAATGCCCATCGCGGCCAGGCCCTAGGCTCGGGTCTTGATAGGCTTTGGTTATTGTATTGTCATAACATTATTGGCATAATTTGATTTTTAGTTTTCCTTAGTTTCATTATATCTTCCGCATTTTAATCTCTTATCAATTATTCTTATGATGGTATGCTAAGGGGTCTCTCAGGCCTTCGTGGTTCAGGATAACTGTTGTGACCATAGCCTTGGCTTGGGTCATGACAGGCTTGGTATCAGAGCATGGTTCATGGTCTCAGGTTGTCTACAAATCCATTTTATGTAGAGTCCGTTTTATGGGTGTGTAGCGCACAACACTTATAAGGAGGAAGCTACGAGGCATTTTGGAGATGTTTTCCATTCTTTCATACTCTAGATTGTTCCATGTCTATATGGAAGTTTTTCAAATTCCTTCTTTACTCTAATTTCATTAGCTATGTCTCATTGTCGAGGTAATTCAACTGTAAAAGCTTTGATTCTATATGATGTGGCCCTTTCTAATTAAGTCATAAAAGGTTATGAAATTTCACAAGAACTTAATAGGAGATTGTTAGTGCTTCAAAGTGTGTTAATTTAAACTTATACCCCTATCTATATCAAACATGAATTTGAGCTTGAGGTATGAAGTGTATTTAGTCCCTTTCAAAATCTTTGTTGCAGATGTCATGCTTAAGGGTAATGATATGTGTCAGAATGGTGGAATAGTATTTCTACCCGAGTAGTAGTATGTGATAAGATGTCATAACTATGAGCAGTAAGGTGGTTCCAAAGTTAGTTCTATGAAGCCATATGTTTAGAAGTTAGAAGTGAGGGTAAATCTTGAGTGAAAAAGGTAGATATAGTTATGTGACCTTAAAGTAGAGAGTGGTGTGCCCTTTCATGGTGATCGGGTAATATTGTAGAAAGGTTAGTAGACTGTGCGGTAGCCCGTTAAGGGAGTGATTAGCTATGATTATTATTTATTTAAATAGGGAAGGAGATAAAAATGGATAGTTATGGTGGTTGTAGAAATCATTTATAGGTTGTTAATGGAAAGGGGTAAATTAGCCACTAAGTTATAAGTAGAGACTCACAAGTGTTTATAGGGTCTTAAAAGTAGTTGGGATGTATGTATAGGCAATTATATATAATGTGAGGAAGTAGAATATTCTTTTATGATCATAATGGGATATATTATATAATTAAGATCGACTATACTTATTATGTAACTTTACCCCCTTCATTTCCCTTTCTCTAGTAGTTGTAAATTAGTACTGCATGTGAGATGGTGTGTGGTAGATAATAAGGTGTGGTAGTAATGTCGTGGAGAGAATGAACTAGTGGGCCATAGTTAGGTAAAATGAGGAATATTTTTTATTTCCTATTTGGTAGACTTGTATAGTATGTGGCATGTTTCATCGATGGTACGTGATTGATGCTAGACTATAGGTTTAAACTTTAGATGTGGATTGTGCTGGTAAGGATAATAGCTTAAGACTAATGATGCATACTTTGTGGCAATGAATTTGTATGCTTGATGTGATGTGTGAAATAGCCTAGGTTTGAAACTTATGAAAAAAAGAGTGGATAATTGATATATATATATATATATGTATATATGGACACAAACATGCATACATACATACATACATACATACACGAGGACTAGTGTTAAAATGATTAATTATGGCGGTGTCATTAAGTGGATAAGAGTGTTAGGTAGATAATCATAAGTCAAACCCCATGTAGCTTGTGGTTACATAAGATTTTATGTGCGTAAGTGACATGTTCACCTAGATTATGTTCTTAAATTTCTTAGTATGGAGAAGCCCAGAGGGATACTATATGATCTTCTTTAGAGCTGAATGGTGGGAAATATAGATAAATGATGTGAGCTCTTGGTCTAGTCTTAAAAACATTGTTAAGTTGTACGGGTATGTGACTAGAGGTTTAATTCTAGTATTTTAAGTAGTGGAGGATGGATTGTTATATGATATAGAGTGTGGATGTGTATGCTCATAAGTGTGTGAGTTGTAGTGTGATGGCTATAGAGGCTAGCGAAAGTTAAGAGTAGCATTACCGGAAAGCAATTCTTTCAGAGTATATTTTATCAATTAGAGTTTAGCATTTATGTGTATGGTGGTACCTCTTTTTGTGTTGAAGGTTGTGGCTATGAATTTGATGTGAGGTTATGTCCGCAAGTTTAGGATTGTGACTTTTATCTAAGGGAGAGATGATGGACTAAGGTCGGTCTTGAACTTTCTCATGGTGGCATATTTCAGGAAATTTTCATGACAAATCTATTCCTATTCAAGCAAACTCCTCCCACTTCAATCTAAGAGGACATCTACCAATGTCTTATGTATTCAAATCATTACTATTCCTAAGGTTCGAGTTCTCTATGCACTTATGCCTATGTTCCAACCTCCAAACTAGAAGTAATAATGTCCCTCAATAATCTAATACTCCGAGTATTCAAGTTCTATGTTGTGTTTCTCATGATCCATAAATCCATATCTCACATCATACTTGGTTCAAAGAAACTATGCTTTCTATATGTTACCGATTCATTTACCATCGGGATTAGCCAAAGCGATAAGCTTCATGCAAACTGATGACTCTCTCAGTTCTGAAAATGAGAAGTAATAGCTTCAAGTATAAATCCTTATCTCAATCATTGACATCATGAAATCCAGCCTTATGTTATACAACTCATGATGTATGCGCTCATGTTTCTCACCGTGCTTAATCCTAAGAACTCATATTGTACTATGTTTATACCCTAACAACTCTCTATTTATGATATAGACATATGATATATGAAGTACTTCACACCAATTGTATCGTATCTTACATCTTAGGCCTGACCTTGAGTAGACCATTAATATAAGTTCTAATTGTATAGTCTTACTCCCATTCTTGATGCTTGTGATTTAGTCCTTTAATGACCCTTCTTATGTTAGTACAATAGTGGTTATGGAAACATAGTAATGCTTTAGATAGGGAAGTAGATGTTCTTGATTGTGATTATTTTGGTGTGATTACTCGAGCTAAGGTTATAGGTGAAGAGGCAAGAGAGATATGAACTTTTGTTATGTGAAATAATTAGGAAGGGGATTTGCAGCAAAAATCTTTGTGAGAGTGAGTGAAGTTGTTAGTTTTAGTGGGGAGATTCATGAAGTAGGTGTAGTAAAGATAGGTTTGAATGTTGTGACTGATGAATACACAAATCAATGTGGTATATGGTTAGTACTCCTTGATTTAAGACCTGAGGTTGTTTGACTAAAATGATAAAGTTTAGTAATATTTTTAAAGGGATGGAGAATATGGGGTCCCAGAGCTTAAGCTAGCACCTTTTTTACTCCGAGTTAGGTCACTACATGGGAGTACTATATAGTGGGACCCAAACTAATATAGTTAGGTGTGCCATGGGGGTATTGTAAGTTGGAAGTGACGAAGTGTGTTAATTGTTGTAAGGAGCATAGTTGAGTAGTGTCACTAAATTTAAGGTCTATTGGTTGTAGCATATAAGGTGGAGGATACCTCTTTTCCTATGTCCCACAAAAACCTTAATTCTTGTCAGGTAGCATTCGAATCAAGACCCATAATTACCAAATAAACTCATGGCTTATGTTACGAGGATTATGATCCTTCGAACTCATGCACAAAGCCATCTCTACGTCTATTCTCATTGCCTCATGCTTCATACTTACATGGTTCACTAGGGGTTATCAAGAAGCTCTTTCGATGCCTTTGTATGTTTTGTCAAGAAAAATTCCTAATGGAATGTTAAGTCCTTTATTCCTTACTTTTAGATCTTAAATAAGTTCCTACCCATCATTCGGGGATAAATAATCCCAAGGGGGATAATGTAACATCCGTACTTTAATCGCTCGAATAATGCATAAAAATTAAACTGTAGGACCGCTATATCGATGGTAAACCACGTCTAGTTGGGATAGTTAGTGTTGGGAATGCTTTTAGGCTTTGGGAAGGGGCTGCCATCGCAAAGGGGATGCTCCGCAAAGGCCCCGCACCTCGAAAACATCATAAAACACCACTAGAATGGGTTTTCCTTTGCCTTGCGCCGGAAACCCTAAGGTTTGCTTTGTCCTGGCGCCACAAACCTTGTGGTTTGCTTTTGCCTTGCACCGCAAAGCCAAATCCAAGCATTAAAAGTTGCTCATAATTTTAAAAAGACTTATAGAACCTTGACAACAAATCAAAAAAAGAAAGACATAAATGATCTTATTTTTTTCCTTCAAGGAACTACTCACATCTATCACTATCAATTAACTTTAGGGAAGTTTTCATAACCATGAAAAAAATCAAAAACAAAATAAAAGCAATTAAAAATCTTGCTTTTTCCTTTTAAAGAACTATCACATCTATATAAATTAACTTTCATAAACACAAAGATTGTTTAAGAAGCCTACTGAAAATTGTCAGAACAACTAACAAAATTTGATAACTACAAACCACAGTCAACGCAAGCTTCTGAGTGCACCAATCTACAGTAATAAGTTGTATCAACCAAAATGGACACACACATATATATATAATCTATAAAAATTTGGGCAAAGAGATTAATTTCATACCTAGGCTTTATCATTATAGTAATCTTGAAGTTTCTTGCGATTGTTACTTCACCGATTACTTTTAGGCATTCCATCAAATAAATAAGAAATTAAAAGACAACAAGATCACTGTATCTGAGAACTTTAAATTTTATGACTCATTTGGTACAAGGAATAAGAGATAACTAATTCCGAGATTAATTTTAGGATGAGCATATCCATTTTTGATTGGGATAGCAATAATATAAATAAATGTATTCCCCGATTAATTCATGGAACCATAAACACACTTGAACTTTATACAAAAATGCTATGGATATTATAACCATCCTCTAGCCATGGCCTGCAGGGGTCGAATTTTGTCCATCAACTAAAAACCTAGACACAAGTGTCTTCCAATCTTGTTCCCCCAAAATATCGAGAAAATATTCCAAATAGCAGAGCATTCCTTATTTAACCATAACGTTTGTCAAAATCATACAATAAGAACAAAATCATTAAATTGAACATACCAAACAACATATACTATCAAGTAACACTAAGATGTAGTTAATACATATAGTATAAATCAGATTACACAACAATACCATCACCTACCACGAACCAAGCTTGCACAATTTCACTAAGCTGGAGCCTTGCCTTTCTGTATAATTTTCACTTGATCACGGTCTAGAAAATGCATATAAATACATAATTAATAAAATGATCAACCACATTAAAAATTATAACTCACACCAAGACCCAAAGTCCATCTTCATGATCATTCTCTCCCCGTTCTAGGGCTTTTCAACCTTAATTCACCTAAAAATATAAATTTCATGGATAATCTAGTGAATTACAAGAATACAAAGGTAAACTAACAATAATTAAGAAAAACTCATTGATTTTATACTCAATTTACCTCACTGTACCAGAAAACCAAGAAAACCCAACCCTTAACCCTCTCTGACTAGATTATTGATTTACAAGTTAATAGCAATGTATTCCTTATCTTAACAGCGAAATATAATGAAAAGTTATTGGTTATGCCCCTTATTTCCACTATTAAATCCCGACATATTTCTTAAAAAAATATTTTGGGTGATTTTTAAAATAAACAATGATTTATGTTGCTATAGTAGCATTTGTTGCAATAGCAACATTGCTATAGCGACATTGTCGTTATAGCGTCCCTTTGACTACATTGATCGTCACCATAGCAAAGATTTTTCAATTTTGAGTTTGTCGCTATAACGACATACATGTTCTATAGAAACGTTGATGAGACAAAATTTTTAGTTTCGTCCAAAAATCTCTTTTTAGACAACAAACTTTAAATATATGACATCCCAAATAATACCATTTATGCTATGACATATTTCGTGAGTTCATCTTATCCATATTTGGTTCCGTAAAATTCTATAGGTTTCTTATAATCATAGAAAACTAGTGATCAAATTAAACAACGTCATACTTATCCAAATTATTTCCAAATTTTTCTAGACCATACCTCACTCTAATTTCATCCAAAACTAACCTAACTTGAATTTTATAACTTTGAATACAGAGAGAATTTAATCTAAAATTTTAAGCAAAAGGTTTATACATAACGACGGACAAGGTGGTTACAATAATTTTTGTGTATTAGATAAAAATTTTCAATTTTATTTCTATTTAACTACATAAATGATAAATTTTATATTAATTTGAAGTTAGGGATGTTAATTTATAGTGATTACAATAATGTTATTTTTGATCTAGATGTACATCATGGATAATTTTACTACTAATGAATATTACAAGAATCTAGTTATTAGATAATATAATTGTTACATGTCTTGAATATTTTAGGAATACATAATTCCTATTTGTTTAGGAGAACCTTTGTCCTAATAGATTTGGGAAAGACAAATATATTTCTTGTAGGATTAGGAGAACCTTTTCAAATGTATGTGCTAACTCATCCCAGGATTTTAGTGTTATTTTAACCCACTAAAGTTGGTGCGAGAACATCAATTAAAACATAGCAAATCCTATAATGATCAATCAGGTTAATCGTGGGATGAGTTATCAGATACATTTATTCCCAATCAAACATAGATAAGCTCATCCTAAAAATAATCTCGGGATTAGTTATCGCTTATATATCCCTTTTACCAAATGAGTAATAACATTTAAAGTTCTTAGATACACTAGTCGTGTTGTCTATTAATTTCTTATATATTTGACGGAATGCCTAAAAGTAATCGGTGAAGTAACAATCACAAGAAACTTCATGATTGCTGTAAAGATAAAGCCTAGGTATGAAATTAATCTCTTTGCCCAAATTATTCTAGATTATATATGTGTGTGTGTCCTTTTTGGTTGATACAACTTATTACTGTAGATTGATTCACTCATAAGCTTGCGTTGACTGTGCTTTGTAGATATCAGCATCTGTCAGTTGTGCCGACAATTTTTGGTATGCTTCTTAAACATTGTTTATTTGTTTTTATGAAAGTTAATTTATATAGATGTGATAGTTCTTTAAAAGGAAAAAGTAAGATCTTTTATGGCTTTTATTTTGTTTTCGATTTTTTGTCATGGTTATGAAAACTTCCCTAAAGTTAATTTATAGAGATCGATGTGAGTAATTCCTTGAAGGAAAAAAGTAAGATCATTTATGTCTTTCTTTTTTGATTTGTTGTCATGGTTCTATATCCCACAAATCCCCGTACACAAGATATAATTTCATACATGTCTTTCATACCTTGTAATTAGATTGGTTTAACAACTCCATTCCTTGTCCATTACTTCGACCACTAAAATCCACTGAGAGAAATTAGTTGAATCTATCACTAACCCAATCTAGAAAGGTGATGGAAGATATTGATTGGAAGAACTTAGATTTGGAAGAAGACTACTTGAATTTACTTGTATTAGATTTGTTTTTGGTTTGGTTACAAATGTACAAGACCATCCCTATTTATACTTATTGATGGATGGTTCTCGAAAATCTTCTAGATACTTCTACAAGAAAAATAGAGTGATCTTTATCTTCTACCACTACTCTAGAATATCACGATAACTCTACAAGATGGTTATTCCAGAGAATATTTTAGGATATTCTAGAAGAACCTACAATATTCAAAAAAATTATCTTTTAACTATTTTTCGCACACCTATAACATATATGGAGCTGTATCTGCTCTACAGAAGTTCAAAAACTTAAAGGCAAAAAACACTACATATAAAAATGAACAGATTCTGAAAAAGACAAGCAAACAAACCTTTCCCTTCATTGCATTGTGTTTTGACTAATACAGTTCTAATTAATGATCAAGACATAATTATAGAAATAAAATAATAACAATTCAGATTATTAGAAGCACAGCGACATTGTTATTGAGAATAGGGAATTTTGGAATTTTGTTCTGGAAAAGTGAAAATCATGCAGACAATTATAAGAAATGATTATTAAAATGAATTCAGATGTTTTACTTCGTCCTCAAGAACTGTATATGAAACCTACCTGTGTTCCTCTTCTCTCCAGAAAGCACCTCTTCGCCATCCTATAGCTGCTTCTGAACTCTGGTTGGAATCACTTGGCACTTCCGGATAATCAGGTAATGGAACCCGTCCAGGCTCGATCGCATCAATATCTTAAATTAATATATTATAGTGATCCTTGATATCATCAAGCGATTTCCAAGGAAGTGCTTCTTCCATCTTTGTCAATAGATTAGCATCGTTAAAGTAGATCGCTAGGGTATTCTCAAAGATTTTATCCCCCTCTTTAGTCCAAAGGGAGCCATTGCATGTCCAACTGGTGCTCATTTTCTTTTAGATCTGCATGGGAATGTCCCAAGCATATGAAAAAGAAAGTTCTTTAAGAGGATTCAGATAATGGATGAGCTTCAATATGTGGCAAAAACGACCATAAATGTCTGACATCTAAAATACTAAGACTTTCTGTAACCCCTTACACTTAGTAAACAGAAATAATTTCAGCAAGATATGAAGATACATGTGGTATACAACCCCAAAAAGTCCCCAGAGCTACGAAACATATTATGAAAACATCCACGTTCTTTACTTTTTCTATCAGATGAGAGGTTTTATTATAAGAAAGAAGAGTACAAAGAAGAAAATTATTTGTCTCAATCAAAGAAAAAATTATATCACTGAAGTATATATTTCTATTCTTGTAAAAAATAAAATCTATGGCCTTGTACAGCATAACATGAACCAAATCCTGCCAATCTAACATATGTTATCAAAAGAAAGCGATCCACGTATCATTTTAAGTTTTAGGGTTTGTGGTTTGGTGATAAGAGTATTATTCTAAAGTAAGACCTCAACAACTTTCTGATCTCCTAAAAAAGTACAAATTTAATGAGACGAATGTAAGCAATATCAAATAGGAATATGTCGTAGTGCATCCCTTCTTAATCTACCCCAGAATCCAAGAAGTTGGGCAATCCTTTTGATACTGTCAATACATTCCCTTTTATAGAACTTTAAAAAGCGCATGATTGAACATTTAAATGAAAAAAAATTCATAAAAAAGAAAAGGAAAAACACAAATCCCATAGTAACACAACCAAACCACTTAAAACTAGGGAACGTGCAATGGCGAATTGTATCCTTGACAAGAACTCAAAAGGAAAGCTCTATAAATTCTTATGTTTCCTTTTTGAGAAACATTCATATAACTTTAAAGAATGGAAAGCATGTTAAGGAGAGATCCCAAAAATGTTGACGCAGTTTTACTCTCCCAAAAAAGTAGAAACAAGATGAATCTCATGATGGTCAAGTAGGACCAAATAACTTTGTATCTCTTTTGAATCTACCCCAAAATCAATAGCAAAATCAATCATTATCTTGTGATTGTTGGCACATTATATTGTTCTTTATCATCTTTATACATCATGAAATAGAAAATTACTGTTCATTGAATTGAAAATTTTGCAGAACCAACAACAAAAACAACACAATATGAAAGAACCTAGCCCTAGGATCTACCTAGTGGATTTGTTTTAAAAACAAAACCATACCAGTATAATCCCACCACAACTGAGGTCTGGGGAGGATAGAGTGTACTAAAGACCTTACCCCTACCTAGGAAGAGGTTATTTCTAATAAATCCTCGGCTCAAGGAAAACAAATTAAAGCAGATCAAAGAAAAGGGGAAATTTGCATAACCAACAACAACAAATCAAAAAAAAAAAGGAAAGTCATAATAGATCTTAGTTTTTCCATTCAAAGAATTACCCATAAAAATTAAAATTTCACAAAGAAAAATAATGTTGAAAAACACTATCAAAGAATGTCGTTGCAACTAGCAGTAGTGAAAGAGAAAAGAAAGGGTTATTATAAAATGTTAGAGTTTGTTCATTGTATGTGATTTTGACTTAAATCTTATCCCTTTGAAACTCTATCTTCCAATGGTTTGCGAACCTTTAAAGCTAACCAAAACACATTATACTTAATGAATAGATAAATAGACCTTAAACCTTGACAATAAATTAATTAAAAGAGATGAGCTGTATCACCTATGAAAACAAGCATTCACCCAAAAGGGAAAAACATAAATGCACACACATATAATCAAGAAAAAATCGGAAAAAATTATTTAAAATTTTTGGCAAAGAGATAAATTTCGCACCTAGGGTTTGTCCTTGCGGCAAAGAGATAAACGTTACTTCAGTGAAAATTTTCTTTTAGCGCATTTCTTCAATATATAATTAAGTAAGATAAAAGATAACAAGATTACAGTAATCTGAATACATTTAAAGTTAGTGTAATACAAACAAAAAGTCTACAATGTGCCGAGATTTACCACCTAACCTGTCAAAACACAGCAAATGAAGTCCATCTGTTGGTTATTCCGGTTCCTTGAATTGAATTGAAAAAATGGCAAATTTTGAAATCCAAGGTATTTTCGTTTTCCATTTTCAGTAACTTCGAAGATGGCCAATTGAAAATCATCTTCCGCAAGTAGAAACCATTTAGGGTTCTGCTTGTTGATTTTGAGGTTTCAAGATACATATTGTAGGACAGAAAAGGATGAAAACAAAGTGATCAAGGTGATGAAAGGGAAGAAATTTGAATCTCTGTCCTTTTAATGAAAGCCAATTATTGTCTTTTTCCCTTTATTTCTAGTACATATGATATAGGGCTGTTCAAAATGTATGGAGTAGGGGTGTTCAAAATCAAATCATAATCCGTAACCTAAATCAAAAAACTAATATGAAAAATAATTGTTCATACCAGGTTATTAGATCAACATTTCAAGAGCAATTTAGAATTTTATAAACAAGAAAGGGTCAAAATCTCCTAAAACTAGAGAAAATTGAAGGAAATGTGTCATTTATGTCTTTAACGAAAGATTAGTGACATTGATCAACTTAAAGTGTAAAATATAATTAGGAAACTTGATTAAGTTAATTATGGACTTGATTAATATTTTCAAAACTTTCTAATCTTTTCAAAAATACAAATAGACCCACACCCCTCTCCTCTCAAATTCATCAACCGTCTCTCTCCCCTCTCACATGAAAGTTTCTCCCAACTAACAGTTCTGTAAATTCCTCCTTTCAATTACTGACGACTTCAACCTCCGGCAACAAATAGTTGGGCTTCGAGTTCCTTTTTGACTTTCAACCATCAATTGACGTGACAGTCTTGCTCTCCCGTAACAACAACTTCGAGTTCTTTATCGTCCCTTTTCTTCTTTCACAGGTAAAAAATTGTGGCCTTTTTAGTTTTAAAGAAAAAAAGGAACTTGAGCCAACTTCTCTTCTAGTATTGGTTAACAATTTCAATATTTGTTGCTTTAATTTCAAATGCGGTATGAATAAAACCCTAATTTATTGTATTTCTTGTCTTCTCTATTCAGAGTGAAATATAATTTCTTGTTGTTTGTTGTGTTTTTTAAAGTTTGATTTTTGTTGTTTGTGTTTGTAAAAATAAAATAACGATGTTGGTGTTTTTGGTGTTGCGCCCGTTGCTGAGTTGATTTGTTCTTATTCTTGTTCTTGGTAACACTAGTGATATTGTTGTTGTTCTATTGAAAAAAATCATGTGACTGCTTTTTTGCAATAAATTAACTATCTGATCCAACAGATCAACCATCTGATGTAATAGATTAACCTTTTAATGCAACAGATAAACCATCTGATGCAACATATTAACCATCTGACAGAATAGATTAATCATCTGATGCAATAGATTAACCATATAACTAATAAGATTAACCATCTGATGCAACAAATTAGCCATCTGATGCAACAGATTAACCATCTGATGTAATAAATTAACCATCTAATTCAATAGATTGACCTTCTGATGCAACATATTTACAATCAGATGCAATAGATTAAACATTTGTAGCAATAGATTTACCATCGGATATAACAGAGCAACCAACGGATTTATAATTTGATGTAATTGATTAACCTTCTGATGCAATAAATCAACAATCGGAGGTAAGATAGGGACAATCGGATTAAATATCTAATGCAATCATCTGATGCAATAGATGAACTTTCTGATGGTTAAAATCCTATCAACTATTCCAGCAGAATATGTCTAAGACTTGATTTTTCCAACTGATCATTCATCTATTGCGATAGACGACCCTTTTATTGGAAGAAATCTAAACAATATTGACCGTTGATAATAGTTCCAAAAAATCTCTCATATGTTGCAACAAATGTCTGATCTGTTGCACAGACTAGTAATCTATTTCAGCAGATGAGCGTTCTGTTTCTATCCAACAAATTAATCATCCGTTTCAACAAGTTAGTAATATGTTCCAACAGCTTACCTACCTGTTGTAATAGATGTGTGATTTACTGGAACTTTTATTTTACTGTTGTATATGTTATATATATATATGATTATCCTTTTTTAACGATCCATTATTCAACTATAATCTATTTTATGTTCCTGTTAGTTTTAGATTATATGTCTCCCAAAATTCCAAGTAAAGGAACAAATGAAGCAACTAGTCTACATCTACCACTCTATGAACTTGCTTTACAAAACCTATCTCAATTAAGAGCAAAATATGATGAACATCGGGAGGAGGAATATTTCAAAAGAGATGATTCAAATTCTAATATCTCTTTAACCGAAGAGTTGGTCAAAACCTTCAGCATTGATTGTAATACTGTTACAATGCAGTGCGATGGTGCACAGATTTAATGGGTGATTTAGTGATTAACTCGGCCATGAGAAATCTTTGGATGCCTTCAGAAAAATCCTTTGAGAACAAAAATTAGATGCTTATTTTAGGGATAGCTTCTTTAGGTAATATCTTTATTTGCTGGAGGATAATAATGTTCGTTTCCAAATGAAAATGGTATAGGATCTTATCAAACGTAGGTTTATGTATGAAAATAAAGATAAGATGGATGTAGTGTGGATAAACTACTGTGGCATGCCTTTTTGGTTTTCGATGGAAGGAGTTTGCCATAGTTACTGGAGTAAAATGTTATCATCCATCTCCTTATCAAGTTATACCTATTCGTACCCAAAAAATCCCCCACACACCCCAAAAAAGAGAAAGTAGGTCAAGTGATCGTGATGACCTGTGTCCATTATTGGTCCAAGCTTCAAAAATAAAAATTTGATAGAAGCGTTGAAAGGTAAAAGAATTTCAAATATGCAAAAGCAATCATTATGCTTGGTTTGATTTTTACATAATATTCTTTGAGCGAGAGACTTTAAAAACAACATACCACTTGGTTTGATAAAGCTCTTTTAGAATATTGAGGCATTTAATAGGGGTTATGAATGATTAAAAATGACTGTCGAATATTTTTTGACTCCAATAACGCTAAAGACAGTTAACTTATATGGCTTTCTATGGGCTTTCATTGTAAATATTTCTTTTATTATGATATGATTCATTTTTTATTCAATAATGGTTTTGATTTATTTTCCTTATTTTATAGGCTTGGGCGTTTTAATCCATTTCTTATTGAGACATCAAGTGAATTACCAGGAAGAAGTTTCCTTTTCAAAAATCATGAGATGGTTGTCGGCCAAAACTGATAAAAGTGTAAAATTTTTTGATCATTTCAATCCCCAAAAGATTTAGAAAGTATAATTATAATTAAGTTTTTATTTTAATTAATGATTTTCTTGAATGATCTAATCATCATTCAAGTATATGTAATGATTTATGTTAGATTGTGCATCCGTCGCTTGTTCTGACCAATCGAGAGTTGAAAATATCATTTTTTTCTTACTTTACGATGTGTGCAAACTTTATCGGACCCTAAGGCCATTGAAAAAATAAAAATGGAATTGTTTGGAGCAACAACCATCACAAGAAAAATAACTTTATAGGTTGGGATTGTTGTTATTGTTGATGGTCTTAGTGGTGATGGAGCTGTTGGTGGTGGTAATGGTGTTGCTGATGCTCCTCTTACAATTTTTAAAACTAACCATTATGTGTATGATCACACTAGTTATACAAATTTTACCTCTCCCAGTGAATGTTCTTCATGCAAAAGTCAAGACTGCAAGGCAAAATATGATGTAGTGATTAATACTATTAATGCATTAACTGCTTCTGTGAAAGAATTGACATAAAAGAGGGGTGTCATTTCATAAAAGAAAATTTTGTACCTGTCCACTTCATTAGAGATTAAGCCTAAGAGGAGAAGGAAAGTAATTTTCAAGGCATCATCAAGCTTCCAAAAAAGCAAAATTGCAACTCCCTTGTACGTGTATTGTACTATTGAGCAATCTACACGAGTCAGAGGAGGGCGGTACCATCTAAAGAAGGGAACATTTATCATTTGTTCGAACTAATAAACAGAAACATATCTGTTTCAACAGATGACACTTCTGCTGAAAATTATCAAACAGATACATACATCTGTGGCAACAGTTGACTAACCTATTGCATCAGATACAGTATCTATTGCAATATTTATCTCATCTATTTTAGCAAATCAAACAACCCTATGTACTATTTTTATTTGTACCAGCAGATGACCCATCTGCTGCAACAGATGGGTCATCTGTTGGGAAAAATTAAATTAATACTTCCTACCGTTTAAGTTTTTCCAAACAGATGAGTCATATATTGCTTCAGATGGTTCATCTATTGGAAATTCTCATACAAGTCTTCCTCATGTTATGATTTGTTCCAATAGTTGATCCATCTATTGCAATATAAATATAATCTGTTTGGGATAATTTAAAATGTGAGGAAGACTTGTTTGATTTGCTAAAATAGATAAGTTATCCTTTTCTTTTCTTTTTTATAACTGCGATTAACATTGACCTATTCTGGCTTTACAGGTGGATGTCACTATAAAAGCTGTTGTTGAACAACATTGATAATATGCTTCTCTTTTTATAGAATTACGGAGAAGCAAAAGCGCCGAAATTGTACAAAAGCGACATTAAAGATCCACGTTAACCAAAGCAGAATTCCATAGCACCGGATGAAGACAACTTGTCCAAATTGAGTAGATATTTATAGCTTGAGTTTTTCAAAGTAATAACCACACTTCTACTTAGGAATTTTTTGTATCTAAACTTAAATTGTTGATTTATTTGTTGAGATCTGTACCCATGAATTTTTTTATATATTTTATTTATTTGTTGATTTATTCATGTAATTTCTAAAGGTTTCAATTTCTTTTATTTTGTCTATAAATTTTATTTTATCCGTAGATTTAAACTTATTAATTAAAATAGAATACTAGATTCAAATATCTTAACAGATTAGATATTTGTTGCAAAAAATGATATATATGTTGGAAAATATCAAACAGATTTATACATATGTTGCAACATGTAGGTAATCTGTTGAAAATTTTCGAACAGGTCTTCCCACTATTACAATAGATATACTTAGATAGAAACATAGACATAATCCAATAAAACATCGACATAATGTAATAGATGCACAATCTATTGCAATAGATAAGCAATCTGTCACAACAGGTTGAATATCTGTTACAACAGGTGGACAATCTGTTGCTTTTTAAAAAATCAACTTTCATTAGGCATAAAAAATTATCACTACATGTAAAGTGAAGCGACTTACAACAACAACAACAACAAACCCAGTGTATTCCCACATAATGGGGTCTGGGGGGGTAAGATGTACGCAGTCCATACCTCTACCTCTAAAGAAGTAGAAAGGTTGTTTCAGATAGACCCCCGGCTCGAGACACGAGATACCACACAAATACATAGTAAAGCATAGAACAAGATGTCATAACATAAATACGACACCCATAAGTAATAAAAAGCAGAGAAAAGCACACAGATTCATAATAAAACATGGAACAAGGTATCATAACAAGAATAATACCCCCACCAAGTAATTCCCTACACTAGCGACCCAAATTGGCCCTAGCCTTCTGCCCTAATTTGCGTCCTCCAGATCTTCCTATCTAGGGTCATGTCCTCGGTGAGCTGTAACTGCTCCATGTCCCGCCTAATCACCTCACCCCAGCACTTCTTCGGCCTACCCCTACCCCGCCTAAAACCATCCAAAGCTAGCCTCTCACACCTACGAATCGGGGCATCCATGCCCCTCCTCATCACGTGTCTGAACCATCCTAATCGAACTTCCCGCATCTTATAATCCATTGGGGTCACACCAACCTTCTCCCTGATAGTCTCATTCCGAACTCTATCCCCTCTAGTCAGCCCACACATCCAACGCAACATCCGCATTTCTGCCACCTTCATTTTTTGAATGTGGGAGTTCTTAACTGGCCAACACTCCGCTCCATACAACATGGCCGGACGGACTACCGCCCTGTAGAATTTGCCTTTAAGCTTGGGCAGCACCTTCTTATCACACAACACCCCCGATCCGAGCTTCCACTTCATCCATCCCGCCCCAATACGGTGCGAGACATCCTCGTCAATCTCACCGTTACCCTGAATCACGGACCCGAGGTACTTGAAACTATCCCTCTTACAATAAAAAAGACAGAACACATCGATAGGCACCTAAAGTTCCAATGATCATTCACTTCGGTAGGTCATGTTTAAATAATGCATCAAAGGCTTGTTGAATCCCTAATTTTGCTGACTTGGCATCTAATTTGGCCGCCAACGACTATTGTTCTCTCTTATATATTTATCTTCTTCCTAAAATTTAACCTTAAATTCCCAAATCTTCTTCTTCATCATCCTTTTTCCTCTATCCAAATTCTTCAAATTATTTGTATTTTATTTTTCTGCATATTTTTTTCATTTTTTCCAACTGAGTTTGACAATGTTGAGTTCATCTTCCACTTTTTTTTTGTAATAAAGATTTTTGATATTATATGTGTGGTCATGAATCTCTATTGAAGACTTCTTGGACTCAACAAAATCTAGGTAGTAGGTTTTTAATTTACAAGATTTTAAACATCATATTATTTTATTTAATTAGTTGATTAATTATTGACTTATAATTATTTTGTAATTATGGTCTTGTTTTTATAGAGGTTGGGTGGACGTGATTATTTTGATTGGCATGAAGAATGACACCCTTCACAAAAAAATCATGTAATTTGGGGATTTTTGAAGAAATCAAGGCTTTTGAAGAGAAACAAAATCAAGCAAGAAGATACGACATTGTTGAGATTATTGCTACTGGTTAGGTGTTGTTGCACACATGGATATTCAAGACTAATTACTAAAATTTTCATGGTGGTGTATTTGTATTTGCTATTGGTTTGGTGTTGTTGATCACATGGATATTCAAGCATAATAGTCTCCAACTAGTACCCTATAATCCCAAGCCTCTTGCATATTTGCTACAGCATTGTCACTTAAAAAGGTCGTTGGCTCAACCATTTTAGTGCTGATCATCAAACATTCAATATGTGCAACCACGTGCGACCCGTACACGGCACCGATTTTATTTTTTGGAAGGTACATGTCCTAGTTTTTACCTTCAAAATCCCATGGTTAGTTCATCAACACTTTCACTGGAAAATGATCCATCAGCATACTCCACCTCAGAAAGATGGGGAACAACTCCAACAGTGGTTGCATATGGGTAAAAAAAATAGGCCTCATCCAAGGAAGGTAAGTTGCAGTCATAAAACTTGATCTTTCCCTCCTCAATTAGTATCTCAACATCCCGATAATGTATCCCGTCCATGTTCATGACTCACGTAATCCTCTTTTCCCTGTTCCATATCTTGCCGTGTCAATTTGGCCTCTCCCTCTAACATATTTTATCATTTCTTCATCCCATTGAAACCCAGAAACTAATGAATAAAATCCTGAGCCATCGGTATTTGACGCTCGGTTACTGATATCATCATACCTATCCTTGAAATTATTATATAAATTAAGGTCCATTATCCTATCGGCAGCCTCATAAGCCTCCGGGTACGCTAATTGCCTACCCCTCATGAGGCAGAGAATTTCTTCAACATACTATGATATATGAAGTTAATTTTTAAATAGGTTAGTAATTGTAAAGAAGGAAAACATAGTGAAAAGATGCAATGGATGGTCTATCTGTTGTAGAAGTTTCTCTGAATTTGTTCACAGATTATTCATCTAACACAAATTATGCAAGAGATGGGTAACATATTTCAACAGAACTACCATAAGTTGCACTAGAATAAATAGATATTGCAATAGATGAAACATCTGTTGCTTAGTTTCTTCTCCATTGAGTAGATTAGAAGGCTAGGTTAGGAAAAATAAACTTTCTTTTCCATATACTAAATATGCATATCTGTCATTCTCTTGAAGTTTAAGACGAAAATGGTATATGGATAGTGTAATCTTTTACGCCTTACTTGGAATTCTTGGCCCGTCGCAGGTCCCTCTTCTATTTGGTGCCATGTTCCGTGTATATGTCAACTTATTGAATGACCCCTAAACTAGAATATCTTTTGGGGAGTAGTTGTAATTTTTTTTATTTATAATTGGAGAGTACTTGGCTAGTAGCTCTTTTCTTCCTCCCAACCGCTAATGCAGGAGTGTATGGCTCCCTCACCTTCTTGGATGGTATAAGACACCTCTTGGATTCCAACTCCTCAGCAACTTTAGTAGCCTCTACATTTTCAAAGAATTTATCCTGGTTGCCATTGCACTCTTTGCATTTGCAATGAGAACATAAAGGTTAAGAGGGGTGAGAGAGATTGGTGTAAGGGTAAGGGGGACCTATGAAAGTGGTGTTTTAGAACATATTTATTTTTACTTAAGCATCAATATGCTTATCATCACAACTAGCAATAGCATTAGCATATCTGCCATCAATATCAATAGCTACACTAGCAACACCCCCAGAAGAAGCACCCAGATCTGTTGCAGTAGGTTGCTCATGAAGATCCTCAACATTAGGTTGACCTTGTCTAACTTCTCTTCATATCACTGTTTCTCTAGCCAATTCCTTCTTTATTAACATAACCATTGGGTCTTCTATTGTATCAACAAGACCTAGAGTAATAATCACAGTCATCTCCAACTCCTTCTCAGTAGGCATGATCCGTGGATGCACAACCTATAAAAAAATATAGATATATTTAAATCATACAATAATTTGCAGTCAATTAGGTTACATGCTAACACAGACAACTTATGCAATAGAGGATCTTTCTATCACAATAGTTGACCTGTCTGTCACAATAGATTAACAATATATTGTATCTGATTACCTATCTGTTGCATAATTTACAATAGATGGGTAATGTAATGCCCCAATTTTCTGAACTGAAATGCTACACGGTGCTCATAACCCCATAGGACCACAAGCTAACCCATAACTGATATCTGTACCTGTACACTACATAATATAATATGAAAATGCAGAAACATGTACTGAAAGGCCATAAGGTTCAAATTTGAATAAACATCTGATAAGAAAAATATCTTAAAATGGTATAACAATACCAAAACAAATCTGAAATAACTATCTGACATGCTATAGCCTGAAAGCCTCTAAACTATCTGAATAAGGATTTGATGGGCCATGTCCCCAACTAACTCCAACTACTGAAATAAACTAAAAACTGAAATGGTAATGAAATCAACATGTCCCCGAGAGATGAGGACTATTTCTGACTCTGGAATCTACTACCGATCTGGAGCTCGTGCCTCTAACCCTATGGTATAAGACACTATAGCGCAAATGAGTCAGTACTTTGAATGTACTGGTATGTAAGTGACGTAGGCTAAATGCAAAATGGTTATATGCATGAACAATGTTGGTAGATATGAACATGAAAGTACATACATACATAAATAACTATAAATAAACTCGCGGTGATGCTGACAACGGACGTCGAACACTGACACGATGAGCTTACTGATACTAAGATACTATTTGATTGAGTTTACTGATATTGATATATAAGTCACTACTAAGTGAGGAACCGATACTGCATTGTTGAATACTAAAGGAATGAAAATATATTACTGATACATGAATAACTATTTCTGACAGTTCTGATTATGAAGAATTGGCCTGGTTGATTGTATCTGGTAGACTAATTATAAAGAATTAATCTTATTGACTATATCTCACAGTCATGAATGTGAATAATGGTAATATGAGTTTTGATAACTGGTATAAATGATAACATGAATGGCTGCTATGGTGGAACTAGCTGAGTTCCATATTGCTGGGTGACTATAGCTGACAGTCCAAAGTCTACAGAACTATCTGAGTTCTATTACTGAAACTGAGACTGAGACTGAAACCTGGGATGTATTTATCTAACCGACATGCCCCGAATCTAAACAGGTGGGGTGAAACCTGTAACCCCAGCTAGAAAGGTGCCAATACCATGCCACGGGTAGAGACAACATGTGAGTAAACCCTATTCTGTTTGGGAGCTCTTTTCATCTGCCCTTGCAATTAGGCAACTCAAATAAGATGTATTACTCCTATATATAGGTACATCTCAACATACGCTAGCTACGTAGTTCTAGAACACAAGGATTGCTTTTAAGGATCATACCCTCTGACTTAGGTAAATCCCCATCCTTGAGTTCACTCAGTGTTGAATTCTACTCCCAACTAAATAGAGACTGAACATGGATTACTAAACTGAATTGGACTGAGTTTACTAAGTTCCATGACTGACGAAATAATGATGAGTTCTAAGGACTGACTGAGAGTACTTGAATTACTTAAATTGCTAGGAATACTACTGTTACTGAGATTACTAAACTACTGAGACTGCTGAGATTTCTGAGTTATCCTGAGTCACATGACTGACTGAATTCTATAGATCATGGATTGAATGAGAGTATCGTGATGACATGACATAGCTCTAGGCACACAGTTATAATTTTTTGGGTACAAGTACCCCTGAACTCGATGGAAGTAACCTGACACAACGTGACTTTCATGAATACATGGCCATCAATAATAATCCATAATACATAAGTGAGGGATGAACTACATGGTCATCATAATATCTAACATGAATGGGAATACTTGTAATCAAGTCATAAGACCCATGTTCTAATATCATGGCTTTCCCATAACGATAGCATGGAAACCGTTTAAATATAAGGGAATGACAAACATGTAATATTTAGTTCATATTGTAATAATTAGGGAATAACTCATGCGGTACTTCATAATCATGACCTTGTACATAACCTGAAATGCAAATAGACACACTATGCATCCATTCTTCAATCATCATGTACATTCCATTAAGACATATATTGCACAACAATAACATATGAGCCCTTTGAACATAATAGACTAGCATAAACTTCTCATATAGTTCATCCCTAAGCTATAATTCATAATTTCTATCCTTCTAGTCATTTTATCAGACACCTTACATGCACCAATTAGGGAATATGCATAATTCATCAATTAACGCAACATAATCAACTCAATTCATGGATTTCCTCTCATATGCTAACGTAGTTTCGTAGATTCACATAGATATTCCAACTTGGGTATCATACAACATCAACAATATGATTATAAAAAACGCACATCATAAACATCATAATTTTGTAATTAAATGAGGGTTCTTGAGCTTCTTGAATGAAAGGAATCCAAGAATCAATGCTATGCATACCTCAAAAGCTTGAATCTTGAAGGAGGTTAACTTTTCTTGAAGGTTCTTGAATGGTGATGCTTTGATTCTTGAGTTTTCTTGGAGAAGGGTTTGAATCTAATTTTTGGATTTTGATCTTGAAAGAAACCCTAATTTTGATGTTATGGATGAATGAGGAGTTATGTGCTTTGATTTAATTTGATTAGGTGTTAAATAAGGTGGAAAAAGACCTAAAAATCTCTTTAAAATAACGTTTCATCGCTGTTTTGGGCAAAACTAACTCTGGTGACTAGCCATCACTCCAACCGTCATTTTTGGTACAGAAAAAAGCCTGACGGCTTCAGTTTTGATGGCCAAATTGATGGTCCATCACTGACTTGACGGTCTGTCATTGACTTGACGGTCCGTCATTTTGGTCGTGGCTTTTAGACAGCTCGGGCAGCTCTCAGTAAAATGGCCATAACTTTTTACTCTGATGACTAATTTTGGCGAAATTAGTATATTTAGAAAGATAATTCAATTATCTATCTTTTGGTGGATAATCATCTCTAAAATTCATAGTATAATGAGATATATGTTCTTTTAAAGTTTACTCTACCAATATCCTTCTCAAGAATTCCATTGGTAAGGGATGTTTTGATTCATCCAATAGCTAGGAAGTATTTAAGGCATTAATATACATAAAACTTGATCATAAAACTACCAAATCACTATAGTTTATTTCTCATGATCTTGAAGAATGGTTCTACTAACGGTTGGAATTCTCGGGGTATTACAATATCTCCCCCTTGAGATCATTCATCCTCGAATGAGATTGAGTGAAAGAGGGGAAGAACATAAACTGACGTACATACTGAACATGAATAAATATAAAATGATCTCATGGCTGACATGACTGTTAACTAAATATATCATACTGAACATGCATGTCTAATGCATGATTACATGACTAAGCCGACACATGAATGCATGATTGAACGTGCAATGGTAATTGACACTAAACTTGTTGTGGGAATCTTATATAAAGTTTGTAATTGTAGTTTGAGCATAGAACTGAGTAATTTTAAGGATAACCTATTAATTAACTGAGAATATAGATGAACCCATGATCAGGCTAGAAGTATGCATGAATGGGAACACGAGAACATGAGAACATAACTGAGATTGAAATGTGATGCATGAATTGAATTTCGTGAACTAAACTAAGTTTTGAATACATGGCGTACATCTGAGGTTGAATCTTGAGGGTCAACTTATAATTATACCCTACTCCAAAATGGATTCATTACGTAAAAAGGGAGTGGGATGTTTAAGTCATGAAAGTTCGGGGAATTTTAGCGTATCTCCCCCTTTAGGACTCTAGGCCCCTCCAGGAATACTTACTTGGCTGAGCTACTGAGCAAGACTAAGGCGATGCACAAGGCACCTAGGGACTGAATCGAGACTGATCTAATTTCTGAACTTAGACTGAGGATAACACTGTATCTAAGACTATAGTAGAAACTGTAACTTAGCCTGTAATTGGGGGCTCATATAAGAATTGAACATTGGTTTCTGATAATTAAGGTTTAGACTGATATTGAAGTACTGAGACAGGATACTGATAACTACTTGGGGAAGATTGACATATGCAAGGATTTGATGCTCAAACAAACACTATATTAAACTCAACACTCGACTAAGGCCTGAGGAATGGAATACCAACATTATGGATTTATTAAGAGATTTAAACTGAGGGTATACGTGACATAATCTGAGCTGGAATTGGCACCCTACTGATTTGGGCTATCGGACTAAGCTGAAAAACGACCATGCAGACTTCGAGGAACGGGTTAAGGACAATCTTGGACCTTGTAACCTAACTCACCACAACTGAAACACACACCACTACCGGCTTTATACACACCCTTATGATGCCCAGCACACTCTTCACAAAGTGGATGAGTAAGAATCCTGCTCTCACTACTCTGGGCCTTAGAGCCTAGAATCCTGCTCTCACTACTCTAGGCCTTGGAGCCTGATGACCCATTCCTACAGTTATTTTTGAACTTTGGTACTGATGCATTAACTGAAGAGTGAACTGGGGCAGAACATTTATGACACAACTGAAAATGATTACCACCCTGTAGCCCATGTTGTGCAAAACTATAACTACCTGTTTTGGATATCTTATTTTCTCTCTCCTTCCTCTTAAACTTTTTCTCCTCCATCTGCTGGGTATATATAATAAGCCTAGATATATCCATGTCACCAATCAACATTGCAGTCCTGCACTCCATAACCACTCTACCTGATACCCCTGACATAAACTTACTCATTCTAGATCTGCTATCTGCTACTACATGGGGAGCGTACCTGGCTAACTGAATGAACATGAGGGAGTGTTCTTTTATGCATATTGTACCTTGTCTGAGATTAATGAACGCTAACACTTTAGCCTCCTTCTGCTCTATAGGAAAGAACTTATCTAAGAAATTGTAGTGAACTCTTCCCACACTATGGATTCTATATTTGTACCCTTGTCTACCTTCCACTGTTTATACCACGTATGGGCCACATCATGTAGCGGATAGGTGGCTAACTCTATGCTCTCACTAGAAGCCACTCCCATGATATCTGTGACTTTTTAAATCTGATCAAGGAACTCCTGTGGATCCTCTTGGAACTTGGAATCGGTGAATAGAGGAGAATTCATTCAGGTGAAGTTCAGAATCCTGACTGCTAGAATTTGCCATTAAGTTGGATGGAACAGCAGCTGGCCATTCATTCTGGGCTGCGACTGAACTATCTAGATAGTGCATGCAGTTCTAAATTCTGCATGAGAGACTTGCTCATCCAGAGGATCTAGCTGGACGGGCTGAGGTGCTGACTGATTTCCATTTTCCCCTTTGTTAACCCTTTTTGGAGGCATGATCTGTAAATGAAGGGATAAAGCAAATTAGACTGAGATTTTAACATTGATCCTATGCTCACTGGCACGACATGAATACTGAAAGAAGGGAAACTGTTCCTAAAACATCTCATAGCATACTGCACATAAGTGTGGTGCACAAAACACGCATTTGCAAGACTCTACTTGATGCGTCTTTCAGACTTCCTAGGACACTTTTGAACCTTAGGCTCTGATACCAAGTTTGTAATGCCCCAATTTTTTGAACCAAAATGCTACACGGTGCTCATGACCCCATAGGACCACAAGCTAACCCATGACTGATATCTGTACCTGTACACTTCATAATATACTATGAAAATGTTGAAATATGTACTAAAAGGTCGTAAGGTTCAAATCTGAATAAACATCTGATTAGAACAATGTTTGAAAAATAGTATAAAAATACCAAAACAAATATAAAATAACTATCTGACATGCTATAGCCTGAAAGCCTCTAAAATGTCTGAATAAAGAGTTGATGGGACATGTCCTCAACTAACTCCAACTACTGAAATAAATTGAAAAATGAAATGGTAATGAAATCAACATGTCCTCGAAAAATGAGGACTCACTTCTGAATCTGACTACTGAGACTGGAATCTACTACCGATCTAGAGCTTGTGCCTACAAATCTATGGTATAAGACACCATTGCGCAAATGACGTAGTACTTTAAATGTACTGGGATGCAAGTGAGGTAGGCTAAATGCAAAAGGGTTATATGCATGAACAATGTTGATTGATATGAACGTGAGAGTACATACATATATAAATAAATATAACAAAACTCGCGGTGATTTTGTCTACAGAGTTTGAACACTGATAAAATGAGCTTACTAATACTGCGATATTGATTGATTGAGTTTACTGATATTGATATGTAAGTCACTACTAAGTGAGGAACTAATACTTCATTTTTTAATACTAAAGGACTAAAAATATATTACTGATACATGAATAACTATTTCTGACTGTTCTGATTATGAAGAACTGGCCTGGTTGACTTTATCTGGCAGTCTAATTATAAAGAATTAATCTTATTGATTGTATCTGACAGTTATGAATGTGAATACTGGTAATATAAGTTTTGATAACTGGTATAACTGATAACATGAGTAGCTATATCTAACATCCCTAAATATGGTGGAACTAGCTGAGTTCTGTATTGTTAGGTAACTGTAGCTGACAGTCCTAAGTCTAAAGAACTATCTGAGTTCTATTACTGAAACTGATATTGAGACTGAAACTGTGGGATGTATTCATCTAACGGACATGCCTCAAATCTGAACTGGTGGGGTCCAACCTATAACCCCAGCTGGAAGGTGTCAATACAGTGCCACAGCTAAAGACAACATATGAGTAAACCCTATTCTTTTTAGGAGGTCTTTCAGTATGCCCTTGCTATCAGGTAAACTCAAATGAGATATATTAGTCCTATATATAGGTACATCTCAACCTACGCTGGCTACGTAGTTCTGGAATTCAAGGATTTCTTCTAAGGATCGTACCCTCTGACTCAGGTAAATCCCCATACTTGAGTTCACTTGGTGCTGAAGCCTAATCCCAACTCAATAGACACTGAACATGGATTACTAAACTGAATTAGACTGAGTTCTGTGACTGACGGAATAATACTGAGTTCTGAGGACTGACTGAGAGTACTTGAATTACTAAGATTGCTAGGAATACTACTGTTCCTGAGATCGCTGAACTACTGAGACTGCTGTGATTTCTGAGTTTTCCTGAGTTACATGACTGACTGAATTCTATAGATCATAGCTTCACTAAGAGTATCGTGATGACATGACATGGCTCTAGGCACAAAACTATATTTTTTTGGGTACAAGTACCCCCAGGACTCGATGGAAGGAAACTGACACAACGTGACTTTCTTGAATACATGGCCATCAATAATAATCCATAATACATGAGTGAGGGATTTCATGAAGCACATGGTCATCATAATATCTAACATAAATGGGAATGGTTGTAATCAAACTCGTAAACCTCATGTTCTAATATCATGGCATTCCAACAGCATATACTTTTCATTACGATAGCATGGAAACCGTTTAAATATAAGGGAATGACAAACATGTAATATTTAGTTCATATTGTAATAATTAGGGAATAACTCATGTGGTACTTCATAATCATGACCTTGTACATAACATGGAATGGATATAGACACACTATGCATCCATTCTCCAATCATCATGTACATTCCATTAACACATATATTGCACAACAACATCATGTGAGCCCTTTGAACAGAATAGACTAGCATAAACTTATCATATAGTTCATCCCTAAGTTATAATATATAATTTCTATCCTTCTAAGCATTTTATCTAACACCTTACATGCACCAATTAGGGAATAGGCATAATTCATCAATTAACACATCATAATTCGTAGATTCACATAAAGATTCCAACTTGGGAATCATACAACATCAACAACATGATTATAAACAACCCACATCATAAACATCATAATTTCATAATTAAAAGAGGGTTCTTGAGCTTCTTGGATGAAATGAATCCAAGAATCAATGCTATGCATACCTCAAAATCTTGAATCTTGAAGGAGGTTAACTTTTCTTGAAGGTTCTTGAATGATGACTCTTTGATTCTTGAGTTTTCTTGGAGAAGGGTTTGAATCTTGTTTTTGGATTTTGATCTTGAAAGAAACCCTAATTTTAATGTTATGGATGAATGAGGAGTTATGTGCTTTGATTTGATGTGATTGGGTGTCAAATAGGATGGAAAAAGACCTAAAAATCTCTTTAAAATGACATTTCAGCACTGTTTTGGGCAAAACCGATGGTCTGAGTGATGGATCATCACTCTCTGGTGACTAACCGTCACTCCAACGGTCATTTTTGGTCCAGAAAATGGCCTTAAAGCATCAGGTTTGACGGCCAAATCGATGATCTGTCACTGACTTGACGGTCTGCCATTTTGGTCGTCGCTCCTAGTTAGCTCGGGCAGCTCTCAGTAAAATAGCCATAACTTTTTACTCTAATTCTGGATTTTGGCAAAATTGGTATCGTTGGAAAGATAATTCAATTATCTATCTGTTTATGGGTCATGATATCCAAAATTAATATTATAATGAGAGAGATATTCTTTTTAATTTGACTATAACAATATCCTTCTCAAGAATTCGATGTTTTGATTCATCCAACAGCAAGGATGTATTTAAGGCATTAATATGCATCAAAATTGATCATAAAACCACCAAATCACTATAATTTATTTATCATGATCTTGAAGAATGGTTCTACTATCGGTTGGAATTCTTGGGGTATTACAGGTAATCTGTTGAGTCGAGTTCAGAGAACCAAAACAATAAATGGATAATATGATGTGAAATATGAATCATATATCACAAAAGATTACCCATCTGTTGTACTAGTTTCTTTAATACCCCGTATTTATCAATATTAAATTAGCTCTAAGTACATGAGTCATCTTATATAAGTTTTTTTGAAATACTTGGTATTTTTTAGTTTAGAGCCTACTATTGTTTAGAAAAATCAGCCATCTTTCCAATAATATAAAATTCACCCAAATCTATTATCCGGGCGAAGAGTTATGACCATTTTTATAAAATAGTGTACCACCTGGTACTTCAGCGCGTCGCGGAGGCCATCTAAATGACAATTGTCATTTTCTAGTGAGCCAATGTGATACCGCCGTGTCGCGCCACCAGCTAATTTATCAGTTGGAAAAATCTCGTGTTTCTCTGTGAAATTGGTGCCTCACGCCTTGGACCCAATCCACAATTGAAAATTTCCAGTAAAGTAACCCGATAGTGGCGCATCGTGCCTGGTGCCCAAATGGGGAATTTTTCAGTAATGATTTTAAATCATTCCCAGGGGTAATTGCGTATTTTTACATGACCCAAGTAAGCCTTTCACATGTAAATTACCACAAATTAACCTAGTTACATCATTATTATTCAATTTTCCAAAAAATCAAAGCATTCTCTCTCAATAAAACAAACCCTAGATTCAAGAATCAAGGTCAAAATTCAAGAATTTCTTCAAGCACCTTCAAGAACTAATAACCCAAGGTATGTTAGGTGTTCATCTATGGGTCCCTTTCACCCCTAGAGTCCAACAATCCATTCTTAAAACTACAAGATTTATGATTTATAATTTCCATCCTTGGAATTGAATGTATTTATGTTCATGATAGAAATTGGGATCCAATTCATGTTTAATTATAAGTTTCCATGAAAATAAGATGGTTATGTGATGGATTATATGAATTGCATGCTAAAACCTTGAAATTAAAATTGTGTAGTTATTTATGATGTTCATGTGTTGACCATTGTGAAATATTCTATGCTCCCCAAGTGTTTGCTAAAATGCCTATGTGAAGTAGATAGTGGAATCCTGACATGTCATTATATGGTCCCAAATCATGTACAAGTTTATGCCTTACTAGTATTTGATAAAATGTCTATATGGATAAATTATGAACAAATGAATATTGTTATGTTATTCAAGATCATGTGATGCTTTACTTTTCATGCTATCGAGTACTGGGGGTGTTTAATACCCGATAATTTAGTTGTTTACCTAGAGCCAGTGTAAGTTACAGAATAGTAATAGTGAATTCATGATCAGTAGTACTCTCAGTCAGTTACAGAACTTAGTAGAACTTAGGAAAAATCAATAAACTAAGTCTCAATCCAGTCTAGTTCAGTATACTCAGTTCCATGTCTTTCAGCTTGGAGTAGAATTCAGTACTGAGTGAACCCAAGGATGGGGGCTTACCTGCTAGTAGAGGGTGTAATCCTTATAAGCAATCCTTGTGTTACAAAACTACGTAGAAAACGTAGCTTTAGACATCAAACCTGCCAGTTAAGGGTTGATGAGGTGTATTAACCTACCAGATGAGAGTTCCACCATTCTCGTTAGAGTACCTTCTAGATGAGGGTAACTCTAAGTTTGTCTTTACCCGTGGCACGGTACTGACATCATTCCAATTAGAGGTTACAGATTAAACCCTACTAGTTATTTTATCATAAATGGGGCATGTCATTTAGATGATTACCTCTCACAATTTCAATTTTAGTCTTCAGAAGAGAACTTAATTCAGTTCTACAAAATTAGGACTGTTAGATACAGTTAATCAATATCAGTAACTCAGTTATTAGTAATCTCTGATTACTAGTTACTCAGTATCAAAATTCAGTACTTAGCATCAGAGAAACTCAATTACAGTATATATATTTGTATACATAGTGTAGCATACTCAGTACTTACAACAGTTACAGCTTATTCATGTACTCTCATGTTCTGTTACTCTATATCATTCAGTCACTTATTGTTTATTCATATAAACCCCTTCATTCATCCTTACCTCATCTTGCATACCAATACATTCCACGTACTGACATATATTATTTCTTTGTGCTATAATGTCTTATATTATAGGTTCAGATGCTCATGTTCCCAACCGTGCATAGACAGATTCATATTCAGCCAGCAGTAGATTTAGGAGTGAGTCCTCATCATTCAAGGACGTTCTTTCATTTCATTATCTCAATAGACTCAGTATTTCAGTAGATGGATTTGGTTGGGGGATTGTCACATCAACTCCACTTTCAGAAAGTTCAGATTAAAGGATTTTTAGAATAGTTTTCAGTCAGTATTCAATTTTACAGATATAATCACAGATGTTATATTTTATCTGTATTTTAGATATTTTGAATATTATGGCATTTCAGCCTATTTTCCTCTTTATTAGAGTATCACATTTTAGTGTTCACAACAGATATTAGTCATGGGTTAGCTTGTGGTCCTTCTGGATCATAAGCACCGTGTAGTATTTGGGGTGTAGACTCGGGGCATTACAAACTTGGTATCAGAGCCTAAGGTTCAAAAATGTCCTAGGCAGTCTGAAAGCCGCATCACGTATACTCTTGTGCATGGGTGTGTAGAGTGCCACACTTTTGGACAGGAGGATATGATATGTTTTAGAAACGGTTTCCCTTCTTTCAGTATTCATTTTGTGTGAGTGAGCATGAGCTCAAGTTAAACTCTCAGTCTAATTCATTTCTTTCTTTTATTTATAGAACATGCCTCCCAAAAGTACTAATCGAAGATGAACTGGAAATCAGTTAGGACCTCAACCCATTCAAGCAGATCCCCTGGATGAGCATGTCTCTTATGTAGAATTTAGAGCTATATTTGCTACTCTAGCCAATTCTGTAAAAGCTCAAAATTAATGGCTAGCTATTATTTTGCCCAAACTAGTGGCCAATACTACTGCAGCCAGGATTTGGGACTTCACCCGAATGAATTCTCCCCTATTCTCAGGATCTAAATCAGAAGAGGATCCATAGGAGTTCTTCGATCAGGTTCAGAAAGTCACAGACATCATGGTAGTGACATCCAATGAGAGTGCTGAGCTAGCTACCTATTAGCTAAAAAAATATAGCTCATATGTTGTTTAATCAGTGGAAGGTAGACAAGGGCACATATGTCGATCCCTTAGAGTAGGAATATTTTGCTACTGCCTTCCTAGATAGATTCTTTTCCTTAGAGTTGAGAGAAGCCAAGGTGTTAGATTTAATCAATCTTAGGCAGACAGTATGAGTGTGAAAGAGTGTTCCATCAAGTTTACTCATTTATCCAGGTATGCTTCTCATTTAGTAGCAGACAGTAGGTCCAGAATAAGCATGTTTGTATCTGGGGTGTCAGATAGTGTGGTTAGGAAGAGCAGAATAGGTAGCTTTCCAGACTCATGGTCCATGCTCAGCCTATATAGAAGGCTAAGAATAAGTGGAGAGAGAGGCAGAACAAGAGAGCTAGAATAGGTAGCTTTAATTTTAATCAGCCTAAGTCAGAGGGTGATAACCATTCCCAGTTTTGTCCAAAGTCTTCAGTTCCATCTCTGTCCTTAGCCAGTGCTCTAGTTCCTAAGTTAAGAAATGGTAATAAATATAGATCACTTGGATTTAAATCTTAGGATAGTGTCAGCAGTACTCGAACAAATCCTCTATGTCAGACATATGGAAAAAACCATCAGGGTATCTACAGAGCTGGCAGTGATGTTTGGTTTGGGTGTGGCAAGCCAGCCCACAGAGTCAGATATTTTCCTCAGTCAGGTTCTCAGGTCAGTAGAACCATCCATCAGTTCAGTTCGGTCACTGAATCAGCAGGGTGCCACTTTCAGTGCTACCAGTGGGAAACTCCCAAAATAAATCTGTACACTTTAGTCCATACAAGATATGGAAATTTCTCCTGATTTGGTCACTGGTACATTACAATGCTATATGTATCAATTTCTCTTCTCGATCAGCAGGTATGCTCATTGTTGTTTTTTTTTGCTCTCTCATTGCTTTCCACATTCCCTTGAATCTTTTAAATATTTATATATATATATATATATATATATATATATGTATATGTATATATATATATTGTAGCTTGTTTTTTTCTATCTTGTTCCACTATTTCAGTTTGAGGGTAGCTTTCTGTATCCTATTGGTTGGTACTACTTTTTTCCCCAATTGAGATTTTGTCTTTAGTTTATTCTGTGTTTACTACAAATAGATTTTGCTCTTTTTTTTCTTTGGCGTTGCTCCTTCTAGTAGATTAGCCTAGTTTCCATAGTTTTTGGCGTTCGTGAAATCTCCCTTGTAATAAGCTTGGGATCATTTCCTATCCCGTTTCCACATAGGAAACAAATAAATGTAACTCTATGTAAATAAAAATTTCTTGTACGGAAAATATCAACTAGAAAAATAAATGTACAAAGTATTACAAACATCCATTGACTCACCTTCATATGACCAATAAATATTGTGGTAGAGTTGTAAGTACTTAACAAGGAGTCTTGCTTTCATCCGAAGATGAAGGACACATCATTAGCTCACTTGACTTAGTTTAGTTTTTCGATCCTAACATCACTGAACAAACTAATCTCTCAGTGCATACAAAGTGGTCTTTATTATGCATCGACTTACCTAAATATGGGACAAGCTTATCTCTTGATGGATACAAAGTCATGTTTATTAAGCATCTATTTATGGTTGTTTATAACACGAAGGGAATACCAGGCATCAAATAGGAAACCAACCCACCACCATATTTGAGGTGTGTATCGGGTGGTTTATTTTTATTTTTGAACTAATGATTTGGCTTGTCATTTATCGATATTTATATGGCTATATGATATAAAACCAATAGGAGAATTTTTTCACCAAACAAGTCACTTCAGAGACATTTTAATTCAATTTGACATAGTTTAAGGGGCCTTCGAGCTAAAAGTGACAAAAGTGTTGAAAAATGAGGTATAGGTGACTAAAGTTTTAATAATTGAGTGTAGGCGACAATTATTTTACTATGGATTAAGAATGTTGGGCAATTTGTATAATTGCCCACAAGTTTTAAAATTTATACTTTGATCCAAATGTTTACCCAATATAATAGAAAACGGAGGGAAAGAGGCATGTTTCTCTATCTTCTCGTCCATTGTTGTTATCTCTCTCTTAGTGATTTTTGTTGTTCATTATTGCTACTACTTTATTCATCAACTTTTACTTCATTATAATCTTTATCTTCTTCATTTTGACCATTGTTGTTGTTGTTCTTGCTACTGCTACTATTTGACCAGTTTCTTAGGTCAAATTTTATTTCATACATCAATTTCCTCTTTGTCATTACTTTAGAGGAGACTTTGGCAAATCAAATTATGATTTTTAGTTGAATTTGTCATTTTATAATTGTTATTGTGTTGTTATTTCAACAATAAATTGCACCCAAACATTAATGCAACATAAGAGACATTTGGTTAAATAGATCAATCATCTGTTGCGATGAATAAACCATATATTGCAACGGAAGACATATGTTGAATTCATGTTTATGGTTTTATAGTGTCGTAACATGAATCGAACAGATGGGTCATCTACTCCAACAGACTAGTTTTCTATTGCAATGGATTATTAACCTATTAAAGAAAATTAGTAACCTTTTACAACAGAACCTGAAGTCAATTCCAACAAACGTGTCATCTGTTGCAATAGGTTAAATATCTATCGCAATAGATTAATAACCTATTGCAACAGAACCTAAACTCGATTCTAACAGATGTGTCATCTATTGAAACAGATGTATAGTCTATTGCAACATATGATTCACCTGTTACAACAAATGACTTGTCTATTGAAATTAGCTTCAGGAGCATA